>CM052547.1:18187802-18332053 GCA_028533065.1 Trachops cirrhosus | reverse complement strand
CCCCATACCCCTTCACACAAGGTCTTTGCAAAGTAACACATGACCTTTAGATTGAGACATTCTCTGTTGCAATAGGGTGGAATACGAGTATTTTCAACATGGTAACTTGAGATCTATTTACTAAACTGTTTGGCACATTCGGCGTGTCCTGGGGGAATTGTTGGCGGGGACCGCGGTGCGTTTTTCACTCTTCCCTGATGCATTACCAGACATAAGGTCATCCAGTCTAGCAGAGATGGGTGCTGCACGGGCTCATTACCTCGCAGCAAGCCAGCCAAATGAGGCTGTGGGATGTTTTCTCTTCATCATTCAAGCTTGAAAGGAAACTGTCAGCCTCCACTTGCTCTTAAAACAATGAGAATTTAGGTGACGGTGCTTTCATTAGCTCAATGAAAAGGAAGGTTTCTAGGCAAAGGCTTTCCTCCTTTGAAACATATTAACCAGCTCTACCTCCAGATCATTCTAGAAGCCAAGGCATGGTGATGTGTATCATGAATCAGCTTCTAGGGACAGGGTGATGGCAATAAAATGACACACACATCTTCAGTAAGACCAGAAATTTTCAGGACACTCAGCTTATGAAGCTGAGAAAAATGGGTGGATTTTAAACAGATCCAGGTTCCCCATGGCTCACCTTTGTTGGGAAATGTGCACATGTGCAGGCTGTCCTCTTGGCACATGTAACTTCATACATCAGACAACCAGCCGGATGTTATCACACCGGCAAATGCTCTCCCACGGAGAAACACAAGACAAAGTGCCAAGTGTGTATCTTACTCTCTAGACTTACCATTGCAGAATTCCTAATCTAAAAGGGTTTAGTTCATATCTGATGAACCACTTGGGTAGCGCACAGAATTATGGGAGCCCTAATAATGACCTACCTGTGTATAGCATAGTATTCGAAGGTGGCAATTTTCAACCAAAATCTCACGGTGCACATAAACTAGTTACTAAAATTCTGCAGCACACCAAAAAATAGTTATCATTTTAATTCATAATTTTGATCTGACAAAAAACTAATAGGTATAATTTTGATTCACTCACAACAGACAGCTGTTGTGTTAGCTGCTGTCATTTTTTTTAATTTGACAATCTAAGGGAAAAGAGGTCAGTGACTCTGACTAAATAGCAGGTATTTCATGTTTTAAAAATTCTTGCAGCCCATTGGTGTGTAGCAGCAAAACACCAATTGAAAATTGCTGTTCTAGGATATCCTTATCATTGTTTTCTCATTTTATCCTTAAACCAGCCATGTTTAATGTTCTTGGGCAACCATTCTTTGTTTTTTATAAAATCTTAGGAATATAAGAACTGAAAGTGACCCTTAGCTATCATTTTGCTCAGTAGATGCAAACTGGGGATGCATATTGAGTCATCAGGGGAATTATCGTCAACACCTGTGTGTACCATCCCTCCCAGCTCCCCAGGTTCTTGCTGCGCAGCCCCCTCCCCACACTACAATGCACATGCAGAGTCTGAGTCAGTAGGTGGGAATGAGATCCCAGACATAAATACTTTTTAGAACACCCTCCAAAGGAAACCGTGGGTTACACCACTGCTCTAGACAGCCCCCCATTTGTCTGCCAGGGAAACAGGATGAAATTGGTGGCATGAATGACCCAGAGACACAGACCACGGCAGAGTCTGCATTCCATCCGGACCTTCTGACACTTAGTTGGGTGGCCTTTCTCTCACACTTTCCTACCATCTTTCTAAATTAAAGGGGGGACTGCCCAGACGGTGCTATTTGTTTTAAACCCTTCTTTGCTTCTTGCTAGCCAGAAGGAAAAATGGTAAGCAATGCTCTGTTCAAAGCATACCTGATGTGAGCAAAGTTCCAAGAACACACTTTTCTATTACAAGCACTTCCACCTGAATACATGTCCGTCACAGGTTTTGCTCCTCCGTCCCAAGATTTGGCTCTGATCCTCAAGAACAGTGACTACCCTCTTTCCACTGGTGACACTTCCTTTTGATTCTCTGCACCTTCCCCAAACCAGAGGAGCATTCCATTGAATTTTGGGATCATATCATCAGTAACTTAAAATACACAGGAAAGCACTGAGGAAGAAGAGAAAGAACTCTCGCTGACAAATGTGTTATGTTAGAGAGAAACAGAAAAAATGTTTCTCTCCCCCATATTTCTCTGCCCCTCTGTCAAACCTCACCTGATCCCCTCCAACTCCTGGACAGGAGGGGCTCATTGGACACTAGAGCCCAGGGCCTTCATCAATCCTATTTCACTGGTGAGCAGGATTACTGCATGGAAGGGTAGGTGTTTCCTAATCCTACGTACTAAGAAAAGAAGACAGACCTTGCCTCCAGGCTCAGCTCTTTCATGTTGCAGTTTAGCTAAGCAGACTCTGCAGGCAGGCTCTATGAATTTCCTACTCTCAGGTCCTGTCCAGCGTGCAGAAGCCTCTTTAGGAAATTCCTGACGGAGGAAAGAATGGCGGGTTACCCAGTCCTACTCTTAGTGAAAGATGGTCTGTCCAAAATGTCCTTGATCTGAATAAGGTTTTAGGTATCACAATTTTCTATTATGAGTGATTCCACCCACTTGGTAGCAGCCGAAGTGCAATTAATGTATTTCTTTACCCCCAAACAATATACATTTGTTTTTCCTGGCATGAGGGTCTGCAAACCTATAGCCCCAGAACTTTGTTTTTATTCTGGTAAAATACACATAACATAAAACTCCCTATTTTGACATTTTTAGGTGTACATTTCAATGGCACTAAGTACATTTGCAACGTTGCGGAACTGTCGTCACTATCCTTCTGCAGGTATCTTTCATTAATCCAAACAAGAATTCTGGACTCTTTGAATAGTTAGTTTTCCACTCCTTCTTTCTCCCCTCCCCCTGCCCCTGATATTATTTATCCCACTTTCTGTCTCTATGAATTTTCCTACTCATATAAGTGAAATTATATAATACTTGTCCTTTTGTGACTGGTTTATTTCACTTAGCATAGTGTTTTCACGGTTCATCCATGTTGGAACGTGAGTTGGAATATCTTCTTTTTTAAGGCTGAATAATATTCCGTTGCATGCATATACCGTATTGTGTTTATCCATTTATCAGTGGATGAACTACCCAGGCACTTCATCATTATCATAGGTTAGGCATGATGCATATGTACCTAAACTAGGCTGTAGGGGTTGGGATGAATGAAGGAAATTATGAGGATGGATGAGCCCTCAGGGAACCTCTGGATGAGGCTTCATAAACTATAGGAATATTATGATGTCCATATTTTTCTAAACTAAAAATGAGGATGTGATTTGACAAGCATCATATTTGTACAGGGATAACCAAAGAGAATGTTGAAAACAGACTTTCTAAAAAATTAAGCAGGTATAGTCACCGTAGCTTCCTTAGCAACTAAAAAAACAACAGCAACAACAAAAAATACAAAGTGGTGGGGGGAGGGGAAGTTCCTTTATACAGACTTCTCCCCTTCTCAAGAAGAGGTCCTAGAACTCTCTGTTTACTACCCTCCTCCTTTTGACGTGTTCTGTGACAGTGAGCATCTTCTCTTCCTGAAGTGAGTGTGGCTGGGAGACCCCAGGAGAATGTCTGTGTCATCTCTCAGATTCTTAAGCCCTCTGTCCTGTCCTCTAAACATCACACACAAGACCAGGGGCAGGAAAGATGGGCAAAGCCTTGAAAAGCAGCCTAAGACTGAAATCAGCCCTGTAAGAAACTTTTAAGGGCATGTTGAAGTTCTGTTTTAATACAGCTGCTTTGGGATAGGATAAGACAATTCAGTATTGAGATTCATGAAGTCTTGCTACCCTCCTCAGGAGCTGTGTTAACTTCTTGGAGGGCAATTTGGATATCACGAAGTTGGTAGCATAAGAAAAGGTTTACATGAGTGTGGATGAAGAATAAATCCCCAGAAAAATCTTCGTCCTCTTGCTTTACCCTAACTGGCGGACTTTATGTTATGTAAGAAACACATGCTTAACACTAAAGATGGGAAGCTGCAGAGGGGTGATGGTGGAGCCTTGGGGGAGGGGCCAGCTGGTTTTATGAAAAGCAAAGTAATTATGAAAAGCACACTGCAAGTCCTGTTATTTTTCTTATACCATGTTCCAAACCCAAACAAACTTGAAAAAAGTATGTGTGCAAAAGCAAACCTTAAACCGTTCTGTGAATCCCACCCTAGATTTTACATTTCTCCAGTGAAGCTCACATTCCTTTATTCAGATTCCAAAAGTAGAGATAATTTGTTCCAAATGTTTCCAAAGCCGACCAGCAGAAGGGTTTAACGATTTTTCCAGAGCTGGAGAAAACTGTGAAATCTTCTACACTCTAATGGAGCATTCAAAGTGGGGGGAAAAGAGAGAGAGACAAGCAAGGGAAAAGGAAAAGGAATGTTTTGATGATCTGTTTATTTTGTTACAGTTATGGCTCTTGGACAATGTCTGCGGAGCCATGTTGATTGCCAATGTCTTATTTCCTTTGGCAAGGTAACATTTCTTCTGTATTATGGAGACAATTATGATGGAGAAATCATCCATACAATTATACATTTCTTACAAGATGGTGAGCAAGCTCATTTCAGTCTCTTTGAAAGAGACTGAACTTGAGAACTCTTAAAGATGATCTGTGTCTGTGTATATTTATGCTGGTGGTACCCAAACCTCTGCAATTACCTCCCTTCCATCTACCTAACAGATCTTTAGATAAATATAAATTTGCAGATGACAACTTCTTCTACTCATAGATAAGACTGTGTCCCAGTATAGAAGCATTTGGGCACTGGGGGCCAAAGCTGGTGACTGACAGCTGGAGTAACTTCTAAGGAGGGACAAGATTCAGTGAGACTGGAAGGAAGGCTTTTTTTCATTTTGCCAGACTGTCACTAGACCCTATTATCATCCTATAGTTTAATATGTGTATTCTTTGTCTCCATTGTGAGATTCTAACTTCCTGCCAGTCTGGAAGTGTGTCTTCCTCCTCTTTGTAACTCCCACAGTGCACAATGCAGTGCTTCATCAGTAATAGATGTTGATTTAGGAAACAAATAGGGAGAATGAGACATGTGGTGCACTTTAGCTCGTTACATTTGCATGGAGTCAAAGAAAACTTAGGTGAACTCAGCTAAGCAACTAGTCAGGTCAGATGTTTGCAATATAATAAGTAATACTTATAACATGATTATTACTATCATTATCACTGTTTATTGAGGTTATACTGTGTGCTAGACACAGTGATACGTGCTTTACAGATATCATCTCCCTTAATCTTCATAATAACTCTGCAAAGAGGCAATGACTGCCTCATTCTGCAAATTCAGACACTGAGGCTCAAAGAATTAAATAACTTTGGATTCCAGTGACTGAAGTTGGGTCTGACCCAGGTTGACTGATGAGTCCTTGGGGATGGGCCGAGACCTTGAAAGTGGACAGAGCTGATGTCACAGCCAGCTCACTCACTGGGGTCAAACAAGGGACTAGGGAGCCCAAAGCTATAATTGTGATTCTTTGTGTTTGTGTTGCCTCAAGACAAACTCCTTTTTGGCTTCTAACCACACCCCTAAACCAAGCCAGCTGGATTTGAAATTGTGCAATTGGTCACAGGCTAAAGAGTGTGGGTGGCTTGGGGAAAATTCATCATTAGGCTTGAAGATGCATTTCAGAGCACATGGTCTTCTAATGGGAGGCCGGGAGAACATTTCTCTGTGTGAGTAATGATGCGCATGGCTGCCTGGGTCCGAAGAAGAATGGACGTGGATGTAAGCCATGATCTCTGTCTTGGGGTGGGGGGGGATTTACATGGTAGGGCAGAGCACCCATCCACCCTGAGTAGGACATAGGAACAGAGATATGGGCTTTATGACTGAGCACACACATGCCCTTTTCAGGCTCTAGACACAGATGTGACGTCATGGATGTGATGCAGCTAGGCAAGCCTTTCCCCTTCCACCCAGGGTCATCATTTGTCGCTCACTCTAAGACCCCTAAGACCCTTCCTCCCCAAACCATCCCCAATTATAGGAAGTCTCATGCTGGGGAAAAAGAGTGTGGGGTTTGAAATAAGAAGACCATGTCTCAAGTCTTTACCTGCCACTCACTAGCTAGAGGAGCTGCCTGAGTCTTCGTTTCTTGAGCTAGAAGTTTGGGATAACTTCTGCCTTCCTGAACTTACACTATTTCTGAGAAGATAAAATTGCACCCACATACATCCACAAATGTGGAAGTTCTTCATGCATTCTCAAAAAGTGTATGAATGACGGGTACTGTGGTGTATTATAAAATCCAAGGAACATAAGAAATATATAACTAGGTAAAATGATTGCTAGATATTTTTTGTCCAAAATGCAGTTAGACATTGGATGAAATGAGTAGAGACACATAGGACATAGCTCTTACCTTAGGCAGCTTATCCTATTTAGAGAAGATAAAACTAGAAAATGTAATTGGTTTATTGGACCAGCTGGACTGATTAGGGTATGAGAAGGACCCAAATTAATTTCTTCCCACCACTGGTTTTCTCTAATTTTGTTGCTATCTCAGAGCCCTAAGTTCTCTAAGTCACTTTTAGATATCAACAGTCTCATTATGAGGCATTGGAATGTTAGGACAAGGGTACGGGGAAGCTCCACCCCACCAGAGCTTAGGAAGAAAAAGGTAGAAGGGACATAATCTGCTTTATAGCTTTGCTTCAGTCCACCTTCTTCTCGATAGAATCTGCTTCGGCTCCCCAAGCCCAAGATTGGCTACAATGCGGAAAGAGAATTTGAGATAAAGAGCACAATTTCTAATAGCAAGTTCTCTCATTCTAACATGCTGAGCCTTTTTGTGAGTGTCAGGTGAACAAATAATGACTCTTTCTCTCCTCGGGCACTTTTGTGGGTTCTTGGTTGACCTTCTTTTCTCTGAGGTCCAGCCCTGACTTGTCTCTAGAAGGCTGCCTTCACTGTCTGAACGACTTGGAACCTCCCTTTGAGTTCAAGCTGCTGGTGGCACAGCTCCTGTCGAATCTTTCTGCTGTGGCTTCCTCATCCTGCCCAGCAAAGTTCTTAAGCAGGGTCTTCTCAAAAGTCCCTGTCCACCTTCTGCAGAATCCACAAGCCTTTCCTATAACCCCCAGGGATGTTTGGAAACCAGCACAGTCCCCGCTCCTTCCTCAGCCACCACAGGCTGCTGCAGGTTTTGGACACTTTCAGATGGGAATCAGGTACCAGGCTCTCAATTCTTCCAAGTCTAAGGGCCCACCTCCCTGACACTCTTCTAGAAGAGTTGAGGGGGAGGAGCCATAGCCCTGAAACTCTCTGCAGAAATCCATTCTCTCCACCTTTCTTCCTTGTGAAACCCCATCTTATATGTAGAGGAAGGAAGAATAGAGTTATGGGCGACAGAAGCAGTGTTTGGCCACAGTATCGGCTGTCTAGGGCTGCCATGACAAATGACCACAAACTGGGTGGCTTCCAACAGCAGAAACCTCTTCCCTCACAGCTCTGGAGGCTAGAGTGGAAGCCAAGGCATCAGCAGGCTTCATTCCTTCTGGATACCCTGAGGGAGAATCTGTTCTATACCTCTTACCCAGCTTCAGGTCTGCCAGCAACACTTGACACTCTTTGGCTTATAGAAGCATCAGTCCAATTTCTGCTCTGTCTTTACATGGCCATCTGTCTGTGTGTCATCTCCTGTTCTTATAAGGACACCAGTCATTGGATTTAGGGTCTCCCTAATCCAATATGGCTTCTTCTTAACTTGATTACACCTGCAAAGACCTTATTTCTTAAAAAGGTCACGTCCACAGGTACCTGCGGTTTGTACTTCAACATATATTTTTGGAGAACAGAATTCAAACCACAACAGCCACCTCCCTAGCAACTACTGCATAGACATTCAGGCATCCCTCTTTAGAATATATGGACACCTAACTCCCTCTGTCCTCACATTTGGGGCCCCAGTGAAGTTAGACCTAATGTAAAGTTTCCTGTAACATCCCCTTAAACACACAAAATCATTTTTAAATGACATAAAAAATCTAACAAGCAGACAAAAGTTGCTCTTCCCTAGGTCAGCCAGTTTCTAAGAGTAGTGGTAAAGTAATTTGATTATGTTTTCCCTAAAAAGTTTAAATTATTTACTCTGTTAATTATACACCAAAGTAGAATAGTAAATATGCATATCCCATGCACCACCCCTCACCGTGAACGACTCTCAGCGCTCTGGCATTCTTGTTTCATCTATTTCCCCCCACCAAGAACAAACGAAATCTTTTTTGGTTCTGGAATGTTTGAAAGCACATCTCAGACATCATATGCATCCCCTTCATCTGTAAATATGAAGTGATCTCTAATAACCATTGATGCTCAAGCTCATATTTGGATCTTCATGTCTGATGAGTGGGGTTAGTAGTGACAACACATCATCTCTGCCCATGGGTGCGGCTGGGTGGGTCTGAAAAACGCTGTTTGTAGAGGAGAAATTCTTGGCCCTTGGAAATCCATGTCTACTCTCTTCTCTCTCCTGAAACCTCTGCTCTAAAGTTAAGGGTGGCCATGACATTCCAACAAACCAATGTGGTGAAGTTACTCTGTTTTCATCCTGACAGGCTGCGTTGGCAGCCACTTCCATGTTTAAATATGTATCAATGACCTGGATGAATGCTGTAGACATTTCTCTCAAGGGGCTTCAGGATCGTAGAAGGGAGGAAATCAGGCAAAAACACAACCACAAGTCAAGGATAACAAAAAAACTCAAAGAGATCCTAAACATTGCAAGGCTGAATCAAAGCCTTTACTCAGATTGACAAGTGCTATTGTGATCTTCAGAGAAGTTTCTGGAATGATGACCCCTACTCAAAATCCACAGCTTGAACTGGAAAAGAGTATTGGCAGCCATCTGGATGATGCAGTTTTACGTGAAGAGAACAGCACAAAGGATCGGGAGTGGGGAGATGTGCTGGGTGAATTTCCCAGCCATGCTTCTCAAGACTCAGGCCACCTTGGGGAGCAAATGCAGCCATTCACATCCTGACTGCTAGACTTTCCATTTCAAAGCTTTTCCTCAAGAATTCATAAAAATGCAGCTGGGGTGAATGGGCTGAAACCTCCTGAGCTGCACAGGGTCTGGCAATTTATCATTCAGCAAGCCTTTGCTGTAACTCAGTTTGGCTCTTTTTTTCCCTCTTTGTTAATAATAGAGTGTTTAGGGCAGTTTGTGGTTTCAGGTTATCTCCTTCCCTGCCCAAATTATACTCCCAAATGCATCAATATCTTCTGGGGAATCATATCCATTGACAGAAGAAATTATGTGCCTTTTCAGAGAATCAAGTGGAGTGGTCTGGAACCAAGAGATGAAAATATTTAGATAGGCAGAAAAAAGTCGTTATTTGTCCTAGTGGCTGCATCCTGCAATAGAGACCCCAGTGACTAACCGTCTCTAGGAGGGACTGTGCAGGAGTCTCTGCTGCAGGAAGGAGGAAGTCGGGAATGAGGCATACTGCTGGGAGAGCTATCTGAAAGACACTTGTTAGGGCATTTTCTTAAAACCCAATGCATACTTTAGTGCCTTTCTTATTGACAGTGTAATTTATATTCTACAATATACATAGAAAATAACAAAGACTATATCCCAGCACTGGTCTTGAAAACAATGGCGGATCCAGTAAATTGCGATCACTTAGGCCGTGAGTCTTTGCTGAAGGCTCTCAAGGAACCATGTATTATGTGAGGGACACTGGAAACTTCAAAGCAGTGTAAACTCCTGCTCCATGTCTAAAGGAACCCATGCAGCCCATAGCCCATCAGTCCTTAATATGCCTTGTTAACAAAGAAAAAAAGAGTAATGCTTGACTGACTGTGCATCTGATTTTGCTTATTCTGGGCAACAGCATCTCCACTCCGTTCATTCATGTAATAAGTGTTTATTGTGTGGCAGGCACCGAGCTACATACCAGACCACCCCTCACTGACACCTATTAATAACATTTCAAATGGTTCTTTAACTTGACAAAAGTGTCTGTTGAGATTGACTGGGCCCAGTTTTAAATTGAGAAATATATATAGTTTATTGCACCTGGAGGTGTGTGACACACTACAAAGGTACATACCAGGTTCCAACATTAGTCTCGGTTTCTTCTTACAAAAACTAATAATTGAAAGTGAAGGGAATATTCCTGGTTTGTTCCACATCCTATTCCCTTGCTTCTGTCCCTTGAGGCCCGGTCAATGCTGCATTGTTTGCTTCAGGATTTGTATGTAATCAGTGATACAATAGAAGAGCTAATATAAAAATTGAATTGCAGTTATTGACCTTTATTGTAAATACAAGTCTGCATATTAGGAATCCAGAAAGCAATTGCATTTTGCTTCTCCTATTGAATGAGAACTGTTTGTTAATTTTTTATTAAAGACAACTTAAACACCAGCCAGTAGAAGTTGGGTGCATGGGCGATATTTATGGAACGGTAGCCACATAGTCTACGTCCTTTAAGACTACTCCATATATTACGTTTTTTAGAAAACTTCTTGCAACTTCTTTCATTGTAGGCACAGCTACCAAATTTCCATTACACTTACTGAATAATATGAAATGAAAATCTTTAAATACTTGATCACAATATCACATAAAGATACTTTTACCTCTGTGAGTCTCTCTGGATCTGTAAACGCATCAAACTTTCAAAGCCACCTTTTGAATGATGGTTTTAAATGACCTCTCTCTTTGAGATTCCATTTTGCCTTGATCTCTCTTTTCTTCTATGTATGAAATAGGTTTCAAAAAATTGCCCTTCCACCTCATGGGGTTGCTGTGAGGAACAAATGAGTTAATGCCCATCCAGGGCGGTGAGCACACCAGTGGCAGCATTAGCGGTCGGTGAGTGGGGAGCTCCGCACACCACAGACAGGTGCTTCTCTCACCCTGCTGGCTGAGGGGGCCGCCCTGAGAACCCTGCCTTCCACTCACCTTCCTCCGCCTCCCGTCTCCTGCCTGCACACACCAGGGCCCCCGCAACAATTTGGGTGAATGGGTGTATAGCTTAGTTATATGTATTTACTTATTCAAATAGCTTTATTGAAGCATCATGCATATAAAATAAATGACATTAATATAAAGTATACAATTTAATACTTTTTTGACAAATACATATACCCTTGAAACCATCACCACAATTAAGATTGTGAATATACCCATCACATCCAAATGTAACCCCAAGCCTCTGTAATCTCTTTCCCCTCCCCCAACTCCAGGCAAACATCAATTTGTTTTCTGTTACTATACAGTACTTCGAATTTTATAGAGTTTTACATAAATAGAATCATACAAAGACTCTTCCTTTTGTTTTGTTTTTTTCTTTTCGGTTTGTTTTTTGACTAGCTTCTTGCACTGAGCATAATTATTTTGAGATTCATCCATGTTGTTGTATGTATGAATTAGACATCCTTTTGAGGACATCATAGAGTCATTAGATTCATTGAGGACAGCAGAGGAAAAAGTCATGAAAATAGTTAAATACAGATATAAGAATGCAAGGCATTCTGGCTACACCACCAGTGTTGCACCACTCATATCATTCACTGAAGCCAGTAGAGTTGGTGCCAATAGACACACCCTTAGCCATCCAGAGAGGATTGTATTACTGTTAGGATTCCACTTTTAGGAAGACATGGAAATACCAAATACACTTGGTAGTGTAGACGTTTCTTCCAAAATAGCTAGAATTATTTTAAATTTTAAAGTCTAAGTAAGCCGTCTGAAGCTACCTGGAAAATTTGCCTTGCCAGAATTCCCCAAGGGTGCTGAGCAGCCAAGGCTTCACTACACTTGACTCGCAGCGCTTCCTCTTCCAGCCAGGAGAGGAGGAGCCTCTCCCGACTTCATTGAATAAATGGGTCCTTTCAGAGGAAGGTGCTAAACTCTCCTGGCTCTGTGGCCAGAACAGGTAGATGAAGCCTAGGCTTCCACAGCATCTTTGCAAGCTTAATGGGGCGATAACGAGGAGAAAATGGCTTAATCTGTGCTTTGGTCTCTTCTTGCCAAGCTGGTTGGAATGAAAGAGGCTGTAACTTTGGAAAACCTTGTCATAAAATGGGTTTTTTAACATGGCTGTTTTTGGCAGAGGTAGAGAGACCCTAAAGGATCAAGAGCCTGCCAGTTTCAGCTTTGAAAATGGACCAATTAATTAGAAATGTGAGGGGTAGCAAAGGAGATAAAACATACACCACCTGGACAGCCTGCTTTCATGTTGCCTCATTGGTAAGGAAAACAGATTTAAAAGAAGCGAATCCAAAAGAAAACAAAAAGGCATTTGGACTGTGAAAATGTCCTCTGGGCAGTAGCCTAACCAGATAAAAAAGGTGAGGGAGAGACCCTAGAAAAATGGAGCTTTCCAAAGGAAGCAGCAGGGAGCCTTTATTAACATCAGCCTGCCATGGTTAATAACTCTGCGCTGGGCAGGAGGCTGGGCCAGATGATCTCTAAGGGCCCCTTCTCACTCTGAGAGTCTAAGATGCTGATATTTATAGCACAATATTCAGAACCTATAAATCGACTGCTCTCGGAAGGTGTGCCTTATAATGTCTCTTTTATTCCATCAGTTTTCCCCCTGGATCTTGCCTCCTTGCTTCTGCTCCTCCTTGCCAATAGAGCAGGAAGAATGCATTCATAGATCCCCGAGTAACATCTGGAGGATATGTGTTGGCCTCCAGCCCTGGACAGATGTTCTGGGGCTGTTCCTTTGGCCCCATATTTCACATGGAAATGTAGCAATAACTGCCTATGATGGCTCCCAGTTTCCTCCACCACCAAATTCAGCAACCTTTACCAACTGGCCTTCACCCTGCCTCACAGTCCAAATTTGTGGAGGCTCAAAGCTTGTTGGTTCAGGTTCTTAGGTTGGCTGGCCAGGAATTATTTACTGAGCATGTTATGTGTGATTACCTACGGGTCAGGCGTTAAAGGGGCTGCAAAAGGAATAGACAATATCTCCACACTGGCATGTTCACAAAAAGTATGCATGCAGGAATAATTAGAGAAAGAAATATTTTAAAAAATGTTTTAGGTGGTGTGTGCCCAACTGTAAGTGGTATAAAAATTCAGAACAGGGATTCGAAAGCACTGGAGTAGTCAGGAGGTCCTTTGGCTATGAGGGACACTTGGACTGGACTTGAAGGATTTGGACAAATTGGGTTGGGGCATGGGAAGAAGGGGCAATCTAAATGTGCCTAGGGGCACAGAACTCTTTGCAGACTGACTCGTTCCAGTGATTGTTATTTTTGGAGGAACTGGTAGCCTTCAAAGTGAGGAGTAGGTGAGGGCTACAGATCTGTTTCCCTAACTTGCTTCCAGGTTATAGTTTACCAGATAGTTAGGCCTCCGTGGAGTATTCAATTCTGCCACACACATACGAGTTTATTAGCAGGGAGGTTTGAAAACAATAACCCAACCTGTGCTATAAACAACACGGGTCCCACCCTCCGTCCTTGTGTAAAAACATGCACTGCAACAGATGCAGCAGTGTGCTGGTGGCAGGAATCCAGTTACCTTCCAGTCTGGTAAGCAGAGACCCATTTGGATTTCTGAACCAGGGACGCCATCCCAAAGTGGAGAGAAAATTGCTCTGGCTAGATTCTTATACCTTATTTGTGCAAGGGCAAGACTGACTGTAACACAGTGCAAAATATCCCACATTTCTAGCCATCCATGAAAAAAAAATGTTTTCTAACACCCTTTATTTCTGGTCATAACCAGAAATCAAGGAAGATAAAGACCTATAGTAAGTACCTCTGGAGTTAAGGTATCTGATTCGAGTGTTTCAAATGCTAACTAACCACCTGTGGAGTGTGTACTCCTGATGAAGGAACTACAAAAGCCTCTAGGGTATAGATTAAAATTAACACACACACACACACACACACATTATGCTGTCTATGCTAAGGCATTTCCAAGTAAATTACGATAATATAAATAAATGGAAAAGAACATGGCATGGATTGCAAACAGTGAAAGAACCATCCGCTGAACTGTAGACATTGAGAAGAAAGGGGAGAACAGGTAGTGCTGGAAAGTGTTAGCAGACTGGTGATCCGCTGGGTTCCAGACAGAACAGGTTCGATGGGGTAGGCTATGGAGTGGGTGAACATACAATTTATTGTCCAAGGAGCACTTCGGAGAGTAAAATAGGGCACTATTAGTAATAGCATCAGAACAGTAGGTGTGAACTGGTCCTGTCCTAGGCAAACTAAGACATATGGTCAACCCAGCTATGGTCATTGCATTAAAGCATGGAGAGGAGATGATGAGAGTTGTGTTCTATGAAGACTCATCCATCAGACACCTCTGCTGTGGCCCACCTGGGCGCAGCAAAGCTTTCTGTGGGTGATTTGGAACCTCACATGCGCTATCTGGGAAGGAAACTTCCTCTCACTGAGTATCCCAGATTTGTTTGTCTGCAGCCCGTGTGGTGCCCTACCTTCTCAGGGCAGCATTTCTGGAATGTGTTCCTCATGTTCACGGCAACTTTGTAGAACAGAACTACTATGAATAACGAGAACTGACTGCGTTAACCTATCCTTTTAAAATGAATACAACTGAACAGTTGCTGGTGCTATGAGGTTTGGATGGCCAGGTGAGGCTTTGCTGGATGAAGGAGGTTTAAACTGAAATCTGAACAATAAGAAGGGGGAAACTACAGGAAGAATGTTCTTGGCAACAGGAATGTCAGGGAGGCCCCCCTGAAGAAGAGTTTAATTTGAGAATGAACTGTAATGGTCAGATTTACATTTTGTGATTGCTTTGGCTGAAATGTGAAGAACAATTTGAGAGCAATCCCAGTGAATGCAGGGAGCCTGGGAGAAGATTGCTCATGTCCTGTAGAAAGATGGTATTTATTTGCACTAGAATGTTGACGATTAGGATGAAGAAAGGTAATTATTCAAGGCATGCTAGGAGGCAAAGTGGGTAGGACCTGCCAATAAATGAAATATGGAAAGGCAATTAAGAATTGGTCCTAATTTCCAAGACCTTTCCATAACAATGCATTTCAGTGACTGCTGATTATGTGACACTCAAGCTTTGACCTTGGGAGAAATAAAGAACTTCCAGGCCTACTTCTAGATATAGAACTAGTTCTAGAGCAGGAACCCCTCAATTTGTCAACCTTCCTAAGTAGCTGGAGACCATTAAAGCGGGCTTTCATCAGTCTTTCTTTGAGACCCCGAGCCACAGACCCCCTGCACCATAGTCGCTGATCTCTGAGACTGATGACTTGCCAAACCTGGCAGTAGCTGGGGGCTGGAAAATTGAACACAGGACCTAAATCTGGGCAGATGGATAAGGAGCCCAACTATGGAACAACTTCACCACTCCAACTCAAGCTTGTCCTCTTGGTCATTATTCTTCAGTGCTGCAGAAAACCTCTGTCTGTCTTTGATTTTGTTGCTTTTCTCTTAAGCAAAGCCCAGACCCAACTCCAAGGAAAGCCCCTGCAAAGCTGTGTCCATTTACCAAGATTTGCTTTATAACAGTCTCTCCTCCTGCTCTGAAAATCAACATCTGCAATGAGCCCTACAGAGGAAGTGGGTATTTTTTATTTGGGCTACCTTCTGCCTGTCAGTATGTTGGCTCAGCTGGTCCAAAGGGGATCAGTAACCCTACGGGGTCAGGGTGCTATGATGATGCTCCCCTTTTTGATCCAAAGACCCCATGGCAGTTCCTGTTTCCCTCTTGCCACCTTACTGCTCCTGTCCCCAGTGACCCTCGCTCTGTGACAGCGGCACACGGAGCATTCACAACACGAAGCGGGAGAACACGATTCAGCGTCTCCTCCATCCAATTAAAATGTTTTACTATCTCTCCTTTTTATCTTGCCTTTGTAATTGGATTCCAAGTTTCTCAATTTTCATGGCAGCAAAGGGAGGGGGGAAATGATTGCAAGTATCTGATAAAAATAAAATGCTATGGTTTAATTTCTGCCGAAAGGATTCTTCTCTCTCACCTTTATGAAGCTTTTGAGAGGGTTCCTGAGTCCCTGACCCAGTCAGATTGTGGCCCTGTAATTCCTTCTGGGTATTCAAAGGGTCTTCGAAATTCCAGGTCCCATGAGGTCAGAAAATTCTAAAATCACTGTCTGTACAAACTGCAGGGAGGATCAGGAAGGGGCAATTTGTGAGGCGATGACAAGACTAGATGTTGTGTGACAGCAATGTTTGATTATATGAAACCTCAGGCATGCTGAAACCACAGTCCCTGGGGTGGGCATAGGGACGTCCTGTGAGGCTGTGCTCTCCTAAGAAAACAAACATTCATGATAAAATTTGTGTGTGGAAGCAGCTACAATTTGCTGGCTCAGTAAGTTTCATAAGCTGTAATTTTCCAATTTTGTTCTTATGATGAAAAGGGTCTATGTGAAAGCCCTCTAATTCTTTAGTCAAAATTTGTCACTGTCTCTGTTTTTATTATTATAATTATTACTAATACTCTATCCCATACTGCCTGGTGGAGTCTCCTCAGATATTCTTTACTAAATAAATATACACTGATCAATTTATTGAAATATGACTTAATCCATACACACTCCAACATCAACTCTCTGACATCAGCCAGGTGTCCAATGATTCAATTCAATTCAGCTCTGCCATTCACTCCCCAAAGTTAGCGAAGACCCCACAAGTTAAGGGCTCAGTTCCACAAGACTGTCCCCACTTTAGATGCCATTCACAAGTCCCCAGTATCCCCAGGCACTCCTGACAGGTTGCAAATATGGGGCTTACCACAACCTCCCCAGTGTTGACCATGCACTAGGACAACCTACAAAACTCAGGAAAGCTCTATATTTACAATCAGAAGTTTATTATAAAAAACACACACAAGCAGCCTGATGAAGAGGTACATGGGGTGAGGACTAGAAGAGTTCCAGCAAGCAGATATTTTAGATGCAAGAAGGAAGAGGCAAATCCCAGAAATGTTGTCATAATGTTGTGTCCAAGAAACACTTTTACTTTGTGAAGACTCAGAGA
Organism: Trachops cirrhosus; assembly: GCA_028533065.1. Classification (NCBI taxonomy): domain Eukaryota; kingdom Metazoa; phylum Chordata; class Mammalia; order Chiroptera; family Phyllostomidae; genus Trachops; species Trachops cirrhosus. The sequence goes on along the minus strand of CM052547.1, from coordinate 18,315,068 downwards.
GACTGAAAAATAGAGAAAGTTGCCTGGCCAGGAAGTGAATGTCATTATAATAACCCCAAAGAAATACGCTATGTCTACTCTTTGTTTATTCCTGCAAAGAAAGGTGTAATTGGTTATCACATTTATTCATTCATTTAAAATACATTATTAGAGATCACTCTATGCCAGAAATTCTGATTGGTGCCAGAGAGATAGAGATTGAAAAAAAAAAGCCAGAGTCTCTATTCTCTAGAGATGATTCCACATATTCATTAGACAGATGTCTGGGAGAGAAGTGTCGCTCACATCAGTCCGTTTCCTGGGTCCTTCTCTCTCCCCTTTCCTTTGCATTTAGTCCAGCTGTGTGACTGTCTTCCATGGCTAGTCCCAGAACAGGATTAGCCCTTGACTTTATTCAGCAAAACTTGACTGAAATCTTAAGAGCTCAAGATTTTCACTTGCATCTGGTTCCTGCTGGCCCCCTGTGTTGGTGATGAAACTATCACTGACTCGGGAGAAAAGATTGGACTTAGAATACGCCCCATACTGGACGGAGGTAGTTTATAATGGGGTTTTCACTGCATTCTGCTCAATTTTTCTATGCTCATTTTCGTTTCTTATTTTTAAAAGGTGCTTCATGTTCCCTGTCCACTTGAACACAGATCATATTTGGAAGGACTATCAGTTCACTGGGAAGTTTTGCTTGATCAAAAACAAATGACTCAGACTGGGGATGACATGAAATGGGAGAGAAGCCACATGGTAGGGAGTGCACAGACCGGTTCCAAGGCTAATCTGTTATCCTTTGCAGCCACATGAGAACTTTGCAGAACAGCAAAAGTGGCATATTGGGTCTGTTGACTATGTTGTGAGATTAGAAACTGATTTTGTGGTTTTCAAAAGTTGCTAACAATTCCCCTGTCCCCTGCCCTGTGTTTTGATTGGCTGGCCACGTTCCAACCTCCTCCCGGGGAAGGATGGAAATATATCACAGGGCTTCCTGGGTGGTGGACCAGCACATCTATTGCAGAACACTGCAGAGTTCAAGCAGAGACCAGGAGCAACAGTTGCCCAGGGCTGCACTGGGCATTTAGATTCTGACACACTGTGTAGTGAATGCAGTGAGAATGAGGATACTGCACAAACATAACCTCTCTTGATTACAGCCCTTGCCTCTCCTGGGCATTTCCCCAAATGTTTTCCTTGAATTATCCAAGGTGCTGTCATCTCTAGGTTGTAAAAAATTAAAAGGCAAAAAGTGGAACACAGAGGAAGATTAAGAGAACTAACTAGGCATAACTTAGCAAAATGAAAATGCCAGGGGACCTCAAAGCCGTCTCTAAGTATTTTATGTGCCGAGATAACTTAACAAAGGCAACATCTAAATCCACAGACAGGAAACAATGACTGCTCAAAGTAGTATAAGAAGTCTGAAGTAGTCAAGAGAAGCAGTATTATCAACAGTTTATTAAGCATCTACTATGTATCCAACTGTATGCTGGGCACCAAGGTGGGGAAGAGATTTAACGCAAAGGCAAAATAAATTATAGCACTCACCCTAAAGGACAACAGAGCTAAAAAGACAAAACACACATCCTAGAACAGAGTCCAAGGACTGGAGTTCAGGTTTGAGGCAAAGAGAAAGGCCTATGACCTGATGTGACCAAATAGAGAAATGTAAGAAATGGACTTTTCTCCAAAGCAAATAAATGTTGCTAACACCAATCTGGAGGGAGCGCCAGAATCACAGTCTCGTCGCTGTGCAGAGATGCACCAAACAGTTGCTATTTCTGATTTCTCAGATTCCCAAGAACACCCCCATGACTCAGATAAGGTTGATTATGAAATGAGCACACTCGTGGCTCAAGGTCACAGGGAAAGCACGTTCATCACCGTGAGGGAAATTCCTCAGGAAGAGGCCGCAGCTCAGTCTCCTGACGGTGGGACCAGCACAGCTCTGCGTGCTTGGTAATTAGGAGGCTCAGTTCACTTCTAAATATCTGGGCCACAATCGATAGTGGGAGCACGAGGGGTACATGGCTGGACTGGTTTATGTGACGGGTCACACATTAGGTACCTAATTGATGTGGCTTCTAGGGATGTGGCAATGCCGCGGATGCACACCACTTTCCTATTACTAGGCTTAATGGTTCATCTTGATTTCTGCCTCACTCCCCAGCACAGTGTTATTTAAATAAGACCCTATTAGGAGATTTATTTATCACAAAGAAGATATTTATCCAGAAAAAAAAATCTACAGAGACACAGCAGTTCCCTTTTCAGAGGTGCCATAATAAAAGAGACAATAGCAATATTTTTACTGTTTAGGTCGATACAATTATAGGATGGGAGAAAGCAAGAAGCAAAAAATATAAATTTCACACTCAGTGACCTAGTAATTTGTCAGTCATTTTCTGCATTAAGCCTAATGCATCCTTGGGGACTAGGGCAGACAATATCGGAGAAATAGCACTCTTGGCCTGGCCACATTCTGGATTCCCCACATCTCCTCCTTTATTCTCCTTCCCTCCTGATCTTTTCTTTATGTCCTTAATTGTCTTTGTCTTCTCAGTTTCTATGGCTTTCCAATGAGAGTTTTCTTTAGTCTTTTATTCTGATCCCAATTGCTGGAAAAATAATCCGCTCTTTACCTACCAAATGAGTGTTTTGTATTTCTCTATTGGAAGGAAAAATACCTAATACAGGTGGTAGAAAAATCTTGGCATTGATCAATTTAACTTTGCCAGCCACGGGAAAAGAAGGATAGCTTATCCCCCCTGCTTTTCTAGCCCAAATAATCTCCATTTTTCCAATAATAGCCTCTCTCCACATATGCACTTTTCATTCAACAATGAATTCTCACTGTGTTTCCAAACAAGTTTTGGGGTTGAGAAATATGGAATGAGGGAGAAAGGAAATTGTTCCCACCGGGAGCTTGTAACCTATATGAGGAGATGAGGCGGGCATGGAACACAGGAGTAGGGTAGGGCTGCCAATGTGAGAAGGGGAGCAGGTATGACTCCAGATATCAGAAGGACTGTGGTGGGAAAAGAGGAAGTGGTGTACTGTGGGGGCTCTGAAGAACATGGATGGACTCAAAGCATGGGACTGTCAGTAAAACAGATGTTACGTGCACATAAGCAAACCTTCTCAATCCATTAAACAGAGTCACCTGCCCAAAGCAAGTAATATCTTTGAGAAGCTCATGGACAGGGCTATGGTGGAGGAGCTGCTGCACAGGACACGGTGTGAGAGTAGCCCATTCAAGCCCCAGGCTCTCTGATGTCAGACATGTGCTTTAGGACTCTGTGGAAGGTACATCTGTGAGGGCTTTAGTCACCAGGAAAGACTTCAAAGAAAAGGTAAAAATTACATTAGGCCCTGTGTAAGAGCTGAGCTGGCCGTGAAGATGCGGGGAAGATACTTCCAGAGAAGGAACAACATACATTCAACTTGCACCCAAACACCCAATATTTCTTATAATTCTCTCTCTCCCTTTCTTCTTTCCTCCTCCCCTCCCTCCCTCCCTCCCTCAAGCACAGAGAAATAGTTTATGACATGTTCATTCATCCCACAAAGAGACAGAAAAGGTGCAAGGAGTAAACCAAATTTTAAAGTTGATGCCTTTATTTTTTTCTTTTTCATTATTTCTATATTCTGACTTCCAAAATAGCTTATTGAAGATCTAGATACTCGAGCCAAGTGCTACAGGTCCAGTGGTGTGCAAAGACAGATATGATCCTTGCCCTCATAGAGCTTACAGTCTACCAGGGGAGAGAACATTAGTCAAGTAATGTCTCAGGTACATATTTACAAATGACGCCGAAGGAAAATACAGAGAGCAATGAGACCAGGTAAGAGAATGCCCTGTTTTAGGCTGCAGTGGAGACAGAACAGGCTTCCCTGAGGAAAGAGAAAGTTGGGCAGAGATCTGAGACTGAGGGGTAGTCACAGGTAAAATGGGGTGGCAGTAAAGAGGGTCAAGAGTTGGGGAGAGGAGGAATAAATTATACCAGGAAGAAGAAACAATATAAAAGCAGCAGGAAGGGCTATATAGGCAAGGACTTGAAAGAAAATTCTAGGAAACATCAACATGATATGTATCCACAATAGTAGTAAAACGGTTGAATTACATTCATGATTAGTGAATCTATGGTATTTTGCCATTTATAATGTGCACCCATGTTTTTGGCCCAAACTTTCAGGAAAAACATTTTATTTATATTTAGAAAGAAAATTAATTATCATATTCCAGGATATTATTTTGCATATGGATATTGTTATTGCTTTCTAGAATTATACTTTTAATGCTTAAGCATAAATAAAAGAATTAAAAGCATTTATATAGATATGGAATTGGTACTTCCCATGTATAATGCACACCCTTATTTTTCCTTCAAAAATTTGGGCAAAAAAGTGCACATTATACACAGCAAATTATGATAATTATGGGATTAGGTAATACAGGGAGGGAATGGAAGTAAACCAATAAAATGTAGGAACCTAAAATTTCTGTAAATAGTACAGTCCTGATTTCATATAGTTCTTTGGAAAGATGGGAAGGTTAGCATTCATGTAACACAATTTTGTAACACAAGTTTATAGGTCAATTGTGTTACAAAAAATATTTATGATTGGGGTCTATGAGACCTGTTTTAGCACAGGTCTCCTGCAGGTCCAGGCAGACTTACATATTAAAATTGTGATCATAATTATTCATGCATATATTATTCCTAGTGACCTGGGCCCATAAATGGTTTTCCTTTCTACCACATTATTAAACTTCAATAGGACAGAAAGACTAACACATTAAGTGTGAAGGAATCCCGGTGCTGCAGACCAAGATGAATGTATTTCAGAGTCAAAGCATGGTAGGCAGGCACGAAGGCTGTGACTAGTGGTTTTCTTCCTACCACCTTCCAATTCTCAGTATAGACCCTAGATTACCTACTCTTTGTCTACCTATACCTGCTTAGGTTGGGTTTATTCTGATTTCTTAGTGATGTGTTCAATGTACACATTAATGAATGTTAATTGTTTTCTCCTTTCTGCAATTAAAAAGATTTTTGATAAGATAAATGGGACCCTTCTAAGAAAGACATAATTAGTGGAGATGATAGGAATTATTTGTGTTCAATTGGTCTCCTTTGATTATTAGAGAAGGCGAAACTCTTAGCTTTATCTCTAAAGTATTGAAGGTGCTTGTGATAAATTTTTTGGAGAGGGTAGTGTTGAAATAAATTATAAAGTGAATAAATAATTGTTCTCTTTAACATCAATACTAAGTAAATATAAAGACAAATCACCTATGCTATAAGTAGTAGAAGTCGCTGATTCAAGCTTATATAAGCTATTGATGTTCTCTGGCGCACCAGTCCAACTTGTTAGCATTCTATTTACCTAATCAATATGCCCCAAAAATCCCCGGTGAATCAATCAGCCAAGCTTCTAGGCATTGGGAGCAGGCCGATTTCTGAGGAACCTTTGGAAATAGTCAAGGTCTAGATGGGCTGGCTTCTGAACTGTTGCTGGCAGCAAAAGTGCCTGTGATTCTTCCCTCCACTCACCACTTCAGCCCATCTTGAGTGATGTCTACTGTGTGGCCAGTGGTAGAGAGAAGCCATGTCATGAGAGTATTGACCTGAGATTCCCAGTTAAGTGGAGCAGACAAATAGGCAAGCATGCGCTTGGATCTCAGAGGGGTGCCCTAGCCCCATCTGCTTAAGTCAGAAAGATAAACCCAAAGCTGGTGGCATTTGGTCAGGTTGTCAAATACACTGGTAAAGCCACTGCTTTGGTGAAAGATAGTTCCCATATAAATGGTCAGATGAGGTAAAATTAGGAAAAAGATGAATTTTACATAATTTTAGGTGGTGTCCTGCCCACCCAACCCTCCCTCTCCATATGTCCTACTGGGGCTGCTGTTCCACAAAGTGTTTCAACCTATAAATTATCTCTGGTTTTCTCACCACAAATTCCAAAGGAATTTCAGCTGTGTGTACTGAGAATAATCAACTAAGAAAACTTACTTAAGGGTATCAGCAACTGATCACTTCTGTGGTATTTTTTAAAAAGATATATATCTTCAACGAATCATTTACTGATGGAACTAAAGAAAGATATCATCATGGAAGAAACACTTGAGGACATGGAGATGGCCTCCTTTACCTCCTGGGTCTATGGTCTGGGGAAGAGAAAAGATCCTGAATTCCTATGTTAATCTCTTTGAGTCTAAATGCCCTAGACCAGGAATGTCAAACTCATTTTCACGGGGGGACCACATCAGCTCCATGGTTGCCTTCAAAAGGCCAAATATAGAGCTCCTTGCCCCTAGTTAAGGAGTAGTTACATTTATACAGTCCTAAAATTACATTTGGCCCTTTGAAGGCAACCGCAAAGCTGATACGGCCCCCACTGAAAATGAGTTTGACACCCCTGCCCTAGACTATAAAATAAGGATGATCATAGCCCTCCCTTTCAGGGAGACAATGTACACAAAGCACAGGACCTACAACATAGTAAGTATTCAATGAAGAACAATTTGTATGATGCTGATAACTCCAATCTCACAGACATGAAAGAGACCATCTTTTTCTTGCTGCCAGTGTGTATTGGAGAGGGGAGGTATTTTTGCATAGGGTACACAAAGACCACTGAGCCATGCTCACACAGTCAGGATCTCCATAAGACTTACCCTGGCTTCAGACAGAATACCTGGGTACCAAACCTCTAAGCATTATTGTCTGAAAGCTCCCACTCAATCTCAGGGAACTGCTTTGGGCTGACCAATGAGCTGGCCTGATTGGGCTGCTGGCAAATAGTCAGGACAGGCTGATCACCCAAGGAAGCAAGAATCAAAGAGACCTGGAGGGGTAAATCCCAACCAGGTGCTAGGGAGGAGCTGACTTCAGAAGCCAGAGCAGATCAAAAGACAGAGATTAAGACATAGCTGAGATAGGAGTTGGGGACCAGTCCAGGACTGCTAAGCATGTCTGCGAATGACACTGGAGGGTTTTAGAGCTTTTACTGGCACTAAATGAGATAATGGATATGGAACAGCTTTGTTTCTTATCACAGGCGACTATTATTGTGACTGTGAATACTAAATTTTCAACAGACATCACTGTATAGGGGTTCTGATTAAACAGCAGAGCCCACTCAACAGCCTTGTATTCTCTTTGCAGAATTCTCTAGTGTGTGATAGGATCCCACTTATAGATGTCTCAGAAGAAACTTGTCACATTAGCATAGACAGTGACAAATTGAACTAATGAGATGTGGGTCAGAATCAGAAACTATGTGGAAAGTGGGTGAAACTGAGACCAAAAAACTGGCTTCCCTTAAGGTCATAGCTGGAGGAAATCAAATGTAGGCCAAAAGTCTGGTTACAGAGAGATCAAGGAATGGATTCAGATTGGTGTAATAACTAGTGGTCTTGATCAATGGTCCTCAAATCTGGCTGGCTGTTACTAGAATTAGCCTGGGAACTGTAACTAGAATTAGCCTGGGAACTGTAACAAAAATAGAGATTGACCGAATCAGGATCTCTGGACACTGTTTGGACAAATGTTTTTAAAAGTTCCCTAAGTCATCGGGATGGTCAGCTGAACAGGTTTAGGGAGCAGAGGTCTGTGTCAGGTGTTGGGGCCAGGTGCAAAAGGCCACCAGTCCTGCAGGATCAAGCTCCTGGGATCCTGGGGCCTGGAGTTAGCTGGACCACCACAGGGACACCACACTTTAGAATGCAGCAGAGAAAACAAAGGAACGGGCTTCACTAGCCTGTGAATTTTGTTTACTTGCTTAAATCTAGAAATGCAGGGGCTACAGTTCAGGATATTGGAGAAGCTGGATCTGTAGGAGGAGGAGAAGGGAAACTAGTTAGGAAGGGGACCGGGAGGAGCAGCCGATGGTCAAAGCTAAGTAGGTTTTCTCTTCTCACACTTGCAGACCTTCTTTCCAGAGGCCATGGGCTTGGGACAAAATTTTCTTCCACTGCTATCAGGACAGGGTAAGAAAACATAGCTTAAGGGAGGAATATGGTGGAATTACAAGATAGGAGTATGTGGATCTGATTCTCCTCTCCTCCACCCCGTCCTTCCTCTGTGCCCCCAGGAGAATGATGCTCCCAGGGCTCACATTCTCAGGAGTGTGAAGTAGAGACGGACTCAGCAGGAAGATGAGCTCCTTGGAGAGAAAACTATTCTCATAGCATGGTGAAAGACTTTGACCCTGCCACATCTCAGGAGAGTTCTAGAAAGCCCCCAGCTCTAAGACAGAAGGCTTTGGTAACCACAACACACGCACACACACGCACACAGAGTCTCCTTGGAGACACGGCAATGTTTGTGAGTCAGCACAGATGAGCAGGCGAGGGACATATAATTCCCTAGTCAAGGTAATTGATTGTGCATATCTTCAGCTTAAGAAAAAATTAAAAATAAACTCTCTGAAGGGGAAAGAGATTTAATTGTCTATCATTTGTCCTAATGAAGAGCCAAAATAAGGATTCCATGTGAAATTCTACAAAAATTTGCCAGAAAGATGGAGTTGCAGTAAACAGGATGCTTCAGAAATGAAAGAAACACTGGAACCAAACCTCGCCTCCCTGGCGAAGGCCTCCCAGCTCTTACAGGCCACTCCTGTGGGGCTGCCCCTTCTGGGAGCCATGCCTGTTTGGTCCAGGTGAAGCTCTGTGAAATGGGAAGGTTGCTAAAGATCTTCAGAGCCCCAATAGCCCACCCGTGGAACATAACAAAGCATTGTCTCATAAATCATGACTTTGTTCAAATAACCTCTTTCCCCATAAATAAGTGTGTAATGTGTGACCAAGATGACACAACGTATGGGAAGGACTATAAAGTATTGGATCCAAACCTGACTTTTAACACTTCTGGTTATATGGCCTTGCACAAGTCAATAAACATCTGAGAAATGGACACAAGGATACCTACACCTGCCACCTAAAGTTTTGGAGAGACTCAGGCCAGATCATGTACAAGATGTGACTTTTTACAGTCCCTTAAATATAGCAGGCATCAACAATGTGTCTTTAACTATGATGATTTGTCTATGACTCCTCCCAGTTTTTCAGCCAGTTGTTTGTATTACTCTCAAGTCCCCTGGGTCTTTCTGCACATGAATGACCACAGTGGGATCTATGGAAAAGTGATGTTTGAGCTGAAAGGGAGGCATCTGGATAGATGAGCAGACCAGGATATTGAGCATAAGCCAAAGGAAGGCCTTTTAATAGGGCCTGTTTGAGCTGAAATGGAAGAGTGGGCAGAAGTGGGAGATAAGATGGAAAGGTAAATCAGAATCAGATTGTGAATCAGAGATAAGAGGCAGCAGGCCCCCACTTCTAGCAGGACATCTAAAGGGACTCCCCAGGGCAATGGCTCTGGCTCCCACTCCTTCCTCTTTTCCTGCCCCTCTGCATCAGCTAGTTAATGTCTAATCCTTTGGTACAGGCACCTTCAGGGCAGGAGGCCCCAGAGCCAGGGCCGCCTTTCCCTGGGTGGAGATAAGGAGCAGACCTCCCTGGACGGGCCTGGGCTGCATACCTCAGTGCCCTCGGCTCTCCAGGGTGTACCTCTGTGATCAGGTGCTTATTTCCAGGTGTTTGCCTGAAGGGAGGTTATGAAAAATCAACACCAATCAGAGCAGTTTCCTTGGAAGCTGAAATTATCTCCCAGGCATCTCAGAGCAGGTGCAGGGCTATTTTGGGCCAGTAATCACTGTGTGCAGAGGAGGGAGCATCGCCTCTCCTCGCAAGAAGGCAACAGCCGAGAGAGAGCCAATTATGGCGAGCTGCTTCCAGCTCCTTATGTCTAAGCCCCTGAATGCAGCAGAGCGTCCTGGCACAGATTCCTGCTGCCCGATCACTGGTGAGGGCTTCTCTCCAACGGGTGAAATGGTAGGGGCTCAGCTTCCTGGTCTGAAAGAGCTTCTCTCTCCTCCAGGGTAAAGATCACATTTCTATGCTTGGAATTCCAGACCCCATCTCCAAATTCACATGCGATCTCTACTCAAAATCTTTGCCTATATTCCTCTCATGCTCTTTGCCAACCCAGACCCTCCACTCTCATCAGGAAAGGTCTGCATTTTAACCCAGATTTGCTGAACCTGTCTCTGGACCTCTGTCCAAGCTACCTTCCACCTCCTCCCTTCCCAATTAACTCTCCTCTGCTTGATTTTCCATCTCTCTAGATACCCCTTTTCCACCCAATCCCACACAGGTCTCTCCTTTTTCTGCCCCATTGGGACCATAGAACCCACTGGTGCATCTCTGTGCACCTTTCACTCACCAATGATCGTTTCCTGGTATTATTATAGATCCCCTGAAAAACAGAAAGTGACTCAGGGGTCTTCTACTTCTTTGTGTCCCCCCCACCACAGTATCTAAGACTAAAGTCTGGGCACTGAAAAACTTACTAATTCAATTCCTATCTCTCCTAATTTGTAAATCTTTTGCAGAGCCTAGCTCATCTCCCTTTGCCCCTCAAAATCTCCTCTAGCTACTCAAATCATCGATGCCGGTTACATTCAAAGGTAACACCTCAGTGTTTAGGAGTCCACTGTTTTCTAAAAGCTTCTAGCAAGTTTGTCTTGTGTCTCCAAATAATCTATTTCTGAGAACAGGGGCCATGTCTTATGTGTGCTTCCTCATACCTCACCCGCCCCCTGCCCCATCTGGTTTCCAAGGAAGGGAAACACTTGCATTGTAAACTGATTTATTAAAAGACATACCCACCATTCTTTTCTTTTTTTAGAAGAAGCCAACAATCTAAAAATATGCCACAGAAAGAAAGGGCACACAGACAATTGAAAGGACAAGAAGTAAGAACAGACAGTCTCTAAAAATGTCAGGGTTCTACAGAACAGGGAGGTTTTATAGTGTCCCTGTTGAAATGGAGGTGGGAAATTTCCCTCTCTCTCTCTCTCTCTCTCTCCCTCTCTCCCCACCCTCTCTCTTTCCCTACTACCCCGAATTTCTTTACCTCTTTTTTCTATTCATTTCCTCTATTCAATATTTAAATCTCAAAAAGTCAAAACACAAACTAAAGGACAGCAAGCACCCACATCCATCACCAATTGTTCTCTTTACCTAAACCGGATGGCGCATTGCATCACTCCTGTCTGATCACTTAGATGAGAGTCCTCTCTCCTTCCTCTGATAGCATTTTGTGCCTTTCTGATGTGATATTGATGAAGTTCCCCTGGATTGTAGTCACTGTGTGTGTGTGGTTTCCATCCCTTATTAGCGTGTAAACCCCTTAATAGAAGAAACTACTCTTTCACCCCCAGTAACCAGAGGCCACAACGCAGTGTTTCTGGTATAAGCAGGTGGCTTTTTGCTAAAGGGCTAAGCGAGCTGTTATTTGACAGCCCATGGACACACTGACATTAATAACTGTACTGTGGTCCCACACAGTTCCCCACTACCCAACCAGACAGTCTGTCCCGCAGTGACTCGGTCTGAGTCAGGAAAGAAGGAGAGGGGCACCTCTATGGTTCTAGCCAATGGAATCTCAGACAGACCCTAATATAAAAAACAGATGGGACAGGTTAAAACGTCTGGGTTTGGCAGAAGCTGCTTTGTTGTATGCAGAGACTTCAAAGCGACAAGGGGGACCCAAAGTTCTGTGCATGGACCAGAGGGACCATCTCAGGAGTACGAACCAGAGCCAGTCAAGCATGGCCCCAGCAGCCCCCTTCCCCCTTAACCAGGCTCGCCCTGCCTCTCCTAGATTCATAGTGTGGGGTCCTATACACAGTTTTGCCTGAAAAAGGTCTTCCAGTAATTTAAAAAAACAAAAAGGCAAAACAACACCAGGTTACAATAAAGTTTCTTAATCATTGCTCTGTGAAACAAAATGCCGCTGTTCATGCCCAACTTCTTCCTGGGAGCACCCCTTGACTGCTGTCCCCAGAACTCCGTTAGATCACTGACCATTGGGCTGGAGAACTGGGAGACGTGGCTCTGAGCTGCCCCCCACTGACCAGTGGGATAGTGGAAAGTGGTCTTTCCTGACAAGCTCCCATTCAGGATCCTGCTGCCCTCCGCTCCCCCTCCAAACCTTCTCATTCACGCTCTTTTATTTTCAGGAGTGAGTGTCTGAGCGTGAGAGTGAGCAGGTTCTTAGAGAGCATCCAGACCGGCTCCCAGGTCTTAGAGATGAAGAACCCCATGGGAATTAGATGCAAAGTGACTTGCCCAGAGTCACACTGTTACCTGATGGCCACAGAGACTCGTCCTCCTGAGGATCTTTGCATATTTAACAAGTTTAAAACATCACTCTCTCTCTCTCACAGAGGGAGAGAGAGAGGAGGGAGGGAGAGAGAAGGGGCAATCCGAGCAGAGAACTGGGGGCATCAGCCACTTCCAGGTATTCTCTTCAAAGCCAGGAGAATGTGGTTCTCGTCAAGTCACTCTCAGCTGGTAGATGGTCACCTGCTCTGCCTGTGTGCCAATCTGGTGCTGCAGAAACATTTTATTTTTTCCTGAAAAGCTTTAAATAGTTTCATCTAAAAAGTGGTCTTGAACTCCAAAACAAGTGTTTAACTACCATCTTCCTCATTGACCTGTCTGGATGGAGCGTGCTTGATGGGCTGTTCGGGAGCTCCCCGCCCCCTCCACCTCTCCGCCCTGACCCACTCCTGTCCCTAGGGACAGAGCTGCTATGGGGACCAGAGCTCTCTGTGTGGCAGCAGCCTGACAGTGTCCCTGTGAATGGAATCCACCCAGGCTGGCACTTTTCTGTCTGCGCACACCCATCCCAGCCTCCCCTCGCCTGCCCCCTGTCCCCTGAAACCGCCTCCCCAATCAAGAGGGTTGTATTACCCACCCCCATTTCACAGCTATATTGTTTTATGCGGTCCCTCCAAAATACCTTGAATAGTCCTTTTTTATCACTTCCATTTTCTGAAAACTCCAGCTGCTCCTCTGAAACCATCCAAATCTAATTAACCGCATAAGCTGGAGTTAGGGAGAGTGGCTCACTTTCGGGTCCTTAGCATACCCATTCAGGCCTTCTTTCAATATGGGCACAAAACCAGGAATTTCTAATAATTGTATCTATGGGCCTGGAAGGAAAAAAAAAAGAAAAGAAAAAGAAAGAAAGCAAGCTGCTAATAAGTAGCTCTGTGAAAGGAGGGAGATCAGCACCTCGCGTGAACTTGGCAGCCTGGCTCCGAGAAACTTGGAGACAATGCCACTGGGAGATCTAAAAAGCTTAGCCTCCTGACTCAGATCTTGTGAGAACATACCCCGGCTGTGAATAGAGATCCGAGTCTCAGCTCTAAATTGTCCCAGCTCAGACTCATTGAAAGGTCTTCTCACAGAATTAGAAAAGAAGAGGGCCAGAAAAGTTTGCAGCATATCAATGAGGCTGTGCTTAGAAGTGGAGGGTGGAGAAACGCAGCGGAGGTTTATTCCTGAATGCTGTGGATTAAGACAAAAGGAGCACGTTGGGTCTCTGCCAGGCGGCCCAGACGGGAGGAGCCCTGCCCCTCGGGGAGCTGTCGGGGCTGGAAGCCGCCTGGCACGAACAGCTTCCTGGAGTGTCGTGATGTAGATGAGGGCCTTGGGAAGTCGCCTACGAAGTCCCCACTGCTTCTTTAACAGATGAGAAGAGAGCCTCGGAGGGGGAAGGGGCTTCGGCATGCTCCCCTCTACCCAGGCTGCCTGTGTCCCTCTTTGCTGCCTTTGCATGTGGCCTCCCCACCGCCCCACTGCATTCCCCTCACTTTGCCAAACGAGGCCATGCTTAAGGAAATGCCCCGTTCTTCCCAACTGCTTCAAATACCAGTACTTCCTTAAAGGCTTGTACAGCGCTCACCTTTGTCTTGCCTCCCCCTAACCCCTTCATCTTCCCTGTGCTGTCGCAGCTCTTTGGGCCACTCCTGCAGCTGGTCAGCCCTGGCCTCCTAGCTCATGTTGTGGACATTATATTTCCTGCTCTAGATGGCTGATTCCAGGGGTGTGGAACTGCACCCTATACTTCTGCTATTCCCCACAATTCCTTATGCTTAGGAGGTAATTAATAAACATTATTTAAATAGACACATGGCTAACCCAAGCAGAGCCTGAAATTGAGGTCTCCTGACTCTTAAAATAGCTCAAAATTTCATTACTCTGTGCTTAACGCTCTGCTGTGTGGCTGGTCAGTTTACTGGACTTTGGGCATCGTAAGGGTAAAATTGTAAGAACAGGGGAACTGCGCTTCTGTAGTAGTGGTATATTGAAGGTGGACAGATTGTAACAAGAATTCATTTACACATGAACATGCATGCACATGTATGTGTACCTGTGTTATATATGAGTGTGTGCGTACAAAGGCAGGTATACCCATACATGTGTGGAATGGGAGTATGTGTGTTTATATCAGAGCAACTACAGTGAAAGAGAAACAGTTTTCTTCTGAAAAGAAGTCAATGGTCTCTTGCACAGAAAAAGGTTTTTATAAGCAGCATAGATTAACCAATGCATGGTTTTAGAATAGCACTTGGCATCTAGCAAGCATGAGATGTTTTGTTCATTTTTATTATCATTGTTGTCTCAAGTCGTTTTTTCAGGAGCAGGAATGGGTTGTCTCTTATGAATAGGAATTCACTCGCAGGGCCTCGCTAGCGAGCTCTTACTGAAAGGAACTAAAGCACATTCTCCAGTCACGTCTTTGCTCTTGGTGACAGTGATCTGAAGCCCTGTGGTAGCCCCACACATGAAGAATGAAAGACCTGGACCTGAGTGAAACAGGAGCTGTTATCAGGCCATACAATCCTCTTCAAGTGAAATCACAGGCAGGTAAATAAGTCAAGGGGGCCCTTTCTGATTAAATGAGTAGGGCAGAGGTCTCCTCTCCCTCCTCTCTCTCCCCTCCCCACCCAGCAAAACCCGGCAGCCACGGTGGGGCTCATGGAGCTCCTGAGCCCCTAGATCAGAGGAATACTATGCTTTCCTCCGATAGCCCAGCTTTACAGAGTTAGAGCTAGAAATTCCGGGTGCAAGTCCCAGTTCTGCCTCCTTCTAGCTGCGTGGCCTCTTGAGATCATTCCTCTAGAGTAACCTTAGTAATCCTGCCTTGAAAATGGTCCTTCTTACTATACGTACAAGACAGTGTGCCTCCCTGCTCTTGTGGAACTTGAAGAATCCCAAACACAAAGTGCTTATATAACAGTATGACTTCTTGGCCTTGGTAGCCTTCCTTGCTACTCTTATTACTTAGAGAAGAAACAAAGGATTAGAGACACTTAGTCTTGTGCCCAGGGTCACAAAGGTTTCACGTCACCTACAGCTCTTACCTCAGTGTTCTCTCCCGGTCTCATCTGGGTGACACTCGGTGAAGAGGAGCATTTGTCTGTTGGTGGTGTGATCACAGACTCTAGAGCCAGAGGACAGGCTCAAGTCACAGCTCCACCACCTGGCTTATAATAAGCACTATGTGTGTCATCTTTTATTGTTATCTTTCCTTGTGGTGGTACTTTTGATTTTTTCCAAGACTGTGAGTGGGCTCCCTCTTGTACACTCAGCACACACAAATTGTCCAATTAGGGTTATAACTGGGCAAGATTATCCCATAAGCCAGCGATTTTCAACCTGTGTGCCACAAGGATTTTTAAAACCTGCAGTACCTGACTGTTTAGTCAGAGGCACTGACCTCCTTTCCCTTAGATTGTCAAATTTAAAAATATGACAACAGCCAGCACAATAGCCATCCAGTGTGAATGAATCAAAATTATACCTATTTTTTGTTCATTAAAAAATATATTTTTTGGTGTACCGCAGAACTTTAGTAATTAGTTTATGTGTGATGTAAGATGAAAAGGTTGAATTGCCATAAGCAGACAGAATGCATACACCCAAGCAAAGCAAAAAGAAAAAATCCAACTTCAATAAACATTGTTTGACTAGATACATGGCTAACCCAAGCTGAGCCTAGAATTCAGGTCTCCTAACCCTTAAAATAGCTCCAAATTTCACTGCACTGTGTTTAAAGACTCTTCCTTATGGCTACTTATCAAAATAAGTAAACCAACAAAAATTTGGTTCTGTAATCAGAAAATTCCACCAGCAGGATTAGAGTGAGCATAACTACAGGTTTTAGTATTTTCTTTCCAAAGGACTTACCATGAAGCAGAGTGCGCTCTGGATGAGACCACAGAGCACAGTTACCTCCCCCATCAGGAGTCAGAACCAAGCCCCTCAGCTCCCTCAGCTAAGCTCCTCCAGCTCCCTGCACTCACTAGCCACAGTGGTCACCACTTTCACACCATCCTCTCTGAGCTTTGTCCTCTGCTTCCCCCAGGGGCCTCCTTCCTAGTCTCCTCCACACTGTGGTTTCCCATCTCCTTCCCAGCATGTGCTGACTGAATCAGCCACAGAAAAGGTTTGTGGTGAGACCAGACTGAGTTCTGTCCAGCCAGATGCTAGCAGGTGGAGAAGCCACTTACAATAATCACAAAGACAACCGGGCTAATGTGGCTCATGCTGAGGACTCTGTCACCACTCCCATCTACTCCAAAGACAGTCAGAAATGTGCAAAGTGGATTGCAGTGAACTGTGAGCTGGAGAGTGGTCTATCATTTTCTACCTTCCTCTCCTGGGCCCTCCTTATTTCTTCAGTGCCTTCCTGTCTCCTAAGACCCAGAAGGGACCACTAGCTGTCCTCTGGCTGCCTGAGGCAACTAGCTGAAGCCTGCTGCCCAGGCTTCACACTTCCACCCGCCAAGACCTGAGACTGAATCTCTGTCTCTACTTCCCCACCTCCACATGTACCTGGTGTGTGTCTGTTGTCGTTGAGAGAGAGGGCTCAGCTGGTATCTGCTGGAGCATTTATTGATACAAAAGCGTTTGTGGCTACTGATAGATTCCATCTGCTTTGTCTGAGTGGTCTGTGCACTTCAGCATGGAACAGAGTTTATGTGTAAAGGTAGAATGGCAGGCCAAGTACCTGGCCAGTGGGAGAGCAGTTTAAGGACAAAGACTGGGACTTGCTGGTATCCTTTCAAATCACAGCATGCTGAGACCCTGCATGAGGAGTGAAGTAAAATTGTCAGAATCACAGTGCCGTTTGGCTGAGGGGCAGGAACCAGTTACCCAACAGCATGTCAACAAGAAAGGTATTTTTCTCAACTGGATATTTTCACTTGTGTTTTTTTATATATACATATATATTTTGGATTTGTAGGTTTTGGACTTCTAGTTTGAAATGAGAGAAATGTAACAATTTTGAAGCACTTGGGAGATGTTATAATCTACCCTCCTCATTTAACAGATGTAAAACAACACCCAAAAAGAGAAAGTGACTTGACCAAGTTCCCACAGGGAGGTGGTAGCCTATGTGTTTGGGAAAAATTACCAGGGCTTCACAAAGGTTTTCTGTAGGCTATGGGAAGGATGAGGTCCCTTGCCACAACGTAGCCCTCTCTTCGATTTTGGGATTCTGAGAAACCAGCTGAGTCTGGTATGCCCATGATTCAGGCATGTAAGGAATTACAACCATAAGATGTGAGGGGAATCTGGCTGCAACCTCTGCCACCCCATCGATTGCCAGGTTGATTTGGCTGATCTGGTTGGCTAGGTGAGTGTCCCATTCCCCCTTCACTGTTCCATGTGCCTCCCTCCCAAAGATGTGAGCCTGGTCAAAGGGGACGACCTTCCCTAACAGAGGGTGATCATCCTTCTGCCAAGATATACAAGTAGCCAGGCTCCCCTGCTAGAACCTCCAAACTCTCAAGGTCCATTTGTAGGAAAACATAGGTCAAGCTTCTAAGACTCCAGACACATCCAAACGAGGCATTCATTGTGGCAGTCTGCCTGTCTTTAAAAAATTAATAAAAATAAATATTTTTAATTAAAAAAGGAAAAAAAAATTCCATCTTCCCATTTTAAATGACAAATAAACTGATCAGTAAGCAAGCAGACTGAAACATCATGTCTGCCTGTGATTTGATCTTTTAGTGACCTGTGACCTTGCAAAGGTCACTCTCTCAGTAATTCACTGGAGCTGGCTCACACCAAACCAATTGTGCTCATCTTTCCCCAATTCAATTTCAGTAACTTCACACTGGTAGCTTGAAACTGGCTATGATGGAAGTGTTTACACTAAGGAAATCAGCAAGTGCAACAAGCCAGAGCTTTGTGTCATCGTTGAGCTGGTTCACCAGCTCTGTCTCTTCCCCTACTTGCTCTGCTGTCAGAGGCTATCAGGGCTCAACTCACTTCTGGCTCCTGAACTGAGGAACTGCAATCAGAGCAGCAGCTCTTTATCTAGAGAAAGAAACAAGGAAGGCCTAATTCCCTTTTTGAGCTCACTGGTTGACACCTTGGATTGGAAACATCTGGGTGGTTGTGATCCTTCATGTCCTCTTGGTGCTCTGTGCACAATTATTCCTCATGCTTATTCTGGGGACACAGGAGGTCAAGAACAAGAGATACATCCTTCCAGCAGATTTAACTTGAGAGGGATGGAGAGACACCCTCTGATGCTATCCATTTACCTGAATAAAGAACACTGAGACTTTTTGCAGGTCTTACAAGCAGTACTAATGAGCAAATAACTGATGTCCCCATGCATGTAGTTATGTAGTTATTCATTTCCTCTGAATGTATACTTTGGTTATTTCTGTTGAATTTCATGATATTAGAATATATAGAAGCATGAGTTGAAGGTGGAAGTGTGGGAGGGAAAAAAGAAGACTTAAAATAACCACGATATCTTTGCATACCAAGAGCTAAGAAACTTTGGTTCCTTACTCATTGTTAGCTTTTCCCCGAGTGCAAGTCACTAGGAATTAGAGACTAAGATGTGAGTGAGTTTGATGATTGCCTTTATGGCAAAATTTAAGGAAGTATGCATAGAATATTTCCCATCACATAAAGCATATGACTTTATAATGTCATTTCCCTTGTTAAGCATTTGGAAAGTCAGGTTTATGACCTCCATTTAACAATCCATGAAACTATGCAAATGTCAAACCCAGGAAGGTTTGGGGCCTCCAGTGTTGAGGTCAGAGAGGAAAGGCCAGGTGAACAAGGGAGAGATATAAAGAGTAAATAGAAGGGGCTTAAGACAAATGTCAGCTTCCTCATAATTTTGGTTTGATTTGGATCAAGTCGTTGTTCCTGGCACACCAATAAGAAATTAGTCCTATTGGACATTGAAAGATTCTAAATAATGTTAGTAGCCAACAAATACCAAAGACATTAGTCATCCAACTACATTAAATCCTTCTTAAAATGTTTGGGCATTTAAAAGTAGAATGCCCGGCCTTAGGAGTGGTGAATTCCCACCCTCTGCAGCCAAGAAGAAGCTGAGCAACAAGCTGGGTTGTTAGGATATTGCAGTGTGGGTTCCCGAATTGAGTGAGTGACTTCAGCCAGTCTACCTGGAGGAGGCTAAGATTCTCTGTTAGGTGAAAATAGTTCTCCTGTATGGGTCTCAGTCAACATGAAAAGAACAAATAAAGAAATACTAGCACTGCTTATGTTTCCCTCTCTGTACCCCCTCCCCTTCTTTCCTACCGCATGAGAAGGAATCAGGCCTAGTTGCTTAGAGCACAAAGATGGGAGACAATTCAATCTTTGATGAAAAGGCTTAGTTCCAGCTTTCTCCTCCAGTGTTCTTCTACCTACCCACTCCTCTCTGGTGCTAAACAATAAGGTACTTGGTCTCTTCTAACTTAGGAAGTCATTTTTCAAACTAATTCCCATATACAGTTTAATGTGATATCCAACCCAGGTACATTTGCATTTTAAATGATGTCATTAGGAAAATATAAGGCTAAATCCAAAGAAATATCATACATTTCATAGTGAAATCTCAGTGATCAAAGATGGGTGTTTTATATATGAATGGATGGGCTAAGTCTTCCAGTGGAGAGTAAGCTAAAATTTTATACACACACACACACACACACACACACACACACACACACACACACACGGAACATATGTAAACACTTTATGATAGAAGCTTTGTTCCAGTGCATTGTTCATAGTGTTTTCATTTAATCTCTTTTAACAACAAAAGCAAAGCTAGTATATAATCCCTCTAAAGGCCTAGCTAGCCTTTATCAAATCCAAGACTCCTGATAACAAATCCAGAATTCTTTCTATGTTATAGCTGCTCCCCAGGAAAGTTATAAGAAATGGCAAGCACATATATTGGTAGATTTCCTCCTGGGAGACACCCCAGGACCACACCAGATCCTCAGTGAAATTCTATGGACTGAGAACCGTTGAGGCCCCTAGGCAAATCCATCTTCTCTGATTGGCACTGAGGGAGTGAACGGCTGCTTTCCCCATCTTTTCCTTCATGATTCCTGGGATCCAATCTTTCCCGCATATCAGAGGAGACTCTGGTAGGAAACACATAGGAGATAGCAATGGGGTGAACTGCTTCATAAAAAAGGGATTTAAAAGCAGAACACATGGGAGGAGCCCGAGGTCCTGAATTTTCCACCCCTCCCTCAACCATCCCCCAAGGACTCTGTTTGGTTTTTCCTGGAATCCCCTAGAAACATCCAGGAGAATCAACCACAGGGAAAGATGCGGGCAGGACGGAGGACTAGGTGCTGGCAGGGAAGTGAATCCAGGCCACTCCATCATGTGCTCCTTGGGAGAGGAGGCTGGTGAGCTCAGAGGCCTGTTTTCCCCTTAACAGATGCAAGAAAAGAGCCAGAAAAGGTCAGAGATAAATGCAGCCCTCACTTTGTTCTGCATATTCAAAAGAACTTCTCTAAAGAAAGATCTAAAATATATGTGTGTTCACTCAACCTTTTCCTGTTCAGTGCAGGGTTCCAGATATGGAAATGACAGGGTAACCACCGAAGAAGCTCATGCAGGTCTGGGCAATAGCAGCACTGGCTCAGGAGTAAGGCCCCCAAAAGAGTGTGCTTCACGTGGGACCCATCAGTCTGGCTGGAGACAGGGAAGCTTGGAAACAGCATGTTATCATGAGAAATCACTCCCAGAAGGGAGCAGAAAGTTCACCGGGAGAATGCCAGGAAGGGGAAGAAGAGGGAGACTGGAACTCGGTCATCAGAAGTGGCTGGAGCTGGAAACAGTCCAAGACCTCATCATGGCTGACATCCCTGCACATACTCACAAATTCCTTTCAATTAGGTGGGAAAAGTCTCTTTGCATTGTCAGCCCAGATATCCCCATGAAGAAATAGCATGAAATGAGTTTCAGGGAGGTGTCAGCAGGGGAGCAAGATCCGATTGCCCGTGGCTTGGTTGGGGAAAGACAGGCCCAAGGGATGGGGTGGGGCTGATGGAATAATCTCTTGTCCTTAAAGCAAAGCAACAACCCCAAAGGTAAGGGGACTCTTCACCCTGGTTTGACAGTGTAGACACCCATTTTCTCTATATTAATCCAAAATGTTTAATTCTGTAGTCCTGAAATAGCTCTTTTGCCTCAGTTTCCACAGCCAAGGAAACTGTCTTTTCAACCATAATTCCCACTGCATCTTTCTGTTCACCAAACTGGACTATCTACCATTCTCCAAATGTGCCTGGGTCTTTCACACTCCTTAGGTCAGGCGTTTCTTCTACCTGGGATCCATCCACCTCTCACCAAACCTTATTATACTTCAAAGGCCATCCTTCATGTGGGGCTTAGGTACGATTAGTAGACTTTGTCATACGACTCTTGTCACCCTCATAATACCTACTCCCAAACTACCTTTGTCTCAATAACATTAATAATAAAAATAATAGTTCATATTTATTGTACACTATCACCATGCTACACCAATTTAATCCTTATGCAATCTATTGAGTCCGTAAGCAGTGACATTATTTCATTCTTTTTGCAGAGAAATAAGCTGAAGCGTAGCTGGATAAAATTACTTACCTGTAATTACACAAGTTGTGGCACCTGGATACAAACCTCAGCACTTGTGCCTTGAATGCTCCTCTTGTCTGCTTCCCTTCATGCTTGCTTATCATCTGTCTACTAAGAATCAATGAATGCCCATTTTGCAGATCTAGCCCAGAGATGTTCAAAAAGCTTGCTGTAAATGATTGATGCCTTCCCGTCTGACCCTTTCCTTTGTTTGATGCCTATTTTCCAGATACTAAACTGTCCACTGCTTGCTCACAAGTAAATTCACTGATGAGTATAAACACTGAAATGAAGTTTTCAAAAGAACATGGGACAGGGTTATCTGGTACAGAATTAACATATGCTCGTTGAAAGAATTGAAAAGGTATTACCTTCTTAGATAAGACCTGGATTGGGAACTAGAGGTTCTAAAATTAAATGTTATCACGGTTAAATGATATGATAGTGTAGTTAATGTTACGATGATTACTTTTTCTACTAGAAAACAGAATTTCTACATTATAATTATAGGGTCATAGCCTGTTAGATAAGGCTGGAGATGACTCTAAGAGCATCTAGCATAGCTCCTTTTTGTTGCAGATGGAAGTCTACGGTATAGACTGAGGATGGATTTTATTCTTGGTCATTCAGGTAGTTAGCAGAGCTAGCATCAAGTGTGAAGACTAGAAAACACTGGCCCAAAGGGGGACATGGAACACAGCTAACCCAGTGCTCTCCAACTGTGGTCTGGATACATATGGACCTGGGGTCATAGTAGCATGCGCATTCTGATTCAGCAGGCCCAGAGGGGAGCCTCCATTTCTAACAACCTCCCAGGTGATGCCCTTGCCAATGGTCCATGGCCTGCACCTTAGGTAGCCAGGGTCTAATCTGCCCAGCACTACCCAACAGAAATATAATGGGAGCCACTGATCATTTCAAATGTTCTGGTACCTGCCTTTTAAACTCACAAAAAGATAAAATTATTCATTTTAACGTTATCATTTATTGAATCTCATATGTATGTAATATTATTATTTCAAAATTTAATTATATACAGGGTGGGGCAAAAGTTGGTTCACAGTTGTTCATCTGGAAAATAATGCAATAATTGATAAATACTATAACAATAAAGTCTGTTTTGCAAACTGATAATTATAAGCCTACATTTGCCCCACCTGTTATTTAACATCCTTTTTTTCATACTAAGTCTTTGAAATTCAGTGTGTCGTTTAAACTGACAGCACAGCTTAGACTAAACACATTTCAAATGCTCTATAGACACATGTGGCCAGTGGCTAAGAGATTGGACAGAGCAGCTCAGCCCATACTGCTGTCTCTCGTAGACGTCTTGCGGAGTCTGTCCCATTTTGTAGCCTTGCGACCCAGCTAGACCAGCTCCTCCCTCAGAACAGGGCTCTTTTCTGCTGTAGGTCCCGTGATATCCTGCCCAGGTCTGGGTATATACACATACAGTCCATGATGATTTATTAATTGATTTCTTTTTGCTCTGATCTGTTATGGAGAGAAAACAGCCTTTCCCACCACCTTCACGCATTTAAATTATTCACCTCGAGGTTCTCTAGTTCCCAAATTGGCTATGACATTAAATGAGGTGACTTCCAAGCTTCTTTCTTCTTGCAAGTGCCTATGATTTTATCCTTTGCAACACTAGCTGCAGTCATTGTCCCACATACCCTCTCAGCCTCATCTTTTTCTTCTTCACAAACAGTTTTTATATCCCTCCCTCATTTCCCCTCTTAAAAACTCATTAATCACCTTCACGCTCCCTCTGGAGCCAACTTCAGGCAATTCTCAGATTTAGAGGCTTAAGTGGAACACTGGAGTCTAATAGAGGACAATTGGGGGCACTATATCAGATGCTCCCGTTTCTACAAGCCCTCAGAATCCAGTCTTGTGTTTATATACAGCCCTGAGAAAAATGGCCTGTGGTTAAAGTACTAAGTGCCAGAGGAGGAGCAGAGTGCAGGGTTAAGTGCACAGGCTCTGGGATCAGACAGCCCGTGATCAAATACCCATTCAGCAAGGAAGCATATGGGAAGTCTCTAAACTTCAGTGTGTCCTAGTAGCCATGAGGTTAAATGAGATAACTTAAGTAAAGGACTTAAGACCATGCCCCTACATAATAGTGCTCAGTAAGTGGCAAGAGACTATTAAAGTTGACTGGCCTTTTTTTTTTGAATTGCTAGGAAGGGACCCGATCTTCATTGCATGACACAGCCAGAAGAAATGCTGTGGGCTGAAAAGGACGGAGAGCATTTTAGATGGCGCCTAACTTACAGCAAAACTGTTTTTCTGTCACATTAGGCATTTGATCACTCTCATCTTAAGACCTTCTAATTTCACTCCTTCTCTTAAAATCTTGTTGCTGGTCCCCTCATCGTCTCACTACCCAGCACGCGTGGGTGACCTTCACCTGGCACTTTAAGAACCTTGTAAATTGCTAGTCCTCTCAAAGAAGCTGCTGAGGGAGGGCCTTGTCTTCATTCTGCCCGAAGTCCTCCTCATGCAGTTTGCAAATAAACAACTTCTCCCCCTGGAAGAAAGAACAAATAGTTCATAATTGGCAATCTGCATAATGAGTGGAGCATCTATGCAAATATAACATTTGGAATAATCTATTAATATCTCGACTGTGATGTCTGTGGGCCACCACTTCCCATGCTAAAGAGCCAGAGCCAAATATTTTCTGATTCCTGTGGAAGTGAGAAGAGAGATTGACAAGTTGCTGGCTTCTTAGGGTTCCAATTAGAAATCTGGGGACCACCGCAGTTAGAAGGGACCTTTGAGGCTGTTTAGTCCATACCCCCTCCCACCTCTCACATTAAAGATGAGAAGTCAAGTCCCAAGATGTATGAAGACTCCCTGGATTCCTATGCTGTTAGTGGCTGAACCAAGGTCACGAGCCCGTGGCAATCTCCCAGCTTTTCTAATAGGCCAGCCCATGCCTCTCCTGCTGAGCAGAGTTTGTCACTATAAAATGCAGCCTTCCATGTGGAATTGTCTCTAGCTCTCCAACATCTACCTTCCCTCTCTCTTGATTAAACTCCTCTTGCAGATCTGGACTTCTAAACTAAAGAACCAGCTCCTAGGACTGCAGGACATATGGTTAGGGAACTCAGACAAAAGTGTCTGGTCCCAAACAAGGAGACCATTGGTGTTAACCGAAGGATGCATCCTCTGGATTGGGCTGAGCCTCTTTGCTCTTGAAGTAGAGAAGCTTTTGAACACATATACACACTTGCACACAAATAAATAAACCCCCAGATTTACATCAGTAATACTACTGAACTACCACCAGCAGCACTGGGGGAGCGCTGGACAGGCTCTGTGAGTAACTCCTGACCACAATTCCTTCACCCCTTCCTTTTAGCCCATGCTCTGCAGCCAATCTCAGGCAGCCCCACCATTTTCGTCATGCTCTTCCCCTTTCCTAGAGGCAACAGTGGCTCCTTCTGTTACTCACATATTTAACAAGCATCAGTGCATGTCCACATACCTGCTGGCCAGGGAAGGGTCAAAAACTGTGACCAGAGACAGAGCAGTAAGTTACTCAGTCAGGCAATTAACCAATGCCCAAGTCAGAAGAGTAACAGTGTGGGTTTGGGAGGTTTAGGCTACATCCTGGCATGAAGACTAACAAGCCATAAGTTCTTGGTCTTTCTTTAAATCACAGGACAAATGAGTCCTCCTCTCTTATCCTTTCTCTGAACTTTACATCACTTCTGAGGTTTAATTCACAGCTCCTCCTCCTGCTCCAGCTTGTAATAAGCACCATTTTACTTTGTACAATTCATTTTTGTTGGGCTGTTCACATGTCTCTGTTCTGTTCTGGGCTGGATTGTGAATCTCTTTGTCTCCTACAGTCCTGAGCACCTTGCACAATGTCTGCCGCTAATAAACGCTCAGCAAGCGCTTGACAAATGACAGATGAGTAAATTAAGTCATAAAAACCTCTCCAGACTTCAATTTCCGCATCAGGAAAATGAGGCACTTGGACTTTCTCGACTTAATTCTATGACTCTGAGATGTTATCGAGCACCTGCTGTGTGCTCAAATTCCGTCAGGGTTACTGAGAATCAAGGGAAGTAGGAAACCTTCTCGTGGCCCCCGCAAGTCTAGTTGGAAAGATAAACATTCAATGAAGGAAATCAGTTCAGGTTATGCAGTGGAGATTCAGAGAAAAAACACATCACTGCCAGGTGAAGCATTTAAGTCGTTCTCGACAGCACGGTGATGGGTGGGTGGATGGGCACATGGTGGGAGCATTCCAAGAGGAGATGACTACGTGGGCCTTGGCACAACGTTGGGACACAGTGTTTAGGCCACTTATCTGCAGAAGGGAATGGAAATCTCAGGAGCTCTGGATCCTGATTCCTGACCATCGATTCAGTAAGAGACATTTTCAAGTAGATTTTGGTTCTTTTCATTTGCTCTTGCTTTAGTCTCTCACTTTATACCCACTTCTTAAAAATAGGTTTTTGTATTTCTATCCTAATAAAACATTTTGTCACCCATGATATGCTCTTAAAATGTTCCTTCACCTCCTAACCCCTTTGAAAACTGGCTTATATCACTGCCTCTGCTGCTTGAAAAGCCCCATGCAATCTGGCTGCTGTTCCCACCATGTGCTGATGCCATTTTCAAAGGCCTCCAACACACCTGTAATTGCCAAACGCCAAAGCAATTTCTTATTTCTGGTCCTCCTTGACCATTGGCACTATTTGATCGATTGACCACCAGCCTTCCCTTCTGGAAATGTCTCCTCCGGTTTCTGTGGTCCACTCATCAGTGACTTCACTGTCGGTCCTTTTTTTTTTTACTGCCTTTCTTCTTCCCTAAACACAGGTATTCCCCCAAAACCATTGTGAATCCCTACCGTCCCTCCCTTGATGGTTACATCTTTTGATAACATTGGCTTCTACCCACATGGCTTGTAAATCCCGGATACTAACCCTAACCCCTATCCCAGGCTTTGAACTCTGGCTTCCAACTGCCAACTAAACTCTCAGCTTGGAATCCTAGCAACATCTCAAAACTGGTGTCTAAAACCCTGCCCTTCATATTGGCTCTTAACCTAGCTCTTTGTCTTACCTCTGTTCCTCCCTCCCCTCCCCCACCTTCTTCCCAACCACATTTATTTGAAGCCTTATGCCTTATAACGTCTACGTGGCACCTCCAATTCATTCTCTTCTTTTCTTTCCATGTGCCCACTCATTTGTTCAGATATTCTCTACCTCTTAGACACCTACCCTGTCACTCTCACTTCCAACCGTGGAAAACTGCCTATTCTGTGCACCTACTCTGTGCTATGGTTCTAGTGCTGTGAATTTAAAGTAAACCTTCGGTCTACGCATCCTAGCCTCTGTCTGCTGTGGCCCCATCTTCCAGCTTTGTCTCCCACCACAACCTACTCCACCTCCCAGTAACAAGGGTCTTGACTGTTTTCCAAAAGCAACCCATCAGTTCCAATCTCTGCGGCTCTCTCACACTCATCTGCCTTCTTGGAAGATCCTACCCCCCCCCATAATTACCATAAAACATTGCATATCCTTCAAAATTCCTGCAAAATTGCCATTTTCTTCCTGAACCCAGAGATTATTGTGATCTCTACCTCTTTATTTCTCCCCTAGGCACTTAGAAATTTCAGAATTATTTACCTGCGGGCTCCAAACTAGACAATGTGCTCCTAAGCTAGGGGCTAGGTCTTACTTGTTTTTTGTTTGTTTTGTTTTTAAGATTTTATTTATTTATTTTTAAAGAGAGGGGAAAGAAGGGAGAAAGAGAGGGGGAGAAACATCAAAGTGTGGTTGCCTCTCGCACGCCCCCTACTGGGGACAAGGCCCACAACACAGGCATGTGCCCTGTTGGAGAATTGAACCCACAACCCGTTGGTTCTCAGGTTGGCGCTCAATCAACTGAGCCACACCAGCCTGGGCCTTACTTGTTTTTTGAAGTCTCTGGAGTATTTAAGCACAGTGCCTTAAAGTCCCCCGTTAAAAAATGAATTGAATTGAATGGAACTGAATAGAATTGAATTATTGGTAAAGAGGTCTGGAGATGGCTCCTTTATTCTTTATTTCTAGAGTAAAATCTTTGGAGAACTACTTCTTGAGACAAATCTGTGAGCTATAGTACAGTTAACATTTACAATTGAACTTGGACAGCTGTCCCCTGTCTCTAGTGAGAACTGATTTCAAACATGTCTGAATGTAGTTTTTCCTTTAAAACTCTGAGATAACCTGATAGAAGCAGGTGATTTAGCAGAAAGTGTTTGGGATAAATTTATCTCTGTGTATGCAAACAAACTTATGGGCCAACATTTTACTGATGCTCTTTGAAAGGTAAAAAATTCGATTATGATACAGTTCCTATTCTAAAGTTTAAGATCTTAATGGAACTCTGTGAGAAGAGAGTCCATGTTTCTTTTATTTACCAAGGTATCCACAGTACCTGGAAGACATAAGTGCACAACAGATTTTTATTGAATGGATCTAATGAGGAGATGATAGCTGACCAAACAGCTAATTAAATTAAAATCTAAAGTAGTAAATGGTCAAATAAAAAAACACGAGATAGAAAGGTGACTGCCTCTTATTAATCCTTGAATATCCCTCCCTACCCTCATCCCCACCTGAAGTCCAGCACAGTGTCTGGAACAACCCAGATGGTCACATCAGAGATGGAGCAACCAGAGGCGTCATGGAAAATAAACTTCCACCTGGTGCAGGATTTACTCTCAAGTGTCTTTGACAGAATGTCCTCCAGGCTCTATTTAAATTTCCTCAGGAATAGTAAACTCACTGACATCTACATTGTAGGACAGTTCTCCATGTTAAAAAGACAATTTCTATATTGAGCCAAAAGTTGGCTTCTTATAAATTCCACCCACTGGTCATAATTCTGCCTCCAAACTAACATAGTGAAAGTCTAATTTATCTTCTACGCGATGGTCTTTTCTATGTTTGATGACAGTTATCACTTCTCCACCATGCGAACTATTCTCTAGGCTCACTGCCCCTGCCTACATTCCCCAGACCGTTCTTCCTATGACCTGGCATCCAAGCTTCTCTTCATACCCTTACCCTCGTCTGAATGTGTTACAAGTACCCACTGACCCTCTCAAGTGTGATTCCCAGACCTGCTCCATCTGAACTGTTACCTTCTACAATCCAAGCCTCTTCCTGAAGCCTAAGAGCCTACCAGTTTTTTTCAAAACTTCATCACTTGCTCACACTAAGTGTAAACTTATGTAAACTTTATGTCCATTTTATGTAAATTTCTCCCCACCAAGTTTCCCATCTTTTAATTTTGCAATTATCACAAAACTTCACCATGGTCAAAAAGAATATTATTCATGCACTGCATTTTATGCGTGGATTTGTGAGAATAATATGGTGGATAAGGAAGGACCTCTCCAAAAACTATCTAGGGACCACATGTAAACCACTTTGCATCCTACCTGCCAAATGGCATAGTAATGCCCACCCTACCTTCCTCACTAGAGTAAAATAAGGCTCAAACAAGAAATAGGGACTCAAATAGATAGTATTAAGATAAGTCATTCTCCTTAAACCCCAGTGCCTTGCAACTATCTCCTGATAGCTGCTGCTACACTCTCTAGGCCTCTTGCCTATGGTGGTAGTGGGGGTTAGCTTTGTTCAGTAGTATATTGCCCTGGAAAGAAAAAGAAGTTAGATTGTACAAGACCAGCCCTTACTAACTCTGTGGCCATGGCAACTCACTTAACCTTATAGATATTATCAACTATCCTCCAGCCAAAGACCACCAGGAACACATCTGTAGTTGAACATGTTGGGTTTATCACTCTTTGCAGCAGGGGAGAACATGCGCCATGGGGAGCCGCAGGTCATCTCAGTGACAGGGCGTTAGAAAGAATGAGAATAAATCTGTGACTGAAGAAGAAGTCACTGATTTTACCCAAGGGTGGGGGC
This sequence comes from Trachops cirrhosus, assembly GCA_028533065.1. NCBI lineage: Eukaryota > Metazoa > Chordata > Mammalia > Chiroptera > Phyllostomidae > Trachops > Trachops cirrhosus. The sequence continues at coordinate 18,285,287 of CM052547.1, read as the reverse complement.
TGTTTAGTATTTGTGGGTGGCATGGAAGCCTGGTTTGTGTCTATGTTTAGATGAAATTATGACATAGCCTTGCTTGCTCTCACTTTATCCTGGTCTCAGAGTAACCTTGTCTGAGGTCACTATTTTTTTATGTGCAGCATGAGAATGACATGGCCTCACTGCGCACGCTCGGCCAGCTCTCAGATGTCAGGGGCTGCTCTTTGTCCTTCCTCAAAATTAACTTAACTATAGTTAACCTCTTTGCACCTCAGTTACCTCGTCTAGAAAAAAGAAAGAACAACTCAGGGATCAAAAGTAAAAATATTTTGTCAACTCTGTAGTTGTTTGACAAGTGAGAAGCTGCCTTGCTCAGCTCTGGCCTCCAGGATCCATGATCTGTCAATGCTGAGTTTTCCTGGGCCCCGTTAGGTCATCGCCCCTCAGAAGAAAAATCTTACTCATAGCGTCGTAGCTTGAGTCTTCTGAGGAAGCTGCTCTTGAACTCTTCTGATAGACCTCTCTCCACAGTCAAAGCCAACCAGTTTTGTGTACTTGTTAGACACCTAATTATCTCCTCCCCTCAGCTGCGTCTGAGCTCTCTGGTAGAGCAGAATCTAGCAGGCCTGAATCCATCCTCCCCTGTAATACAATCAGATAGCAATGCTTGGCACACCTTTGATTAAAAAAAAATAGCTGTACTCTTCAAATCAAAACATCATTGGATATTAGCTTTGGAAGACACTAGACATATTTTTTGACCAAACTCTTCTTTTATAGCTGAGAAAATTAAGGTTCGGAAGGGGAAAGACCGCCTGAGTTTAGTTTGCTGTGGCGTCTTGACCACAGCCATCCCAAACTGCACAAGCCACAAAGACCCAAGACTGGATGTGATGTATTCCCCTTGCTTTCAGATCCTGACCTGAGCCAGTTGGGGACTTAAGCACTATAGTCAATATTTTATTGTTTTTCTTCTTTGATGTGTCTTAGGCATAGCTTTTAAGGGTCTAATAATATGGACTACAAATGCCTAAGGGACAGACTAGCTGGAGACAAAATTGTGATTTCAACTCAATTCAAGTAACATTTGGGAGTAATACTTGTATTAGATGCTGGTGATATAGAAAAGAATTAAACACAAGCTCTACTTCCAAAGAGCTTTCACTTTTGCAGGGAAGAGAGTAAATGGCAGATTGTATTGACTAGTATAATGGGTATCAAGGGCAGTGGGATTTCGTTCTACCTGAAGGTATAGGGTACTACTACATGCAAAACACACAATGGGTTGGTGGGAAAAGGAGGACCGAGACCCAGGTGTCGTGACTTCACATATATTGCTTTTCCCATAATCCCATGCAGCTCCCAGAAACAGCTGGAAAGTTCAAAGCAATGTGTGGAAAACAGGGAAACTGGCCCATTGCACACCAAAAAACAGCTCAGCTCCAGGTGGAAAACACAGTGGCCACCTGGAGGCTCTGTCAGCCAAGCCACTGCAAACCTTCATCCAGCTCATCGAATCCCAGAGGCTGAGAGTTGAAATGGGCTTAGGGGTCACCCAGGATAATTAATCAGCCAGTGCAAGAGTCTTTTTTTACAGCTTCCCTGAGGTTCCCAAACAAAATTTGATATAGGCAAGGTTTATATTTGTTACACTCCCACCTTCCTTGCCTCTTCTTCTCCCCGAACTTCTGGGTCTCCTTTCACAGGCCTCCTGACATTCAAAGCTTCATGATGCTTTCGACTGAATTGCACCTTCAACCCAGGCTTAATCTTGCCCCAAGTTGTTCCATAATTTAAAATGTCAAAATACAATCCTTCTTGGGTGTATTGAAGAACAATCTGAAACATATCTTTGGGTGGCTGCCCTAATCACTACTTTCCCGGGCTTCTTTATTTTCTCCACTTCTGGGCCCATCTATTTCCTCTCCTTTTCTTCTTAAAGCCCCCAAGGGACCTCTGACAGTGAGGTGAGCTGAGGAGGATCAGTGAGGTTAACCTGAGAATCATTTGCAGGATGGATTGGAGGAGAAGGACCAATACCGAGGGTAAATCCCCAGAAAATGAACAAAAGGTTAGAGAGCCAAGGAGCGTCTCTGGATTGAGTAGAGGGAAGAGCATTGCTCTTAAACATGAGACATGCTAGCCTAGGCTACACCGGGAAATACAGGCTGGACGTTCGTTACATTTGTTTGAAAATGAGAGAGCTGACACTAGAAGCCTTTGCTCTTTTCCTTAAAGCCACTGGGACCTGACCCACTGCACTGAAAGGAGGAGTTAGAGCTTGAGAGAGACACATGGACCCTCTCAGCAGGCTGTGACTGGCTGGCTCCGGCTCCAGCAGCTGATTTCACCTTCAAAGTAAGGAGCAGCGTGGACCAGCCTGGGAGTCCATCGGCAAATTCTTTTATAAAGTGAATGGATCAGACCTTTGCTCTCTAAAGGGCTTTCTGGTTCTAGGATTGTCTATGTCCCTTAGTGGAAATCAGCCCACAGACTTTGCACAGGAAACATCCCCCACTTTCTTGGGGCTGCCCAGGATGCCCCAGAGATACCCCCAACCTGCTTGACCTGTCTGAATAAAGGGATGGATTTAGAATTGACTGTTAGGCATTGCTGCCCTCTGCTGGGTGGTATGTTGCCAACTGCCCCTGTAATGTGCTCTGCCCACCCCCTGGGCTGCCCAGCCGCTGCCCCTGTCTAGCATTTCATGTTCAAGCAGAAAACCACAAGGAAACCTGAGGTTGTATGTACATGTGTGTATTGGGGGGCATATGCACATGTGAGTATAAACCCAAATGGCCGGTCATCCTCAATTAAGTGAAAGCTCCCCCAAGTGCGACTTTAACTGAGTTGTCTCTCAGCTGAGAACCACACACTGGTACCAGCATGATGGCACCTTCAAGCAAAGATGACCAGGGGGCTTTCAAGGTTCACCTGCCTTTTGTTATTGATGAGCAAAACACAGAAGCAAAATGGGAATAATTGGACGGCAGGGGAACATCAGGATATTGTAATTGTTCTCCTCGGAGATGAAAAGGGAAGCTGAAAAACATCTGCACGCTGAAATCTGCTCGGATGCGCTAAGTGGGCCAAGAAAACCTGCAACCACGAAGTGGGGCTAATTTACTGCTCTAATCACCAGCATCCAATCTGAAGCCAGACATTATCTTAAAGTACACACCAGTTCCAGGTGGTGCACAGCAAATGTTTGATTAGCGCTACCAAATTCCCTGCAACTTGATAAGGCTTCCGAGTGTGCAGGAATTACAGGGCTGCGCACCGATGGCACCGGGCTGCTGCGGGCTCCGCAGCAAGCTGTTTGCCTTTGGGTCACAACCTTCCTAAGAAACACAGCCCAGCCCTCTTCCCGGGGTTCTGGGTTTAAACATGCAAAAAAAAAAGAAGAAGAGGAAGAAAGAAAAGAAAAGCTCACACAGGAGCACACAAAGGTAAATTTAGTAGATGAGGAAGAATCAGATTATTTCCAATGAGGCTTGAAAATGAATAGAAGGAAAGTGGGGGATTAAAGACCTATCGTATCCAGTATGTGCCAGTTGCTGAGTGTTTTATGTATTGTTCATTTTAGTACATTGTTTATATAGTACATGATTATCCACACTATCTTCCTATTTGGCAGATGAGAGAACTGAGGTGCAGACACTTTAAGTGACTTGACAAAGATATTTTAGTTAGAAAATTATGGAGCCATACTTTGAACCCAGGACTGATTTAAATGCCTTCAAAGTAGGAATAGGGTTTCAAATGAGGCAAATATTCAGGTGTTCTAGAGGTTACACAGAAAAAGAAGAGCAAGGATATAGGTCAGTCAATGGCTTCAGAAAAGATGGAAATGGACTTGAGGCAGCCAAGGTGTTCACTGAGTGCCATGAGTGAAGCAGAGGGCGCAGTCCCTGCCCTCAAAAACTCAGGGTGCATTTGAAGGAGAGGAGATCAGCCCAGAAATGAGAAGTGCTGGGGCGGGGGGGTTCAAAGTTGAGAGCTGCACTGACAAAGGATGATCCAATCAGCAGAGGAAATTGCTTAAACCAAACGGTGGAGGCGAAGTGACAGTGGTGAGTCACTCGGGGACAAATAATGAAGCCCCCATGAGAAGTTACATCTGTCCGGTTGGAGTTGGTTTAAAAATTGCAGCTGGAAAGCACTTCTCACCGGCTTTTACTTCTCACCAAACCAAAGGGTCAAATGCCTCATGGAAAGTTCATATCCCGAGTCCCATAGATGGGACGGGAGATGGTCATTAAAGTGAAGGGCAGGGAGGCAGGGTCACATGAGGAGTGGTGGCAAGGAACTCGGTTTTCATGACACCTGGAGTTGGAGCTGTTTTTTCAGTGTCTTCCAGAATTAAGACCTCAGGAGGGTCTTGGGAAACCAGGGCCAAGCATTATGGTCTAAAGACAGGGCATCTCCAAAGAACCCAAGCATTGTCTCTGTGCCGTCTTCTCCATGAGAGCTTACCTGGCTGGGTCCCTTCTGAAAAAGCTTGCTTCCCACTCCGTGGCAGTGAGCATGGCTGCATTACCAGATAAACTGAGTCTGGCTGGCACATTCCTCTAGACTCCTCTCCATTCAACAACTGCAAAGTGCCTTTCATAAGCTGAACATCCCTGTGGGTGACAGCGTGGACCCTGGGGTTGTCAAGCTGGGATTTGAGCCTCTGCCATGACACCAACTGGCTGTGGGAACTTGAACATATTACTTGACTCCTGAAGCCTCAGTTTCCTCAACTGTAGAATTGGGATGAGGATAGCACCTACCTCCTAGGGGCACTGTGAATGTTGACAGCAATAATACATGCAAACCACTTAGCACACAACCAGACACGGTTAAAAGCAGCTTATTAGTAGTGAATTGTGATTCAGTCTGAATTATTCTCTATGAACTTTCTATGAATGTTAACTCTCCCTCCAGACCTGTGTTCAAACTGTTTTTGGAATGCTCTTGTCTGAATTATTCTTTTTCTCAAAACTGGGCCCAGTCCAATAGCCACTTTTTCTATGGGGCCTTCACTGATACTCTACCCATTGAAGAATCTCTCCCCATAAGAATTTTGTTACATCTCCCTTACAACTTTCTCCTCTATGGAACAGCCATTTATGCCACGTCTTGTTCCTCTGTCATAAGGATAAGCTCCCTGTATCACTCAGAATAGACTCAGCTATGCTATAGCCACAAAAATCCCCTAATTGCAAAGGAGCACAGTGAAGGCTTTGTCTGACTCATGCTGTTTGTCCATCAGCTGAGGGACTGTGCTTATGGCAGTCATTAAGGGCTCACCATCTCAGGGGTCACCATCTCATACTTTGCTGATCACCATGCATTAAAAAAGGAGAGGGAGAGAGCTCCGGACGGTCTTACACCAGCCTGGAAGTAGCACACATGACTTCTTGCCACACCTGCCCTCCCCCAACACAAAAAGTCATCGAACACAACCCTACCAGTGCCTCCTCACCCCCAGGACAAGCAGAACCAAGAATCGGTGAGGATGAGCCATGACTACTGCACTCCTAGCAAGCAAAGGCAATCTTCAATTCCACTTTGCACACACCCACACACACTCACCCAGAAGTGTGTCTTACACAGTATATGCACAGGAGAAATCTCTGAGTGAATAATTGAATGAATATATTAGTTTATCATTATTTTATCTCTCCCAATAAAGATTAATGCCTTAAATCAAAAATCTCCTAATGCTTGGTGGTAGAAATTTCAGGTATCTTCAGGACAAATCAGAAGGGATGGTATTTGGGTACAGGACACAATTGTTTCCCTCTTATTCACACCATGTGTTTTTAAATGCAGAAAGGTGTATGAATTACTATGACAGTCAGTAACTGAGGAGGATTAATTGCCCTCAGGAAACTGATTCGCACATCAGATAGCATTTACACATGATGTGGCTAGAAAACAATCCACAGCTACCTGTAGAAAATGCACAAAAGTTGGTACTCAGTGAGTCCACAGAGGAAACTGAAAGATAGAGGAATTCTTCTGAAGGTCAGGTTCTATGGGAAGAAGGCCATTCTTGACCCGATTTTTAAAGGCAGTGTGCAACTTGGAAAAGCTTGGAGGAGGAAGAAGTCTTGGATTTTCTAAAGTTTGCTTTGTTTATATCTTGAAGAAACTATGAGCCTTAAGTAGAGCCTTACTTTATCACAGATGGAGAACAGTTTCACTCCTTCACAAGAGCAGTTATTGTCACTTGAGAGCTTCTGCTATTCCTTCCTGCAGCTGTGGCCACTCTGGCCAGTCCCTGCAGTGCCCCGAGGCCGGGAGGCCCTGGGGCTGGCAATGTTTCTGTATTGAGATACAGAATCCCAAACTCTTCATTTCCACCATCTCCTCTCATATTCTGCAAGAGAACATAAAAAAATAGAAATTCCACCTATGTTTCTCATTCCAGATGCTAGCTAGAAAGAAGAGCATCTTGGCATTTGCCTGAAGAAGAGGTACCAATCACAAACTCCTCCATCACCACGTAGGAACATAGAGGGTGCAAAAAGGCCACAGATGCATACCCATACACATCTGTGTGATAGGACCGTAAAGCCAGGGGACCCTAATACATCTAAATGTGAGTTCTCTCTTTCAAAGGAGGCATGCTGATGTGCTAGAAACATCTAATGAGGATTTTAAAAATATTGAACAAATAATTAAGGGAAGCCAGAAGTAAAATATTCAAATATACAAATATGTGCATATAAATAGACACACAGTAATCTGTCATGGATGAGAACAAAAGTTAACCCTTTGAAATCGTTCTAAAACATGGGACACAGGTGTGAGCCCTGGGATGTGGAGGTAACTGACCATCCTGATAAGGGTCACCTTTCTGACTATTTATTGGGTGGCTGTGGAAGCTTCTAGCTTCAGTGGTGGAGCAGAATGTGTGCCAGCTCCAGGGTTTGCAATTTATTTTCTTGACTAAATTTTGATATTGGCTTGATGTTTTATAATTTTCCTTCCTCATAAATATGGGCCAGAGATTCCATCTTCATCATTTCTTAAACCATGAAACTTAGCTCCCTTTCTCCAAAAGTGATGGTCCACCCAGTGGCCAAGCTAAGCTTTTCCAAAAGGATTGTCTCATTCTTCATCAAGTCATACTCTTCCTCTTCAAGGACTGACCATTTTTGTAATATAAAAAGCACTTAGCTTTCAATTACTCTCAAGGACCCAAAGCAACTTCAACCAACATTTTGTCTCCCTTGGATTAAGTTGATGGGTAAACATTGCAAAATTGTGACCTTTTAGGGTTTCACTGCATACCGTTTGTCAAACAGTTATCCAGCTACAGAATTAAAAGCTGCTTTACATTTGAGGATATTTGCCCAAAGGTGCCAGAGGGCAAGATAAGCCTTAGGCAAAATAAGAAAATTGGCTAAGCCCGTCATACCTCACCTAATGTTTTGCTCCTTTGTTCTCTCCTTTCTCCTGGGCCTAGTGCTCCTTACTCACCCTTATTCCAAAATATCTATATATTAGATCCCACACTCACTCTAAGAAATAAAATTGTTGATGCTGTTAAAAATAATCTTTGCATTTTGACAGATATCTAAACTTTAGGCTAAAACACCACCATAGCCGACAAAAGCCCCTTCGGTATTTGGGAGAGAATTGGAGGGAAGGAAAGGGATTTGCCATAGGCCCTGCAGCTGCAGAACACAGGTGGTCCCCATTCTCCCTACACACGCGGCTGCAGAGAAGACATGTGCTCTGGGAGGAAACCGAGTTCTGGGGCAGGCACTGAGATGTCCAGGTGGTCCTAAAGAGAGACCTCTGTTTTTCCTGCTTCCTTTGTTCCTACCTGCCATGGTCTCATTGGACTTCCTGAGACAAGTAGTGAGTCATCTCAGGCAGTATTTCATTCCTGCCTCGTGGGCTTATAAACCTCCAAGAATGGGACAACCGGGTTACCTTTCAGTCTGCTAAGCCTCATGGTGGGGATGGTGCTCCATTGTGGGCTCTACCACACCCTTGTCGATGCATTCATTTATCCATCATTAAATAAAAGTTCCCTGAGCACCTACTAAATGCAGGCACTTTTCCAGTAATGAACAAAGAAACAAAAATCCTATTGGAATGGAGGTTGTATGTTATTATCTAAAAGAGATCATTTTAAAAAGTCGCACAAATAAAATGGGGTATATACAGATTGCGGAGGGAAGGGTTTAGGAACTGAGGGTGAATGAGGGCAGCAGTTTTAGCTGGGGTGATCAGGTCAGCAAGACCTAAAGGAAGCGCTATCAATTGCCCCCTGTCACAAATGGCCACTAGGGCCAGGGCACTGTGCTGAGCACCTTTCACACAGCTCATTGTATTCACAGTCACCCAGTGTGACAGGCAATACTGCTATGCCGGTTTCACAGACAAGGGGGACAGCATTCAGAGAGGCTAAGTACATCATCCCGGGACCAGCAGAAAGCAGGATCCAAATTCCAGAATTCTAACCACTGTGCTCCATCACCGAGTGGGAATGGGCAAGGTCGCCCAAGGACATTTGGGCACCTCAGGGACCTCAGGACATGCTCTTACCAGCAGCCTCCCTGCCCCTAACACACCCACACTTTTCACCTATACTTGCTGGGTTTACATTTTTTATCTAAGGGTCTGACTTGGTTTCATTTATATGAATTCTTGTTACTAAATGTATAGAAGGAAGAGAATTGAAAAAAAGAAAAAAACCACAGTTGATCAGCCCCAGGTAAAGCCAGGGCCAATGAAAGCCTCGGGGCTTCAGAGTGCAGCACGATAATCAACGTGCATAACGTTGACCCGGAGTTCACCATGAAATGTCAGAATGCATTAAATAGCTCTGTTTAAGATGGGCCTGAGTAGAATAGCATATATTTTAAAAAGTTCCACTAAAATGGTTGTTGTATACAGTATTTGCTTCAACTAATACATACCATGCTTACATAAAGAATTCCGTTATCTAAAATACTGGAATAAGGTGTCGTTTTGTGTGATTATACACTTTATATCTGAACCTTTGAACATATGTCCACAGATTTATATGCAAATATATACACATATAGTTTTCTATCTCATGTTGAAATGAAAATACACAGACAATTAGAAAGCCCAATTTTTATTTAAATTGAGACTAAACTTGTTGTCTTTGTAAGAGTACATTTGCTTTCTAATAATGTGCCTCAACTTATTTTTTTACTTAAGCAGTAAATTCTTGGTAAATCGAGGTAGGGCATGAAAGATTTTTCTTCATTGGCTCCTTCAGCATTCTTTCTACAAAACACTTGACTGGAAATCCTCTCCTCTCTCAGTGCCTCCCCTTATACCTATGTGATAATATTGTTAAATATTAATTTATATGTTGATATATTTTAAAGCTATTTTGTATGCATATTATCTTAACCTATATATAAAATGAAATGAAATGAAATAAAAGTATCTAAGAAGACCGAAAATCCTAAACATGCCTCGCCAACCCATGGCTGTAGTTCGTTCACTCACTTGATTAAAGCCTTGTTTGTCCTCTGCAGCATAAATTCATAAAATGTTTAAGTCCCTCGAAGAGGTGACATATCAGTTGCTTTAATGGAAGAGCATGTGCCAGTTCATTTTTCTCCACAGACAAGGTTATGACTATAGATTGTCCCTGTGCATCATGGAAACCCAAGGTCTGGAACAAGGCAACACTCAGAAACCTTCGCAGGTCTGCTGGCCCTAGAGGGTGGGAGAGCGCTTGACACTCTTGAGAGTAACACAAGCCCTGGGAGTGCACCCAGCTCGTCCACTCTCGCTTGGCCTCCTCCAAGCTGTCCGATGGAGAACCCAGCTTGCCCTCTTCCCCACCCCGTTTTGCACAGCTCTGGCCTGCTTTGTAGGCTGTTTGCACAGCACTGATCTTTTTTTCTGCCAGTGATCCTTATGAGAGCAGCGGCCAGCACTAACTGAGCTCATACTACCTGCCACGCACTTTGCAAGTTTTGTGATCCTACTGAATCCTCCCAAAGCTCTCTATGGTATTATCATTCCCACTTTACAAAAGACAAAATGGAGACCAAGATTTCACCAGTGAAATCGATGGATGTGGGATGAAGACTCACATCTAAATGGCTCCAGGCTCTTAGATCCTCCTCACCCTATCTCTCAGATGGTCTTAATCATTGACGTTTGCCTAGTTAGAGCAACTCAGCATTTTATCATTCGCCTTCTTAATGAAACCATAAACATTATGCATATCCAATACTTTATTGTGATGCAATGATACTTTTACTGGTGCAAGTTTATGGGGCCAATAAACTGTGAATTAAAAATTCTCATGTGTATTTCTTCTCATTGTTCCGTTGTATGCTAGGATGTCAGGAGTCACCTTGTACTATCATCGGTTTGCTGCTTTGGACATCCCCATTCCTCTTCATTGACATCATAGGATCTGTTAGGATACTGGAAATCTAAGAATCGGGCTCTTTAAAACTGCATCTAAATCAAAAGTAAAGACACAATGAATCAAGTACTCAGGCTTCATACAGATAAAACATGTGAGATTTGTAGCATCCTTTGCAACTCACAGTGTTCAGGTTATTTTTAATTTAAAATCACAGACTGTCAAAATAGAAATTACTTTTAAGACATTTTTTTATAATGCTCATCCTTCAGGTATGATGCATATCTCATTATGGTTTTTATTTACATTTCCCTAATAATTAACGATGTTGAGCATGTTTATATCTGTGGCCATCATATGTCTTCTTTGGAGAAATGTCTGTTAAAATTCTTTATCCATTTTTTCAGGTTATTTGTTTTTTTGCTCTTGAGTTGTAGGAGTTCCTTATCTGTTTTGGATATTAACTCCTTATCAGTTACATGATTTGTAAATACTCTCTCCCATGCCATAAGCTACCTTCTTACTCTACTGATACTGTAGTTTGTTGAAATTGGAAACCTTATGTGCTGCTAAGGATCTAAAAGGGTGCCACCCCCATGGAAAACAGTATGGAGGATTCTCAAAGAATTAAAAATAAAACTACTCTAAGATCAAGCAGTGTTTCTACTGGGTATTTATTTTTAAAAATGAAGTAAAGATCTCAAGCATATATTCCTACTCCCACGTTTTTTGCAGCCAAGAGATGGAAACAACCCAGATGTTCCTCAAGGGATTGAGGAGATTCAACAAATGTGGTATACACATACCACAATAATTGAAATATTGTTCAGCCATAAAAAAGAAACAAATCTTGTTACATGCTACGATGGATAAGCCTTGAGGATGTTATACTAGGTGAAATAAGCCAGTCACAGAAAGACAAAAACTGCATGAAGTAGTCAAGCTTTCATGTAGTAGTCAAACTGTGAGAAGCAGCAAGTAGAATGGCAGTTGCCAGGGCTGGGGTGAGGGGAACATGGGGAACTGCTTTTCAATGGGATATAGAGTTTTAGTCCTGCTAGATGAAAACGTTCTGCCATGTGCATATAGGTAACAATGCTGTCATGAACACTTAAAAATTTATTAAAAAGTAGATTTCATGTTACATGTTTTCCGCACAAGAGAGATATCTAATCCAGCCTCTTCTTTTTTAATTTTTTAAAATTTACTTTATTGTATTTTTTCCATTACCATTTATCCCCCTTATACCCTCTTCCACCTCTACGCACCCTCTGCCCCCTGCAATCACCACATTGTTGTCCATGTCCATGAGTCCTTTCTCTTTTTCACTCAATCTCTCCACCTGCTAATGCCTCAATCTTCCCCAGAGCTGTCAACCTGATCTCTAACTATGAGTCTGTCCCTACTTGGCTTGTTAGTTCAGTTTGTTCATAAGATGCCACATGTTAGTGAAATCAAATGGTACCTATATTTCTCTGACTGGCTTATTTCACTTAGCATAATATTCTCCAGGTCCATCCATGCTGTCCCACAGGATAAAATTTTCTTCCTTTTTACCACCAAGTAGTACCATATTTTGCAATGTACAATGCACTCCTGTGTATAATGCACACCCATGTTTGTGACCCAAACTTTCAGGAAAAAAATCTTTCGTTTTAGTTTTTTAATTCGATTTTTTATTTATTTATATTTAGAAACAAAACTGATTATTGTATTCCAGGGTAGTATTTTGCATACCGATATTGTTATTGCTTTCTAGAGTTACAATTTTGATGCACAAGCATAAATAAAAGAATTAAAAGCATTTATATAGATACAGAATTAGTACTACCCATGTAAAAAATACATCTTTATTTTTTACCTCAAAAATATGGGCAAAAAAATGTGTATTATACACAGCAAAATACAGTATTCCATCATGTAAATGTGTCATAGTTGTTTTATCCACTCATCTACTGATGCACACTTGGTCCAGCCTCTTCTTTTGCCAGTAAAAACATTAAGGCTTGGACATAGTAGGTAGATTTCTCAAATCACAAAACCAGTGAGGGAAAACCAGACCTGAACCCACACACTCAGAGACCTCCTCCTGAGTGTGCCAGGGTTATTGCTGCCTCCCCTCCCCATCCTTTCCCGCAGGGCCCCTAGGGAGAAACTCCAGATGCATCAAATCTGGAGTTGGGAAGGGCACTTGAATCCAATCCACTGCCCGACAGAGACTGTCACCTAAAACATCTCTGACAGCTAGTCCAACAACTTCTGCCTGAACAAAACGATGGCTGCTCAGCATTGGCAGGACACTCATTCTATGTTGAACAGTAATAATTTTTAGGACATTATTTCATATATGGAATTGCAATCTGACCCTTATGTCTTCCATTCATTTATTCTACTCTTACTTTGTGCACTAGCAAGGAAGAAAATATTCCTTTCTCTTCCATATGAGAGACTTCCAAATATTTGAAGACAACTACATTATGTTCCCATAAGTCTTCTCCCCAAGTTAGGCTGGATCTCTCAACCACCCGGCCACGTTTGATGTAGTTTCCAGCTCTCTCACCCCATTCTGATCGTCTTCTTCCACACAAACACTCGTCTGTTCAGGCCTTTCTCCAAACAGTACTCCCACACTGAACACATTGCCTCAGATGTGATCAAACCTATGCCATGGTCCCCATCTTTGTCTGAGTGCTACACTAATTGCAGGGCCTAAGGGAACATTCAGTGTTTGGCAAGTGTATCCCACAACTGGAGCATGAAGCATTTCTGGCCAAGTAAACCATTCTTAATCTTTTTTCACTTAACTTCTGGCAAGCCAGTTCATCTACATTCCAACTGTGTAGTTGTTGTTTCCTTTAACCTGAGTTTAAATCTTTATATTTATCTTTACTAAAATATATGCTCTTTATTCTGCATCTATATCATATACAGAAAACTTTTTATCATCTAGTAGCTGTTCTTCCCAGATGTGTGTGATTTTATAATCCCTCCTTCGATCCTTTATACAAGCCATTGAAAAAATAAAACTGCCGATCATGACAAGGGTAGAGTCCTGTGGAACTCTACTGAGACTTTTTTCTATCTTTATATTGGTCCATTAACCAAGGCCCTTGACGTCAGTTATTTACTTAGATAACATAATCATGCAGTACTGTCATCCTTACTGCTCCTCCCGCTTATCCACACACACTCACAAAGTATCAGGATTCCTTCTGTTTTCCTTGACTTTTTATTATTTTTATTTTATTTTTATATTTATTTATCCATTTAACTAGTTAGTTATAGGAATAGTGGAGTATGAAGGTAAATAATACATCTCTGGAGTTGACCTGCTTCATTTGAATCCTGGCTTCATCACTTACTAGCTGTGGGACCTTGAGCAAATTAGTGAATCCTTCTATGCCACAGTTTCCCCATCTGGAAATGAGAGATAGCAATAAGACTTACTTCAAGAATTAGCAATGATGATGATAATGATAATGTTGATGATGATGATGGTGATGACAATGGTGGTGAATGATGATGATGATGTAACAAACAAATCACCTAAATGCAAGTTTATATTACTTTTTTAGGAAGTAACATTCATCGAGGGCCTCCTATCTGCTAGGAGCTTACATATATAATTTCAGTTAATTTCCACACACAAACAGTAATATTCTATATATAGAATTCATTTTATATGCAAGAAAACTGCGGCTCACAGATTAAATGAGCAGGGTGAGATCCACATAGATGAGATAACAGAACCAGGACCCTAAAGCCCCGCCCTCCTCCCCATCAGTCACTCTCCTCCCTGCTTCTCTGCATTGAGTGTGTGTCTGAGCTCAGGGCTGGATGTTAATTTCTAACCTAAATCAGACGGCAACGGCTGAGGCTCCGAAAGGAAGTAAGATGCCTGGGCCATTCACAAGCTATCTCTGGGATCAGACCAACAGGGTCTGATCGTGAAGCAATAGGAACTAATAGGAACTACTAACATAAAACAATAGTAAACGCAAAAGAATTGAAAGCAGAGATGGGCAGATATTTGTCACCAATATTTATAGAAATATTCATAAGAGCCAAAAGGTGGGGAAAATCCACATGTTCATTGACAGATAAATAGATAATCAAAACATGGTCTACATACACAGTGGAATATTATTCAGCCTTAAAAAGGAAGGAAATTCTGACACATGCTATAACATGAATGAACCTTGAGGACAATATACTAACTGAAATAAGCCAGACACAAAAGGACAAATATTGCACAATTCCGCTTCTATGAGGTACCTAAAGCAGTCGAATGCATACCAACAAGAAGAGAAATGGTGCTTGCCAGGGGCTGGGGTGGGGTATAGTTATTGTTTATTGGGTTCAGAGTTTCAGTTGGGAATTATAAAAATGTTCTGGAGAAGGGCCAATGATACAACAGTGTTAGTGTACTTAAAGCCTCTGAACTGCACATTTAACCTGGATAAAATTATATGTATATTTTACCACAATAAAATATAGTTAGGTAACCAAAAATGTATGACACTTGTTAGTGCTAATCCCACCTGATTTAATCTTCACAGTAATCTCAAAATGTATGTTTTATTATTATTCTCAGTTTTGAGATGAGGGCACTGAGGTGAAAATAGGTTAAGAAAATGACACATGGTCACACAGCCAGTAGGGGTTAGAGTCAGGATTTGAACCCAGGTGATCTGGCTTCTGAGTGTATGCTCTTAACCTCTGTGCTAAAATTGGCAAAGCAAACTGTCATTCCAAATGTGAAGAAGAACCCTGGGCTTTAGGCAGTTGGGGGAGTTCCCTGGACCAAGGCTGAGGTTTCCCCGGAGGCAGGCAGGTGCTCCTGAGCCCAGCTGCTGTAGAGGACCTGGGTGATGTACAGCCCTTGAAGTCATCACCACACTTCACTGAGGCAGGATTTGGAGTTTATCTCCAGCTCTGAACACCTTCCCAGAGCCTCAGAGATATCCCGGACGTGGGAGACCCAGCTGCGGTCCATCGTCAAGATGGCTGTGTAGGTGAAATGATACTTCCTTAATTTCTGCTATTTGAGGGCACAAAAGAACTTGGGAGATGCTGGTGGTGGGAGATGATGCTGGTGGAGATGCTGATTTTTGTTTTTTCTTTTCCTTTCATTATTCTGTTTGGTGGGATTAGAGGGGGAAGAAGAAGAATATATATGTTGATATATTTTTTCTACTTTTTCAAATCTTCTGTTGAGTGCAATCCCCACACTCCCAACCACACAAGAAAACAACAGGTGAGATTATGCTTGGAGTTAAAAGGTTCTGATTATGCCACTACTCCTGCAGAGGAATTTGCAAATGAGAGTTTGTGGCAAGTGCCGAGCGAATTTTCTTCCTCCCCATTCCCATCAGAGCTGGCTGCAGCCCCGAAGGTCCTGCAGACCTGAGGCAATGACTGTCTTCACCATCCATGGCCATGTCACAGTCAGTTGCAACTTGTGTTGCAAGGACCTTACCACTAGCAATAGTTGAAGTATGAACATTGAGAGTAAATTTTTAAAAATGTAATATTATTTGAAACAAGTTTGAACTTACCAAAAAAATTTACAAGTAGAGTACAAGGAGATGTCATACACTGTCTGTCCAGAGACCCCAGTCAAGTCATACCAGATGCTCCGATGATGTCCTTTGTAACAAAGGAAACCCTTCCGGGATATTGGGTTACACTCAGTTATTACATCTTTCTAGTTTCCCTTGATCTGAAACAGTTCTTCAGTCTTTTCTTGTGTCTCATGCTGTTGACCTTTATGAAGATTATAAGACAGTCATTTTTCAGGATGTCTTTTAATTAGGGTTGGTCCAATCCTTCCTCATGATTAGACCCAGGTTACCGATTTTGTGGTAGGAAATCCCAAAATTAATATTACGTTCTCCTAATTGGCATTCTTTCAGGTGGCATGCAACATCAGCTTGTCCTGTTCATGTTGATACTATGATCACTTGATTAATATGGTGTCTTCCACGTTTCTCTTCTATAAAGTTACTTTTCCCCTTTTGTACTTACTAAGTTTTCTTTGCGGAGAAACTTTCAAACCATGCAAAGATCCCTTTCACTAGCCCACTCTCTACCATTAGTTTGAACATCCACTGATGTTTCTTGCCTGTGTTAATTGATACTAGGATGATCACCAAATGGAGATTTCCTAACTTCATCACTCCTTCTACCTTTATTAGTTGGCATTCTCCTGTAATGAAGAGCTTTATTTTCTCCCCATGTTTTTTATTCATTTGTTTATTTATATCAGTGTTGACTCATGAGTTTCTATTTTACTCAATAGATCATAATTCATTCCTATCATTATTTATTTTGAAACTCAGCTTTGTCCTAGATTTGGCCAGCAGGAGCCCCGTTCACACTGGCACCTGTGTCCTTTCTATCTGGCCATATATCATTCTCTGAGCAGTTCACTTCAATTGTACTTCCCCTGCCCAGCCCCGGGGTCAGCGCTTTCTCCCAGGCTGCCTAGTTCTTTTTAGTGAAGAATGGCAGCCAGAGGTAAGATCTGGGTAGTAGGTGTGTGCAGACCCACTACGGTGTTGCTTCTCTGAAGACCTTTCAGCAAACAGAGCTCACTCTCCACCTCCTTCCCGTCTTTCCTCAAACATCATCTTCACAGGCCTTCCCTGTCTACTCTATTTAAAATTACAACCCCTGGCACCATTCCTAGCCACAGTTCACCCCTCTCCCCTGAATTAATTTCCCCCTGTCTTTTATTATCATACAATGCTATGTGATTTTATGTTTTTATTTTATTAAAGTGCTATGAGAATAAGCACTATTTTAGATAGCCAAAACAGATAAAAATCCTTGTCCTCATTAATGAATGTAAAAAATATATAGAAATTACTCAGAACAAAAGTTGAGGCAGAGTATATATAATGGTCTTAGCTTAGGAAAGCCACAAGCAGGCAGGAAATGGGGGATTGATGGTCAAGGAAGGGACAGTGGGGTAAATTAGTGCAGAGCAGTCAGCTGAGCCTCGACCCTCCAGGGCTGTGTGGTTCAGCAGAATAATTTGGTGCATTTCCTAAGTGCAATAGGAAACCCCTGCAGGATTTTAAATACAGGAGTGATCTCATCTACCTTATAGCTTTCAAAGTCACTGGTTACTTAATGCAGGAATAACTATATGGGGGCAAGATTTTTAGCAGAGATACTTACAGGGAGGTGTGTTGCAGTACCCTAGACAAGTGATGCTATAGGGCGATGGACATAGATATAACGGTAGAAGATTTAGGGAGTATTTGGGACACAGTCTCCCTAACACCCTTGGTGATGAATTGAGTGTGATGAGTGAGGAAGAAGGAAGTGTCAGTGATGATCCCCAGGTTATAGTTTCAAGAGTAAGGAATTGAATCTGGACCTATCTGGCTTCAAATCCTGTCGTCATAACTGCCTTGACATCCCCAGGTGGCCAGAGACAGAGAATAAAGCTTGGCAGGTGAATATTGGGATCAGGAATTGCTTTATAAAATCTGTCCACACTTCCCTACCTGCCAAGGAGCGAAATCTCCCTCTGCTCACAGAAGTGTTGATGCAGGCCCTCGACGCCTATGACAGAGGCCCACAGTCCCTTTGGGGGTCTGAGCAGAGACCCAGGAGGAACCCCCATGAAAACCCAGGAACCAAGAATCACATTCCAGCCTCCTCACCCCACAGCCCTCCCTTCCTTGCCTCCCGCAAAAAATGTTTCTCTTTGTAATTGTCTATAAAAGATTATTGTCTGCATTTTATTTAATTATTCCGTATGAAGTGATTATGAGAGAATCATCAGCCAGTTCGCCGATAATAGATGTTTCATAAAAGAACACAAAAGACGCTAATAAAGGCAGAGCCAGCCCTCATCGCTGCCATTATTAGTTTCCCTACATCTTTAATTTTCATACATTTTTATTGTTTGCCTGAAATTAATTGTCCATTTCTTTTCTCAATCAGGTTTATTGCAAGTGGGCCACTTCTAGATAGCTGTACCATTGGTGTGTTTATCCGGTGAATGTCCCAATAGATCTTGTCAATATTGAAATATCTGTCTAGGAGGCTAGAAAGGAAAAAAAATCACACAATCGTTGTATCTTGGTAGGCTAAAGGACCTTACAAGAATTTAGCCACTCCCTGCCACCTCACTCCCACCCAACATCCTCGTGTTACAGATGAGGAATCTGAGTCACTGAGAGGAGCTTGCTGGGGACAGTGCTGAGCCCAGCACCTGGATATTTTGCACGAATCTAGAATGGTGAAGAGCTATGTATGACGGGATTTAACCACCCACACGAAATTTCACTTTCTATCATAGGTGTGAACCATTTCAGAGGACGGTGTCTGGGGCTTCCTCGTCCTGCACAACTTCTAGGAAGTTTCTTCCTTCAACTCGTATTTCTTAAAAAATGTTTATTATGAACAAGATATTTCAGTGTCACAGAACAGGATGTATTAGTCTGCTAGGGCTGCCATAACAGAATACCACGGACTAGGTGGATTAAACAAGAGAAATTTATTTTCTCACAGTTCTAGAAGTTGGAAGTCCGAGATCTTGTTTCTGTGAGGCCCCTCCCCTCGTCTTAAATATGGTCACCTTCTCTGTGTTTTCCCACATGGTGTCTCCTTCTCTTCCTATTAAATTAGAGCCCCACCTCATGGCCTTATAGTTACCTGCTTAAAGGCTCTATCTCCAAATACAGTTATTGGAGATTAAGGCTTCAACATATAAATGTGGGCTGGGGCGGGTGTGGGAAGGAACACACGACTGAATCCATAACACAGGATAATCATTAAATTCCACTACAGAATCTCATTGCTTAAACTTTTAAGCTAGTAATTATAATAACTGCTTGGAGGCAACAATTATATTCTATCGCTGTAGGCCATAAACACAGTGGTGATTCTCAGACCCGTGAGATGGGTTAGCCCCGAGCCCTCTGCACTCCTGTTCACCCCTCCTTGTGCGAGCTGGCTGCAGTCAGTGGGTACAGACCGGGCATGGAAGCAGGCGGGAACTAAGTGGATGCTCCACGCCCTTGTTCATGGCCTCAGCCTTACTCACCCTCCAGTAGGTGTAGAGACCATGTTTTATCTGTTCTCCTTTGTATCCCAGTATCAAAAACAGGTTCTGGCACAGAGTAACCACTCAGTCAGAAGGGAATGAATAATGAATGCTCTCTATGAGTCAGATTTGATCACCAAATTCCTCTATTTAAAATGCTCCACTGGCTCCCCATGGCTGGACCATACTCCACCCCTCCAGCTGCAGCACTTGCCACTGGGCTGTGGCCCCTTTCTGCCTGTATCTTCATCTAAGATAAGCTTCTTGCAGTTCTCAGAATAGCTAAAGCTCTTCCAGACACCTATGTCTTCACTCATGCTGCTCATGCTGCCTGGAAGGATCCCTCCCTTATCTGCGTGGCTGAGTTCACCAGCAGAACTCCCTCACTTCCTCCCAGTTTGGGAGGTTCTCCCATTTTCTGGGCTCCCATTGCTTTCTGTCCAAACCCTTACTCCAGTGTTTTATGTATCCATTAACTTGTCTGTGTCCCTCTTTTAAGTATGAGGTAACTCTTTAATCTGTGTTTTCTTAATGTCCAATACACCAGGGATCAATTAGCCTAATGAATAATGATAGTAATTTTTGTATTATGTAACAATAAAACTAAGTTTCTAATTCACTAATCAAAAGCCAGTACAGTACACACTTATGTAAGAAAGTTTATGGTCTTTGGAGTTCAGGGAATTTGGCTGACTCCTGATTTCCCTTTCTTCCTTCCTTCTTCCCATCAGTGGGAAGCTGTCTCCCTTAAGTTGGTTAATATCTGCTGGGAGGGGAATCTTGAATACATCAGGCATTAGGCAGTAATCCTCAAACCTATCAGAATCTCCTGGAAAACTTATGATTACATATCCCCCGTCCACACTCCCCATTTCTAGCGAATCAGTCCCTCCAGGAGAGACTCCATATGCTTCTGTGATCAGCCAAGTGGTAACCACTGGAACAATGGAAAGGAAACCTAAGTTGTAGTTTCTAAGTGGTCTGGCCACTGATGAGCTGAGTCTGCTTGGTAAGGTCATTCATCTCTTTAGATATTAACCTTGTCTTCCATGCATGGGAAGGGTGCAACTAGATTAGTGTTTGTCAATTTTGTTTTCCTAGCGATGGAACAAAATCTTGCACAATACATAAAACAGAAAAAAGAAGTGGGTTGTAATGGTTGAAGATAGAGAGGACTTCCCACTCGGCCTCATTCTCAGTTCCACTAGCATTGTTCTGGGAAGTCCGCAAGGCATTTCCATGTGGGACTTCCAGAACTCTCTAGCATATAATTTGATAAATCCTGGACCAGAAGATCTATGTCTTTGCAACATTAGCATTTTATGGCTCCATGGTAACAATGTGCTTATTTGGAGATGAGCCCTCAGGTTACTTGCTAGACAGTCTGGTAATTTACAGAACATCCCCTAGGGCAGAGAGCAGCCTGACAATGTGCAGGGAACATCTCCAAGCCAAAAAAAAAAAAACAAAACAAAACAACAACAACCCTGAAGAACACCTGCGGCCAGCTCTGGAGCTCTGAGATGCAAAAGATGCCTAGAGAAACACACAAGTAAATGGAACCCATCAGTGAGGTCCAAAGCCAGGAGAGGTACAAGTAGCAAAGGGCTGAAATAGAAGAAGAATCCAGAGCATCCAAGAAGAATGCTCATAAAGCTTAGTAAGAAATCAGGGTGTGCTTATTGCTAAGCCAGAAGTCAATATCAGGATTTGTCCCATCTAATTCTTCTACATGGAGGCATACATAACTTTAATATGTCCTTAGGACCTATATGGTTCTGTTTCAGCACAGTGTCACATGCAAAGAAATAAAATTTAATAATCAAAGCCAATATCAAAAATCTCATCTTACTGGTATTTTTATAGTCCAAATCATAACACACAACAATACTTACCTGAATTCCCCTTTTCTCACCTCTCCAATTCTTTTCCATTCCCACTGTTAGAATCTTTTCATTCTCGACGTTCCTCATTTTCCACTCTCCAGACTTCCCCCAACAGCCAGATGAAAACTTCCTTGTCTGCAAGGATCCTGAGCAGTTTTCAAATGTGTAGCCCTACCTCATGACTCCACGTTTGCACCTAGCTTAGGCTCATTCCTGAATTTCTCCCCTTTCGGTTAAAACCACCCCATAATTTTAACCTAGCCTCTCATTTAGAAAAGATGCTTTTGAACACTGTCACCAGCACTGACTTCTTTCTTGATGCTGAGCTTTGCTGTTGCATTCTGCTTCGTTTGAACCTGCCCCTTCCTCCCACCCACATCCACCCTGTGACCCTGTCTCCTACTGTTCTGATACCAAGCAGACCCACTCAGGCCCTGGGAGGAAAACTGCTGATCAGTCAGGCTTAAGTGGGGCAGACCCTGAGGAGCCAGGTACCAGTGATTCCTACCTCTCACTTCAGACTCTTCTCATAGAAGCTGTCTCCACAGCATCACAACCACTAAGCAAAACGGTTGCCCACATTTAGCACAATAACTATCCTTACTTGCTTGATCTCAACATTCAAAATCCTGAGTTCTGTAGCTGGTGCAAGACATGTAGCCCTAGCCTTGATGTCCAGCGCCACTCTCCACTGCTGTCTCAACCAACACGTCACATGCGTCTGGTGGCCATCCAAAGCAGCAGCTGCAAGCTCCAATTCATGGGCCAGCTTAGAGGAATTCAGCCACAGAAACAAATCTCACCATTTTAGCTCACATAATAAGCAATTGCAATTATGAACCGCCCCACCTTACTTACTTAATTATTACCTAGGTCAGGTTGAAATACACTTGGTGGCAATAGAGCTGCCTTTCTTTGAGCTGAGACACAAAGGCTTTACTCTTCACTGTTAATATCATTGTCAGGGAAGTCAAGCTGGCATATGTTTTCAGTAACCACCGCTGAGATCATTTTTCTCTCTCTAGGGCAATTCTGGGAAAGAAAAGCATTCAAAATATTATATTTGCCATCCCCTAGCACATTCATGTCATGTAGCACCTACAATTAATGAGTGGTACTGGTGAGGATGTGAGTCATTATGGCAAAGCATTTAATTCCATTCTTCTCCAACGCACTGATTTAATCCTCCCTGAGTTAAACTGGAGCTGCAATGCGCCTTCCCTGAATCGAGCTCCGTGAGATAACATGGTGTGTCCGAATGGCAGTAATTTTGCACGTGTACATAGCAGCTTCCAGGCTAGGATCTCCAAGAGTTGCTTCACACATGGTAATTGATGGCACCTCTAAGCGTTACATTAAACATTTAATTGAACAGTTAAGTGTGGATTAATGAGGCCATTAATTAATACAGCGGGGAAGTCTGTAATTCTTATCTGTGGACCACAGAGAAGATTTCCCCACATCATGTATTTGAAACTCCATCATGAAAATTCAAAATTGTGAAGCTGTTGGGAGTGGGGGGAAAAAAGAGTGGAATGGTAATAGAAATAGTGTAAGGCTGGCAGGAAGGAGACTCAGAATTTGGAGACATGAGTTCAAGACCAGGCTGGACTACTAAGGAGTTGTATTACTTTGTATAAACTACTCTACCTTCCTAGGACTTGGTTTCCTTAACTGAAAAATAAGGGATGCACAGCATTATCCATAAGATTTCTTTCCTTTAACCAATCCTCTGAGTTCGTGAATTTAACTGAATGGATTCTGAGTGGCCCACTTGCTCAGCTCTTCAAGTATCTTTGACTTACGCTCATTGAACATTTGGCTCAGAGCTCCAGTCCCTCCAAGATACAGCCCCCCCCCACACCCACAGCAGGCAGAGGAGCCCTGGACGTGGAGTCACAAGTCCCACTTTCCATTCTGCTGCTACAGGTCACATTTCAGAAGTCAGCAAATGTCCCCAGGTCTCCAGTCCTCATTTTTAAAATGTAGATATAATGACCTACTACAAGAATCGTTATGAGATACTTTATCTGAAAACCAAAAAGTGTGATGCGTACATGAGCTACTATTTTTTTTTTTTGTCATCAGCCACTGATAGTGGCTCTGGGAGTCAGGTCAGGGCCCAGGGTCAGAGCCCAGGGATGCTCTTCATCTCTCTACTTCCTTCCCCTTCTTCTTCCCCTGCCTTCAGGTTCATTCTTGAGTTTCTATTTTTCTCAATATAAAGCAAACTATCAAGCCTTTGGTACCCATAATTCTTCACTCAACAAACCATTACCAAACTCTTGATGACTGTGGTAGTGAAAATGAACCAGGAAGAAAATCTTTAAGTTCCATGTGGAGGCATTGCCTCTTCCAAAGTTAACCCAGCCCACCGAGCTTCAAGGCAAGCTTTTCTTTCATCCACTTTTTTTTTCCAGAGGACTACTTTCAGGCTTCTTCTTAGATGTGAATGAAATAATAAAAGGATTAAGTAAGAATTGTTTGTGCCTTTTTATCCCATGTAAAGGTCATTATACACAGTAGCTTATCTAATGCTATCTACAGAGAAAGAGTGTTGGAAAGTTTTATTAGACAATTTTGTTGAAGAGCATTCTTACCCTTTAGTAACAAGAAACTCAACTGTTTCTGTCCCCAGAAAAGAAAGCTTTTTCTGCCAATAGGGCCTCTTGAGTGAGCTTGTGGAGTTGTAGACTTGCTTGTAGAATTGTGTCGATTGTGTTCCAATATAGTAAGAAGGCAAATGAAAGTGGTTGCATGACATACATGCCTGAGTTCAAATGCTCAAACAGCAGTACTGAGCTGGCATTCTTCGGCTCTCTCTTCTTTGTTCTTTTTCCTCATCTGGACTCAGGCCCGAGTCGCTAACTTCCAGGAAGGCATTCTCTCCTCTTCTTGCTTAAGAAGGAGCAAGGTATTTCAGAATTTTAAGGCAATAGCAACATTTTTTACATTCAAAATTCCAATGAGTTTACAAAATTTGGCTGCTTTTTCTCCAACACTGTCAGAGTTGATCAGAGATTCACTGTTTCTGCCAATGCTGACCCATAGCAGCTGATATGTGGGGTCCTAAGTAATAGTTCTGGACCCAGGTCCCACTAACTTCTCATACTAGCTGTGTGGCTTGAACAAAGTGCTTAACTTGGTCCTAAGCCATAGTTTTCTCATCTATAAATAAGGTAATGATGATGCCTACTTCTGAAGTGTTTTGTGAGGGTCAAATGAGTCATATATATAACTTTATATGACTGAAAAAAACCTGAAGTAAATCTAACTAGAGTCTGGAAAGAAGGATCAACTGCAGGACTATATGTGAAAGAGAGATCTGTACCTGGCGTGAAGAAGTACTCAATTAAAGAGAGTCAATATCACTATCAAATGGGGGCATGAACGCTTTCTTGCTGTGGAGCATTGTGAGAATAAGGATACATCTGCAAAGTTTCCGGTTGACTGCAAATGGAGTGAGTCAGTCCAGGCAAATCCGTGTTTAGTATCATGTGGGCGGTGGATGAGCTTGGCCTGGGCAACAGAGAAGTGTGCCACTCAGGCCACTGGTTTCAGGCCTAGCACGCAGTATGCAGCGTTGCAGGACTGAGCTGAGATGCCACGCGTGGGGTCCAACTCCATACCATGCTCTGGGGAGTGCTCAGTTGGAAAGTGGCCCTAATTAAATAATAAACAATGGAACACTCCATATTTTTCACGATATTTGGAAATCTAGGGTACTGACTGAAGGTAAAGAAGTCTTCTGAAAGAACACAGCAATTTAAGAGAAAGGAAATTTCTTCTCTCTTTCATTGTTCTCTTCTCTCTTTTTACCTATCCATATATCCAATAGGAAATGAATTGAGACATTTGGGCATATATGCAATTAACTTCTTTGGAGGAGAGTTTGTCTTCTGCAAAATTATATAATTACATCAGTTTCTCGAAGATGCACTGGCCCTTTCCACGTTCCAGGCATTGTGCTAGTCATCGGAGATATAATAATTGAGAAATAGAGTTCATGTCCTCTAAGATCTCATAGTCTTGGTGACAAGATTATCTTTGCAAAGCTTCAGCCTTCCCTTTTCTCCTTCCAGTATTCCTTCCATCCTAAGGTCCAGCGTGTTCACTTGTTTGAAGCAAAGGGTCTGATTAACCTCTTTGCACAGAAGTCTGCTTGACCACACTACACAAAGTCTACATGTTCAGCCCCTTCAAATCGCCAGTGTGTCTGCTTTTGATAAGATGGTGTGTCTTAAACCAAAAAGCTTATCTCAAATGATAGAATTTTAAGCATTCTTAGAAAGGTACGTGGAATGAATTTTTACATATTGGTATATACTTGCTGACTCGGAAATGAGCAAGTTATTTGGCTACAAATATATCTTCGTCCTTGGTCTATTGTGTAGTCTTAGGGGAAGCTGCATACCTTGTGGGTACCTCATATCACAGACTAATGGAGAAACTTAAGCTCTGGATCAGAATTGAGGCCTAAGGACAGAGGGTATTTCTATCACCACACTCTCCAAAGTTATACAGCTGAGAACTTCTGGTGTTGCCCAGGCAAACATGTAGTTTCTTGCACTCTTTGGCATGGTCCGATACACACGTCTACTCTGAGACTTGACCACATACCGAATTTGTTCATCAAAGCTCTCTAACTGAGCCATCTCCAGTGTTAGGTGGCATAAGTCAAATATTAGTCTTAATGTGATCTAGACCATTAACATATCAGACTTCTCAGTTATTCTAGATAACTTCAGAGCCAAGAGTTCTCACATTCCAAAGTGTTAAAGAACTGACTCTTCAAAGCATTCATCTCTTCCCCAATTTTTATTTAGAAAACTGATAATGGTTGAAATAAACCACAGGGGGTCAAAGAGCCAGGTGGCCAGGGAGCTTATACTCAGACGAGAAAAGCTCGGCTGCCTGCTGGTTTAATAGGCTGCCCTTATTTCTAATGGGGCTTGAGTGGAGCTGAAATCGAGGCCAAAAGACCATATTAGAGCGATCTTAACATTGAACCACCTGACATTGGGTCTGTGGGGGATATTTCATCATTGTCTGTTTGACCTTTGGCCCTTCAGAGTTACGGCCCATCATTTCTGGGAAGCAGCAACTAAAAAGCCATTTGTTCCCCATCGAATGTACCTGTCCTGATGTGCTGTCAACAGCTGTTTGCATTGCTAACTGTGCCAAGGGAAAACATTTGATGCCAGCAAACTCAAATCTCTAACCACCTCTTTTATTTTTGTCACTCCTGGTGCTAATGATGACCTATATTCTCTACCATAATGATTATCTTAAAAGTCTTTTTGGCTTTGAAGAGAGCGTTTGAGTCCTAAGTGCCCGTATTGTGAAAGAATATAATATGGAGAGGTCTATTATCTTAGAATTCATTTGCCCATTTCTTTTCTTCTTCTTCTTTTTTTTTAAGGCAGCGCTGTAAATTAAACCGCTTGAGTTGGCTTTGTAGAATTCTTTTTTCTTTCCCCTTCTTTTCTTTTAAAATTTAATCTTTATTGTGTTTATTTTCCCATTACCATTTAGTCCCCTGATATCCCCCTCCCCCGCAGCAATCACCACACTGTTGTCCATGTCCATGAGTCTTTTTTCCTTTTTGCTCAATCCCTCTTTTTTTTTTTTTTTGCATACACAGCAAGGATAACTACACCTCAGATTTATGAGCATTGTGAACAGGTTGCCATAGCAACCACTCTGGCTGCTCTACACCACATAACCTTGTCATGTGAGCGTTTATCACAGGAACATCAAGGACTGGATTGCACTGTACGCTCTTTGGCTAAACAGCAGGATTTTTCTGAATAATAATTGGTCGTGGCCTTTTATTCCACCAGTCAGAGTTAATCATCCTCGGAATCTGAAATTAACCATAATGGATTCAAGGCGCAGAGTGCAGCCATTCAAAAATTCCTCTTTGGAGGAAGAAAACTTTCCAATAATTTTTGCTCTTTGTTGTATGTAACCTTTGTTGTTATTGTCATTATTATTATTGGGAGACTTAAGGAGGGGATGAGAATTGGGGAATGGCACATAGCACTCATGATCATGATATAAGTAAAATGGGCATTTTAACTAGCCTATTATTTATGAGAAGTAAAAGATATTTTAAACCACCATCAGAACCAGTAGATTTTTTCCCTTTCAAATTACCTTTACAGGACATTTCATCATTTCAATGGATTTTACTAGGTTAAATTATTTTCCATAGATTCATGTTTTACTACACACCTAGAAATTTCAATGTGCTCCTGTCGTATCACGTGAGAAGGAAAAATGAGTGGGATGTAGAGGATCAGCAAGCTGTCTCCGTGCCTACACAGTGTGCGAGGGTGTGCGTGCTCACATGGGTGCTGGTGTGCGCATACACGGACCCACAGGATGGACCTCAGAAAGAAAATAATTACATTATAAGGGTACAGCTGCTTCTCTGTCTCAGGAAATTATATTAGATCTGGGAGTGGGTAGGTTAAAAAAAGTGTCAGGATTGTGATTATTCATCAGCAGAAAGGTTTTCTGGTCCAGGAAGAGTTGCCACTTAAAATTCTCCTAAGGATGGGGCCAAACTTCAGAAAATTCACCAAATTGTAGCTTGCTAGGGCACTTGAACCCTTCCTGTTTTTAATGACCATGTCTTCTACCCCTTCTCTTTGTACCTTCTTAGTCCCCAAATCTCATATCTCATATGTCCTCTATCGTTGTTATGTTGATAATAATCTTGACACCTTAAGTGTGGCCTCTCCCAAGAATAGTTACATTTAAAAGCTAAACATTGAATCTCAAATGGAAGAATTCTCATAATATGCAAAGAATGCTTTTCTAAAAAAGAAGAATTGAAGAAGAAAAGGACATTCTTAAAATTCCCGTTAAATTATATACATCCTGGGTAGCCACATACTTCACCACTGTCTATGAGAAAGACCTGCAGTCGGTCCAATCAAATGAAGTTAAATGATTGGATTTGGAGATGAAAAGCAGCTAAGTGACCAGTTGTTGGATAAAGCTCTTCAGGGAAATGATACTGTCCATCCTTGATAATATCCCTGCTCTTGCCTTTTTGAGGTTCCCCCTTGGAAATAAGGTAGACGTGAGGTGGGCAATAAACTGAGCTTTGGAAATGCAAGAACAGAGAGCAGTAGTGGGAGCACAGTAATTCATTTATTCACCAACTATATATTAAGCTCCTTGTAAATGCCCAGGACACTGCTAGGTGCTGTGGAGGCATAGCAATGAAGGAGACCTGATTCCCATTCTCTAGGCACTCACCAGCTAGGACATGAGAAAAAATACATACGGAATTGAGATGAAAGCTGCACTATTGAATAAGAAACCAATCTCTTGTAAGTGAGTGGCATAAAATCTGGAGGTGGCAACACTCACTGGCATTGTCATGGAAGAGCTCCTGTAGTTTGTGGTATTGGCACTGCTGGACTCCGGTGATGTATGGAAGGCTGGTGATTGGAAAGAGAGCATTCCAGGGAGAGAAGACGGCAGGAGTATAAGCCAGAGGCTCAGAAATATTTGATGTGTTCTGAGAATGGTCAGCATTTGTTGGCCTCCTGGTTCACATCCAGGAGTTGTGCATAGAGATAAGCCAGGAAAGTGCCTTTAGGCTAGATTTGAACTGAGGTTCACTTAAGTGTAATCCTAAGATGCTTAGACATTTATTTGGATGGCATTAGGGTCATTTCAGGTTCCTAAACAGAAGAGGATTGATCTGATCAAAGCAGCAGGAAAATTTAAATGAGACTGGGGTGAGGAAGAGGAGGAAGGAAGACATTTTAGAAATTTTTTCATTGCTTGGAGAGATGTATTTACCTCAAGTACCTCTTGAACTAAGCTTTTCTTCTTATTTTACTTCTTGGGATAAAGAGAGGCATTTCCCTTTTGATGGTGGCTTTGAAGTGCTATGTTAAAGTTGGAAAAACAAAACCCCCCATCCCCAGTATAAGCATCCAATCCATGGCTTAGCAATTGGGTAGGAGAATAGTCAGAAAAATGCAGCAGGTCATATTTGGGTTGGTCAGTCTGAAGCACCAAAGACACAGTTCATTTGATTTTTTAAGTTTTACCAGGAGTTTTGTGAAGAGGGAAAAATGATCGGTATTGTTGACCAGTGCTCAGTAAGCTATGACCAACCTGCCAGTAAGCATTGCTGCTCTTAGGCCCAAGAGTGCTGTGGTTAGAAACCAACAAGAGAATCACACTCACACTGTACGGTGGAGAACCATCACGGAAATGTGTCTGGAGCCCAGGGCTCATGAAGCACACCTTGACCTGTGTGATCCCTGGGGTTCTTCGTGGCCCCCTCTGACTCTCTTAGGGGAGTAAGATGTACGCAGTTAAGGTGTGAATAAAAGGGTACATGATTTTCTCCGTGGTTCCCCTTTACTCTGCCTTGCTCTTGATCATCGAACTATTGAGCAGATTTGTTTTGTGTTGTGGTTCTGTCCTAGAAACTGTTCGAAATGATTTTTTTCCATTCTCCTTTTTCATTTTATAAGATCCATGAGGACAAAGGAGCAAGGCGTCCTTTGTGCTTTCAGTAGAGTGGGCATTCTTCCTGCTATTAGTACTCAATTTGGGTTCTTCCTGGTGAGAAACAACAGCTCTGTGTGAGAAATATTGTTACCTAAGGCTGCATAACAAAGTGCAAAGTGCTCCAAAACATAACAGCCTATAGAAATAATAATAATAATAATTTAATATATCTCACAGTTTCAGAAGGTCATAAATTCAGGAGCAGCTTGGCTAGGGACTCCTGGCTCAAGGGTCTCTTATGAATTTTCAGTTAAATGTCAGCGAGGGTTACTGTTAGCTGAAGATTTGACTAGGGCTAGAAGACACATGTGCAAGGTGGCTCGCTCACATGGCTGGCAAGTTGGTGTTGGCTGCTGTTGAGCATCTTCATTTCCTTACCAGGAGTGTCTCTCTACCGGGCTGCTTCAGTGTCCTCACAGCATGGTGGTTGGCTTCCCCCAGGGCAAGTAAGTGATGTAAGCTACTGAGCTAGAAGCCCTTATGACCCAGTCTGGGGAGTCCCACGCCATCACTTCTCATTTTCCCTATTAATCACATAGAGCAGCCCGACTGGATAAAGGAGGGGATCCCACAGGGTGTGACTCCAGGAGGTAAAGACTATTAGGAGGTTTCTTAGAAACTACCTACCATAGAAGCACTGTATCTTTGTACCTCAATAGTGAATTGTGAAGTTCCACTATTCAAAAGAGAAATTGCCCTGTTTCTGCTCAAAAACCCTGGGGAAATTTTTACCTGTGCTGAGGTTGAGTGGTGCTCATTGGAGAGCTGCTTTAGACACATTATGGAATAATGATTGATAATGGACCAAATTATTTTAAATATACATAAAACAGTAAACTTTTACATTTCACCTTAAACTTATAAATATATGTTCATTTGCCAATCCTCTCATATAAATCCAGTAATTTTTCTTTGAAGAAGGGTTTTGTAGTAGAAGTTCTGCATCATCTTTTCCCCCAAACCATTCCCAGAATAGATAATTTGCATGATCTAGTTTGGGTTTCTTTTAAGTAGGGCAAGAGTCTAAAATGTATTTTCCAAGCAATCTGAATGCAGAGTTCATCAAAACCTTTATGATCTTGGCTAATTTCTTAGAGATGTCTCAATTCAACATCAATTCTTTTTTTTCAACTTCTCATTTTATTGAGTCTTTCCAAAACAATTGACTTAGTTTTGTTAAAACAACTCTGTTTGCATTTATATTTAACAGTTTGAATAATATTTAAATAAATTGCATAATTATAACTAAAACTGTCATTA
Source organism: Trachops cirrhosus (assembly GCA_028533065.1). Lineage (NCBI taxonomy): Eukaryota > Metazoa > Chordata > Mammalia > Chiroptera > Phyllostomidae > Trachops > Trachops cirrhosus. The sequence goes on along the minus strand of CM052547.1, from coordinate 18,254,185 downwards.
AACAGTTTGGGAACACATACAATTGGTTTTGGGAAGCTTACAGTATAGCAGGTAGGAATAAAGTGCTCCAGGCTCCTAGATAGGAGTGTGTTAGCCCCAAAGGTTCATCAGCACATCTTCAACATCGCAGGATGAACAGCATCAACTAAGTGGTCATGTATTAAGGCGATGTTTGTAGTTGGTATTTTCATTTACTTGCATTTCCCTAAAAATATGCTTTGAAATGACTGATCTTTGTACTCCTTCCTCAAAAATCAAATCTGTGCAAATAATTGAACTTTCCATGTAGTTGATGAGATAATCATAGACATCAACAAACCCATAATGCTTCCCTCACCAAGCATGATGAAAACCTCAAGGAATGGGAAAGTGAATGCTTAAGAGTTAATTGCTTGGCCCCAAATCTTAGGGTAACAATGCAGATCACCTTCAAATTAGGTGCTGAATGGTAAGACCTAGGCAGTAAATGCATTAGTACCAGCCTCAATAGTCAGGGTAGGTTTCCTAGAGGAAAGGGTCTTGACTTTGCCCTTAAATAGGATATGAAACATCCAATGGGATAGGAGGTTATACCATAGAAGAGAGAGTGAGTGGGGACAATAAGAATATTTGTGGAAACAAACAAGGAGAATATGAAGAGAAGCTGAAAATATGGTCTCTTTTTGAGTACAGAGATTTCACTAGAAAAAATGCAGGTACAGAGATTTCACTAGAAAAAAATAACTGAATTGGAAGCCATATGACAGGAAAGATAAGCAAAAGAAATAAAAGTCTGAGAGTAGGGAGAAATCATTGGTGCTAGCTGGAACCATTGGTGTAGTGTGAAATTTGGGGAGGGGGAGCCAGTGTGAATAAGGATATGATGGATGCAGATTTCGGCTGAATGAGAGGTGGCAGGGGCTGTGTGAAAAAAGGACAGTGGAAGGTGTGAGACACAGGAGGTCTGGACCCAAGGAGAAGAAACAGAAACCAGGAGGTAGATTTAGGAATTATCCACAGAGCAACCTGTGAGAAACCCCAAAAGTGAGCAGGTCAAAGCTCTAGGGAGGGTCCTGCAGAGAGAGGAAAGCCAATGTTAAGACTGAGCTTCAGCAAAACTCCTGCTCCATCCACCGAGCCAGAGCTTTTCATGACACAGAAAAGGTGGCTAGAGGTGCTGCTCTCTAAGAGTACAGCCTAAGCTTTCTGCTTTTCATTCTCCATTCTTCCCATTTGGGAGTCTTGTCCTCTGTCTTTCCTTTCTGGGTCTCCATTTAGACAACAGGCAATTAGACACTGTATAAACATGTGCTTGGGTTCAATCCAATTTTTATTTTACTGTCATGTGTAGACAGATCCTGGCTCCCCCATTCTCTCATTTCTAACCTTTCTTTTCTCTCCCCTCCTAACTTTTCTACTGATTCTATTACCTTAAATTTCTCCCTTGTTAAGGATGGGAAGCCCTCCATTAGGACCCACACTCCATTGTGTCACACATCGTTTAAATATCTTTATCACTTTCCCACTGGGAAAAACAGTAATTGATGGTATTTCCATTTATCTTCACTTTCTATGCTCCATCTGTGGAAAAGATGAGAGTTTCAAATAGCTCATTATTTATTTTCCACCAGACTCAAGCCGGATTCCAGCACCGTCCTTATAGGGACCCAGACTTCCCACTATCCCATAATGTTTTATGAGCAGTTTTACAATCCAGACACTGTATTATTATCATGTCCTTCTGAAAGATGGTTATGTGAATTGTCAGCAAACAGGAGCTGAAAGACAGGGTAATCTGCCCCTGCTTGATGGTTGGTTCACAGTTCACCCTGGGAGAGCCCTCTGCTCTGGAGCTCCTGTGTGGAGAAGGCTCTGCAGGGGTGCGGGTGGCCACTCATGTCTGAAAGGCTCTCAAGTTCAATGACAGTGTGCATAAGCCAAGCTCCAAGATGCTGCCTTGGAGCATTCTTCCCGCAGAATTCCTTAGTGAGCATCTAGGCTTTCCCACCCATTTTATGGATGAAGAAACTGGTGCTCAGACATAAGATACGATCCACGGAGGACACCCATACAATGACAACCTTAGGACAAGAAACCAAGCTTTCAGACAATAAAAAAAAAGTCTTCTTTAAAAAATTGGTTTTCTAAATACATCACAAATATAACATCCAGCAGGTTTATTCAGCTCTCCCAAGTAGGAACAAAAACCCACAGGTGAGGACATGTGGTAATTCTAACTTGCTGTTTCATGTTGAGAAAACAAAGTAAGCCGAAGTCCTGGTAATTGGCCTGCCTTCGTCTCATCCCCAGAGTTGGGACTCAAGTGCTTCACTTTTGATTTACCTGTCAAAGTGAATCATTTCACCCAAGATTTATGAAGCTGAGGTAGAGTATTTTCCATCCCTTATTCATCATTCTTTTGCTTTTCTACAAGAGAGAGAAATAGCTGGAGCCAAGTGGAGTTGCTTTTCCTCATCATTTTGGGAACATGCTAACCAATGACACTCTTGGGGCCGGCTTTCAGAGAGATGTCTGACATGGGGACAGTGAGGAAGGACAGATTTCCAGATTTCTGGAACAGCATCCATTAGGAGTCCAAGCTGAACCCTGGGCAGATGGGATTTTCTATAATAAAATGGGGTTGGGAAGTACAGTGTTAAAAGGCCTGAGGTGACATGCCGTAAAAAGAATACTGGACTTGGACCCAGGTTCTTGTTCTGACTTTGCAACCAATTAACTACATGACCTTTCTGGGCCTCCATATTGTCATGTAGAGGACAAGGGAATTAGTTTTGTAGATGAGGAGACCCCACCCAGCTCTAACATTCTGGGATTCTATGGAGACTTTGCATCCGGGCAATGGTGAGCAATGATTGCAAGGAACATGGGCCGGAAGGGGAATGCAAAGGAAAGGCTAATGGGAAACACATGGTGTGGATGACTAGCGGCAGGAAGCAAGGGGGTAGGATCAGCAGGCCCAGGGCTTCCCCATAAAGGCTTCACTTCTCCAGGGGCAAACTGTTTCCAAACTCACAGCTGAGCACAGGCATGAAAAGTTGAACACCCATAATTTACTTTTTTATTGCTCATGAGAGAAGAGCAATTCATAATAATCTCTGTTGACTTTCAAAACACCCCTTTGAAGCAAACAGATTCTATTATCCTGAGTTTACATATGAGATAACTGAGGCTCCAGGAAGGTAGGAGACTGCCCCAGATTTATTGTTTATGGGCTGACTCGGACAAGACCCAAAGTTTCCTGGGTCCTACTTACACGCCTTTTCCAACTTAGTTAGCTATAGCAACCACCTGTATTTCTGTAGAACCTCTTACTTTTAAAGTGTGTTAAAAACCATTACCTCATTTTATCCCACCATGACCCTGTTAATTGGGAGTTCTAGGGGCTATTTTTCCTGCTTTAGAGATGAGAAAAGTGAGGCCCAGGGAAATTAAGTGATTTTTCCTGAGGTTCCTTTTTATTCAACAAACCCTCATGGAGCACTTACAATCTACCCAGCATAGGCCACCACCGCTGCCTAATGGCTGGGACAACTTTGATCCCCCAGTGTCTTGAATATACTGTGCCCTTTAGGAGCTCCAATTTTTCATGTGAAAAATAAAAGCTCTCAAAAGCTTTCGAATACAGTATAGACAAAATGGCCCTGCAATGGTAATACCCCATCTAAATGCCGATCCTCCTTTTGCCACTCTGATTTTAAGATGGCCTTCTGCCCCAGAATTAATGACTTAGGAGATACAGTTGAGCCTTGAACAATGCCAGGGCATTAGGGGCACCGAACCCCTGCACAGTCAACAATTTGCATGTAACTTTTGATTTCTCCAAAACTTATCTACTAATAGTGCGTTGTTGACCAGAAGTGTATAAAGAAGAAGCCTTCTTTATAAGAAGTCTTATAAACAGTTGATTAACACCTACAGGGCGAGGCAAATGTAGGTTTACAGTTGTGAGTACATAAAACTCAGAGTTAATAAAGCTATTGTAATCTTCATAACCTACATGTCTTCTTCCATATGAACAACCATAAACCTAGTTTTGCCCCTCCCTGTACTTTGTGTGTTCTGTGTATTATACATTGTATTCTTATAATAAAGGAAGCTACAGGGAAGGAAATGTCATTAAGAAAATACAGTATTTACCATGTTTGTTGGGAAAAATACTTATAAATGAACTCACATAGTTTGAACCCATATTGTTCAAGGGTCAACAGTACATAATAATTCTTAGAGAAATGGCAGACAATAATAATAGTTGATGAGCACACCAGGTTTGGGCTCCAACTTTGATTTGATATAGTCAAAGCCTAAACCAATGTTTTCCAACCTCCCAGTGCTGTCTTCTCTCTGCCTTCTCAGCACCATGCTTCCATAGTCTCCTCCACCCTGGAACTGGACCTTCTGTTCAGTCCATGCTAATCCTCCTGATGGATGGTCAGGACATCAATGGAATAAGCCATAGAAGAACAGAGGCTGGATGGCCAGCCCACAGAGTAGCGTGGAAAGAGATGTCTGCCCCGGGAGAGGAGGGCACTGAGATTCTCTTTGTATTTAAGAACACACAAAATATACTCACTGGAAGATAATACAACTACCTTCTAATTATGTGGCCTCTCCTAGAATTTGGTTTTTCAGTCAGACTCCCAAATATATTAGTAAGTTGTCCAGAACTTCCCAGTTGACAAACATTGCATTAACTTTCAACAGATCTTCAAAGCAATCCCAGTTTCCACATATTCCTCCCAGTGTCTTCTGTAAGTAGATAACACAGCCTTGGAGTATTTTTTTTTAAGTTGAGGAAGGAAGATTTTATTAGTCAAAAAACTGTGCTATCCCTCCACTTCATAAATGATGCTTCTCACCTATTGTCAGGATGCACTTCGAGCCTCTAGAAGTGAAGTTAAGGTCCTGACTGGTGTGGCTCAGTGGATTGTGTGCCTCCTGTAGACCAAATGGTTGCCAGTTCAATTCCTGGTCAGGGCACAAGCCTGGATTGTGGGCCAGGTCCCTGGATGGGGGCATGCAAGAGACAACCTAAAACAAAAATTTAGAATTGAAGTCACGTTTATCCTGAGCCATGTGTAGTCCTTTGTGATTATAAGAGAGCAAGTCCCTGGGAACAGAAGGGCAGTCTATGTCCAGGAAATTGAACGAGCAAACTCTCCTGCTTCCTCCCACCTCCACCTCTCTTCTGGCCTTTGGCACCACCTCCCTGGTGACACTTTCTGTTAGCAGTCAAGACCCAACTTGAGTGCCACTCTTCCTCTGAGTCTTTGTGGGCCGTCATTCCTCTTGGACCTCTCCCTTTCCTGGGCTACCACAGCCAATTTTTCTATTCCTCTCTGGGTATCACTCATCAGTATCACCCTCCAATTGCTCACTGCCTTGTCAAGTGTATAATTATGACTTTTCAGCTGGATTGTAGGCTCCCTGAAGGGAGAAGTCATACTTCCTCCACCTCCATTCCTCCCTGTGGTTCATGTTAGCTAGTCACATGAAATACGTTAGTTCACTTAAAAAAATGATTTCCAAGTAGAACACACACTGATTTAGCCCTGACAACACACAACAGGGCTGAGTGAGCAAATACACTCAGTGGAATAACAGCCGTTGAACAATATTGGACATTTTTTAAGGAAGTTTTGTTCTGTCCCAGGCTTCTGGCTCTGCCCCAGGGAACTAGCATTGGTCACACATGCCTGTGTGAGGAAGCCCTTTCTTTACTGATTCTGGACCACCCATCACAACAGCAGGAAATCTATCCATCTGCTATCCTCCCTCAGGGAATGACTGCATTGTAACCATCTCCTTTCACCTATTAAGATGCCAAATGTATTCATTCATTCTTCAACACAGAGTTGAGGAAATATTAGTATTGGCTGAGTTGAAATGGTGGGTCATTTTACCCAGCTAATAGTGACCGAGTTATTCCAAAATACCTACTGAGGGACATAAGTAGCGTGGAAATGGACACCCCCAACCCCCTTCACTGGAAGAGTGTGGGAGTGATTCTTCACATTTGTCATGGGGGAAACCAAATCCCTGATCTAACATTCACGTCATTTTTCTTCATGGTAAAAGCTATTGACTTCTCCTATTAGTGGGATTAAAAAAAGACACACTGGCCTGGAAATCAGGAGGCCTCCCTTCTCACCCTGGCTCCATGCCCAAGACCTCCTTTCCCTGGTTCTTTTCATGAGACCACACCACTTGCACACCTGCCTGTCACTTAGTACCAAGTGATGGGTTCATTTGGGTGGCATGTTTCCTTCGAAGACCACCCAGAAGTTCCTGCTGACACTCATGCTTTCAAATTAAAAGTATTGGCAGCAGGGAGACCAGCCTCTGAGGTACGCCGTGAGTGTGCAGAAAGGTGTCAGAGTTCCACCCGGAGAGCCCAGGAACTGAGTTCTCTCCCTCCTCATCCACTAATCCACGTGTAACCAGGAAAACCTCTTAAGTCTCTGTGCTTATTTCTCTGCCTGTAAGTTGGGAATAATGATGCAGATAACTCCAGGGCTCTTGTGAATATTAAATGGGATTAGAAATATGACCACATTTTAGAAGCAAAATGATGTGGAGAAACAGATGTCTGTCGGAGCATCGCCATGTGTGTGGCCGGCAGGACAATCCAGACAAGAGAAGTATGGCGTTTGGTTCTAGCTTGGCAGCTAATTGTGTGACCTTAGGTGAGTCATAAGATCTCTCCGGGCCTTACTTTTCTCATCTGCCAAGTGGGGATTAAGCAAACTGCCCTACCTTTCACACAAAGGTTCAGGTAAAACCTGAAATGATGTGTATGAAAGAGCATTGACAAGTATACAACACTGTATTCAACCAAGAAAGAGTTCACTGTCTTTAGCAAGTCTATCTGGATTGAAGTCCATTCATTCCATGTAAGAAACCCACCCTCCTAAGAGGGGGGTCCCAGAGGGAGAGATTATATGTAAATTACCCAGTTACTATACCTGCATTACTTCTGGAAGATGTGTCATTCAATAGAAGAAGCACCAGCCTGGGAATTAAAGATATAAGCTAGACATTTACAAGGAAAACTCACAACACAGACAATCTCTTGGGATAGCATATATCTTAGCAGTATTATATCCAACGCAAATCAAACACTGCCTTTCAAGGGCGCAATGTAACTTCTTCAGATTGTTGGATAGAAACGATCCATGTTTAAGAAGCTATAAAATGGCGACCACAGACCATAACTTTAAAATAAAAAACCCTGCTTTGCAGAACTGTGACTGCAGAAATTGTACACAATATTGGCTGTGTGGAGAAGAGATGGCATTAACATGAATATAAAGTAGAGAACAGCACTGACAGTGGGTGCCAGAGAATCATGGGAGATGAAGATTCCTCAGGGCTGAGGAGGCAGCTCTCCCTACAAGCCAGAGATCATGGGAGCCCTCAGGGCACATACCACCTAAGCTGGTCCTGAAACATGGATTATAACTGGAAAAGCACAGGGAAAGGGGATGATGCCAAGGTGCCATGGTAGGTCTGGGCAGGAAGGTCAGGGTTAATGGCAGAATGGATCAATCCCTGGGATTGCACTTACAAAAGACCGTGTGCCCCACTCACCACCCCAAGACAAAAGAAGAAAAAGGAAATAAAATTTCCATTTGGGTTCTGTTTAATAAATACAGTACACTGTGAGTTTCAGCTTTTCTAACAGCATTCCAGATATGACTGGTGGTTCCTGATGAACAGTGGTTCATCTTCGGCAATGAATTGGTGATGCCCGGTGGATCTGGATCAGTCCCCCAACTTGTCCCCTACTGTTGGTTCTAGATTTCTGGGATGGGATGGGCACCTGTCATTCCCATGGGAGGAGTCCATGTCCTTTTCCTGCAAGCACTGACCCCACTCCCTCCCAAGTACCTGACGGAGAAGAGGACTGAGTAGCAGGTACATTGCTGAACAGGGCTGAGAGAATCCAGGATCCAAAGGCAAAATGTACTCTTCTATATATTTGGAGAAACAGTTGCCCTAACCATGAATGAAGTTATTTAATGGAGAACAAAGACAAATATATTAGAGTTCTGAGTTTATTGTCATGAAGAGATGTTCACAATGTGTCAGTAAATTAAAAAATCCCTTCATAAAACAATATATACACTATGGTTTTATTTTTTGGAAAAGAAAAACACTTATTAGATGACTAAACACAGTTAGATTTCTAAACGCTAAATCCACCAAACCTGGAGTCTACAGGGAGCTCATGTTCCTAGCAAGACACCACCTATGACAGCAGGCTGGCTGTGGCTAAGTGTGGGAAGTGACTCCTTGTGCAGTATGATTCGAGAGCAGTAGATCTACCCGAGCAGAAGCATTTTTGTGGGGCTCGGGGAAGACCCTCTCACCTGACCACTCTCAGGGGCTCCATAGTAGCACTGGGGAAGCCTTGAGGAAGGAAACCTAGCTCATCACTCAGTCTGCTCTTGTCAAGTCTCTGTGCTGTGAGCCACTGGCAGCTCCCAGGAGCCCCACGCATAGTCAGAGAGCCCTCTCCATCCTAGCCAATCTTAGAATGGAAGTAACTCATGTATTTCAGCCTCACACGTAGAATCTAGTCTTTGACAGGAGTCCAGGGGGGAAAGAAGACAGTTCTTGCGTTTGATCCTCCAAGTCAAGCTACCTCCTAGGGGAACTGGAAATCTCCTTCGATGGCTGCCCCGGAGTTGCTGCGGTCTGATGTGCACAGTGGGAGGGCCTGCCATTGCAGCCAGGTCTGTTTAAGGTCTGTGCTTGAGGAACCAGACCCTCTTCCCTCCAGCAGTCTTTTTAGCCACTTTCTAAAGTTTCAGTGGTGCTTACTGAAAGAGGACCAATTTCTTGGGCCCAGTGACTTTTACGCCTTCATGGAGACTCGGTAATCTGCCTTGATTAACTGACTGTTCCTTCTCCTGCTCCTTCATTCATATATTCCACACACAGCCTCCATTCTCAGAATGCTTGTATGTTAAATGATTCAGGCTTAGCATGGGCCTTTCTTTGCAGCTTTCTCTCTCTTCGAATGTTTGATCAGTTCACTAAAGTAGATTTGAAACTTTGGGAATGGTGTTACAAGCCATTGCTCAAACAGTGTCATTTTTGCAAATGGAGAAAACAGTCTTTGAGAGTTAAATAACTAGCAGAGCTAGAACAAAAGACAGGTTTCCAAATTACTAGTCTAGTGTTCTTTCTACTGCTTCATTTTAGCAGTTATATTAGTTGGGCATTTGCTACAAGGGGTTAGAGAAAAGCATAAGACATGGCCCCTACCCTCAAAGTTATAAATCAAACCTACATGAGAGGGCTGCTATGATAACCCAGGTAACACTGACCAAAGGATTTCAGAGAAGGAAGAGAGTGGGGTGGCTTGGAAGCACTGGACAGGATCCCCTGTGGAGGGCAACTAAAGCATCAGGAAGAATATAAGAGCGAAGCTTCAGAAGGCTGGTTGGAAAGCCGACCTAATGCAGGTACTGAGAGATTGCCAAGGTGGGTGGGCTTCACGTGGTTGTAAGAAGGAAGTCTGCTCACTGCTCACAAAGACAGTGAGATCTATGGATGAGTGGAGCTGACAGGTGGAATGGGCACCTGTGGGCTCCTGCCCAGTGTGAGCCCCATGTTGGATGAGACTTCTCTGTCTGGTGCAGATGACTTTTCAGAAGGCAGAGGAATCAGGGAGGGAGTTTGGGATCCAGGGACTGGATGTGAAGGATTTGGAAGGGTGAACAAGGATGTAGAAGATCTTCTATAATCTACATTAGATCTCGTACCTTGTATTTGGGTTGATAATTAGACAAACCTTAATGTTAACTCCGCAGAGGAAATAGCTCTCTCTGTGGTATTATTTGTGCTAAAGACTGACCGTGACGAGTAGACTCTTCTTAAGGGATTTCTGAAAGCAGTGTGTTTTGAAAGAGTTAAAATGAATGTGTGTGTGTGTGTGTGCGCGCGTGTGAGAGAGAGAGAGAGAGAGAGAGAGTATCTATTACATATATATAGCAAAACATGCCTAACAAGTGAATGGGTGTGTGCCGTATGTGTGTGTGCAATGTCTGATTAGTGAATGAATCCTGGCCCACCACTAACTAGTTTGATTACCTTGGGTAATTTAGTGAACCTCTACACACCTTAGTTTCTTTACAGTAAAATAAAGATAATAACACATCTTGCAGGATTATCAAAAGAAATAAATAAGATAAAAACAGCTGACATGGTGCCTAGCACATAGTATGTACCCAAAAAGAGAACGGTATTCTCTTTTTCTTCTTTTCTAGCTACAGTCACCTAGCAGGGAGTAACACTTTGGAGAGAATTGGACCTGGGGACATAGTGGGCGGAAGGGTAGGATACTATGTTGTCACAGTTAGAAACTGTTAGAAACTGAAAGTCAAGGGCAAACAAGGGAGAAATAATGTGTGTGTCATGTGTTTTAGGGGAAAAAAACAAGCAGTACCCACTGGCCAGTGAATATAAACTACAGTGATGACCTGGTACCATCCCTCAACCCTCAGTGCTCAGAACTGGGCACCACCCAGGATAATCAGTGTGAGGTGATGAGCCCCTCTATGAGATGAAAGAAAGAGAAGTGTGATGCTAGGGAGAGGGAAAAAAAAGAGCTTCCCTGGGTGGGGCCCTGGGCCCTGGGAGGGTTCCTGTCCTTCCAACAGAGTCTCTTTTGTTAGGTTGCTTGACAATGGAAGGCAGTACAATGCTAATAAGTGAGTTCACACAACCCCTGGTTTATGCAGAGAGGGAGATGAAAACTGAGCACAAAGCTTTGCTGTTGAATATCATTCCCCCAGCAAGACAATGCCTCGTTTGAATATTTGTTCTTAGTCACTATTTGTTTTTATTCGGAGCAGCCATTAACCTCCTACTATGTCTCCATCTTTTATAATAAAAATAGCAGTGTTAGAAAAGATAACAACACTCCCAGCATGACACCCTTCCCATGCAGTGTTCTGCATGGCAACGGAAAGAATGAAAATGACAGACACTCCTGTGCCAAATGGTAAGACCACAGAGGCAGGCAGGACCCAGGCGACTGTTTGAAAGAAGCTCCTACTGTAGCTTTTAGGAAATTGGCATTATGAATCCAGCCTCCAAAGAAAGTAGGTAGAAGAATAATGGGGTGATTAATTGATTAACAAGTGACCAGGAATATTCTGTCTCTAATCAGACCCTCACTCAAAATACTGGTATACAGATTTTTGCAGCCCAGGAGTCAGCAGAAGACATGCATCCTAACCCAGAGGGGGCTGAGTGTTGTGCTGGAAAATAGCCAGCATGATCTAGGGGTGGCAGAGCCCAAGAGAAGCCAGCAACTCCAGTTCCTCTGCTGCAGCCTAGCACCCTGGCCCTGACACTCAGTCCTGAATTTGGCCTTGTGAGTTGGCTGTGATGTGTTCAAGACCCCGTACTGCTCCTTGCAACAGACTGTATCTACCCAGCATTTTAGTCTCCGCAGTACAGGTTCTTGTAGATGCTCAGGACAGGCTGGTGGATGGTGTCCAATTCTAAAATGGGATCTGATGACACAGCCTCAGTCACCAAGTGTCTGCTGGGTTGACCTTCAACCATCAAGTCCAACCTTAGGGGCAAGAGTGTGTCTGAAATTTTGATTCCTTTATATTAGCAAATAAATCCCCTTTGCACATTTCCCCAAAGCCCTCATTTGTCACCACAGCAGATTTTCTAAACAATCTCTCTTCTTCCACTTCTCCTAACTCCTCCTTCTCCTTCCTTCTCTCTCTGGGAATGTGTTCCATCAACTTTTCTCTTTTGCCTCCTAACAATAAATATTTACTTCCCCTGTATTATATCCTTCTCAATATGGTTAAGATAGACATGGGCTAGAGTCCTGGCCTTAACATTTTATTAGCCAGGGGACCACGAGCAGGATCATCCACCTAACCACGCCTCAGTTTCCCCAGGTGTATGTTCCCCTCTAAGTGCTGATGTGAGGGTTAAAAGAAATAATGCCTGCAAAATGCCTATGTGGTGTTCATAACAGAGAGCACGTCATAGATATTATTTCACAATTAATAAAATTGTATGACCAATATAGTTAGCCAAACAGAACTATTTGCTTTCCCGGGAATGTAATCTCAGCTTGCCTGTGTTCATGCCTTTGTCTTTACTGTCCCCTCACCTTCCCAGGCATTCTTCTATGATGAATCTAATAAGCGGCAGTCATTTTTAAAAGCCATCTGAAATGCATGTAACTTGCTCTGATTCTCTAAACACACATGCTCATGTTGGCTCTGAACTTCACACTATTTTTGTGGCACGTATCTTACTCTGTCACTCTTCTCTGACTTGTAGCTGCTATTCAGTTGAAAGGATCTAGAAGGCTGGAAATGTGCAATGTCCAGCCCCTGATACGAGATTAATAAATATTATTATTGAGTTGCATTATCTTGAAGTTGCCTGATATCTGTATCTGGGGCCTGGAAGTAGAAATGTACCTTGATCTGATTCAAAGCAAGAGACTGTGTGTTGTTTAAGGTCACAACACATTCAAATCCTGGGGAATAATGAGACCAAGGATACAGAGATCCTGAGTGGGCACTGAGGATGACCACAGTTTAAAAAGAAAGTGTGGCTTGTCCTCCTCTGAGACAGGGAAGACGAAGGGGGTGGGAGTCAGTGTGGCCAACTTCTCATGGCCTTCGTTTCACTTCATGCTCCTAATGCATATTCCTCAACACCAGATGGTCCTCACCACCTAACAGATCTTCATCTCCACCTCTGAGGGACCTTCCTGGATATTGGGGACTACCCCTTATCCCCTTATTTCTTCTATCTCTGAATCACAGGGGATTCCATAGCCTGAACCTCCCCCTCTAACTCTGTAGATTGTCTGTTTTCTCTCTAAAGCATGAACCCATGTGTTCAGCCTTTACTTGATCCATAGCCAGCCAAGGTGGGTCCCTACGAAGTATTAGTTTTAAGACTGATGGACTGATAGCCCCTCTTACAAATGGAGGTTGTCCTCAGAGATATAGAGAGACTTCCGTCTGGCAAGACTCTGAGAGACTAACTGTCACCAGATAAAGGAAAAAGGTGTCTAAGGCCTATTTTATAATTCATGGCCTAAAAAGTCTGAAAGTTCGACTTAATCAGAAAATGGTTGTTGTTGTTGTTGTTGTTGTTTGTGCAAGTTTAGGTAAGTTTAATCCATTAAACTCTTTTAATGGAGCAGCGGTAACGGAAACCTGGGGTTCGTTGGACAGGACCAAGAGCAGGGCAAAACCCAGGAGCCAGGGCTATGCTCAGAGCCACTGCATTGTGGGCAGGTTTACTAACGGCAGCCTGGAGGCAATCTATTTTATTAAGAGATTGAAAAATAGTTTAAAAAACCAGCATGTGAAGATTTCCATCAGAAATAGATGGGCACTTTTTAAACTGCAATTGGTTTCTAAAGAATGGGCAAGATAAGAATTGATAGAGGTGAATAGCTATCAAAACGTGTGGTGGAAAAAAAGAAGCAAATTGCCACCTACTTGAAGTGAATAGCTCTTGTAATGTAATGGCTTTTAAACTTTAAAATTGTTTTGTGTTATGACATACGTAACAGTGGAAATCTGGGTTGAGAGTGTTTATTGGTTTTTTCCCCCCAATGGAAGATTGCCTGTTTGGTATTTGAATAATAATCTCCATATAAAAATATGGTAATGTAATTATGCTAACTAGTATTTTCTATAATTCAAGACTCTGTTTATAATAATATATCATATTTTGCAGTCAGGTAGGAATCTATTTGTCCCTTCCACCTGGGCCTGCAGATAGGAAGAATTAAGTTTAATATACAGTTTTCTACAATCTGGTCCTCTCTGGAGCTAGTGTTTCCTGAAGGTGATACAATAAATCTCACCAGAAATACTTTCATTTACCACATACTGCCAAGGGGAGAGGAAGTTTATCTGCAAAATTTTGAAGAATCAGCTTCATCTCCACCTCTGAAGGACCTTCCTGGATATTGGGGACCACCCCTTTGCCCCTTATTTCTTCTATCTCTGACCAAACTCACGAATGGAGACATGCTAGTGTGAGGATGTTAACCAAACTCAGAGGCCAAGAAGTAAAGAGAGTTTTAAGTTACTTTGGAGAAAACAAATAGCGAAGCTCAATTACATTTGTTATTGCACAGGGCATTATTGACAAATTTATACGTGAAAACTGCTTCCTCAGCTAAGTCTCACCACAGCATCCACATAAGAAAATACACATTGCAGAGCTGTAGATGGGCTTACACTTCACTGAGGCCTCCTTTAATCTGACATTGCCCTCAGACGGTTTCGACATGGTTAGTCCATTGTTCTTATTTTTACACTGAGAATATTAATGATGGTGGATCCCTGGCACTTTACAGTACGGGAATTTGCCTTTAACTGGGAAGCTAATCCTTAAGATACTGATTTACAGAGTAATCGCAACCCATTGGGTAGTGTTAGTGGCTTGTCCCAGGGCTCTGCATCAACTCTGCTCAGGGTTATAGCCTCCTTAACGAGGATGGGGGTACAGAAAGCTCAGCTGAAATAAAAGTGGTAAATATATTGGGAGGTATGTTGCAAGACAAGCTGGTCTCCATGACTAGTAAGATGGGCCAAAATTAACCGATTAAAATTTAGAAGGCTAAATGTAAATTCCTATATATGTATGTTTCTCAAAAAGCCACAAAGAACCACATCATAGGGAAAAGGTCACCAGGCAGCAGCATATGACACTCCAAAATGGCTTTAATAGCACCGGGCTCTATTAACAGTAATACCATGCCCAGAAAGAGGGAGGTGATCACCCCTAATTGAACATAACATGCTTGGAATTTTTTATTAAGTTTAAGAGTTTTACCTCTTAATAAAGAAGTTGATAAACTGGAATAAAATGCCAAGAATGCTGAATAAGGAATGGTTGAAAGAAATAAGGTATTTTAGGTTAAAACAATCGATCCATTTTCAAACACATTTGGGCCAATAAAGACAAGCAGAAAATGGACTTCTTCTGGGTGACTGCAGAAAGCAGATGCGGTTCCTGGAACGTCTGGATCTATAGACGACCTTCTCCTTCTTCTGATTAGTCCCAAGTCCTTGGTTTTTGTTTTCAGGCATTATTGGAATATAATTTGCAAAAAAACTGACCCACAAGCATTTGGTGTGTCTTTGCATCGGTCCTCAGAACATCGAGGAAACAGCAAACGCAGCAATGACAATGGCTCCCTCTGCAGACAGGAGAGCTGGGAAGGGGCAAATTCAGGGGACAATCGGGGAAGCACTGCAGGTTGGTCTTTAAGCAGAGGTGCAAATTCATTTTCACCCGGGACCACATCAGCCTTGAGGTTGCCTTCAAATAGCCAAATGTAATTTCAACTCCTTAACAGTTAAGGAGTAGTTACATTTATACATTCCTAAAATTACATTCAGCCCTCTGAAGGCAACCGCAAGGCTGATGTGGCCCCTGGGGAAAATGAGTCTGACACCCCTCCTTTATAGGAACAGAAAGGAGCCCTTCTGAATGGTCTTCATTCCCTTCCCTCCATCAGTCTTTTCTCCTCTTCCCTCACCCCAGAGCTTCCCCTTATAATTTTTTTCTTCACACATAGGAACCCTGAAAATAATGAACTGACCAGGACAAGTGTGTTGATTCAAACGTCTTGCAACATCCTGGTTACTTTTCTATTTTTGTTCAATCACAGTGACAGGTGATTTGAGGTGATGATAGATCCATGCGTTTAAAGGCTTGATTGCCTAAATAAATAGGTTGGATAGCTTCCATAATTGGGTAATTAAAGCAGAATGGAGACACCAGTGGGGCCAGGCGCTGAGAAAATCAAGGTGGCTGGAATTTTCATTTTGGAAAAGTCAGAACCCACAACTATAGTAGTAGACTAGGTAAAACCAAAAGGTACATTTTTCACAGCAAAAATGGATAAAAGAGAGGCAGGGACTTGATTTGATTGAACTGAGATACAAATGGAAAGGAAAGACACACTTGAACTTTTTAGCATCTTTTTCTCCCAAAGCATGTTGATCCCCTGCTCAGGATCCCAGGTTGGGCCAGGGAGGAGATAGCAGGGGGTGGAGTCCTCCTCTGAATGAGTGCTTTCTATCACCAGACCCTCCTGCCCTCACTACGCTCAGGGAGCAAGCACACATGCACACACACACACACATTCCTCTGCTTTGCCCTTTCTTTCCATCTTCTTTCCATTTCCCTCCCATTCTTATTGCCCTGTAGCGTGCCCAGTGAGAACTATTGTCGGAACCTGAAATCTGTCAGAAGTCACGGGGGAGAACACCCACTAAGACACAGCTGATGCCATCAAACCCCAAGGGAGCAGAAGAGAGAGGAGAGCTATAAGGCTGGTGCCTCCGTTTCCAGGACCTCATTGCCAGACAAGAAAGTCATTTTCCCCTGGCTAACTATCAGATATTTTCCTCTCAAGGAGCCAGGCATGCCCACCACTGTCACCAGAACACCACGAGGGGCCTCATCCCATTCAAGCCTCCCATCTAGGAACTGGCACATCTTCTTCGGCTCCTAGCCACCCCGCTCTCATGTGGCACCTATCTGTCTTTTCTCCATGCACACCAACCTGGGCTACAGATTATGAAGTGCTCACCATGCAAATAGAGCTTGACCTACGCCCTCTCAGCCTCACCAGAGGCAGCCCGGGAGTTGCACTTGTGTGTTGAGCACTCACTGTGTCAGACACTGTGTTAAGCACATCATCAATAGCTTAGCCCCCAAAATCACCCTATCATTTCCCATTTTGTTGATGAGGAGATTGGGACTTGAAAAGGATAATTAACTTCTTAGCAGGTAATAACTCATAGAAGGAGAATTTACATTTATACTTGAGGGAAAAAACATGCTTTTAATGTATGATACCACATTCCGAGGGCCTGGAAACCTTGGGTTATAAATACCTTTATACTGCTGCCTTCCTATTGCCCTTTTGTCTTCAGTTATACACCCAAGAAAACATTTGTTGGGCACTTACTATATACGAGGGACTGTGCTAGACACTAAACTATAGAGGTGACCAGTAGCATGGCACCCTCAAGGACACGGAGAGACAAAAATAAAGACTTCTAGTTAGCAAACAATGTAGTAAGTTCTTTGCCATGCTAGGTGCTTAATGCATATTTGATTAAATAAAATCACTTGAATTAAACCTCCCAAATTCACTTCCCTGAGAGGAGGAAGCAAATCAGCATTTCTCTGCATGACTGGCTGAGGAGGGTGGGGGGTTTTTACTATTGAAATCACAAGCCTGCCTGAAAAACACAAAGAAATATGTATTACACCACAGCTAAAAGACTTCATTGCCTGTTATCTGTATCTGTACGTACAAACTAGTTTGACAGAGTTCAGGTGCAAGTTTAAAGAAAGGCTTTGTGTGTGCACATGTGTGTATTCAAGCATGTGTGTATGTGAGAAAGAGATTTTTGTACTAAGACTATGTTTGTTTAAGTTGATTTATGATAGCCAAGGCAACTGCTTAAAGCAAACCATCCTGCTGGAGGCTAAACCACGCCATTTCCACTCAAACTATCTATGAATGGCATCCCTCAGATTGGAAACCAGGAGTAAAAATATCTTAATGATCTACCAAAAATGTTGAAGGTTTATGTCTGTCCTATGACAGGAAAATGGCCTGGAAGACAAGCTTCTGATGCCTGGAAGGTAATCCAGTGCCAACGAAATTACCTGGCTAAGAATTCAGCAGGGAGCGCTGAGGGACACACCTGTAGTTCATTATTGCCCATAGCAGGCACTAGGCACTTTCTGTACAATATCTCCTTTCATTTTCCCGATGACCCTATGCAACCCCAGTGTTAGCTGGGACCTCTAGCATCTCAAGATTGGGAGAAGACACTGCAGACCTGGCATAAAAACCTGGGCAAATGTGCCTGTTTTCTTTGTCAGTTTCCAACATGTCAGTAAGTTGAGTCAGAATAAGGGATTTGGTATTCATCAAAGCGTTCAACAAAGAAACTACTGATTCTCATGCTGTCTGTATTTGCTAGGATATTTTCCTTTGGTTTCCTCTTTGAAAAAAGTGTCAATGACCCTCTATTTCTGAAGCATCTACAATGGGCTTGGTACTACGGTCGGTCCTGGCATGCAGAGATGAACAAAGTCAACCTGATTCTTGCTCTTATGATGCTTAGAGTCCAGTGAGGAAGGGATACCAGTGACATCATTACAAGTAATTAGCCAAATCATATGGACCAGTCTCTGCTCTACCATGCTATAGGAAAGTACAGAAAAGAGTCGTGGCTACACTTAACACAGTTTTAAAGAACATGGCACCATGTCCATGCTAGTGAGTATTGGGATTCACAGGAAGTTAAAGAGTGACCTTTGTAAGTTGATCAAATCATAGAAATCACAGTGAGGGGGAACCCAGAAGAGAAGAGATCCCCCCAGGGACCAAAGTGGTGCCACTCACTTTTTCTTCCTGCAGTCTCCCCCAGGCTCTGCTTTGCACATCCCCAGTCCTTGGAGACTCTGTGCTTTGCTCTCCTAAGCAAGAGCACGCCCTTACAAGGGAGCAATTCAGCTTTGGGAAGCCAGTTTCAGAGCCCAGTGACTGGCTTAACTGAATGTTTTCCTTCTCAATGAATTGCTTTTGGCATTATTTAAGCCCAGTCATAATATTGTGGTTCACAGGAAGTTAAAGAATAGCCTTTGTAAGTTGATCAAATCATAAAACTAATGAAAATGGGTGGCTGGGGCTTCCAAAGGGGCATGAATATAGGCCTCCTCTAGGCAGCTTAGCCCACGCTCCTTTCCATGCAAACACAGCCCTAAAAGATTTTTTTTCAAAGTCTTTCTTTTCTTTCTGTAAGCCATTAATTTATGCCAGACTGAACTAAACCCAGAAGTGTTTCTCTATAGCTTTTGCTGACATGTACATACACTGAATCTCATGTGGTTCTCCTCTGACACTTTACCTACCCCCAGCCAGGTCCGTCAATGGACACTCACTCTGAGACCATACACAGCAGCAGAGTGGAGTAGCCTGGGATTCTAGCACCAGCTCTGGACCTGTTTTCCTTTCACTCCTCACCAGGAAAACTGTTCCAGCTTTTGGAAATGAAAAGGGTTCTCTGGGCACCAGACCACATGGTCACATTAGCAATTAAGCAGGAGGTAAACCTAGTAAGCCTAGTAAGGGGGAGGTGAGCCTACAAGGGAACAGGATCTGAGACCACAGCCCAGAAAGCACTTTTCCTATGTGATAGGCAGAATTCTAAGAGTGGGACACACCTCAGTGGAGTCCGGGAGCTATCACTTACTAGTTGTTTAATATTTGGCAAATTAGACTATGGAAGCCTCTGATACATCATTTATAAATGAGAAGAGTAATGGAAACTACATCAAAGATAAAGTCCTTGGTTCAGCCCAGGACACAGAGACATCGTGCAATTAAAACAACAACAACTACAACAAGAAAAACAGCTGTTGTTATTGTTACTTGAGTTCCAGAAGAGACTCTGCCATGAGTTGAGAACTATGGACACTTTGAGTCCTTAGGTCCCAGGCTGGCTTTGCCCTGGGACATGAGTGTTGATGCTCACTCTACTAGACTGGTATCAGTCTACTTCCTGTGTTTGGTCTCTAGCTTGTCCTGGCCTCAAGGCTGGACTCTTAATTTGCAACCATCAGTCCTGCTATCGCTGCTCCTGGACTGCCTATTCTGATGGACAGTAGTGCCCTGTCCCCTAACATGTTGGCTGTCTTTGTCTGCACCCTAGTCTTGCCAATGTTCTAGCCCAATGGGTTAGAAAAATAACAGGGTCCCCTTTTCAAATATACTTTTACATAGTTTCTCAGCTTGGGACGTGCTTCGAAGAGGCCCTTTCCTGCAGAGATTCCAAGGATAAGTCTGCAAGTACCCTCCTGTTGAAGGACACTAGATTGCAGCGATTTGGAAATGGAATCAAATCCAAACAGGCAGTCACTTTGCTGCCCTGGGGTTCCCCTTTTCTCCACCCAGTCAAAACCCTGACATGAGGGATGCCATCCCTGCTAAGGCCAGACCACCATGGATTTTGGCTCCAGGACAGATGGTGGGAGAAGGGTTCTAAGGGTGGGACCACAAGTGCTTACTGCTGGATGGATGGTAAGATGAGGAGACCCCAGAGGAATCTGGCCTGTTTGGCTTCAGTAAAAGAGCCAAGTTCAACTTTCAGATATGTGTGTGTATTTGAAGGCTGTGTGGATGGATACCAGGCAGTGAGTGGGCTCTCTGACCACAGAGACCAGGAATAAGGTAGTATTTCTTTA
Source organism: Trachops cirrhosus (assembly GCA_028533065.1). Classification (NCBI taxonomy): domain Eukaryota; kingdom Metazoa; phylum Chordata; class Mammalia; order Chiroptera; family Phyllostomidae; genus Trachops; species Trachops cirrhosus. Next base: position 18,233,887 of record CM052547.1, on the reverse strand, counting down.
AAAATTGGGCTTTCCTTCCTATTCCTAGTGAATTCAGGAATATACCCTCTCAGAAACAGGATGAAATATACACAGTATTAGGGTGGGGCGGGGGCTCCAATGCATTTCCATGACTAAATAAAAATAATAAAATAAAATGGGAAGCTGGAAGTGAGAAAACTTACTTTCTAGTGCTAGCTCTAGGCATTTGATTTGGGGTTCTGTTAATTGCTGAAAAGGAAATCTGGGGAAAAATCAAGGATGCACCTCAGGGCTCTGAGTTAGTGGTGCGAGTGTGGATTGGGAGACCTAGCTGCCCTGTCCCAGGCTGAGAAAAGGTAAGTCACAGCTGGCTTGTCATGAAGGACAAATTGGCCTTTTCCATACTTTACCAGCACAGACTCCCAGATGAAAGCGGCAGAGCATGCAGAGCTAGGCGTAAGCCCTGGCTCTGCCCCTTTCTAGCTGTGTAACCTTAGGCAAGTTATTTAACCTCGCTGAGCCTCAGCTTCTTTGTAAAATGAACACAGTCTCAACGTCTTTGTATTGGTTTGCCAGGGCTGCCTTAAGAAAGTACGACAGACTGGGTAGTTTAAACAGATGTTTACTTTCTCATAATTGTGGAGGCTAGAAGTCTGACATCAAAAGGTCAACAGTTTTGGTTCCTTCAAGCCTGTGAAGCAGAGGCTGTCTCATGCCTCTCCTCTAGCTTCTGGTTGGTTGCCGGCAATCTTTGAAGTCCTTTGCATTTAGAAGCATCACCCTGATCTCTTCCTTCAGCCTCACATGGCATTCTTCGTGTGTGTGTCCTGTATTCAAATTTCCCCTTTTTATAAGTCATGTTGGACTAGGTGTTCACCCTACTCCAACATGACCTCATCTTGATGAGTTATGTCTGCAACAACCCAATTTCCAAATAAGTCACATGCTAAGGTACAAGGGGTTCAAACTTCAGCACGGAATTTCTTTCCAGGGGTGGCACAATTCAACCCATAATAGGATTGTTGAAAGAATTAAAAAGTGTGACATGTGCATAACATTCTTTATAGAGTCTCCATTGCAAAATGTTCAGCAAAGGAAGCTATTGCTATTGTTATATTTTGCTAAACCTTCATTTACTAAAGATTTATCTTTAGCTAGGCCAGATCACCTCTCCTATACATCCCCCACATCATCTAAGTTACCCAGGATATGTAGTGCAGGGGGGCCGTGGAAACTTTGAGGCTCTGTCTACACAATGCCAATATATGGGCCAGCCATACCAGCATATGTATGGTTATATATGTGTGTGTGTTGAAAATTATGCTACAGGCAAATCTCTTTGCTTCAAAATCTAACCCCCATGAAAAGAACCAGGAGAATCACCCTAGCTTAGCTGCCACTCACACAGATGTCATTTTGAATGAGGGTATAAGGCATTCCTCCTCTGTGATTGAAACATAGGATTAGGGAAGAAGGAAGATGAGGTCATTCCAAGGCCTGAGCCCTGTGGAGAGAAGAACAGGTCTGGTTAGCAGTGGGGAATTTCTGGGAACAAGCCCAGAGTGTGGGACACCTTCAAAGTCAAAAGGACCCACAGAAAGGACCTGAAAGCACAGCAGAGTGACCATCACCGATTCTGCAAATTCACCTCTATTATAGACAAAGAGAGTCTGGCTCTTCTGTGAAACTGTCAGCAACTTACCTGAAGGCAGACTTCTATGCACGTGCCGGATGCCCCATTCCCTTGTTCCAGAGTTTGGGTGCTAGCAGCAGTCATGGTGAAAAGACAAGTTGAGAGCAAGGATCTGGGAATCTGAGGCTGAAGCATTACAGCCTGCTCTATGACCTTGCTGTGTGACCTTGGACAAGATACCTTTCCTTTCTGGGATTTGGTGGCCTCATCCGTAAAATGAGTGGCTGGACTACCTTCTCTCCACCAACCCTGCTGGCAGGTCCAACATTCTTTGATTTTCTGATCCTCACTCAGGCCCAGCCCCATGGTCAGGTAGGAAGAAATTCTGCTGCACCATGAGTATCACAAGGGATAATGCTGTCCTCAGCTTCTGTTCTTTCTGGCGGGACTGCTGCTGGGCTTAGGTTGTGTCTCTGGAGCAAATTTTTGAAAGGGAAAAAAAGAAGGAAAAATCAGTTGCCTGTATTAAAAAGGAGAGAGAGCCAAGTGCCATGTGATGGGAAGCCAGGATCAGGCTTGCTCATTCCCACCTTTGAAGCATGAAAAGTCACTTTCCCTGAATAATATGAGTGAATATGACAAATGAGGCTATTTGATTAAGCAGGATGAAACTGGTGAGCCAGCGATCTCTATATTTTATTTTGCCTAATGGCTGTAATCAGAAATCACACAGTCATCTTTGAAAAGTGGAAGCCCGTGGTGTGGTAAGGCTCACAGGTAGTTGAACGTTTGCAGCTCTTTTGAAGACCCCACATCTCCCCTGGAGTTTACAAGAGATTGAGAACATGGAGGGGTCTCCAAGGCAGTCCCCACTGACAGCAAAATAATCAGATCACTTTGTCAATCCAGTTAACAGTCCATTGCTTCAATTTCCTTTTGTAGATTTAGATGAGATTGTCAGTACTTAGTACTGTAGCTGGCACCAAGTAGTGTGCTTCAAAAATATTTATTAAATGAATTAATCAACAAGGGAATAAAGCAAGGAGGAGATGGAACCATGGATCATGGACAGGATCCCTGTAGGTCAGGTAAAAAAAAGTGTACAAATGAATTTTTAGCTTTTTGTATCAAATTGGCAGTCTGTGAGAGCAAACAAGAGATATTTGGGATGTAGGCTCTAACTGTTCATTCCTTAGTGATAAAAACAAAGATGCCTATTTTTGAGCTCTAAGTCTTTCCATCACTTACTGCGTAAACTTAGGGAAGTTGCTCAACCTATCTGTGCTTCAGTTTTCTCATCTCTAAAACAAGGGTAATGATAGTACCGACCTAGCTCATAAGAACAGTGGGGGGACAGAATGTGATAATATGTATGAGCACTAATCGCACTCTGTGGCCCAACAAGCTCCAGATTCGGTTAGCTGAGAATGGAGTTGGCCCTCTGTGCGCACCACAGAAGCACTAGACAGTCGCTTTTATGGCAGGATTTCAAAAGGCAGGTGAGGCCCTTCTCTTCCAAATATCATTCCACTGATCTGTAGCATACCTAAAATTCCTACTCTTAGAATTCCCTTTAGGCTAAAAAAAAATGCCCAGAAAAGTCCCATTAGTGACCTATGTCATGTGAAAAGGTGAACACATTCAGCTGTTAACCATTGTTATTTCCCAGACATCAATCTTCCTTCAAAAGATAGGGAAAAGATAGTCATTAAAGCCTGGGCTTTGGAGTCACTCAGATCAAATCTGGGCTGTGCTATTTACCAGCTGTGTGACCTTAGGCAAGTTACTTAACTTCTCTGAATCTCAGTGTTCTCAATTGTAAATGGCCAATGATAAGTACTTCTTGGTGTTACTATGGAGATAATATGAGATAATGTATGTAAAACTCTGCATAAATCACTCATACTCAGTTAAAGGGAATGATTATTATTAATATGTTTTCTCCCACTGAAGATGTTCATAAGAACACTGTTATAGACGGAATGTTTTGTCTCCCCAAAGTTTATATGCTCTTCCCCCAAAATTTGTATGTTGTAGCCCTAATCCCCAACATAATAGTATGAGGAGGCAGGGCTACTGGGCAATAATTAGGTATAGATGGGGTCACAATGGTGGAAGGTCCTTATAGAAAGAGGAAGAAACCAGAGCGTGCTCTCTCCGTCTTGTGTGGACATAGTGAGAAGGTAGCCATCTACAAGCCAGGAACACAACCCTCACCAAGACCCTAGCCATGCTGGCACCCAGATCTCAGGCTTTGATCCCCCAGAAACATGAGAAATAAATGTCTGTTATTTAAGCCACCCAGCCTACGGTATTTTGTGATAGCAGCCCAAGCTAATACGAACATGAATGGCAATTCGCAAAGATTTCCATCAATATTTGGAGCCATAGCAGCATTATTGAAACAAATGTCAGCTCCCAAAGTGACCACTTTGAAGGACACCCTCATATTCACACAGCCCCCCTTGTCACCTTATACGGTCAAGGTGCCATTGACTGGTCCTCTCTAGAAGCAAGCACTGCCAAAATGCACAGAGCACTAGGGAAGGTCAGCTGAGAGGGGTAGTCTCTAAGTGGAGTTCAAGGAGCTAGGAAATGGGGAGAGAGATCATTCCCGCTTCCTTGTGACTGTCACCACTTTCATGCTGGCTTCCTGTCTCCCACTTCTCTCACTCTCCAACATGCTCCCCATCCACTGCACCCACCTTGTACCAAAGGGAGCCAAGGAGAGAGATTTCTCCCCCTTCTTTGGAAGCCTCTGTTTTGAGCTCATTCATTTGCCCCCAGCATTTTAAAGCTCAAGAAGCTGGGGGTTGCTCTGTGAGTCTTGTTCACCAACAGTCACACCTAGGGTCACACCCTGCTCAAGGAGAACCAAGCTTGAGAATGAAAGGGTGCTTGAATTCTAGTCTTTTGCCCTTTTGAGAGATCATCTTTCTCTTTTAACTGGAACCTTGCCTTGTCTCTTTGACCCAAGATAGAATCAAGGGTTCCACAAGGTCTGCATATCCAACCATTCTATCTTCATTTTTCCAGGGGAAGGTGGAGGTCAGAGAAGAAGACACACACAAAACAATTCAATACGGTGCCATGTTGGGTTGCAACAAAGAAAAGGGTTAAACAGAGATTTCTTTCTCATATCTTATTTTGATCATTTTATGGCTTTGATCTCAAGGGAAAACAGCAGTTTGCACATTTACCGTTTCCTATCAGTCGACCATCTGTAGGCACCACCTTTCACAAAGAGCTTATACATTAACTGGTCACTTTATCATTGTAATATATTTGGAAAATCAAAAACCAGCTGTTGGAAAGCTATAAACTGGAGACTTTATTATGTACTGTTTATCATTACTTTAGTATTTGGAGATTCATGCTGCATGGACGTGGAGATCTATCTGTATTGCCAAGGAGGCCAAAGTTTATTTCCCTAATAATATGCAAATGGGGCCTTTATACCAGATAATGAATAATCACTTTAGATTAAAGGCTGAGTTTTCTTTTAGTGGTACTGGCAGTGCAGCCTTTTGCATGCAGTTAATAATTAATTTAAAGAATTACCACTTCAGTGAGCCCTGCTTACATTATTTATTAAGTGTAATTAAAGTATTTATTAGTCAAGTAATAAATGAGGGACAACCCCCAGCACCTTAACAGTGTTGTAAAATAATCAGACCATGTTTATCTGCAAAGCAAGACTGAGTGTGGCTCAAGTGTGTTAATAGATTATTCATGATCAACGGAATGCTAGCAGCGTACCTCAACAATGGGTGTGGTTTTGTCGTGCCCAGCTGCTCCCTTGGCTTGGTTTGTTCTGTGGAAAATGGGTGCCTTGGCTTTTCCTCATTGTTGATTTAGAAGCAACGTAGAGGGGATTTCTTGGTTCAAGTAATACCCGCTGTCTGCCATGCTGCAGCTCAAAATGGCTGTTCCAATATTACCATCTTGGAATTTCTTGAAGGGCTGCTGAAAGTATTACCTATAATTAAGATGCAATTCATGGTCCAAACCAGGACAATTTTGAAAACAAAAAGGATGTTATTAATAATAATATGTAAATTGAGAAGGTTCTGGACAAGGCAGGTCAGAACCTTCAAAAATTAGCATGGCCTTTATCCAGCTAGCTCGGTTGCTTTTATTGGGTTGGCCAAAATGTCACTTGCATTTTTTTAGTACGAGGACTCTAGTAGTGCTTAGTTACCTTTAGCTTCATTCAAAACAATTTTGTTAGATTATATTGTGACAGCTGTCATATTAGTGTGCATTTTTTAAAAACTTATCAAAACTCGTGAACTTTTGTGCAGCCATTTTAATACTGAAGATGGAAGAAATTACACACTTTCAGTATATTATGTTTCATTATTTCAAGAAAGGTAAAAATGTAACTGAAGGACAAAAAAAGATTTGTGCAGTGTATGGAGAAGGTGCTGTGACTGATCAAATGTGTGAAAAGTGGTTTGCAAAGTTTCTTAGTACTATTGATATTTTGGCCACATAATTCTTTGCTATCAGGCTGTCTTATGCATTGGGAGATGTTTAGCAGCACCCCTGGCCTCTACCCACTAGAAGCCAATAGCAGGAGATAGACAACATACTCGAAATAACCAAATCAAAAAAGTCATTGGTGAAAATGAGAAATATGTCTCTTATTTTATGGAAAAAAACATAACAGACTTTTGGCCAACCCAACACCAGACTGCGAGTATGAGAATCAGCTTCTAATCCTGATTGCCACTCACCATATATGGTTTTAAATGAAACACTGGCCCTCTGGCTTCCCTCAATTTCAGGCAACCTTGGGCTGTCCATAGTCTTCCTTACAAAAGCTTTCCTGGTGCCTCCAATCGTGAATAGTCACACCTTCATCTAACTCCCACCACATCACTTACACCTCTGCTGGTGTACACATCTCACTGGCTTGAGCATCTTCATCTATGCATTTATTTTCAAATGCACTCCATGAAGAGAATGCAAACTCTCTAAGGAAAGAGAAACACTGTACTTGCCAATGTTTAGTTTTCCCAAAATTCCTACTTTGGTGCCTTACTCATAGTAGGTACCATATTTTGCTGTGTGTAATGAGCATTTTTTGCTGAAATTTTTGAGGGAAAAGTAAGGATGTGCATTATACATGGATAATACCTGAAATACCTTGTATCTGTTCTTGTGTTTTGTAATTATTTGTTCCATAAAATTTCTTGTACCATATGTTCAAACATAAATGCTAAAATTCCTTTATAATACAAGAAAACAAGTATCTAAATATAAATAAATAATTGAATTAAAAATGTAAAACAGAAATTTTTTTCTTGAAAGTTTGGGCCAAAAACGTGGGTGCACATTATACATGGCAAAATACAGCACAGTAAACATTTACTGAATAGATGTAATAGCTGGGAAACCCCATCCCCTGAGAGAGGGTAAAATTTCAGTCCAGGATAACGTTTGACCACAACCCAAAACTGAGCAGATGGGCCTGTGGAATGGACACAAGCAAAGGACGGTGCGGTCGACAACTGACCATCCCAGGGGACCTTCAGGTCTACCATGAAAATCACTTTAGAGTGGGATTATTCACGAATCAATGAACAAGTCTCAAGGGGCACTGTGGTCAGAGCAGGGCCTTATTGGCCCTCAAGAATCATGTTCAACCTTTGTCCTCTGAGTCCTTCATCTAGAATGTTCTCCACCCTGTGCTCTCTGTAAAACGAGGAGAAAACCTACCAAAGCGTATACAGGTGAAGAGACAGCTAAACTTGCCCGATGACTGGTGCACACCTGCAAACCCTATGTCTTCCTCTGTGTGAATCCCGCCTACCTCACATCGCACCTCTTCTCTGAAGACATCTCCTGACCCCCTCTCTGACCACTTAAAACTCCACATTGTCCGTACCGCTCGTTTTGACCCTTTACATCCTTGGGTGGCACTGCTTCGTGGACATTAACCTCTGGCAATCTAGGAAAGGGTGTTGCAGTCTCCTTTTCCTGCCTTACCCCACAGTGCTGGGCACATAGTAAATGCTCAGCAGTTGGAGAAAGGAGAACCAGAATTAACCCAGTTTTCCCTTAACCCTTCCCTCCCCTGTCTGTCTGTCTGCAACCTCACTCACTTCCCGGAATCCCATTGGAAGAGTATTGTCACTTATCAAAAATTATGACCATATTAAAAAGGAAAGGAAGTGATGTGAGGTCAAAGGTAAAGGACCTGAGTGGCATTTGAGAAAGCAAACCCAATGAATCAAACTTCATGTTTAATAATAGCCAACACAACTGGGCTGAAACTTGTGGGCTTCTAAATTGATTTGTCTTCAGGCCCCTTTACAGAGCTGTTTCTAGGCGACCGACAGGTTGGCCGTATATCATGTGTGCTCTGGCCTCATGCTGTGGCAGCCTGCTCCTGACCTCTTAATCAAGCAGAGTGCTGGGGCACAGAGAGGAGATACACGATCACTTATGGAAACACCCCGCTGGCGTCGGTCCCACAAACCATCTGCCTGTCTCACTATGGTCAGACTGACTGTCTGCTAATGCCCCCTTCTCCTGTGAGCCATTTATATATTTCCCCAGCTTTTTTTTTAAAGTGGAAAACAAATAGCATTATTGGATATGCTCTGCTTGGCTGCAGCTGTGACTCACAAAGTTGGAAATCACTCCAAGACGGAGTCAGAGAGCACATGCTCTGCTGGTTGGGGAAGAGGTCCAAACTGCTGATCTAGCCTCATCTGATCTTTGATGTTTTATTTATCTATAAACTTGGCACAGTCTTGTTAGGAAACATCTTACTTTCGTGCATTTTCCCATCCTTTTTGTGTTTCCGAAGGAAAGGGGTCTCTGCTTTAGTTGTAACCCAGGGTCAACATTTTTGCTTGGCCTTGTCAGGAGATAATCAGTGTGGAGACAATACAACTTGAGGATTATATGCAGCTGGTCTCGGCAGGGATGGGAGAGGGGTAATAGAGATTTGACATAATTCTGCTTGCTCTTTACTACTTACCAAAGTCAATAATGGATCAGAAATACAGAGCAGTGAACAGAACCTGATAAACCAGGACAGAGGGACGGACCTTTACCCATCATCATTGTTCCATTCAACTAGAATTGAATGTACCATGGGAGGAGAGCATCATGCCCTCTAAACAGAAAATACATAGTCCCTACGTTGGCAAGATGATGCACTGATAGTCAGTTAATCATCCAATCAACAAATCAATATTGGGGGGGTGGGCTGGGATGGGAGTAAAGGACAGAAAACTATACTTGAGCACCAATTAAAATAAAAATTAAAAAATTAAAAAAACAAATCAATATTGACTGTATCCTCTATGGCACCTAACTTTGAGTTCCTCCAGAAGTCGACCCTGAGATAAAGGTATGAATGCAAACCGTTAAGTTGGGAATTTCAGGAACACACAAGGGAGAAAAGGCAGTGACTAAAGGATGCATATTTACTTAGGCAGGTACTTCTGTGGGCCACTGGAGCCTAACTCTTGAGGAAACTCTGGGAAATGGTACAAAACACATGGCTTAGATACATGTCAAGGGGTGAGGATGCTGAGGTGTTGATACACCCACTTCCAAGAGTCAAAGGTTTGAGGGATGCTACTAGAGGGTGATCATTCTTTGACACTCTGACCTGCCATATACATGAAAAGCAAGCTTTCTCCTAATGAGGGTAAAGGAGAGAGATCCTTCAGACACAGAAATGCATATTCTGGCCATTGTAAGTTATATGGAGGCCAATGAAAGGTCCAAGTCGTACGGGAAGATCCATGAAAGCACCTGCTACAAAGCCAATCCCTGAGTGAGGGGGTTCTGGGGAAGTAAAAAGTTGAAGACATACTCTCTGAGTTCTTCATGCAATCATTTTGGAAGGATACAACTACTAGAAAGCAATCCCGTAATCACGTACTAACAGCCATAGTGAAGACTGAGAGCAATAGAAGTTCAGGGGAAGGAACAATCACTATCCAACCACTGGGAAAATTCCATGAAAAAAAATAAGGATTAAATTAGGATTTGAAGAATGGGTAGGATTTGGACTATGGAAAGGAAGGGAAGAAGGGTTGAAATAAAATGTATTTACTGCCCAAATTGGACATGAAAGTCAATTTGTTTTTATTTTTAGTATAAATTTTTGATATTTAGAATTAGCCAGCTGGATTCAGTTTAGATGATTCCAAACTGATCAGGGTGTTGACTTTGGCCACATCAATGTCATACAGCTTCTTCACAGCCTGTTTGATCTCTTGTGTGTTGGCCTTGACATCCACAATGAACACAAGTACATTGTTGTCTTCACTCTTCTTTGTAGCTGAACTTGGTAGTCAGGGGGAACTTGATGACGGCATAGTGTTCAAGCTGGTTTCTCCTGGGGGCATTCTTCCAAGGATCCTTAGGCTGCCTTTGGAGCCACAGTGTCTCAGGCCTCTGGAAGGTGGGTGACATGCGGATCATCTTTTCTGTGTGTCTGTGGATGCCTTTTAGCACCGCTTTCTTTGCCTTCAAAGCCTTTGCCTTGGCTTCGGCTTTGGGAGTGACAGGGGCTTCCTTCTTCACTTTGGGCACCATATCATGAAAAGGGTTCATGAAAGTCAATTTGAAAATAAATAAATAGCCAAACTGAGGTCAATGAATGCTTCCTTCCTATTCATGTTCACATAATCATCTTAGAGATAGTGTTCCTATATCCACAATTACACTCCAATAAACCATTTTTGCTTAAGTTTCTTGGCCTCTCAATTCAATAGTCAGAGATTTAGATCAGGTAACTTCTAAGCTTCTTTCCTATCAGAGATTTTAAAAATCATGAGTCATCAATAAACTACCCAATGAATCAAATACAGTCTATGTTGAAAGATCATTTTGCTGGTTACATGAATAATTACCTCCTCATTTATCCATTTGCTCATTAAGCAAGTCAAACCTCAGTTAAATAAATAAATAATTTAATTATAGGGAGGATATATATATATATATATATCCCTCCCCTAACATAAAAGAAGGGCAGCTGTGGAGACATCCCTTACACCACGTGTAAAATGTGTCCTTGGCTGCTGGTTGACCATCGATGGGAAGCAAGACAGTGCTTGGGTCTGGCTGAGAGTTTAGACTCAGAGAAACCTAAGTTTGAATCCCAGGCCTGCCATTTACCAACTTTGTGAATTTGGGCAACCTGATCCCTCTTGGCCTCAGTTTGTTTATCTCTAAATTGTAGGTAAAATCATTTACTGTTTATATCAGGATAAAGTTAAAAGAGACAGTGCCTGTAAAGTATGTAGCTGAGGGGCTGAGATACTAACAATCCAGTGTATGTATGATGATGATGAAAAACAAATGCATTAGAAAAAGACACCAAGTACATTTTTACAATCATCAAAGGGTACATGCCCTTCTTCTGGTTTCAACACTTCTTTATCATTTGATTTTACATACTACATACTAAACCCATCATATTAGTTGACACCATGTGTTAATGAGATGGGAATTTGGTATTTCTGCCTGGGTACCTTGTGTCTTAGTCCATACATGTATTTTAAGTCAGGACAAACAATGCAACAGAAAAGGTATCAAAGTTTAGGATAATGATATAGAAATAAGGGGTTTTTTTAATTGGCATGAATGTCATGTATTGATTATTTTTCTTACATTTTTCTCTTCAGCACCACAAACTAGAAAAACACCACAGTGCTTTGTGAGTGTTGTTCCCTGGACAGCTGCTCTATGGTGCTGGCAGCAGGGTCACAAGCCAAGGCCATGAGGGGCTGAGAGTCTGACAAGACAAGGGCAAGGTCAGACATGTGAAAAATGGCTGCAGGGCAAGAAGTAAGAGCTATGAAGCTAGCTAAGGTCTGGGATGGGTCTGAGGAATTCTTCCAGCAGCATTCTACATCATCAGAGATCAGGTCTCAAATGAAGGGCAGCATCTTTCTCCCATGCAGTGGTCAAAAGAGGCCCTCTACAGCAATTGCTACAGGAAGGCAACCTGACCCAGGGTGACCGTGTACTTATGGGCCAACCCTGGACAGTTCAAAGAGCAAGTGGAGGAATTATTAATCACTGGACTAAGACACGGGTGCAGCCAGGACTGGCCCAAGTAAACCAGGACCTACAGTCTCCTACAGCGGGGATCATTTTCCTGTTCACTTGGAATCAGACCCCTCAGCTTAGGCCCACTCTGCCTGGGAAGCCCAGCCCTCGATTCCAAGTTCTCACCAGCTGTCCCAAAAGCTCCCTCTCACCCTGTTTTCTTCTCTTTGGGGATGGATGTCAGGAGCTCCTCCCTGACTCTAGACATGCCCATTGCTCTTCAGCAGCCCATCTCAGGACAGGCCTAAGCATCGCCTCAAGCCTAACATTGAGGGAGATGACAAAAGGCTTAGAATGCAAGACAAATCACACTTAAATGCAATGTTTTCACAATAAAAATTAATGCAAAAACATAAATTTGAACAATGTATCAAAACTTTAAATAAAGACTGATCCACGGCAGTGCTGTGGTAAGCTATGTTGGAGCCTGAAGCAGAAGGAAAAAACAGTAATTCTGATCTTGTCTTTAGTTAAGATCTTGATGTTTCACTCATTATGGATTTTTGCACTAATTTTCATTTTTAACACATTGCATTAAAATTCTATTTATCTTGATGACTGAGGTGTTGCCACCTCCTTCCGTTTTGTGCCTGAGGCTAGTGCCTCACTTGCTGCACCCTAATACTGGCCCTGAAATCTGCGTAAATAACAATAGCTGCCACTCACTGGGCACTTGGTGAGAACCTGATCTTGGGCTAAGTGTTTTCCTTGTTTAACGCAGATGCTACCCAGGTAAACACTCCATCACAGACACTCGGCCTTCAGGATGCTCCCTTACTACAGCCTGCCTTCTTAATCATCCAAAATTCCCAAGTTTCACTTTCTTACAGAATCAAAAAAACCTAAAGCTAAAAAGACCCATGGAAACATTCTAATCCTCAGTTTTCTTTTTTCATGTTGAATCTTAATGATATTAGTGTAGTCAAGTGACTGGTCCAAGGTCATACAGCTGCTAGGGACTAGCATCCATTCATCCATTAACTCACCGGCTTTTTATCGAGCATCTATTCTGTCCCTCTATTGTACATATTGGGAATCGAGTAGGGAACAAAAGAGACAATGTCCTTGCTGTCATGAAGCTTCCATTCTAGTGGGGGAAGGCACTGAGCAAACACTGACACACATATATGTGTATCAGACAAGGATGAGAGCCGTGAAAAAAATAAATCAGGGTGATGGGGAAAAGAGTGATGGAGTGAGACATAGGGGTTTTACTGGATATTCGATGGTCATGTAAGGGATTTCTGATAAGGTGGCTTTGAGCAAACAACTAAATAAAGTGAAGGAAAGAGGAAGTTATGTCGATGAAATGTGGGCGGTGGGAGGTAGTTCTAGGTGAGGTTTCCCCACGTTGGCACTATTGACACTTGGGACTGGAAAATTCTTTACTCTGTGTGTGTGTGTGTGTGTGTGTGTGTGTGAGAGAGAGAGAGAGAGAGAGAGAGAGAGAGAGAGAGAGATGGAGAGACAGAGAGAGACAGAGAGAGAGACAGAGAGAGCACATTAACCTGCGCATGGTAGGATGTTTAGCAGCCTCCTTGGTCTCTACCTACTTGATACCAGTAGCACCCTTTCAGAGCTGCAACAACCAAAAACATCCCAGTTATTACCAAATGTCCCATGGTGGGTAAATTATCCCAGGTAGAACCTTGGGTCTGGGCACAGTAAGAGGCAAGTCAGACTTCCTCTTTACAATGCTTTGAGTGAGTCAGACTTCCTGCAGCACCATCTACAGCCCATCCTTTCCAGCCAGGCCTGAACACACATCACCTGCAGAGTCAGCATCACCAGACACACTGCTGTCTCTGATTCATTCCATCCAGGCCACTGGCTTCCTTTCACCCGCAAAGACCAAAAGCTCCCTGAGGGCAGGTGTGCAGCCTTCACTCTCTGTATCCCGCAAAGCCCTGGGTTCTGTGTACCATGACGGTGTGTCTGCACCCTCCCATCTGCTGCTCCATGATGGACACACTGTCCACAAACTTGGGGCCAGGGGTCAGCTCTGGAGCACACTGTGTCCCCAAGGTGCATCCAGCCCACGCTCCCGCGAGTTGCCCTCTCCACATATTTAAAGGTGTGCCGCTTTCACAAAGGGACAGCATGTGATGAAAGTTCACCTTCCACTCAATTAACCTTGAGAGAGAAGGGTTATTTTTTTTTTCTTTTCTTCCCCAAGAGACTTTTTTTTTTTGATGACCTTTTTGAAGCATCTTATTTTCTGGGCAAGAAGCCAAATGATACACTCGCTTCCCAGCTGCAGGGCTGTTGCAGATTTTCAAAGCTGAGGTAAAGACAGCCTTGGAATAAATGCAAGGTGGGCAGTGGGGCTGGGGGAATGTGAGGAAATGCCTTATTATTTCAGCCAAGATGTGCCTGAAGGGATGGAGCGTTCATGGAGCATGAGCCCGCAGGACCCGTGAGATGCAGGGACCTGGAGACAGAGCTGCCGGGCACTCCCCCCAATTAGGGAGCACACATGAATACAAATGGAAAAAAATCAATTCTACTTTGGGTGAAAGTTGAATATTAATAAGTCATAACAAAGCATTTCTTGCACTGTACTTTGCAATAACCAAAGAGGTTTTTTTATCCCACATATTTAATTTTTTCAAGTCTCAGATTCAACTATCAAGTAAAATTGGACGTTATTTAAAACTGGATCAGTAGAATAAAATAAATTGCAATAGTCCTTTTTCCATGGATTTGTTGGACAATAGTACTCAAAAGCCTCTCTACACTGTCCGAGATGTAGCATCCTTAATGGTGGATTAGAAAGGAATAACAGGTGCCTCCTCTCTCCCTGCCCCCATGCAGGGCCTCCAAAGGCAACTTCATATACACGCAGAGTGGGAAAGAAAAGAAAGCACCCAGCAAGCTCCATTTCCTCATGGGGCTTCGCCACTGGCAACTCTGGGAGCAAAGGGAGTTGAATGAAAGTGGCCTGCTTTGCCTCTGAGGCCCAGAGGCTGTTGGGAAACTTCTAAAATCCTAGGGGCATTATGTAAAAACAGCAGGCTAGAGAGAATCACTGGGTGGCAGCTTGCTCCTGGGGACCAGGAAGTTGTGATTGGCAGAAGAGGCACATGGTCAAGAGCACAGTCTGGGGAGCTGGACTGCCTGGGTTCCAGCTCTGGTTTTGACACTTCCCATCTGTGTGACCTTGGCCAAGTCTCTTTCCTTCACTCCACCTCCATTTTCCCATCCATAAGGTGGAGGTAATGAAAGTAGCTACTTCCTGGTGGTGGGAGGAGGAGTGTCCTGGATTCCCTTGTTATCCAATGGGGAACTGAGGATTAAGGATTGAAAGTCCCCAGGAGAGGCGGTGAAGCTGAGGACTCGAGTGTGCAAGCTCCCCTGAGAGAACGGTGTTGAGAGAAGTGCCAAGGAGTTAATGCAACATTTGGGGTTTGCTCTGGGTGTGAAGAAGCTATAGAGAGCCTCCTCTGGAGACTTAAGGCTTCAGCCATGAAAGGGGACCGAAGTAGAAGAGATGCTGGCCCGGGGGAGGCTCTGCTGCCCTATTGTCTGCCCTCCTGCAGTCCCCTGGTGAGGCCTTCAGGCCGGGGACTGA
Organism: Trachops cirrhosus; assembly: GCA_028533065.1. Classification (NCBI taxonomy): domain Eukaryota; kingdom Metazoa; phylum Chordata; class Mammalia; order Chiroptera; family Phyllostomidae; genus Trachops; species Trachops cirrhosus. The sequence continues at coordinate 18,218,636 of CM052547.1, read as the reverse complement.
GCAGCCCAAAGGAGCTTTCTGGAACAAATCTGCGGCAACAGGCACTAATGTAAAAGCATCTCTTAAGTCCCAGTTTCGATCATTAGTCTCCATTTGCTGTCACAGGATGAAGGACCAGTGATTTGTGTTCCATGAAATGTTCTTCCCGGAACATTAGGAAAGGGGAATTGGCATCATAGCAAAACCCAGGGTGGCCTGCGGCTTCTGGGTAGGGAACCACAGTCAGGGGGTGACTCTGAGGAAGAGAGAAGCCCTTCCCTCTAGGCTGTGGCAGCCCCCTCCCCCCACCAAATCTTTTAATTCCCCCCTTAACAAAATGGTCGTCTTCTCTTCCTGGTATTGTGTTTGAAATGATCAACTAGCCATGCACTGAATTCAGCCACACCTCAGCCAGTCCCACTTCGGGGAATTAAGTTAGAACTAGAAGAAAGCTTAGAATAGTTCTAGGCCAGCCTCCTTTTTTTGCAGAATAATAAGCTGCAACCCAGATTGATTTTTAACTTGCCCAAGAGCACCTTTACCTGCCACAGGACAGTCTCTAAGCCCAGTGCCCTCATAAGCTTGTGGAAGTGTGACAGCAGAATCAGGATAAAGTTATGTCACTGGAAACCTGGGTGGTGTGTGAAATGACACTGTCTCATGACCTTGCATAGTTCTGGTAAAATTAGAAAAACTACAAAACGTCCAGTGCAAGTGAAAATACTACGCTACAGAAAACTATACCTTGGGGTACATAGGACAGTAAAACAGGACAAGTGTGACGAGGTGCTCTCTATATAGTGGAGGAAGATCCAAGAGGGGAGGACCATGCGCTGCCCCTGTTTCTGGGCACGGGCTGGCTTTTGTCAGCCCTCAGTTTGTCAGCGCAGCAGGTCAGCTAAGTGATTCTATAAGAGTGATCGGCAAACTCCATCCAGCAAAGAACAGCACCAGCTCAGGAGCAGCTAACCTGCCATTCAGCTCCCTAGGGCAGCCCTCTCCCAAGCTCCACAGGGAAGTGGCGCCAGTGACCACGCACTCTCTGAGCTCCATCCACACCTTCACAGGACTTCAGTGTATTTGACTTCCAGGTGCTCTAGAGAGGGATAAACACTCTGTCCTCACGGTGTCTTCACCTTCCTTCTTCACAGAGATTTTGCTTTTCTTTTGGAGAGCGTCCCACATGGCCACACTGAGGACCATCTTGTAATATCCAGTGTGTCTTCTCCACCTCAAGCAAGCTGTAAGACTTTGTATGTCACCTCCCACCTGGGCCTCCCATCCCTCAGCTGGGGAAACGGGGGTGAGTGGCTGAACTGAAAGCACATGGAGGGCCAGGACCACAACTTGCAACCTTCTGTTCCCGGGAGCCTCACCCTGTGCTTGGTGGAAGGCTGCTCAGAAAACATTCAGGAATCAGGGAATGTACAGCCTCTTCCAGCTCTGACATTTAGGGACTAGATTTGGAAGCTATAAGCTCTCACCCCATGACCTCTCTCATTTCAGTGGGTGGCTTTGATCATGACTTTGAGGGAAAAGCTCCCCACTAGAAGAACTATAAATGTGTGGTGAAGACCTCTCCTGCCCACCTATAAGATTACTGAACTTGAGGAATTCAGCAGAGACCTGGAGATGGTTGCATTCGGCCCCCTGCATCTTTAGCCTCCCCTTACCTGAGTCTCTTTCCTCTCACCCTCAGCTGCTTCGCATTGGCCCTAGTGCCCTTCTGTGCTCACACCCAAGTCTACCATATTTGGTCACTAGTTCAGGGCTCTATATTCTATATTCTTCCAACTTCCTTTGATACCCAAAACTGTTCTGATAGAGCCATTGGGTTCTGAAGGATTGGGAGGCCATTTGCACAAAGATGTCATTGATCTATTACCATCTCAACCATATTCTCATCGGACAGGAACTGTTTCCTTAAACCAATGATGATTCCAACATGGTGCATTTCAGGCAACCACCAGACACAAGCATATAGGAGAAGGCCACGGCTGAGAATTCTCCTTGAGGGCACTCTGCAAATCACACACCGACTCTTCCCCTGTTCTCCCCACCACTGCCTCCATGCTGTGCCCTCCCACCGAAGTCTTTCTGCTGGGGTATTGTCCCCACCTGTTCACACCAGGGTTGCTCACTCCGCCTCGGGGTAAGGCCAGCCCAGAATCTGTGATTCAGGGGACCTTCCTGACTCTTCCTAAAACCCCCAGCCAATAGAATTTCCCTTTGAGAAAGTTCCAACTTAGGGGAAAAGAGAACTGGAAAGTCTACGCTGTAAAAAAAAAAAAAAAACTAGGAAAGCCCTAAGGAAGTTGATGCAAACCAACAACCAAGACTATACATGAATAAAGAAAATATTAATAGCATTGTACATATCTTAAATTAGTAATAATGGTTACCAATGAGTTCTGTGCTATTAATTCCATTTACCATCCCTCCCCCCCTAGAAACTTCCCAGTCTCCCTCCCTGCAGCTTTACTGAGATACTTGTAAATTCATTTTGCTTTGCTGCAGAAACACTCACCCTAAGAAGCATTTGGAATGGGTGGACTTGATCCTTGGGTGTCTTTAAGATTTTATTGGCTCCTGCCTTCTGGGTATCACTGTGTGACCTGGAAGCTGGAGAGAGAAAAGGCTTTGGCTCGCTTTTATTTAATTTACTTGGAGGTCAAATGAATATTTCTCAAACCTTTTCCCATAGTGTCGAGGCTCTAGGCACCTGCCCTGATCCTTCCTACCAGATTTCACCTCCCGCCTTCCTCACAGAGGCATCCGAGTCCTCCATTATTTTTCCCCATTCATCTCTTCTGGCCCCAAAAGCACACCCCTCTCTTCCACTCACTTTGCCCTTATTTTCTATTTCCTGCTCCACCCTTCCCCGGTTGTTCTGTTTCTTATTATTCCCGGCACTGACAACCTGCTGGTCCCAGTGGCCCATGGTTGCTGAACAAATGTGCAGAGGTAAATTGGAGTTGGCTAGAAGTTTTTATTGCATTGGGGGAAATTTCACAGGGAGGGGATTACTGTGGCCACTTCTCAGAGATGCTTTTTTGCATTAAAGGACATTGGAGAATGTGAGAGTGAATCTGAGTGACAGGGTCATCTCCAGGAGTCGCCTAGCTTGGGTGTAATTGAGCAATTTATAACGAGAATTGCATTTCTCTTTCTTCCTCCCTGCTAGAAGCAGTATTTTCAGCCATCCTTCGGTAGCACCAGACTAATCCTTCTTTTTTTTTAAGGACCTAGTCTAATGTGTTTTTGACCCTGGGACCTATCCCTCAACTCTGCTAGGAAGCCTCACACAGATATTTGAGATCAAAGTGTCTCAGATAATGTTGGCTCTATAAAGAGGCAGTTCTGAAGCAAAACCCCACGTTTGTGGCCAGAGCAGGCCTCACGTTTAGGCAGAGCCCACCACTGCCTGAGTAACAACATGCAGGGCAACAGAAAGGCCTCCCAGTTCCACCTGAACTCATCTCTCTTACAAGTGCCTAAAATGACCTCATTTGGGAGAACGAGTGTACTTAGTTTAGTAGCATTTACTCATCTTTGGCATTTCCTAAGAGACAAAGGCATCCAAAAGGGATTGTTATCCGTCAACGCTTCGTAATTGCTACACATTAATGCTAGATTGTTCCCTCTCTGGGACAGTCTGCGGGCACATGGAACACTGGGGTCAGGGCAGGTGAGACTTCAGAAGGAAACGTGGGGTGCGAGGGATGCGGAGGGTGAAGGAGAAAGGGCCAGAGACGAACCGCCCAATTTCCCCAGACTCTCCTCTTACCTGCGAGACTCACGACTCTCTCAAAGCACCGAAAACATGAAGTTACCATTAAAAGAGTGACAAACCCCAAGCAAAACAAATCAATGTTTCTGTTTTCATAAATCCGTAGAAAACAACATTTCTTTTTCCCTCTTCAGCAGTTTCAAGCACAGGGCAAATATTTTCACACTACTCCATAAATCTGGAGTCTGTTGAACTATAGGGAATTTCCTATTCAACTGTCCCCCGTAATGGCATCGAAAGGGAAAATAAAACCTCGCCAAAGGCGCAGACTTTTAGAGTCCACAGGCTCGCTGGAACAGGTCCTGGTTTCTGCGGAGTCCTCGGCAGGTCCCATCCAGCATTCTGAGCAGACGGGGGTCTGGCAGGCCGTCTAGCAGGGCAGTAAATTCCCTAGTTTTAGGGTCCCCTTGTGAAACTGCCATGCAGGAGATATGAATGGCCCAGTAGAGCCTGAGGGCTGCAGATAGACAGTTTGAAATGGAGTCAAGGAAGAGCATGGTCAGGGAGGTTGTTCTGCCTCGGTGGCTGTTCCGGGTAATTGAAATGTATCACTTTAAGGACTGGGAGCACTCTGGAGTTTTAATTATTCAGTAGGAAAGCTTTGGAAATGGTAGTGTGTACTTTCTTGAGAGCAGTGTGGTGGAAAAGCTTTGGAAGCAGGTGGCTTAACATTTGAATCCCAGTCCTACACTTAAAATGTGAATAAGCCTGGATTCAACACCTGCTTCCTCACCCGGCAGCCCTGTAGCCTTGGCCTCCCTGAGCCTCCGCTAGGGAAACAGCCCACGATGACAGGCCTGACTCTGCAGGGTGGCAGTGAGGACTCAGGGAGACAGTGCGTGCAAAGACCCCGATGCTCAACAAATGGCAGCTTTTGTTGTTAAAGGGGAATTGCTTTGTTAAAGGCCATGGGGAACAACCAAGGCCATTCGATCTGCAACTTTACACTTGACCCAACAGTGAGGCATGATTTGGTCATAGTCAGGTTTGTAGGGTGTTCTATGACCCTTTTTGCCTACTTCTATCTCCTCTGGGCTTTTCTGCATGGGAATGAGGTGGCACTACAGGGCATGTCGGTAAATCCCTATCATGAAGCTGGTGGCCAGCAAGTCACTACACCCCAGGTCACGAAGGTGTCCAAGGGAGAGGATGTGTGATGTAGCACCATGCTCTCAGCAGGTCCAGGGCACCCTGGCGTGTCATGGACACGTGACACACAGCCAGCCCTCAGCCAAAGGCCGTTGACCATGAGTAAACACATCACGACCGGGTTTTGCTTCAGTATTGATGCAAAGAGCCTCCACGCTCAGAACTAGATGAAAAGGCTCAGATCAGCACAAAGGGATCAGCCCTGCCCGCCCTTTTCTCAATATCTCTGATTACCCCGATGGCTCACGAGGTTAGCTGACTGGCTGAAAGGACATATTTTTAAATAAATGAACCACGAGAAAGCATTGGAACTCTAAGACCTAATAACCCAGTGACCTGGGCAAAAAATCGTGTGTCCTCCTGGAAGATGAGTTTTCTCACCATGCCTACCCAGCAGGGGCAGTGGGGTGCACTTTATCAGCGGCCTGAAAACCTGAGTTCCTGCCTGGCCCGTCCTACCAACAAATGGGCCGACTTTGAGTAATTTTGTCAGCCTCTCGGGACCTCAGAATTCCCAGCTCTGAAATGAAGGGCTGGGTTTAAATCACCTCACAGGTCCCTTTCAGCTCTAAAACACTATTAGCTTCTGAGTGACAGAGAGTATTAGGTCACTGCTGTGACTCAGTTTACCAAACTACACAGCATCCTATAAATGTAAGGTCAGTTCCCAGCCTGGAGGTACCAGGTACACTGTCACCTTTCACTGAAGTTGTGTGGGTGAATTAGCTATAATATTTTAAGTAAGGTAGATACAGATGTTGCCTTTTTAAAAAGAAAAAAAAATTTTAATTTTGATGGGTGCAATGTTGGGGGTGTGTGTGTTGGGGGTACTGTGTGCAGTTCACAATTTCTATTTTTAGCTGCTCATTCCTCACCTCTATGAAACACAAGAAAGTCTGGAGGGACATTTGCAAGTCTGCCCAATGTCTACTCGTAGCACAGTCCATCTTTTTTGAAGTGTGTGTGACCTTTGCAGGTTGTCACATCCTGGGCACGGCACCAAGCCATCCTCCAAGGGGGCTGGCGTGAAGGAGCAGGCCCTGAGCCGCGGGGCGGTGCAAGCGGCAGTTTCCGGGCCCCGTGCCAACCTCCAGATAATTGCCAGCAGCGGGAGAGAGGTGGTCGAGGTTGGCGGAGCCTGTCTCTGACAGATAGACGGTCCCCTGTTCACCACTGCAGCATCACAGCAATGAGAAGGAACGCTGGGAGCCAAAATGCTTTAGGAGGTGGGGAGAAGGCAGAGGGCAGGAGGCGAGAAGGGAGAATCAGATGAGAGGGACAGGCAGACACAGACAATGAAGGGATAGCTAGAGAAACAACAGAAAAGAAAGAGATGGGGATCGCAGAGCTAGCAGCAAAAGAAAGAAAAAAAAAAAACAAGATTCATGGACCAGGACAGAGGGAAGAGAGCCAGAAACACAGCAATGAGAACACAAAAGGAGAGGAAAAGACCGTGTGTTCTCTGTCTTAGAGCTTTGCCCATCGTTAGCCTCAGGAGCTATTTGGAGTGTGGCGAGAGAAGCGGCACTTCCAGATCCTGCTGCATGTACGTGCAGAGGGGAAAATAGAAGAAAGCACCCAAACCAGGTCCATTTCTTCACCGGCCTCATTGTTGGCCACTCCGGTGGCAAAGGATGTTTAGTGAAAGCAGCCAGGCTTGCCTCGCATCCTGGTTTTGTCCCATCTCTTTCAGGCTCAGGCAGGGCAGTGAATGGGTGGTAAGTTCACGGTGGGACTGACCTTTCCTACCCTCCTCTGCTGGACCAGAAGGTGGGGCAGCCATGGTGAAGGGTGCACTCCAATGTCTGCTTGGCTGACTGGGGTGGGAGGTAGCCATACAGGGAGGACCCTTGAAGGGGGTAGGTGTATGGGAAGCCACAGGCCAGGTATGAAATGCAGGTAATTGTCAGGTTGTAAATGTCAGAAGCCTCACTGGATGGGGAACGGGAAGAAAAATATCCTCTTGGCTGTCTAGGTACCTAAGACCTGTGAATAACAGCCACCAACAACATTACCGAGCACCTAATTTAGTGACAGGAATTAGGCTAAGCAAGCCCTTTGCATAACCCATGTGTTTTACCAGCCATACCCCAACGAAGCCTAGAGTTTATTAGCCCCACTTTGCAGAGAAGCCATGCAAGTAGCTTCCACGGGCTAGTCACAGTTGGGCCAGAGTTTACTGTTTGGCACTTGTGCAGACAGAGCCTTGTACCATGTGATGATATTCACTGGACATCCACTTTGTATGAGACTCTGCCAGGGCCTGGTTGGTGGAAAGTGTGGTGGTGGGTGGTGGAGAAGAGGGAGACCGAAGGAAAAGATAGTGAACAAAGACAAAGAGAGACAGGAGTGCTGCACCCAGGGAGCCTGGAGCTACTAGGGGAGAGATGGCATGTACCTCTCATTAATACAGTAGTGGAGGGTGAAGGCTGAAAGCTGTATGCTGAGGGTCCAGCAGAGCATGAGACCCATTCTGAATGGGAGGGACAGGCCTGCCACATGGCATAAGTTCAAAATGTGAAGTTGTGAGGTACAGGGAGAACGCGCCTTCCAGAGGGATGGCATTGCCCAAGCAAAGGCACGGGGGCTGCAGGTTAACTTCTACTCCACACTAGGAGTTTCTTTGACCAGGTAGGGAGCCATAAGAGACAAAGCTAGACTGGTAGGTTGAGGCTGGACTGAGGAGAGGGTTAAATCCAGGATGTAGTGGGAGCAGTGACTGAAGACTTCTGAGCAAAAAAGACAGGCACCTCAGCCCTCTGCGAGGCACTGGGAATGAATGAATGGCCACGTTCACTGATTCTTTCATTCAACAAATACGCATCATGCATCCACTCTGTGCCTGGCCCTGTCCGGACAGATGGCCACAACAGCAAACAAAGCAGGCAGATTTCCCTGCTTCACGGAGCTCTAATTCTTGCAGGGACACATGCATTTTGCGCCTTATCTACCAGTGATGAGACCATGTCCTTCTGGAAGGGACTTTTAGGGTTCAAGAGCAAGCAAGAATCAACCCCCAAAGAGCCCTCAGTGCTGCTGTATAAAAACACCTGGTCTTGGGCAGATGAGGGACAGTACAGGGGCATCAAGGACCTGTGATAGGAGAAGTCACAGACCAAATGGCTATATTAGCAGGGACTCTCTTGGTTGCAGTTACCATGCTAAACTGGCTTGAGCAATAAAAGGTGAATTATAGGCATATGTAGCCAAACTCCTGGAAAAGCAGGGATGGGACCTGGCCTCATGAGTAACTAGAACTGGGGATTTTCACACCATCCATCCCTCAATCTTCATTTACGTTTCTCTGTGGATGCTATGTCATTTCCTCAAATTGGCTGTGGCAGAGAATTTGCCATCAGCCCCTACAGCTTCATACCCTGACAGTTTAATAGCCAGATGGGAAAGTTGGCCCCCTCTTCTGCCTACTTTTTGAAACTCCTAGGAAAGGACTCGGGCTGCCTGAGCTTGGGAAACATGCCCACCCCTTGGGCCATTCTGATAGCCAAGAAGGTGAGTTTCTACACTGCACCCAGGCTGAGTTACCTATTTATCCTATGGCTAGTAGACGGGGGATGGGGGAGAAAAATAATAGATAACTGCTACTAAGATTGAGACAACTTAAAACCCACTTAACTTAATGGACAGTTATGCTGAGTGGTTCCCCAGCATTTCTCCAAAATGCATAATAAAAGGTCACTCCTACTCTATTATGTCTGGGGGCCTCAATATTATTCTCCCCACCCCTGCAAATTATGAAGTGATACCATTGAACAATTTGGAGAAGGAATACACACAATATGAATAAGCTCTCCTGGAGAGGGGTAAAGTGGATTATGTGCTGGGGTGGAAAGGAGTGGGGTCATTTAAAACACAACCAGGTACCCGCCAGTTGCAGGGCTTGCCAGAGCTGTGTTAGCCACGCCTCCTGCCTCTGAGCCCTGAGAATCAAGGAGGGACTGTGACTTCCTCTCCTAGCCCCACCCCCGCCTCCCAGCGGGACCCAGAGACTTGGTCAGGAAAAGTGTCTTCAGCTAGAGGCTCTTCATTAGCAGACCAGGGCAGCCCTGCAAGAAACTCTGAGCTGAGGAACAGGAGCAATTTGAAAGGAGGCAGGAGGCTTTAAGCCAGAATGGTTCTCCAGGGGGGGACGGGGCTAAGTGGAAACTCAAGCGAAGAGAACCAAAGGGGGACCAAGTGGGGTCATTGTTCAAGAAAGAAAAAGAATATTTACCATCAGGGGAGAGGGCAGTATTTCACTAGGAAGGAGAAATCAAAAGCAAAAGAAAAAGAAATTTTAACAAAAAAATCAATGTTTTAAAAACACACATATATACTTCCAGAGAGAAGTTCTAGAAACTTAGAGAAGAGACACAGCTTGCTCTGATGTAAAGAGCATTGGACTAGAAGCGGAGGCTGGAGGTCTGGCCTCACGTATACCGGTGACACACTGACCATAGTTCCCCATTTGCAAAATGAGCGGACAATCCCCACCTCGCCCAAGACACGGTATCATGTGAGGGGCCACAGAGACGATGAATAGAAAAGCAGCTTTTAAAAAGTTAAGCAGCTCTGTTGTAATTAATTAGGTTAGGTGAATAATTAGCAAATGACAGAAATCGGGTCATTATCTTCCTGGAAGGGAGGAGCAGTGAAGGAGGCTGGTTTAAGACTCAGGACTTAGGTGAGCTGGTGTCCTGCTAAATAACGTCAATGGAAGCAAATGATTCCGTGTTTTTTAAAGATCGAGTATGTTTGCTGAGCACCTACTATAGTTTCAGTCCCTTGAAAGATGTTGAGGATAATGTAGAAGAAGTAGAAGAGTCCCCGAGGCTTACTGCCTAGCAAATGAGATAAGCACGTACAAATAAGTGCAACTCAGAGTGTGGATTATGGTAAAAGCCAGGCTGGGGTGTTGATGATAAAAGTCCGAAGAGCTTGGAGTAGAGCTCCCTGGGCTGGTGGACCACGGAGGGGTGCCCCTGCTGGTTCTCTCTGGTTAAGGAGGCAGAGAAAAGGAGGGAGGACACAGGGAACATAATTAAGGGGCAGGTCAGGATGGCCATAGTGATGATCTGTGTGCATGGCACGGTCGAAGGGATTGTCAGGGTGGACAGAAGAGTGAATCAGATGGGGGTGGAGAGTCATTTTGGAAAGGGAATTATGTCCGTTGCAGAAAGCCTTGACACCAGATGAAGGAAATGACCATAAAGGAAATGGAGCGCATCGGAGACCTTGGAGCAAAGAAGCTGGCTTGACCAAGGGGTGTTTTGGGAAGGTGGATTGCACATGCTGAATGTTGAATCAACAGGAGAGTGTGAGGTTGGCGGCCAGATACTCAGAGAAAAGGAGCTCGGGAATGCAGGGGGCAATGGTTATATGGTTGCCGAAGGACTGAAACATATTTTCAGAAATAGGGGAAGAGATGGCAGCACTAAGTACCCAATTTCATGTGGGGAGTGAGGGGACTTGTGGAGTAAAGATAGGTCACACAGTGGCCTCAATCCTAAAAAACTGGGTTAGTTACTGGGAAGCATAAGTGACTGTGTCCTGTGCCTGGCAGGGCTGGAGACAAAAACGGCTTCCAAGAAAAGTGACATGTCCATGAAGTCTTAATGGTTACATCCACCTGGTGTCAGGGGGAGCAAAGCACATACAGAGAGAGGAAACAGTGTTAGACAAGACAAGGAGGTGTGGAAGAGAACCCCCAGCTATGGGCGTGTCTCTGAGCACATGGAATGGGAGAAGGCTGGAGGGCTAGTCAGAGACCAGATCACCCAGGAACTTGAACTTTATGCAGCAGGTTTGGGGAGCTATTGAAGGCTTTACAGCAAGGGTGAGACACTGTCAGATTTTTCTTGTAGCTGTTTGTACAAATACAGGGAGTTAGAAAGTATTGATAACCCCAAAATGAAGTGTAATATGACTGAAGCATTCTCTGATTATTTTGAACAGAGGGAATTGATTTGTCTCTTACTAGTCATGTCTCTGCCTTTATTTTTGTATGTACCACCTTTCAGCTTAACAAATGTTATTGCTATATTTTTTGGTGCATAAATACCCATATTTATAACATCACTGTAGATTGCAATCAAGTTCCCATCTCTGCGTCATTTACTGTTTTGTGCCCTGAATTCAACCTTGGGTCATATGTCTCTGACCCTGAAATAGGGTCTCTCGCTTCTGTTTTGTCTGCTTGTTTGCTTTGCTGGTTCAGCCTTTGGCCACCCTTTTGCTTTCCGCTTCCCAGTTACTTTCTTTTGTGTCTCTTATACGCAGCATAAAATCGCTGTTTGTTTTGCTTTGTAATTTACACCGAGAGTCTATTTCTTTTGATAAATACATTTTTACTTTTTTATTTTTTGATACAATAGATTTGCTTGGACTTAGTCTTTACTTCACTTTATGGTCCGTGCTTTCTTTTGTTTCTAATTTGATATATGTGTGAGTTCATAGTGGTAGTTTAGAAAGTTTTAATATTTTTCATTCTTGAAGTGGTTACCCTTACAATACTGAATATACTTAATCCTCTGAGCCTTTAGTAGCTCTGCAAGATGATAAAACTTACCAACTTCTTCTCCCTCCTCTCATTTTTTATTTTACCCAATTTTAGTTGGTAGTTATAAAGATGGTGGTGGTGACAATGATGACATGATGACAATTAATTCTGCTAATCTTAACTTTATCATTTTAATGCACTTTTTTTTCATTCTTTGGTTCATTAGCCCTTAGTGGTAACTTTTGACCCTTGTTTACCTCCCACCTTCTCTCTACCCTTCCCTGGCAAATTTTGTCAGTTTCAGCATAATTCATGTTTTAATAGTTTATTGCACTTTACATTCTTCTATCTAACCATAATTGCAACAGGTTGTTGTCCTTTTTTGTCTTAACCCCAAAACAAATTGTTAAAAACTCAGCAGCACTCTTTGTGCCGTAGTTTTTCCATTCTCTGCTGGTTGGTTGAAGTTCAGCCTCTACTTTATTCCAGACAAGATTCTGGTAACCACATTCTCTGGGTTATTCAGTGTTGAGTGCAGCATGAGTACTTAAACAAAAGTTTAAGCATGAAATTTTTAGATTTTTTTGTTTAATTCTTAATGAGGTTTTTGTAAGCATGGTTCCACTGTCTTCTGACATAGCATGTTACTGTGGAAAACTCTGAAACCAACCTAATTTTCCTGCTTAGAAAAGAAATTTTGGTTTGGGCTTAGTTTTATATTGTTTGTTTTTGTTTTTGTGTTTTGGGATAGTAAAAGGATCTTTTTCTACCTTTTGGATGGGTAGTTCTGTATCAACTTTCTCTGAGACAGTTTATGTTTTGGTTTTTGCTTTGTATGTAGACTTAAATATCTTATTTCTGGAAAATGCTTTATAATTATATTCCTCCAGATACATTTTCTATTCTACCTTTTTTCCCAGCACTCCTCACCGAGTGTGGCTTGGTCTATTTGTGCCTCCACATATTTCTATCGAATCTATTTCATTTCCATAGCTATTGTGTTCTTTATATAATCCTTTAAACTGTTCATTTCCATTTTGTTTGGCTCACTTTATCAGTCCTGCTCCTAAACCCATTTTTTTTGAGCAGTGTTTGTTTAACTTTTTTTGCCTCTAATGTCTCCCTAATTTCTATAATGACATTATGCCCCCCCCCACTTCTTTCCTGAGCTCCCGTAGCTCATTTTTTGTCTCTTTCAGTTGTCTTGACATTTCTTCCTTGAGCCCTTACTTTATATAAGTGATCTTTTTCATTAAGGGTTTTGTTGTTGTTGTCTGTCTATGCTAATTTGCTCGGCAGTTTCCTTTGGCTCTATGGCAACACAATCTGGTTATGTGTTCTTTGTCCATTTGTTTTCTCTAATCATTACCTTCTTTTCTTGCAGTATCTTTGTAGAGCTCTTCTAATAGTTTCTCTTTAATTCCGACTCACATTTGACGGAGACAAACTTGTTCTTAACCAGCTGTTCTGCAGAACGTTTATGAGGCTGGGGCCTGGCCATGATACCATTCAGCAGAAAGTCTCTTTCATGTGCAGGGTGCCCTGTATGACACACATGTGTACGTGTGCACGTTGATTTAGCCTTGACTTCTTCCCAGAAGAAAGAAGAGATTGGCAGTTGTAAGACTGATTAGTACTGAACCTATCTTCACAATCTGCCTCCCCAATAGACTGCTTCCTGCAAAGATGGCTTGCCCGGGTATTTTCTTATTTATACCGATTTCCCTGCTTCTAGATGGATCCTACCAGGGTCTAGGGATGCTCCCTGAGGCAGTCCATTCTCCGTAGACCAGTTGTTCCTCCAAAGATGGCGTAGGTTCTGCCCTCTTTGATAAACTCTTTGTCAGCCTTGTCTGAGGCCGTCAGCAGCAGACACCTTTCAACATCTACCTGCCTCGGGGTAAAATTTCATTTCATTTAGAAGCCCTTCCTCCACAAACATGTAATTTGCATTTCTGCTTCTTATTTTCCTCATCATTTTGGAATGAGTTCAGAAAGAAGTGGACAGGGCTCTCTTAAGGCTGCTACCTTAAAAGCGGAAGTCCCTTAAAAGGCTGTAAAACACTGTCCTCCTTCCTCTGAATCTCCAGCACCTAATACTATATCTAGAGAAAAGCAGATGGTCAATAAATACGTGTTAAATGGGAATAATAAATTAAAGAATGAAAAATGCTCAAATGTAATAGCTGAGACATAGCTGCATTTAAGGCCTCTTTTCAAAATTGCTTCAGCAACTAATTCTCCTGATTTCTCCTTGCAACAGCATAACCAGGCATGTTTCTCATGGCTCAGGGATCTCCTGCTCACTTTTCTTCCATCTTTCATTATATTTTCTGAGAATCCTGCTGCCACTCACTCAGGCAAGTCAGAGCACCTAGCACACGTGAAAAGTGAGTTCTACAAGAACATTTTATATAATTTTTTTCCTCTGTAGTCTGGTTTCCAGCTTTAGTTTTTATGAATGCATTTTGAATTTGTTTCTCCTTGGCTTACTTCTGAAATTGGAAGAGCTCTGTATCTTCTTTACCGTGCACGAATCATCAGAAAGATAAAGGCGGAGAATGACTCCTTTCCGCTCCCTGTATTGGTAAGGACTGTGCTGATAATAGCTCACGTTTCCCTCAGCACTGGGCCCACGGGTCCCACCGGAGTCGGGACCCCATCCGGAGGCAGCCGGGAGGAAGGCTCCTTGGAGAGGTGAAGCGCCACAAGATGCAGACATCCGTTTCAGCCCTTGCAGATTCCATGGGGGTCTTCGACATGGGTGTGAGCCAAGGAAAGATCAGCTTGGCTCAGTCAGAATAGCTATGGAGTCCAGGTGTCTCCTGGTTCCCTTTCAGAGCCTTTGACTCAAGGACTCCTAAGTCCCTTGAGAGCAAGCAGTATGTCACAGACCATTCTTTTGCCTTCTATATGGAACATAATAGGCGCCTGAGAAGTATTGTGTTAATGTCTGATTTTCCTTGGGTTAAAACCAAAACTGTCCTACTCACTCAAAACACTTTAGTGTCTAATCCCGGACAGGGTTCCTCATTCCTTTTAGAGATCTTCAGTGGATGGTTTTCTTCATTTTTTTCCCTTTGTCCTGAGTCTCTCAGACTCCTCCAACGTGCTCACGCTCTGTACCTTTTCTCACTGCTGTGCTGCGCATGTCAACAGACATGGAGTCCACACACATGTCAACTGCCCATGTAGTGTCCATGCTGGCTGGCAAGATGAAGATGGCAGGACAGTAAGAAAGAGAGGGCCAGAGAGAAGGACACTGCAGTCCATATTTGTATTCCTAACAAAAGCATGGTCACCAGCCATCCCCGCCCACAGCCAGGAGTATCAATGCTCTTTCACCCAGACATCCATTGATATCATCCCTGCAGCCCACAACACCAAAATGAACGCCCTCTCACCTGCCCGAAAACCTATGTCCGTCCCCACCCTAGCCCTAGGTGGGTCTTCACTGGGGGCACCAAGCATCCTGGTCTGTCCGGAATAGTCCCAGTTTAAGTCTAGTATCCTGCCCAGTTAAGCATTTGTTCCTGTCAAATGTGCTTTCGGTATTATAAATTATACGCTCTCCTTAATTTAATTTAATGCTTAATTTTCAAAAGGCAGCATGAGCCAGGATGCCTCTGGTTATAAGAAAAGTTCTTCTCCTCTTTCTACCTTTGCAGAAGAAGATTAGGCCTCACCGAGAGAATGAGCCAGGCAGGGACCCAAAGTCCAAGCACACCAATGACCCGGGACAGGTGATCAAGGAAGAGTTGACACTACCAAGGTGGCCAGACAGGCTCCGAGAAGTTTTGTATGAGGCTTGAGAGGAAAACCTATCCCAAAGATTAGGGGGGAGGGGCAGGACTCCAGAATCAGGTGAGATATTTTGGGCTAATACAATCCCAAAGTCAGAAAGAAGCGCACTTTTGGAGAACAGGCATTTTGCATGGCCCTCTTTCCTCCCTCTTTGCTCCTGCACATTTGGCCAGTGATTTCTCTCTGTCATTTCATTTATGGCAATAACTTCAGGTCTTGTGTCTCATCATAATGGTGATCTATGTATGCCATCTACAGTGGGCATGGGTAATGAATCCTATTTTATTTCTTAATTAAGAATTTGAAAGTACTGCAAATTACTGCAATTAACATGGATTTTCTTCCTCATTTATTTACTTATTTAGATGCCTGAAATTGCACCCTTAGCTTAAACCAACTGCAGGATTCAGAGCCTGTTAAAATATATAGCATTCATTAAAATATTTATTCTTCCCCAACAGTGAAGTTGCAGCTTAGCAATGGTGGTAGTATCTATGGATGTGAAATGCTTCCCCAAAAATATAGCTATTGAATTCAGTCCATCCACCTTGGCAATTTAAAAAGTTGAATTCGTTGACAAGCCCTTGCATGACTGAAATAAGCTAAGATTTTTTTTTTAAAAGAAAGCCCTTTCTTATGCTGACTTTAACCAGTGTTGTTTTCCTGCTAAGTCTTTGGAGATGTGAGCGTCATCATATTTCTAGAAGTCCACTGCTTACTGAAAGATAACAATTACAGTTGGAGGGCGGTTGAAGCCATCTAACTGGTTTCAAAACAATAGTACTTTGAATAAACTGTTTAGCTTCAAATTATCTAGTACTTTTGAAGATTCAACCTTAGTCTTCATTCTTGGGTTTTTGTATTTGTATTTGGTTTTGTTTCTAACTGGTTTGCATGGAGACAGAGCTCAAGACACAGTGGTGGAAATTAACCAAAAATATGCTTCAGAAACACAAACCCTTTGGTGTGGGCAGGCAGCCACTAGAAACTACAGCCAGCAGGGGTGTAAATGGGTACAGTCCTCCTAGAAAACAACTGGGAAATAGCATCTCAAAAGCTTTAAAAGGCACAAACCCTTTGAAGTTCAGCTATTCCACTTCAAGGATTTATCCTTAGGAAAGAATGAAGAATGTGTACCAAGATTTAGCTAACAGCGACATTCATGGCAGCCCTGTTTATAACAAATAAAATAAATAGAATACCAAAATGAGCGACAATAAAAGATTGAGTAAATTATGGTACACCGTTACATTGGAATAACAAACAGCTATTAAAAGCTGCATGGTTTGTATTAGTTATCTACGGCTACATGACTCCAAAACTTAGCAGCTTCAAACAACAAACACACATGATCTCACAGTTTCTGTGGATCTATGGGCAGGGCTGAGCTGGGTCCTCTGACTCTGGGTCCCTCACAAGCTGAAGTCAAGGTGTTTGAATCATCTCTAGGCCTTACCGTGGCGAGCATCCAGTTTCAGACTCAGTCAAGTGGTTGCTGGTAGGATTCGGTTCCTCTAGCCTGCTGGCTGGAGGTCTCCTTCAGTTCCATGCCTCCATTTCACCCCCTCATTTTCTGTAGGGCAGCTCATAACTGAGCAGTTGGCTTTGTCACAGAAAGCAAGCCAGAGACAAGGAGAAGGTGAGCAAGGCATCAGCCAGAGACATTTTGAAATCCAGTCTGAGAACTGACATCTCATCCCTCTTGCCATATCCTGCTGGTTGGAATTAAGGCAGAGGTCCAGCCCGCACTCCAGGGGAGTGGGTTAAACAGTGAGTGGATGTGAGAGGGCAGGAATCTTAGGGAAGATCTTCGAGGTCGTCTACCACACAGTTGAAGTCTATTTATTGACAAAAGATACTCATAACATTTTATTCAATGAAAGAAAAGCAGATCACAAAACAGCATTGCAGTATGATCCCAGTTTTGTAAACTATTTAAAAATAGCAAGAAAACATATATTCATACATACATAAATCTTTATGAAATAATCTGGAAGGGTTCCATGGGTTAATAGGGCTATGTCTGGATGATGGGATGACAGATATGTTTTATGTCCTCTTTTCTAAACTGTATCTTTTGTTTTTTTCTAAAATGAGCATGTATTATTTATAATTTTGAAAGGAGTAATTGTTACTAAGTTAAAAAAAACAAAGCAATTTAAATCCTCTAGATTTCTTGTTTCTGACCTCCACTGTCTATCTTTACAGCACTATTTCTCACTGACTACTTGAAGTCAACGAAACAGAAGTTCACAAGACCCTTTCAAGAGTCCATCCATCCCACCGTGACCAAGGACATTGTGAGTATGTTCTAGAACTTGTTGCTGTGTTGGTGTCTTCTAAAACAACTATTATCACCAAATAGGCTACCATGGAAAACTAAAATCATTTTTTACTCTGAAGTCTCCAGAACCACATGGAAATGGTGATTCACCTGAGAGAACTGAGTCCCATAAGACAATTCTTCCCCTTGAGCCAGTGTCTTCCCAGCTCAATGCTGGTTGCTTCCAGACCACAGGCTAGCATGACCACATGGCCACCTTCTCTGCAAAAATCCAAAAGGGTGGTTTCTATTTACATGTCGAAGATGGGTGAAAAGATCTGGCACTGCTGAACATATTTGTAAATTTGAAAAAGAGGGGGTGGGTGAGTGAGAAGATAAATTCATTTATAATCTCCACAGTTCATTCATTTTCTTATATAATGCCACCAGGAAGGCCTGTGTTGGGATGCCTCTGGTTCAGGGCTGGAATAACTTGTCTAGCCATATAAATGTCATCTTCAGATTGCTTACTGATAAAAAAAATACTGTTTTACCAAACATAGATTTTTTATTGTTTTGACACTTATACAGCTGATCTATGCCTATACTGAATACAATGAAAGCTGCTTTGGATGGGTGAGCTGGTATTCATGGGTGAGCTGGTATTCATGAAGGCAATGGTTTCCAAGATGTCAGGGGATTGGAACCAGGCCTGAGATACTGGTGGATCTTTTTCCATTGGGATCTATAGTACAATGGCTGGTGTGAGAGAGTAAACTCAAATCTTGGTGGTGCCAAACACTGAACACTGAGTATTGCGGAGGAGAAATTAAAGAAATTTGTTGGCAACACCGAGCCGGAAGGATGGCGAGTTAGTGATCAAAATCTGAACTCCTCAGTAGTTTTTAATCGAGGGGATTTAAGAGCAGAGATTGAGGGTTAGGAGTTAGGGGTCAACTAAAGCTGATTATTAGTTCTTGTGTAAGCTTCAGTGGTTTTCTGTGGTCTGATTAATTCAGTTTCTGATGTCACCTTGTCTGGTGCCTTTGTCACTGTGGTCAGGTGATCTAACCAGGTTGAGGAACCAAGATTCTGCAAAATCTCTCATAATTAATTGTATGTCAGGGATATTCTCTTTAAAGCAAAGGCAGAAACTAAACATCTAGAGACCTTTTTTATTGTTTAAGCTATCCTTGTTTTGTGCTTAACTAGCTACATTTTTTTTTATCAAGCAAAGTGCACTATTAAACATTTTTTCTGGAACTTGCTTTACAGGCAGGCCTATAGACCATCACTAACTTACTTTCTTAGTCTTTGACTATAAGTACATGACAACCAAAGCAATTGAAACATTTGGTTAAAACCTATATCTCTGGAATCTATGATCTAGTATGGAAACATGTCTACTGTTAACTGCCAGTTTCATTAATAGTAGGTCACTTTTCCCTCATGTAAGTCCCAAATGGGTGTTTGTCTCAGGGGCAATTCAGCAATCCAGGTGCCTCCTATCTTGTGGCTTCGCCATCTTCTAGGGCTTCTGAGTTTTATGCGGGTCGTTCTGCATCCACTTGGTTTACAAGGAAGGAGAAAGTGAGGATGCCACGCCCACTTCCTCTCACCATGGCCTACAGATGACACACATCACATTTCATTGGAGAGAAATAGTCACATGGGCCCTACCTTGATGAAAGAAGCCTTGGGTTGGTCATTAGCTGGCAGAAATTTCCCAACAACTCCAGTCTGTGGTCAGGGAAAATACATCTCGGGCTCTGTCAGGAAAAATCATAGTCGTAGAAAGTTCTTGGGTCATGGAGACTAAGTGTTACTGACCAAGATCACATGATAGCCCTGTCAAAGTTGCCATTTGGCTCTTAAACCCAAGTCTTTTAAGTCAACATGATACTACTGCACCAAATGTAAAATGGGGCCTTGTGGAAGAAGTAGAATCACTGAGGAGACTGAGTCTCAGCCCCTCATTGTTCAGATGAACTGGAGATGCCTTTGAGGATTTTTCCTCTGTGTACCACTGGCCTCAGGTTGTATGGCCTCCTTTAAGGTTAGTCAGTCGACTTGCACCTCGGTCAAGGGGTAGAGTGAAGGGCAAGTAGTGATGGTGCCGGTGACACCATTTTACCAAGGCCATAATCTACAGGGCTCGTGGACATTACTCCAAGGAACATGAGTCTCTTGGGGACCCAGGAAAGAGGAAAAAGGGTACTTTTTCTCCACTCTGGCACATGTGGAGACATCAATGGTCAGCATCACCAGCCTTACTGAGACAGTGAGAGACTGGAATCCACTTCTAGGTTTCCTAGGTTCTCCTTTGTCTTCCATTCAACTCTTCGGCCTTTCCCCAGCTAACATTAATGACTAATTCTTTAGCGATTTCATTCTTTCTATTGAGAGGCAGGAAAGCTGTGTCCAGTAGCCTTGAGTTGTCAGTATAAGGTCTTTGGAGACCATGTTGGACTCGGCATTGGGCGATTCCAACCGCCAGTCGCAATGAGCTACTGTGGCCCTGGGTCTTTATGCAGAGAGCAGCCGTCAGGCCCACACCTGCTGCTGACCACTGTGTTGACACAGGGTGCTTTAGATCCCACAGGCCACGATGCCTCATCTGTCAAATCAAATGGATGGTGCACACCCCAGTCACCTCCCCCACTTTCTTACAGAAATACTGGGTACAAACAAGAAAATAGATGGTGCTTGGAGAAACATTATGTGCTAGATAAATGTAGTAGGGAGTCACTATTATCACAGTGCTATTACCATTATTATTTTGTGGTCAGGCCAGCTTTTCTAAACACGGAGCAGTTAATGAAGTGGCAACTGTATTGGTTCCCCATTAGGGGGAGAAGCAGACAGATAAGGCTCCATTTTCATTCCTTTTTAATGTCCAGTTTTGTTTTTTCTTTTTTCACAAAAACTATGTCTAGTCAGTTTATAAGGATTTTAATTACAGTGGCATTTCATTATACTTACTTCTAACAAAAATTAGGCTAAGGATATTTTTTTTAATCCTAAAAATCGTGGATTTCCCTGAAGGCTGAGTTAACTTTTACCAGCAACCAGAATACTGCTATGCTTGATCCTGCCTCTAACTTTCCTACCTATAACTTTTAACAAATTATTTAACAAATTTAAAAAGTTTTCATTGTACCTTCAATTCAACTAATAGAGGTAAAAATGACAAAACCAGTAGTGCCCAGGCTTTGATTCCTAAATTGTTTAGCAGCTGAAATGTGTTTTTCCTATGGCCATGAGGAGTTATGGGAATAGAAAATTTAGGAATTGACATAGACAGACTGGAGGAGCCAGACAAAGAGAAAGAATATGTCACTCCTGCCCCGGTGCATGGTCATTCTGTTGCTTCCTGTAGCATCTCACATGTACTTGTCTCAGTGTAATCATCAAATAGACAAGTGAACACCTGCCTCACTAATAAATCTTGCAAAGTAGGGAACTTCATCAAGTTGGAAGGGGTTTTGCAAGTTTATTATCAAAAATAACCATTTTACAGATAAGAAAACTAAGGCTCACACAGGTACACCCAAGGTCATACAAATGAGTAAGCATTAAGATGACAGCTGGGGGGTATATTAGTTTCTTATTGTTGTCGTAACAAATTACCACAGTTTTAGTGGCTTAAAGCAATATAAACAAACTTACTATCTCAGAGCTCTGTAGGTCAGGAGTCTTACATGGCTCTCACTGGCTAAAACCAAAGTGTGATGGTGTTACACTCTTTTTATGGAGACTCTGGGAGAGTCCATTTTCTTGCCCTTTCCAGCTCCTAGAAGCCCCCTGTAATCCTTGGCTTGTTGCCCCTTCCTCCATCTTCAAAGTCAGCAATGTTGCTTCTCTCTGATCTTTTCTCGGAAGTCACATCTTTGACCACAGCCAAGAAAGTTTCTCTGCTCTTAAGGAATCATGTGTTTATATTGGGTCCACTTAAATAATCTGGGACAATCTCCCTATCTTGAGTTCAGTAACCTTTATTACATCTGCAAAGTCTCTTTTACCTTAGAAAACACATCCACAGATTCTAGGGGACTGGGGTACGGACATCTTTAGGTGGAGATGGACATTTTTCTGTCTACCATAGGGAGGATGAACTGATGAGTCAATAGAGAGTTGGTTAGTTGAGCAAGAAAATTGCAGATTAGGATGTCCAGAAATCCAACTCTATATGGAAAATTGTGTATTGGAAGTAAGAATGTTCTCAGGATCAACCTCCACAGGGGAAGGGAAGGCGGTAAAAATGCACAGAGGGAGGAGCTGGCTATAGGCTTGTCTCAAAGCTTTAGATGATGCCATGGAGAGTGCTAGACTGAAATGGCCCTTCAGAGTTGTCAAGAGGGTCTGGGCCTTTAAACTCTTTTCCTTCTGATTGCTATGATCACATCAAGCTGTGACAGGATGAGAGGTGCCCCAGGGAAGTGGTGTGACCTTTCAAAAGTCAGCTATCTTCCGACAAAGGCAACTCCCAGTGGTAGATAAATTTGTTCTTCATTCATGAAGTAGGATCTAAGCAGACAATCACAGCTTCTACTAGAACACCTATTCCTAAGTTTCATGTCCACATTTGAAAAAATAATAATAATAACAAAGTCAGCTGTAGTCTGTTGTGAATGTTACCTGACTGACAGATTTCACGGTGGTCCTATATTCAGAACGAACAGACTGGAAGGTAGAGTTGTGTGCTTTATCTACTGTGTAAAGCTAGACACAATAGGGTCTGGAAGGAGAGTCAACCCATTGATGTTCCATGAACATGAGCACAAGAGCAGGCAGGGGTCATGTGGGGAAAGGAGAATGAGATTGAGTCAGACATAGTATGGGCCCTAGAGGAAAGAACAGGCAGCCCATGAATTCTGGGGACGAAGATCCAATCCCACATCAAAAATCCAGGACACCGCGCAAACCACAGCAGAGAAGTGGACATTGGCAGAGGCTAAGGGCAGGGGTGGTGAGGCTAATGTTGGCTTAGAAGGATTCCAGCAGCTTCTAGCAGAGACTGCCAATCAAAACAATATAGTTCAGCATTAGCCGTGGAGGTGGCTAGAGAATAGGTGAGATATCCTGGTTCTGTAGAACTGAGGAAAGGGCAAGAACTTAATTACTAAGGAAAAGGATGATCTGTATTAGATTACACAGGTGGGCCACAGTCATGAATGTCATTTGGCCTAAGCCCAAGTCTGATTTGAGCCCAGGAGCAAAAGATGCTCCAGTCATCTGAATAGCAAGGGTGAGAAAGATGCCGGGGCATTGCCATATGTTCGCTCCAAGGGAAGCCTTTTCCCAGAACGTCAGTGCTGACCTTAATGTTCATTTTAATGGAATGGAATTTGCAAATGGTGCAGTGAATCATTTGTTCCCACCCTTGAACTCTCTCTGGTGCGCTCTCCCCTGCACTCTCTCTCTTTCCGTCCCCCTCTCTCTCTCTTTCTCATCACTGCTGAGCCCAGCCCCTGCGCCAGAGTAGCTCTGATTGTCCAGACAAACATTGTGGATTCCCAACCACCTCCCCTTCTCCACATGTCCAGCTGCAAAGACTGGAGGAAATGGTACTTAAGAAAGGGACTTCCTATATCTTGTGGAAGACTGTGTAGACACTCTATTGGGTCAACCAGTTACAAACAAAATGGGTTTGATTTTCCCACGTGCCTGGATTCAAGTGGCGAGAGCAAAGCACTTTCACACAGTAAACATCATAGCCTTCCCATAGGTCCTTTCCAATATGTAAATATCAGCACGAGCATAATAACAACGCCTTCTGATTATTGTAAGTCTTCGTATTTTACCAAATGCTTCCATTTACATTACTTCTTCAGATTTCACAATACTACTTGGGGAAGAAATTACGTAAAGATGAATAGGAGATTGAAAGAGTCTGAGTGACTTACCTTAAGTCACAAAGTTAGAGCCTAAAGTTGGATCCAAGCCTTCTGAATACAAGTTGACCCTGAAACATTATCTGGAAAAGTCTACCCTGATAGAAGACCTTTGCGCCTCACCACCCTGGAAATTTGGGTTGAAAAAGAGCCAGGAAGGGCAGAGAAAACAAAAAGCTAAGGAAAAAATAATCTGAATTTCATGTTTTGTCTCAAGCCAGTTCTGAGATTACTGTTTTTTAACTAATTTTTTTTACTTTACCTTAGTGTTGTTAACTCTCCAGAGCATTCTCACACCCTTATCTCATCTGACTAGCTCAACAACCCTGTGAGGTAGGCAAAGCAGATCTGACGGACGGGGAAACTAGAGAGAGGTCAGATGCTTGCCCAAGAACAGGCAGCCGCTGGGTGGAAGGGTTGGAGCTGGAGGCCAAATCTTTGATGTGGGAATGGCGTGGGAGAAAAGGACCTGCTAAAGGAGCATTTCATTAACAGATTAATCAAAATTCATATACATGTCACAATAGATGTAAGGGAACCCATTATGCTGTACACCTTAAACTGATACAATGATGTATGTTAATCATATCTCAATAAAACTGGAAAATGTTTAAAATTCATACAAAATTGAAAAGGCTGGAGACAGCCAACATAATTCTGAGATAGAATACAAAGAAGAGGGACTTATAGCACAGATATCAAAACACATGATAAAACAGCCTGATAGAGGTGTAGGAATATAGAAACCAATGGAATAAACTCAAAAGTCCAGAAAGAAACTTATGCATTTTTGGAAATTTGGTACCTGACAAGGGTGATGACAGATAAGTCAGCAAAGTACGAACTGTTTGATACATAGCGTCACAACAATCGGCTCTCACAACACTGGAAAATTACCATTAGATCTCTATTTTATACACGAAGTACTGTGAATAAACTCCACATGGACTTAAGGCTGAAAGTTATTTGAAAAGTTTTAAACTATTAGAAGAAAATTCAGGAAAAGTTTTCTTTTTTTAAAAAAGTACAAAAGAAGATGAATAAATTAGATCACATTAAAATTGAAGACTTTGATATGACCAAAGTCACCATGAACAAAGACAAAAGACAAATGAGAAATTTTTAGGAGTTTACAGTGCTTTTGATCAACAAAGGATTAATATTTAAAATACATGAGGTGAAAAACTACAATAGATGAAAGCCAAAGAGCCCAATAGATAAACAGACAAAACATAAAAATTGACAGTTCACAGAAACGTAAATCAAAATGGTCTATAAGAATGTGAAACAATGCCTTACCTCATTAATCATCAGGGAAAGGGCCATTAAAGCAAAGAGATGCCACTTCGCACCCACCCAGTGATCAGAAGCTAACTGGTTGCCCAGGCCGAGTGTTTGTGGGAAATGGGCCCTGCCGCTCTGGAGGGAGTGCAGACTTTTAACCCCTTCCGAGAGATCTGGAAATACCTTGTAAATGTGAAGAACTGTGTCTCTATGACAACTAGCTCTAGGACAAAAACTCACTCCTGTGTGCAACAGGACATTAAAAGGATGTTTATTATTGCAGCCTCTGCAAGACTGAAAACTTGGAAACGGTCTAAATGCTCATCAACGGGGCAACGGAGAGGCAATGTACATTTCAGAGCAGCAAGCCCCACTGAGCTAGGCACATGTATCAAAAGGATGGTTTTGGAAAACCCAAGCTGAGTGAAAAAAAAGAAACAAATCGTATTAGCATACATTTACATTCATGTTTAAAACATACAAAACAATATTGTCTCTTACTTATGGATTCAAACGTATGTGTGGTTGCTCGGAAGGAGAAGGAAAATAGGCTCAAGGACAGTTCAAACAGGGTGGAACGGAACTTATAATGTGTTATTTCTTTAATTAAAAAAACAACTAAAAGAAATTTAGCAAGATGTTAACATTATAACATTCTGTGCTGTGGCTGTTGTGTTTGATCAAGTAAACAATTCAGAAACGGAAGTTATTTACCAGCAACCTCTGTATCCTCTGGTGGAAATGAGAAGGCAGTGGGGAGCCTGAATCCGCAGGACACGGAGCTGACAGCTTTGAGATTATTTCGGCTGTGGCTTTCAGCTCATGCCCACCAAGACAGTTCTGCACACAGCAGTAGGGGAGCGTCGAGAAAGAAGCACTGCCAGTCAAGATAGTTCAGGCACACAGGGGCCCGGCGAGCCCTAGCTCTGCCAGGGCATCGCAAACAGCACTCTCCAGCTGGGAATAGGGCCCAGGAATAACAGCGGCTTAAATACAATAGGAGAATATTTCTC
Organism: Trachops cirrhosus; assembly: GCA_028533065.1. NCBI lineage: Eukaryota > Metazoa > Chordata > Mammalia > Chiroptera > Phyllostomidae > Trachops > Trachops cirrhosus. Next base: position 18,192,964 of record CM052547.1, on the reverse strand, counting down.
CCAACTTCAAAGAAGTCAGCATTAGGCAGTCTGAGGCTAATAGGGTGGCTGCACAATGTCTAGGACTCAGGATCATTCCAAGGTCACTTCATTATCTGAGATGGTCACTGCAGCCCCAAGTCACTCAAGCATGAGGCAGAAAGAAAAGGGGGGAGGGGGTTGGAATGCCAAAATGAAAACATCAAAATGCCACCCGAACACCTGGGGACCTGCAGAACAGGGTGGGCAGTGATGCCTTTAGGACAAGTCAGAGGAGCGGTGGCAGAGTCAAGGCTGAGTCTCAGCTCCAACCTTGGGATCCCATCTATGTGCATCTCTGCTGGGACAGAGGCCACCTTCCCATCTTAATGAAGTGAGTCATTTCCACTTTTTCCCTGGTCTTCTCCATGACACCCAGGAAAGACACACTCATCAATAACTTGTCTCCAGCTCTTGAGGGATTTTGATCACTTGTGTGTGATGATTCATAAGACATGCCAATCAAATTCTGGGCTGAACCACGCTGGCCACGTGGCCTAGTTGATTGGAGAGCCATTTTGTGCACTGAAAGGTTGCCGGGTCAGTTCCTGGTCAGGGCACATACCTAGGTTGTGGGTTCCATCCCTAGTCGAGAGTGCAGAGGAAAGAAGATGCAAAGTCTATAATGTGAGACCAAGCACCATTCTCCCAGAATCTGGGGAAGCTCCAGCTCACAAGTCTGACCAGCCTGCTAAGATCCTGAAGGCCACCAAAGGCAGTTTGGCAGTTGAAGTGAGCAAAGGCTGTGGCAACACCCGTCTCCTGAGGGGTAGTGCTTCATACCATTAACGTGGTGGTCTATTTCCAAGCCAGACAGTTGAAGTGGGAAAATGAATGAGCAGAGGCCGTTCCCACCCCTGAGACCAACCTGGTAGTAGCACCCAAGTCTTCACACACACAAGGTCCGGCAGAAGTGAGGCCTGCTGGAGTGTGGTTGGTAGGGTAATAATATGGGTGTAATAATTTATAGTTTTAATTTGAGCATTTCACCCAAAATGTCATAGGGTGTGCTTGAGCATGATATTGTTATGTTACAGAATTTCATGCTTATGATTTTGTAATAAATAAGGGGTATTACTTGTGTCAGGCCCTGTATATGGTGTTGGCCAAAAAGTGCATTGGTTCATTTTATAACCATATAGTTTTTTCCATATAATGGATCTAGTAGTGCTCAGTTGTCTTTAACTTCATTCAAAACAATTTTGTTAGACTGCATTGTGACAGTTACCATATCAGTATGCACTTAAAAAATATATCAAAATTGGTGAATTTTTGTGCAGCCATTTTAATATTAAAGATAGAAGAAAATATGTATTTTCAGTGTATTACATTTCATTATTTCAATAAGGGTAAAAAACACAACAGAAATGCAAAAAAAACATTTGTGCAGTGTATGGAGAAGGTGCTGTGACTGATCAAATGTGTCAACAGTGGTTTGTGAAGTTTCTTGGTACTATTGACATTTTGGCCAAATAATACTTTGCTGTAGGGCTGTCTTATGCATTGAAAGATGTTTAGCAGCACCCCTGGCCTCCATCCACTAGAAGCCAATAGCGAGAGATACCGATGTACTTAAAATATCCAAATCAATAAAGTCATCGGTGAAAATGAAAAATGTGTCTTTTCTTTTACAGAAAACACTAAATGGACTTTCTGGCCAACCCAATAATTTATTCAGTGCACACCAACCTCTCTGAGAGAAGTATTACCCTTATTATACAAAAAGGTTGGAAACTCAAAAAAGTTAAGTGATGTTTTCAGGGTCACCAAGTTGATGTCAAAGCCAGAATATAAACCCACCCTGAATAACAACAAACCCAATATACTCTCCTACACTGCTTTCTCTTCCTTTCAAAAATGCAAAGAATGCCAGTGTCATACGGGCTACAGGGGCTAGCTCACCTTGCAGGAGGTTAAGAGTCAAGTTCATGGAGGCTAATGACAGAGGCGGAAGGTGAACCTGGATTTCTCTGGGCCCCCACTGCAACTCTGTGCTCACTACAACTCACTGCTCCCCAGACTCTAGCAAGTAGTGACCTGACGACCACATCCATTCAACGGTTTATTGAACAAATACGTACTGAGCTCTTACTACGGGCCAGGCACTGGGGATACAGCAGATTGAAAACAGAAAGTGTCTCTGTTCCCATGGAGCTCACATTCAACAGAAAAGACAAATATGTACAAAATAGTTCATCAGATGAGGGTGATAAAGCAGGGTGAGGGGGGCAGAGAACAGTGGGGCAAGAGAAATGGATATTATTTTTTAAACGATGGTGAAGGACGGCTTCTCTGTGACACCTGGATTCCCCAGCAAAGTCCTTTCCAACTTAAGCTACAGCTTCCTCGTACGCACAGTGCGGCAATGAACTGACAATGAGCAGATTAAACACACAAAACAGTAGGCATGGGGTCCCCAGGGAAGAAGGGGGATTCAAAGGACTGTGACAGTCCTGCCATGGGACAGTCCTCACAAGCAGGAAGGATGACCACCATTGAGCAAAATCCCAAAGAAAGTGGCCCAGTGACTTAGGAGCTTAAGGAAGATACTCTCACAATCTGGTAATAGCCAGCCTTCAAAAGGCTTCTGAATGCCTCCTACTAAAAAAGGAAACTGGAGATGAATATAATAAACGGATCAGCTTAGTGTCAGGAAAGAGGCCTTCAGATGTGCTTCAGGGTCCAGTGGAAATGTTTCCTTCATAGACTTAGGAGGGTATGTCTGTAGCCAAGATCCTAAAAGGGAAATAATAAGAAAACTCTGATTGCACCTCAGAAACAATATGGAAGTCCTTCCCTGTCCAAGACTGAGAGAAAAAGTCTTATACAGGAATTGCCAAATATAATCTATTTTATAACCATAAAGTGATATATCTGCACATTGTATAATACAAGTTTTCTAAAAGGCTTAGAAATCTAGGAAGTCAACAACAAAGAACACCATTGCCCAAATACTTTTCTGTACTTTACCATTGCGATCACCCCAGGAGGATTCTGTGAAGCTAGGCGCCCAAGGCGAGGCCATGGGGAACAGCTGGAGAAGCCTCAGGACAGGGTCAGTGCCAGGCTGGGAAACGGAGACTCGGAACAGGCTAGGAAGGACAGTGAGAAGCTGCCAGATGCCCAGAGCCAAGGGGCCTGTGCCTGGAGATGCCAGGAACACCCGATCGGATGGCATGGCTTGCCGCGTGCTGTAAGTGCCATAAGTAATGCTGTAGACGAAATTGGCAGGAAATGTGCGAGAAGCTAACACTTTTCTCTGGATCCTCACCTCTCCTTCCCATCACCACTCCTGCTTCAGGAGAGTCTCAAATCTATTCTAAAGTGAACTCTCCACCCCAGCTGAGGTTTCATCCCCTACTCTCTCCTAATTAGGCTCCTCCCTTCTCACCTGGTCTCTCCCTTGCGATTAGATTCTTCCTTGACAAACACATCTTCCATTTTTTTAGGGGAATAAAAAAAGAGAAAGAAAGAACTTCGCTTGCTCCTGCTTTCCCCCCAAGGAAGCATTCCATCCCTCTACTTTCCTTAATTGCCAGACTTTAAAGAAGTGCTTTCATATTCATCACTGTCTTCCCTTCCTCACTCCACCTTCTTTAACACCTCACGGTCTGCTTTCTGCTCCCACAATTCCACAGAAACTTCTCTAAGTTCCAGGCACACCAGCCTGTCCCAGCTTTGATCTCAGCAGCAATTGTCACTGTGTAACCATCATGTGCAACTGCCTTAAAACATTGGCCTATTCCTCTGGTTTCTCCTAAAACCTTCTCACCTCCTTCCCAGTCCCAAGTCCCACCTCCACCCCCACCACCTTAGTCCTCAACTGAGGAGAAGAGACCAGGATCATCTAAATTGCTAAATGGGGTCACATAGTCTTTAGGAAACCTGATGGAAGTTTTAAAGAATCTCCCCCAAATATGGTTTATGTATACAGGTACGTGCATATACAATATAAAAATATTGTTTCAAAAGAGGCTCATGAACCTACTTAAGAGCCTCTGTCCTAGAGAATAGCCTTATGTACAAAATGTAATTAGGATGTCATGTGGCTGTTCTCTGTTGCTTTTAAGCCACATGTTTCTAGTAAGTTCTTGGCTTTTAGGGGCGCTATAACAGAGCAAAGCCCTTTGTCAGAAGGCAGGACCCAGGGTTCTCATCGTAGTTGTCATGTCTTAAAGTCATGGACCAAAGTTGGTTCCTCTGTAAAAATGGTATTATAATTTCTTCTCTGCCACACAGAGTTGTAAAGATCAAATAAGATCAGAAATTTGAACACATTTTGCAAACTTCAGAGCACTCCAGAAATGATTACCATTAAAATCACTGACCAGTGTCTTTAAAGATGTACCAGCAGGTATCAATACTGGTTTTATTCCTGTCTTGGACACCATGCTATGATTTGACCCGGGTTTGTTTCCTAGTTTGTAAACTGCAGATGATAAAAGCTATTCTAGCTACCTTATAGGGCTAATGGGAGTATCAAATGATATAATGAATGTGGAGGGACTTTGCAACTCAGCGAGTCTGAGGCGCCTGCCATTTCTCATCCTCTTCTTTGTCCCTCTCCATTTGCACTAATTGAGCTTCGTGAGCTCAACAGCATGAGGCTGCCCTCTCGAGAGCCCCACCATGCCCAATGGTGGAGCATTCCTACAAAATAGCTTGAGTCAAATTAGACTCCAGAGTGTTAATCATGGATAATGTAATTATAAAAAGCAGCAAATAAATTGATAATAATTGGCTACTTACTATTTTTAAAAAGGGGAGGTAAAGAGAAAGAATATAGTATGTGAGCAAGATTATCCTTTGTAAACATAATCACTCCTCCTGGCCACTTGGCCTGTATTTGAACCCACCCCAAGGAGCACTGATGTCTCTCTGGTATACTGGCTTGCCACAAAACACTTTCTGACCTGAAATTCTGGCTTTACCCTGATGCGTGAGCATTCATAGCCTCTCATAGGTGTGTACAGGTTTCCAGCTCCCCAGGAAAGACCATTGTGCGAGATCATATGGTATTTGTCTTTCATTGCCTGGCTTATTTCACTTAGCATAATGCTTTCCAGCTCCATCCATGCTGTTGCAAAGGGTATGAGCTCCTTCTTTCTTTCAGCTGCATAGAATTCCATTGTGTAAATGTACCA
>CM052547.1:18111491-18187302 GCA_028533065.1 Trachops cirrhosus | reverse complement strand
AGAAAGAAAGAAAGAAAGAAAGAAAGAAAGAAAGAAAGAAAGAAAGAAAGAAAGAAAGAAAGAAAGGAAGGAAGACCATTGTGCCATCCTTGTTCCCAGCCCTTTCTCCTGGGCTCCACTGTGCCAAGCTGACAGTCAGAGTGGCAGGGGTCGGGGCAGATGCAGACAAACTAGCAAGCTTAAAGTTAATGAATCCCTCTCTTCCTTTTCACCAGGTTGTATCTAGTTCAGAAAGAGGTGGGAGAAAAGGAGGGATTAACTATTATCTAAAGAGGACAAGCCAGGTACTGTGAAAATCAGATAACCTAGCAAGAAGCATTTCTCAACAGTCTCAAAGACCTGAGAAAGATGAAACTGGCCCTTCATCACGGAGGTGAGAAGGGACCAGTATCTTGGGTGCCATATGCAGAAGACTGAGGAAATGGAAAGGAGGCTAACATCCATTGAGTCAAGGACATTATGTACACTACTTCATCCAATCCACTCAACAATTCCCTCTGGCATGGATTTATTTTCCCATTTTACCAACAGCAAACCTTACAGTCAGAGGGGCTACAACTTAAGAGTTTCACTAAGCTGAGGAAGCAACAGGAAGTAAAGGGGCCCATTCTGGTGACCACGGGGGCACAAACAGAGGCTAAAGGTTCACGGTAGCAACGTCATCAATGAGGGTGGCCACGTGGCCTGAGCACCTCAGGGACTCACAGGCTTGGAAGTCAGATTCTGAGCCAGACAGGATGGATCATCACCAGCCAGGGACTGGTTGCTACCAGGTGCTTCACAATGAAGAAGGTAATTCAGAATCATCTACTATAGAGCAATATCAACTTCAAATCCAACACTACAGACCACGCAGACTGTTCCTCAGCATCAGTACTTGAAACTGACTCTTCTCCTCCACCTTATATTAGTATTACTGTGGAAGTAGCTACAATTTCAGATACAAAGGTTTACAGTGAGTTTCATCCTGTGCCACCTCCCTGCAGTGTCACCACCTCCCTGCAGTGTCACCACCTCTCTTTCTACGTATGATGAAGCTGTCATCCTCCTTAGGTAATTCTGCTACTATGTCAGGTTCCCTGTGACACGCACTACTGTTCATTCTTAGGCCTGATCTTCATTTTTTTTTCCTCTTATTAAAAGTCCCATGCACTTTCTTGGCAACTCCAGTTAAAATGCTAAATTACAGAGTTGCACATGCCCCATCAGTAGTAGATCCAATGAGAGAAGCTGTGCCCTTCCTTCTTTGCCCACCTGTGCCAATTATTGCAAAATAAATTTCTCTGATAGCTCACCTGCTGATCTGATGTGGCATAATCAGCTTCATGAATTCAGAGTAATTTTTCCCATCAAAGACCCTTCTCTCACGATGTTCCCCACACCGCTGAGAAGTGGGTAAAACAGAGAGGTTTGTGTCCTCTCTGCAGAGTTCTGAAGCTGAGGATCGAGGGTCAAGCTGACTTTCCCAAATTTAGTAGTAGAGCCCCCTAAAGAAGCAAGGCTTCCTGTGTCCTGGTATATAATGGTTTTTAGAGTTTATTTCTCTCCCATCATGCTGTTGCTGTAGCTCAAATGTGCTTACAGTCTGGCTTTGCTCACACATCTGTCCTAAGTAGGATGGAAGACGAGGAGGAGGAAGATACCTTTGTTTTTATGTCCTGGAATATTCCAATGGCTCCAGCTGTGGCTACAGTTCATGACTGTGGGGATTTTTTTTGCTTGTTTGTTTTCTTTTGTAAGATGGTATCTCGATTCCAGCAAACTTTCCAGCAAATAGTACTTTGAGGAAGCTGGGGAAGGGAGGGCTGTTCCTTCCCTGTCATATGTCCTTAAAATAACACAACGGGAGAGGCAAGCCCTCGGGATCCCCTTGAGGTACCAAGGATAGCATAATGAACTGGCTAATCATAAACCATTTGCTCCTGATTTCCAAGCAGCATGGTAATGAATTGCCAACAAGCCGTTCACCAGACTGCAGCCATATGGTGAGGGATGGGCCCCTGGCACATTGTGGCCATACCGTGGGTTTGTCTGTGTAATTGTTCCCATCCAGGACCTCTATGGCTGCTAATTAACATCCTATTTAAGCTGCTATTGTCAAAACTAATCATTTTTTTGTTTTATGTGGATAGGTCTTTCTCTTATATCTGGTTACTAATAGTGACCATTAAGAAATAAAAATGGGAGTTTACATAAAAATATTTGAGTCACACATCTTGCACTGCCCAGACCTAGCAGCACTGGCCTATGGTAGCGACTCCATCCAGGAGCTTATTAAACCCAACAAGTTATCATCATTCCATACAGGAACACAAATGAGGATTCAGTTCATTAATTTCTCCATTGTTCTTCCTATCCATGGACATCACTCTAGTTGGATCTTGAGCTATAAAATGTGGACTTTATTAGAATAGTGAAGATAATAAAAATAATTAGAAGAAGATTTCATTTATCAGAATTATCCAACATACACTCCTTGTTTGCTAAAGGAGATGGGGAAATTTTGGAAAAGATAATGTTACTTTCCTTTCTGCTCTTCTGTTGTGTCCTTGCCTCTTTCATTGGTTTCCTGAGTTGTTACCCAGTGGAAGCTGGAAAAAGAGTTTGTAGAAAAACAAAACAAGACAAAGCTACTCTGAGAGGACATGGGGATGAGGACCTACTACCAGTAAAGAAGAGAACCAATTTGAAAGTTATAATTTTATTAAGGCTTTGGGAGAACAGCAGAGTGGGGAAAGCTATGACCGTGTGTGCTGTTTACATCATCCAGGGTGTGTCCATATCTTAAGTCCCCTCGACCATCACCACTAAGACACAAAGGGGGGACTGACCCTTTAATCCCCTACACGCACCCTTCTGGCAACCCTTTCCCACTAAGATTTCCCATTACTCTGTAAACTGATATCCTTCTATAACAATGTTGAAGAATATGAAGACATGCAGCCACAGAGAAAGAAAACTGAGGTGAGGACACCCGCAGCGTGATACTGCTCCCTGAGACTTCTCCTGGGTCCCTTGCTTCCTATAGGACCCAGTGCAAACAGTGGCTCTGTCTCACAACTTCCTGATTTTTCCTGCATCCATGTACCACATCCCAAAAACAGCCAATGTGCTCATCGCAAGTCAGGGCAGTGTCTTACATGGCATCTGGGACGTGATATAAAGCAAACAGATTTCCATATGTGGTCCCTTCCAGTAGCCCTCGGCCCTGTGCACCCACACCACGTGAGAACGCGGCTTCTCGGGAGATGCTGACATTTTAATTGGAAGCATCTGTTGCCTTTTCTGTTATTTTTGGCCAGGTTTGGTTTATTTGTATGAGCCGATGTTTGTGTACAGACCCGCCTACATGTTTCACAGGAGGTGGGACACAGAGCCTAACTCTGCCTCTTCTCTTTTTTCTTCTCAAGGAGCCAACTGGGACATGTGACAGGGCCACTAGCCTTCACCGCAGTCTGTTCTTTGTTGGATTATCAAAGTAGAATTGGGGTCGAGGAGGGCCTAGCAGAAAACAGAAAATCACCTTCCTTAGAAAATAGAAATTTGGGAGAGAGGCATTCACCTCTTCCCACTCCTGGCAAAGGAAGGTCGTCAGCCTCCCAGCAGGGGCCACGTGGTGGCAAAGCCACTCTGACTCACACACTAGCTGAGGCCACCATCTTCAAGTCTCCCACAAGCCTTGTTCCTACCAGGCTTCTTGAGACCTTGACCTTCATTTTCTCCTCACTCAAAAAACCCACCCTTCTTCTCTCTATCCAAACCTAATTGCCTCTCTACAGTTAGCTAACTGACCCGATCATACACCCCGGAGTGCTACCATCAATCAATAATGAGAGTGTACTGTTTTTGCTATATTCTAAGCTATAGTGGATTGAATAGTGGCATGAAGTCAAGGTTTCAAAGAAGAGGAAAAGACATTTACGGGAAAGCCAAGATAAGATTGTGGCTACATTTCAGGTCATTGAGGAGACAGGGAAGGAAAAAACATAGAATGGAAAAGTTGAGGCCAGGAAGGCCGGCCAGGTCATGTTGTGTCGGCTATCTGCTGCTCTAACGGCCGCGACTCTGCACTCTGTGCTCCTCACCCCTGCCTCTTCAGATTGTTCTCAGAGGAGGTGTCCAGGCCCAGAGCCTTTGAGATAAATTTTTTGTAGAGCTCTCTGACTTGGGAGGTCAAGCCCTTGCTATTCCTGGAACGCAGAGCATTGTGGGGTCCCAGGCTGGACCTCTGCTGCACAGAGGAATGAGCAATGCTCCTTCCATGTCAAGACTGGAAGGAGCCTCGGAGAGGACTTGACCTGGCCTCCACTTAACGGAGAAATAACCTGAAGCCTGAGAGGGAAGGCTGTCCAAAATCCCACAGCTGGTGCAGGGCTGAGCTGAGCCCTGAACACGTCTCCCTCACCTCCTTGCTGTGCTTCCCAGGTACCCACTGCATTCCCGTCTTTGATGGGTGGGTGGGGTGACGCTTAACCTCCCCAAGCCTCAGGGGTCTTGTCTGTAAAATTAAGGAGTATAGAAGAGAACACTTTTGAGGGCTTCTTATAGAATATCAAGTGTTGTTACAATTATTTCCACATTTAAACCTGACACCGTTCTGTGTTTTACAATACCTGTTAAAAATCCCATATTATAGAGGAGAAAAAATAAGTCTCTGTGAGCTTAAGTAAACTTCTTAAGATCATAAACCTCATGGAGTGGGGATTTGAATCCTGATCTCAGTGGTTTCTCCAGTGCCCCCCAGCTGTACTTAGGGGAACATGAGAACTGAGAACGAGCATGGAACTAATGGCCAAGCTCTCCCACAGTGCCAGGCCCCTTCATGCTGTTCCTGCCAGTGGGGCCAGGGAGGTGCCCCCTGCCCCAGACCCTGCCACCAAGGGAGGGCAGAAGCAGATTGCCATGCCCACAAGAAAGCAGCCTAGCCCACTCCTTCATGGAATATCACAATGTTACATTTCCTTTTGTCTGCCAGAAAGGGTCCTTCCTCCAGAAAGTGACCCAGGCCAGTCCTCCAACCAGCTGCAGAATGAAGAAGCATTCAGCCACACTCCCCACACTGAGGTGTCTGACCCACCAAGAGAGAGCCATTGAGACGGCCATGGGCCCTCTCCAAACAGCCAGAGGATCCCCCAAAGTCAAAGAAGAAACTTAACGTGCAGATATGACAGCCCACTAGCTTGTTCTCACCCACGTTGCACAGCACAGCAGCCTTTCCAGCTGGCATTTGCAAAGGCCATTCCCCCACTTTGGATTTGGGACACCTCTCCGCCAGACCTTGCCGCACTGTCAGACGTTTCTTTGGACACACGCTCACTCACACACGTGCACACCAGGCCCTCTTGTTTATAAGACATCTTCCCCCCTCCTGGAAATTCTCTAGATTCTTCTGCAGGGCAGAGGCCAAGAAGAGAGCCACCCATATCATACTCTCCTACAGAAAACAGAAAGGTCCCTACTCCTAGTTCATGTGTTAACTCCCCTTTAACCGTTTCCTGAGGCGCTCAGAGCCCACAGCCTCACTCTTTCACTGGCCTTCACAGGGGGCATCACCTGGGTCAGTTTGGCACTTGATGTATCCTTGGCATTCCTTTATATCCAGAGTAGCACTTCATTATCCATAGCCTTGCGTTTTTGTTTAACTGCTTACTGTGTGAGGAACTTTGTCAACTAGGATGTAGCTCCTGTGGAGCAGGAACTGTACTTGGGCAGTAGATCTCTGAAACACCAGGATTTAAATAGCAATTCAATGGCTCAGACTCTCATATATCACTCATAGCGGTGGACCCTTCCAGGCTAAATCTTCCCAGGAAGACCCGTGTCCACCAAATCAACTCCTACCCCTCTTTTAAGGTCCACTTCAAACATTTTCTTCTTGAGGTCTGCGACCCCATGCCCTTTCCAAGTAGAATCAGGAACCCCCTTCCCATGTTCGCTCCCATGGCTCTTCGTACATGCCTTTATCATTACCTGATCACAGTGGTTCCCGTTTATCTATGAAACACCTAGAAGTCTCTCAGTCCAGAAGGTAAGAACCAGGTGGGTCAGCGCCCAAACCAGGAAGAGCTTGCAGGATAAGGGGGCATTGCAAGAATATGTGCTTAAGGAGAAGGAAGTTGGAACTAAGCAGGAAAGGAAGTGGATACTCATCCAAGTGTCCAAAATTCTACCATTTGGGTCAATTCCTGCACCAGAAGGGTCTCTCATAAAAAGCACTGCCTTGGGAGAAGAGCAGAGATCCCAAGGGGTGTGACACCATCACAATGGAGTTAGGCCTCTGTCCTTACCTCAGACAGTTCAGGTTGGTAGGCAAACATCTGGGGAACACACAGTTTGAGGACAGGCTGTGGCATCAAGGTACTGAGTGGTCAGCCTACTCCTGGTAGGGTCTTCATAGGAAGGAGGAGGTAGAGAAACAGCCTCTCAGCTCTCAGGGGAGGAGCTTAGCAAGAGCCCAGCCAAGCAGACTGGACTTAGACATTTTTCCTAGCTCAAAGGAAAATTAGGCGGCTGGGTAGGTAAATCAAGGCAGACGTCCTGATGCATATGGGGAGCACATTTCAGGGGAAAGAGAAATGCCTGGAGACTACGTACCAGGCCTGTGGATGCACCCCTGGGCACCAGAGTATCCCCGTCAGATAATGGAGGTGAGGCTCCCCTATGAGCTTTTATCTTTGTCAGGTGTACCTCAGGAATCAGAATGAACTGGGCCAGCGTGGAAGGAGTGGGGGGAAAGGAAGCAAAGCCAGATGGAGAGATCCCCCGGCCAGCGGGGAGGGTCCTTTCTGACTTTACATTCCCCACACCCAGCAAACTGCCTGATCTATTCCAAACAGTCAAGAGAAATTTGTCGAAATGCAGTTTAAGAGTGAGAGAGGTTTCCAGACACCTTTCCATCATTTTGGCAGGTAACTCCCGGCTTTCCTGGCCAGGCCCTGCTTACTGGAACCCTTCACCCAGTTCCACGGAGAAAACGCAATTCTCCCTCTGCAATATTGCTCATTACCAAGAAAAATGACGGCTTGATAGTCTTCCAGCAAGAGAGAACAATCTATTTCATTTGGAAGTTTGGTAATTGATTAGGGCAATAGATTTTCTTCAGGGCAGCCTCTCTGGGAGAGTCTGGCTGGGGCGCAAGATTTACATACATCAGGCTCACTCTCCCTTCAAAATTTGTCTCAGAGGATGAGATCACAAGGCCATTACTGGAGTGGGTGGCAGGGAGGCAGAGTGGAATTCCCAGACATCATTTCTCAACCAGGAGGCCTGTGTCTAGTTCTACTTCCGAATGCTTTCAAGTACTTTTCTGCTGGTAACTTTTAGGTTAAACCTGTTGCTAAGGGTCTGTGTACTCTGGGCTATGATCAGAGCGTGTGCTTTTTTGAGGGTCTCTGCTGACCAGGCTTTAGTATAGATGAGCCCTGGAAGCTTACTGTTAGCCTGTGTGGTGCCCAGTCATGGCTAACTATCCCTTGGCGGCACCACAGCCTCGGTGCAGTGATACCCTGAGAGTGTGCAGTAAGTCCTCACTTAATGTCATCAACAGGTTCTGTGACTTTCAGGGAAATGACATTGAATGACACCAGTTTTACCACAGGCTAATTGATATAAAAAAGAGTTCATTCCTACAGCATCCCGCCAGTGTTAGAACAAAACGACGTTGAATGAAACAGCATTATTCAAGGACCTGCTACAAATCATGAGGCCATGGTAGGGGTTAGCGTCCCAGCTCTCAGCAAACACATGGGCTCCATCACAAATGTCCGAGGCAAATCCTGATCCTAGAGCCCCAACCTTTACCTCTAACTCCCTGTGTGTCTCTGGGTCAAAACCTGCTCTAAGAAAAACTTTCACACCTGTCATTTACCACCGGCCCCCAATGTGAATATAAATCATTATGTTCTTTTTCCCAAAGGAATCTTTACTCTAAGCCTTATCACTAACTCTCTGGTAAAGAAATTTCTAGCATCATTGCATTGATAAGATGAAGGGGTATTGCAGGGGTGGGGGCACGTATACCACAGACAAAGCACATTTTATAATACCATCATGTAATGATACTGCCTTCCTTTGAGACACAACACCATTCTCTAAATTAGTTAGGGCCTATAGGACTCAGAAACAAAGGTTGAATGTGATGCATTAATTATAGTAACAGCATTTTGAATTCAGCTCCAGATGCAAAGTTTGACATGTGAAAGTGCTTAGATATTATCTACATATAAGTGAAGAATTGATGGATGATTGGAGCCTATATTGCCTGGCCCCAGATGGGTGAGCATTCTCAACAAGATCCAAGTTAGCACAGTTAGGACTGTGTCTCCACAGGGGGCACAAAGGCACATCTCTGGGGTAGTCCGAGAAAATGAGATGCTCATCTAGTCTGTGCCATGCTCATTGTACCTACTCAAACCCCTGATGGAAGAAGTTTCTCCCTTGACCAGCTGAGGATGGGTCCAGTTTCCATGGGGTCCCAACAGACTAAGAGAGCATCTTTCCCCTCTTCTCTACCCAACATACTCAGTGGTGTACCTGGAATGGTGAAAAACTGAAACCCTTCATGTCCCTCCTTGGGTAGGCATCCTACCCCTCCACCCTAGTCTCATTTCTAGAATTAAAAAGTTGGTCCTAATCAAAGTAGTAGCACCTGCCACAAAAAGAATAAAAGATTCTCCCCAAAGATGACACCATGGAGGTAAATATCTACTCTATAAAATGCAAATCTGGCCTTGTAGTTGAACCTGCCTTGCTAGAAAAGTGCTATAGATGCCTTAGGGGAGAGTCCTAAGGTGGACCTCACCTGTATTACTTATTGAGCAAATGGTGATACTGGGAAGCACACCAGTCAATCAGTAAACGTTATCACATGTCTATGATGTGCAAAGCTAGGTCTTATGAGAGAATATAAAGATGAATAAAGTCCAACCCAGGCCCTTAAAATTTAAGTGGGAACCTACCCATGAAGAAACTACTGCAAACTCCCTATTGCTTACAGGGCACTGAGGTGACTGTTAATATATCCATTAATATCTATTAAAATGTTAATTGACATATTAGTAAGTGAATTTATTCTTACCTATTATAGCTACCTTCTTTTCCCTGTTCTCCAATTTGTCAAAAATAGAAATTCAAGCACCAGTTTCAATCATTCTCTTAAAACCCAATAAAAAACAGTAAGAACCCCAGTAAGACTCATGACCGCTTTCTCCCAGGATAAATGTTGGCCAAATAGGATTAGTACTGTGTTCAGATGTGTTAAAGTACCTTGTGATGTGTTCCTGACACCACAGCAGTGTCTGACACTCAGTAATTGTCAATAAATATTTGTTCAATGAATAAGTGATTGATTCAAATGGAAGAGGTTTCAAGTGCTCTTAATACAACTACAGATTCTAGATATTATGATTCAAAAGTAAGTGCCTTGTCATCCAAACTAGCATCACCAAGTTAAAATCCATTTTGAAGAGTGGTTATGGAGAGTGTGGACAGATTGTAAATTTGGTATCCAAAGACCTGGGTACTAAACCTGATTGATACTAACCAGCCTGGTTGGCCTTGGGAGGGTCCTTAACTCTTTCTGAGCCTCAGTTTCTCTATGAAGTGGACGGGGAGAGGGAGTCCAAGCAGAATCCAGAAGGGGTGCAGAGGAAGAGACAAAGCAGGAACACCCACCCAGTGCTTGGGCGCCTTTCACAGCTCACCTCCCCCAGTGATGGCCAACACATGGGGCCTGGGGGTCATGGGGACTGAAAAACTGCCCATCACAGGAAACGGGGCCCAGAGAAAGAAGCAAGTAGGCAGAATGCTCTGCATCCCTCTCCTTTAAGGTAATCAGAGGATGAGCAGCCTCCTACACACAGACCACCCTGGTAACCACAAGAGTTCCTCGCTGTCCAAATTCAAAGGTGATAGGCAGTATGGAACCTTCATGTTCATAAGTAATTGAGCTGATCAATGATATTTTCCCCTAAATCCCTTTTCTAAAAATTCTCTTTACAAAACTTAACATTTGGACTTTAGTGTATGCAGGAGATCTGCTACACCACGTATAAGGCTGTGTTGATGCTAGGGTCAGGGAGAACACTCAACTGAATTTTCTTTTTCCTTCTTTATCCCCTTTTCCTACCTCCCGTTCCTTCCTTCATTCTTTCCTCCCTTTCTTTCTTCCTTCTTTCCTCTTTCTTCCAGCCAAAAAAAAACTGCCTTTCTTTCAATCAGGCAGTATTATAAAATGGAAGGTCACTGGGGCAATACTTTGGAAACCTTGGCTCTCTTCCCAAATTTGCCACTAAAATAAGTGTCAGCCTGGCAAAGTCACTTTATTTCTCTATCCCTTGGTGTCCTCATTTGCAAAGGAAGGGTCTACACAGTGATTATCAAATGCTGCCTCAGGGAGCACAATCAGGGTGGCAGTGGACTCAGTGGGCAGAAAGGCCAGAGGTGGGTTTCCAAACCTCTCTGTGGTCCTCACTTGAGGAAGCTCATTTCCTTCACATGGGGGAGGAGATTCCATAATAGTTCATTTGAAAAGGACAAAGTAAGCCCTTTGTTTTTAAACACAAAATATTAGAAAGCCACCAGCTAGTTGATCACGGAGGTCCTTTCCCACTCTAGGGTTTACTGAGTTTCTGTCATGTGAAATACCTTGTGCTCGATGCTGCAGAGTGAAAACAGGAGAAGTGTCCTAGATGAACCATAGCCATTAAATTAGGGTGGGGGGCACAGGGGGATACAGCACTCTGAGAAGGAAGAGATCAGGGAGGGCTGTAGCAAGCAGAGAAGGCATCACAAAGAGATGAGACTTGAGTCAAGCCTTGAAAGATGGCTGTATCTAGAAGAGAAGGGAGACCACATTGTAGACACGGAGAGCTCTCTTTCTCTCTACTGTCCTCATTGCATGCTATCTATGGACTGGCACAGGGGCACAGAGGTAAGCAAGGCAGGCAGGGTGGACCACTCACCATAGGACACAGTGGGCTCAGGGACCAGCTCCACTTGGCGGGCCTGATGGTGACGACAGAGCTTTTACCACAAATTCATCTGACTCCAGTTAGCTTGGGACAGGCCACCTGAGTCAGCAACAGGGCAGACAAAATGACCTCTCAAAGGAACTTCTCATGAGACATGGCCCTGGCTCATTCGGTTTGGCTGGGATTTCGAGACATTCCAATATTTGCTCAGAGGGCAGGCCCTCACCCCAGCCACATTGTCCTCAGCCTTGACTCTTCCAATAGATAATTACGCATTCAGTTCTGCAAGGCAACCCCAGTGTGGGTTACCCTTGGAAGTAGCATGCCATTTTCTGATGGGAATTAAAGGGTCTGAAGTAGCCAAAAGGTTTCTCAGAGGGAGAGTTTATTATTCTTTGCATTGTGGCATTAAACCTCAGGCTAACATTACGTGAGCATTCATGCCGCTGTCCCACTTGCCCAATGACAGGCTTTATCGTGGCCAGGGCCAGTCTGACCCAGTGAAAGTGGGACCAGTTCTTGGCTAGGAGTTGCAAATCCTAGAACTCGAGGAACTCCATGCCCTGACCTTCTCTCCCAGAGGTTCTTGCCTTTTGACTGATGCTGGACATTCTACTTTTGGGATTTGGGGCATTCTACTGAGCACTTGAATTCCTCTTTCTGAATATCAGTTAGGGTCATAGCAGGGAAAAAATAGAAG
Organism: Trachops cirrhosus; assembly: GCA_028533065.1. Taxonomy (NCBI): domain Eukaryota; kingdom Metazoa; phylum Chordata; class Mammalia; order Chiroptera; family Phyllostomidae; genus Trachops; species Trachops cirrhosus. Next base: position 18,175,632 of record CM052547.1, on the reverse strand, counting down.
TTCCCTGCTTACAGAAAACAAGCAGCTTGCTCAACAGGGCCGCTGCTGTAAGAGTAATGTGCTTTATTGCCACTGTTGTCGGAGATCATTGAACTGGAGTGTCCAAATTAATACTGTGTCTTAACTTGGACGTCTTCAATTAGATGTGTTAACTTTAAACTAATAATAATAATAAACACAACATCTAGATTCAATCTGCCTTATACTCTATCATATAGAATAAGGAATAAGATGCATAATATATTTTCCCAATTGCAATCCCATGCTTTAAAGAGCTGTTACCTGCCAAAGTGTAGATCACAATTCTGGTTTATTACAGCATTTCTGAGACATCTTTGAGAGATGCTATCTCATTCCTAACTGATACAGATTAGATCCTGTTCACCATAGGCTATACACTTTAGCTTTTATACTTTATTAAATACAGGAATTTTTTAAAAAATAGATAATTCTTTAAAAAATTATATATCCATTGTTTGCATATACCCAGTGTTAAACTCCAGCATAACTCCTCCGTGATAGCACTTGTATTTGGTCACCTGTTCATTCATTCAGTCTGTTTAGCAACTGTTAAGGACAGTTCTCAGTTCCAGGATTATGGGTAGAAAGCCCACATTTAGAGTCTAGGGGTGAAATAGACACGTTAGTAAGTTAAACCGCACTTTAAGTGCTGGGATAGTATAATGCCAGACAGAACCCAGAGAAAGAACTCTAACTTCCTGGGGGTCCAGGAAAAGCTTCACAGAGGAGTGGTCCAAGTAGATGCCATCTGAACTCAGTCTCTGATAGCTCAGGATTAAGACAGAGTGACCAGAATTCACCTTCTTTCTCATGTTTTCACAAAAAGACAGATAGTCTAGAGGACTAGAGTTGAAGTTTTTTTTTCTAGTCCTTTTCTTACAAAAAAAAATGAACACGTGTGTCTCATGGTTTGGGACACCTCTTCAATAGAGTGCCACCTTAGCTCCTCCTCCCCAAAGAACAAAGCCAAGGGCAGACAAGCTGGTTTGCACAGGTGTCAGAAAAATGAGATGTGTCCACCGTGCTTCTGGCAAGCTGAGAGCTCCAGCTGGCAGGGGGCCAGCCCGGTGGCATGCAAGCAGCATAATACACAATCTAAATGCAAACGTTTGGGACCTGTTTGGGGAATCAATTAACAATAAGCATATACATCCATTTACAAAATAGCAGTGTGCTACAGTATACCCACATTGTAATTGGAAGCTAAAATAATACCAGGAGGAATAATTGTTAAGAACTGTTCTCCAAAAAGCCAAGTATAATATTAAGAAAATAAAAAATGTTGTCCATCTGCAGAGTTACATCCTTAGGGAGGCCCCACAGAACACACTAACAAGCAGCTGAATCCGGGTATGAATGAACTGAAACCCACGAAGGGGAGGAAAGGCAAGGTTGGGGCACGGACTGGAAGAAAATCTCCCTTGCAGATTAGCTGCCCCTAAACCATTTGATCGCTTCTTGTTGGAGACGAACGCTCTGAGGCTGGGTATGACCCTCGGGGGAAATTATCTGCCCCTTCACAGAGTCCTCAGTGTTCGTTCTAAACTGGGATCATCCCCTCCCACTTCCACACCCCCTTGCCTACATGTGAGCATGTCCGAGCACACATGTACACACATCTCACTGGCTCACCTCCCAGACACATCAGTCACTGTTGCTTGCTAGCTGGGCGACAGTCCCTGGAAGGGACTAATTGGGATACGGGGACAATACGGGTACACGGGTGAAGACAAAGAAGGTGAAGAGAGTTCATAAACCACAACCTGAGCATTTGGCATTCAAAAGGTGCCAAGCCAAATACCTTCTGGTTAATGACTCTAAGGTGAGGTCTCTGAGTAAAGCCAGAGTCAGGTGTTCTGAGCTAGAAACGAACAGGCTGCTGCCACCAGGCACCTGGCGGTGACATCAAGCTACTCGCTCAGCTCCTCTGGGCATTAGCAGACTTTGCATACATGGATAGGAGGAGGCAGCTACCGCTACCTTCACACACTGGAAACCACACCTGTGCATGCTCAGAGGTCTGTGTGCCTTGTGCCTGCCAATTGGCTTAAGTTCCTGAAGCGTGGGAGCCACACTTGGTTGGTCCACGGAGACGAAAACGATGTTTTAACCACAATCTTGGAGTGAGCCGTTCCATCCTGTGGATTCTGCCTAGCACCACTTCCTCCATCGGTGTGGATATTCATTCAAGCTGTGGTTGTTGCAGAAGCAAAGCCCATCACCAGATAGGCATTGAGTCCCTACCAGGAGGTAAAGTTTGAACTAAAATCTCAAACTCCCTTCAGAAATAGGAATGTAGGAATATACTACACGTGACTGTTGACAGGTTACTTGATAGAGAGCTAGGGTGACTGGTGGCGCAGTCCTGGGTCAGTGGGAATATTTGAACCTACCGTTTGTACCCCCACGGTGCCTGGCTCAAGGCTTTTCATAGCACTGAGGACTCCACTCACACCTTTGGAATGATTGATTAAATGTATGTAAAATTGCATTTCTTTCTGGTGTTTAATTAAAATTTATGAAATAAACTGTGCATGTGAAATGAGTCAGATCTTTATGAAAGTGTTTCTATGGGAGTTGGCGTGCTGAAGAGGCAGGGGCCATGGGCGAGAAGCCTCACAGAGCCCTGGGGAGAGCGTGAAATTTCGGCATCAGGAAACTTGGTCCCAACACCTCTAGCTGTGTGACCTGGGGCCATTTACTTCACCTCTGGGAACTTCATTTCCTCCTCCTTAAACCGAGAAGTAACAATTTACCTAATTGGTAGGTGGTTGTGAAAAGATCAGGAAAAAGGTTTAGTAAATGGCAAAGCCCTGAGCAAATATAAACTGTTATTACCGTGATGATTTCTATTGTAGGAGCCTGCATTCTCTCTCACCATGCTCCGTATTCTCTAAAATGACAGAGATGCTTTTCCTGTGCTCTGCAGGGGTAGGGACTTTTGAGTGTTTCTTCCAGCAGCTGTGATGGGGTGCACGCCTTCTCCCCACCTCCGCTGAGATCCTCAGGGATCTGAACAGCTAAACCAGGCTAGAGTGAGGTCTACAACCAACTGACAGTCCCATCTGTGGGCTGAAGCCACACCCTGCACCTCCCATCACCCCAGTTCTGGGTCAGGTCATCTGTCAGCTATCATGTTTGGTGTACCCATATTTTTGAGTCCCCAAATTTTTAATTGACAGAAAACATTATATTAGTTTCAGATATACAACAAAATCATTCAATACTTGTACATGTTGTGAAATTATCACCACAATAAGTCTAGCTAACATCCATCTGCACAGACAGTTACAAAATTTTTTTTCTTGCAATGAAGGGTTTCAAGATGTACTCTCTTAGCAACTTTCAAATATATAATACAATATTAACTACACTCACCGTGCTCTGCATTACATCCCGATGATTTATTCTATAACTGGAAGTTTATACCTCTGACCCTCTTCACCCATTTTACCCCCTCCCACCCTCCACCTCTGGCAACCACCCATCTGTTCTCTGTATCAGTGAGCGTGGTTTTTGTATTTTGTTTGTTTAGATTCCACAGTTAAGGAAGCTCATGCATATTTGTCTTTCTCTGTCTGACTTATTTCATTTAGCATAATGCACTCAAGGTCCATCCATGTTGTCACAATTGGCAATATTTCATTCTTTTTATGGCTAAGCAGTATTGCACCGCATGTGTCTGTGTATATATATGCATAAATGTACAGATATATAAAACGTCTCCTTTATTCATCTATCAGTGGACACATAGGTTGTTTCTGTATCTTGACCATTGTAAAAAACACTGCAGTGAGCATAGGGATGCACATATCTTTTTGAATTAATGTTTTATTTTCTTTATATAAATACCCAGAAGGGGAATTATTGAAGTATATGGTAGCTCTACTTTTAATTTTTCAAGGAACCGCCAAACTGTCTTCCATAGCAGCCACACCAGCTTTCATTCCTATCAGCAGTGTATGAGATGAGGGTTCCCTTCTCTCCACATGTTATTTCTAAGTTCCCACATTTGTGAAGAGCATTTTGAGATTAGTCTGGGCTTTGCAGCTGGAAGGAACCTGATGCCTACATGATGATGGGCTTTGCTTCTGCGTTGTTTAGATTACCTACATCGATGGAAGGACTAGTGCGGGCAGAGTCCGACAGAGTTAAATGGCACATTCCAAGATTGTGGTTAGAATATCTTTCCCAGCTTTGTCTCAGCATTGCACCAAGGACTCTTGGGCACACAGAAGACTCGCCCTTAGAGAAGACTCACCCTGTCCCAGGATAGGGACAGAGAACCACAAAGGCGAACCCACAGTGACTGCATAGTCAGTTAAGGATGACACAGTTCAGAGGCCAGGGCAACTAGTGCATGGAATAAGTTAGAAAAACTTGGAAGTTTGGGAAAAACGAGAAAGAACAGGGGAATTTAGGACAGGAATCGTAGCCTTGGAAAAGACCACCAAAGAGGAAGCCTGTTTTATTTTCCTTTTCTTTTCTGGTTTTTCATTTACATTTCAAGGGAAACATACTTACATGTGAGTTTCTGTCTGGCTCAAGTGATCTTCAAAATTCACCGTATTCCCTAAATCATCAAGTTGCACAGTTTAACACGCACCAGAACCAGTGGGTGCGTCAAAACTGGAGATTCCCACAGAATCAGAACCCCTGGGGTTGGACCTCAAAATCTGCATTTGTACCGAACAGGCTGGTGGTTCTGGGGATTCGAGCTGAGGGAGGCAGGAGGGGCTGTGAGTGTGCTGATCATGAGAAGTAGGGGACATCACCAGAAGGCAAAAGCATTTACCCAGAGTCCTATGTGGGAACTGACCTCAAGTTCACTCATTGAGCAAAAGTCTTATTTGGGGGCAACTTGTCATGGAGGAAAGAGTGCTGGGCTGGGAGTCAGAAGACCGAGGTTCTAATCTTACCTTGACTACTTGCCCCCTGCGATATGTTAAAGCAGCTGTGTACCTTTTCTGACCCTCAGTTTACACATCTTATTACCAGAAATAATGACCCCTCTCACCAGGTTAGTATGGATTTCAAAGGGGAACATGAATGCTAAAGCACCTTCAGAAATATAAAGTGCCGTAGGAATGCTGGCCTCATGATATGGGTATGTTGTGTTCTGAGAAAGAAGCATTCCTCAGCGCTTGAAGCACTGAGCCCTGGAAGCATAACCCCCAAGAGCCCATGAGAAAACGTCTATCTAGCTCGCAGTGATAAACTCGAGAGCTGGCCCCGGCATTTCAGACCAGAGTGAGTGTCAGCCCTGCCCTCCTGGGCGCAGCAGCTTCCCAGCAGCATCCGTCAGCCCCTGTCTCTCATTCTGCTTGAGATGGCCCCCAGCTCGGGGTGGGAACAGTCCTACATAACTCACTACCCGGAATGGAAAGGCCACCAAGCACACTTAATTCTGCACTGACAGTTCCCGGGAAACAAGCCTAGTTCTCCATCGTCCTCTAAAAGAAGCTGATGGTTTTGGTAATAGGACTTTCTGCAGGAAATGCCATTCATGTATTCATTCATTCATTCTAGACCACAAATATTTATTGATTTTTTTCCATTGTGCTTGTTGTTGCTGCTTTTGTTATAGTTTGCTGCATCGAGATACTGTTTGCTTGCCTGCTTTCCGCAGACTCTCATCTGATTTCTCAGTTCTCTCTGACATGCAGGTCATTGGAAAATCGTATTACCCAACAGCTACACCCCATTACCTTGGGCAATGGAAGTCAGAGGACATTTTTAAGGACACCTGGTTTAGACAATCTGGATTGCTTGAGATTCCCATTACTGCTAAATTTCGATGCACAACATACCACAGCTTTGTATATGTGCAGCCAAAAAAAAAAAAATGGATCTATTTAGGGTTCAAGTCAGAAGCAGTCCGAGTGTCTTATCAGGACCCCATAGATGGTCTGCAACAGGCTGTGGTCCACACTGGTCGCTAAGGTAACGGAAACTCAGGGGTCTCCACTTTGCAAATGGAGAGGATTGTAGCTGACACTCAGTTTGAGACAAGGATTAAATAAATAGAAGGGGAGATGCCAAGAAGGTCCCTCCAGGCTTCGTTACTACGATGGGACCAGATAAACCAGCCCAGGCAGCCTGCAGGCGGAGAAACATCAAGAAGATAGGTCACTCAGGGCAGCAGCAGTGCCTTCGTGGCCACCATTCTCTGCGCCCACAAAATCCCCCGTCTCTAGACACCTGGCTCAAAAGATGCATCCTACCTGTGACCCCCACCCCCCAACCCACATCAGCCTCTGCTCTGCCTTGGCAGTTTGCCTGGACCTCTGCTGAGGGCTGTTCTTGACAATGTCTTGCCACTTTTCCTGGAGCATCTTGGTCTCTGGTCACATTTGTCAAATATTTACCCAACACTCAGCCCTTTGTGTGGATTTTAGCAATTAATCTTCCTATCCATCCCAGGAAAAGGTTTTTTTTTTAAGTTTTTTTTAGAGATTTTATTTATTTATTTTTAGACAGAGGGGAAGGGAAGGAGAAAGAGAGGGCAAGAAACATCAGTGCATGGTTGCCTCTCATGCGCCCCATACTAGGGACCAGGCATGCAACCTAGGCATGTGCCCTGGCTGGGAATTGAACCAGCGATCCTTTGGTTCATAGGCCAGTGCTCCATCCACTGAGCCACACCAGCCAGGACCAGGGAAAAGTTTTATTACCCTCATTTTGCTGATGAGAGATGCAGAGAAGTTAAGTAACTTGCCCAAAGACACACAATTTGTAAGGGATAGAGTTAGAACTTAGCCTCCAGGCTGATTACAAAACTGGAGTTCTTTTGGATACACAGGGCTTCATCTAACACCCATCTTTCCTGGCCTTGGAGAGATTGGCAGTAACAAATACAAAGAACCTGGGATAGTGTTTGATAATTTGTTGGTGCTCAATAGATGACCCTCATTCTGACTGCTCTTGGCCTTGGACAGCAGGCCTAAATTGTTTACAGATCTGTCTTCCTCTTGAGCCTTAAACAAGGGGTTTGTTTTATTCATTTACTCTCCTCAACATCCCCAGAAAGTGTCTAGCTGTATGATGCCTTGTATTTGTGAGTTCTTCAATAAGTGTCTGTTGAATTACTTTGCATTATATTGAACTCAACTGGGCTTTGAAGACCTGGCAGGGTTAGAATAGGATGGGAAGAAGAGAAGACAAAGGCCGTAAGAGGGATGTGCACTTGACCCAGTGTGGAACCAGCCCAGCTGGACCCCAAGTGAGATGACAGGTTGCACGCTACGTCAAGGAAGCACAGAGCAGTCTGGTCACCCATCGTCAGCGTGGCCCTCATCCAGCCCACAAGAGGGTCAGCAGGTAGCACGTGTACATTAAATTTTGACATTTCATTCTTCCTCTCAGCTCAGGTCTCATTTAGAGAGGAGGTGAGTGATGTTTCAGTGACAAGAACAGAGGCCCAGTAATGAAAACGTGTACACAGATGGAGAACCTAACTCTGCTGCATTCTTAAACCGCTCACCTGCCTTCTCTGGCCTCAGTTTTCTCGTCTTTAAAATGAGATGTGGGCACCATGGCCCTGCCAGTCACTGCATTTTTGTGCCTCCATCACTAAATAAAGTTTAAAACTCAGTGTCTTTCCTTACAACTGTCTACAACGGTTGCTCCACAATAGCACCAGTTAGCATTCCATTAGCTAGCAGCCAACAGCTACTTGGCCCAGATTGGTATCAGTCTCCATGGAAAATGCAAGAGGAGGAGGAAATGCAAACCCCTGCCCTCAAGGAGTCTCAATCTAGTATGGAAACCAGGAGAACCTCCTAAAACAAGTGGGGAAGGGCAAGGAGGTTGGGCACTCCAGGCTCATTTGCAGGCTCCAAGGTTAGCTGTCCCAGTTACAGCGGAATAGCCCCAGCAGCACATCCCTCTGAGCCCCAGACAGCACACAGGACTGAAGAGGGACATGCAGGATAAAGTCTGAGCCAGGGGCTCACAGAAGCTTGACTCCAGTTAGGACAGGTGAGGGCAGCAGGGCTCGTAGGCCCTGGGAAACAAGTGGGTTGGCCCTGTTCCCAGTCTTTTCTAAATTGGCAGGTGCCCATCCAGCTGGCTTTCTAGCTGGTTCTCCAGGAAGGCAAAGGTACTCCCTGGCCAGAGTCATCAAGAAGGCCACTCAAGGACAGTGTGGGTGACCCCTGGCTTCCACAGCCATGGAGCAGTCTCTCTTCCATCTCATGTGTGGAAATGTTCCTGAGAATTCCCAGGCTGCCTCTGAGATTCAGTAGGAAATCCCTGACTCCGGCTATTTTGCTTGCTTCTAGACCCCTCTTCTGATGCTTCCCCCTTTCTATTCTGCAGGGCTCCCCTCCTCCACCACCCTACATTCTTTGTTTCTTCTAGATAGCAAATCCTTCCAGTCTATCATTCTTCTCTGACAGTCCCTGTCACATCCTCTGTATTGGCTTGCAAACTCTTCTGTCTCCCCCAGCTTCAGCATAGTACCTGGCCATTGGTGGGACTTGGTAAATGTTCACTGAATGAGTGAATGAATAAATGAATCTGGAACATTCAAAATAGATGGAAGAGATAACTGAGAAGGTCCGGGGCTGTGTCCAGCTTCGCCCAAATTATCAGAGAGCTCTAGGTCATCTTTGCCTCATCCTGGTTCTTCCCTGCCTGCTCCAGACTTCAGATACTTAAATCAAAACACCAACCAGCTCCTCTTACATTAGAACAAGTTTTCATACATCCAAGCAACTACCACAGTCATTATCCCATTTGAGGCTACACAAGACTTGGTCTGGAATTTTAGTTTCTGCCACATACATTAAGTAATCTATTTAACCTCTTTGAGGTGCAGTCCTTCATATATAAAACAGAGATAATATTTACTTCAAAGTGCTGGTGCCATGATCAAATGAGAGAAAGCATTCAAGTGCCTGTACCAGATGGGTGCCCACAGATCCCTACAGCTTCCCTGGGAGCCATGGGTGGGCACAAACACCCCTACCCTATCACCACTGCAAATTAAGAGATGGAGAAACCCAAGCTGAGAGAACCAGTGAGCACCCCCTTGCCTAAATACATGGCAGAATATGGAAGAGCCTATGACCTCAGATTCTGTCTGCTTACCTCATCTTCTTTCCCAGAAACCCCCAGAACCACCGCACATGCCACGGGCTCATGCTGCCTGGGTTGGATCACACATAGCATCAGAGGAGCAGTTTCAGGTGCAAGGGCTGCCCCCCACTAGGTGCATTTGGGCAAAGCACCGGATTCCTTCATCTGAACCCCAGAAGTTTCTGGGTTTCAAACTGAAAGCTATGACCTGGCCCTAGTGCATAGGATGTATTCAAGGATTCAACTAGAAGATGTAGGTAAAATGTTTAAATAATATAAAATACTAGAAGTCTGTGCAGCTTAGTAAATGTTATTTCTCCTCCTCTGAAGCTGGAAGTCTTTCCCCCACATGTTGCCTTGCCTCATCCTCCAGCCCAACATTGAGATGAGAGGCCTGTATCCTTTTTTCTGACCTAGGCACATGGGGAGGTTTCTGGTAAGACTAATTCAGGACACTTACAGCATTGGACCCATCTTCTGACCACACATAGTCACCGAAGATGGAATAATTTAGAAATCCCAAGGCAGACATTTGTGTGTGGTGGGGGGGTAGGTGAGAGAGAGAGAGAGAGAGAGAGATTCCTTATTATCAGGTGAAATCCATAAAATATCCTTCCTCTTCCCCTGCCCATCCCTTGAACTCTGCCTTATACCTACCTGGGAGTTCTTTAAATGTGGTTCTGTTGGTGATGAAGCAAACAGAATAACTTGCAATTAATCCTAGAAATAAGCAAATGAAGTGAGGGCCTCATTGGATCAGCCTGGGAGTCCCTTCTTCCCATCTCCCTCTCCCAGGAAAGGTCTGGTGGACTGTGCTTGCCATGGATGATTGATTATAGTGCCACTGGTACAGTATACCCTGCATGTCTTGAGAAACATCTCTTCTCCTACCACTTCCAAGCTCTCTGGGGGTATGCAGCGAAGATATTCCTTGGCATTATTTCCCTGTATCACTGGCCATTAGCTGTTTTTACTTGCTCTGAACATGTGCCAAAGCCCTTGGCCCCAACACAGAAATCGCTTTTATTAAACCCTAGTGATGAAAATATGCTTATATTACCCATGATAATTTCAAAATGCTCACAAACTAACCCGACCTATTTGCTATGCATTCCAATTAGTGTTTTACAAATCTGCTCAAGGATTATTTTCACATTTTTGATAAGACTCCTAAGACCAGGAGTATATATTCTGATAGTGTCCTGGACAAACTATGACCCATGACCACATCCAGTGCACTGGCAACTCTAAAGTTCCGATTGTATAAGTTCAAACTGATGACAGATGTGCTCCTTAACACATTGGGTAGCAGCCATTTTGCTTCTAGGTGTTTGCTGAGACACAGTGGAATTCAGGGTGCATCTTGGGGACTCTCTAGTATCACACAAGTCTCATCAGAACCAACCCGCTGGTGCAAAAGATATTCGTAAACACAAGGGGAATGAAAAATGTTAACTCGTCAACAAAGGCATCATTTTACTTGCTTAGATGAAGAAAGAAAGCATACAGTATTGAGGTGTTCCTCTCTTTATGAGAGAAGGTTTCAGAGAAAATGAACTGATACTGCATATGTGAGCATTTGGTTCATTCAGGGAGGGTGTTTGGTATAGTATATCTTAGCCTGTCCAGCCATTCTCTTCCCAACAGTGACCCCTCATGGTTTACAGTCACTGGGATTTCCTGTCAGCTGAAGGGAATAAAAAATCCTCTTTGCTGGTGTAATCTGAGAGACCCATGTGTGACAAGGCCTGCAGTCATTGGCAGGACGCTTTGACATAGCAACAAATGTTGATTCCTAACATTGGGAGGCAGGCTCTTCTAACCAACAGACTGATGCTCTTGGACATTCCTACCAATCAGGGGACCCAAGCGAGCCGTGGTTGGCACTGTGGGGCCACCGAATAAAGAACCACACAATATCTGAGTCGAGTAGCTTATAATTTACTTGAGAAGATAAAGAAACTAACCAGAAAATCCAGTAAATGGAAAGCACTCGGAACAAACTAGTGCTTCAGGTAAGAAGTGACATTGAAGTTGAGAGGCCCGCAAAGAGTCACAAGGTGGATAATATTAGAGGACTGAGCCGTGAAGATGGGGAGGTGGGTAGAATATCTGACTTAGCTGCAACAGAAGGTTTGCACAGAAGAGGAAGGAGAAATAAATACATCGTGGACAGGCAGAAGGGAGTGAGATTGCAAAGGCCTTGTAGGCCAGGCTGAGGGAGTGGGCTCTCACTTTCTCAGTCTCTATGATAATCTGGAGCAGGGACTTGATAGGCAAGGAGGGAACCGCTACAATATTCGTCATGACCCCACACAGAACACAAAGGGAGGAAATGTAATTAAAGGAGGAGGAATTGGACTAGAAGATTCTTGAAATCAGAATAATAGATTCTGGATAGATAACAATGGCAGGTTATAAATGTGAAATGCCAGAGCTGCAAAGATCTCAGGGATAACCTACCAAAGCCTTCATTTTATCAATCAGGAAAATAAGGCCCAGAGAGCATCATATCTTGCCCAAGGTCACACAGCTAGTGAATGGCCGAGCTGAGATCTTCTAGAATCAGTTCCCAAGAATCCTCCACGAATGGAAAGCTTGGCTTTCTGTCCTGGGATGGCAGAGTTGTCTGTTCTGATGAACAATAAGATCCCCAGTCCTCCGATGGCACCTCTCAGCTGATGAGAAAACATGGCAAATCCAGGACTTGAGATAATTAGGAACAAAGTCACTTAATGATCTCACTTTTCATCTTTAAAATCTTAACAGCACATCCCCTTGGATGTCTTATTTGTTAGAGATAAGGTTGGTGAGGTTGTCTAAAATAGTTTAAAAGAAAAACAAAAATGGCAAATTCCCCCTAAAACTAGCAGTACCAACAGAATTACATGTATTATCCAATTAATCTATTCAAATCTTTGCAAGAAGAAAGAGAGAAATATATACTTTAGAAAAACACAGAAATCTCTGTATTTTCTACTGAGTTCCTTAAGACTAACTGCCTTAATAGAAAAATGGCATTTTATTGGACCTAGAGAGTTTTTCTTTTCCATCTCACACTATCAGCTTTATTGTTTCCTAATGCCAATGGCAGTCATATCCACTTTCAGTTCTAATTCTCCAATCTAACTTTTTCTAAGCCTTGACAACCATCTATGATTAAACATGTTGGGATTCTTTGTTGAACACGAGTCAATAGCGTGCTGTATGAGAGCCTAAGGAGAAAGAGAAGTACAAATTCTGTGGGAAGCTATTTCAGGTGTGTGGCAGATTTCTGCACGTGGGGTCCAAGGTCCAAGCGGCTACTAGTATGGCCTCTGAATAAAAGAGATATTAAAATAATAACAGCAGTAAAGAAGTTCACCTCTAAAACAATAGCATGTCAAGTCTCAAAGGAACTTTAGAGTTTATCTAAAACTCTTACATTTTACAGCTACTTATTCAGGGTCAAGCAAGGGATAAGTTGGCCTCCATGGAGGCTGTGGGACCTGGGCAAAGGACTGAAAATGCAGCAGAAATATATAAAATGATAGACTTAAGAACCTCAGAGATCATTAGTCCTGCCCTGCACTAGGGGAAGGGTGACCCTGAGATTAGAAGGGGAACTGGCTAGTGCCTGGTAGTTCATGGGAGGGTTGGCTCCTAGATCCTGGTGCCACTTTCTCAGCCTAGCATGTCCTTCACTGCACACAGGGCGTTTTTGTAGCCATTGATAGGAAGAAAAAATATCCTTCCAATATTAGCATATTGTAAAATGTGAGCTCACTGTAATTCTCAGGAAATGAGGCATTCTGGTTAAATGAATTAGCTGATTAATGCGACCCCAGGTCTGTTCCGTGTTTGCGATTCTTGCCCACTCTCCCATCTGCTGTGATATCCGATCCTTCACAAAGAGGCAATCAGAAACCTCTTCCTGTTTCTGCTCTGGTTTTTTGGAAATCTTTCCAAAATGTCAGATTCCCATTTTCTTTTTATACTCCATCTAGTCTAGTGAACATCACTGGGGCTTTGTTTGCTGATGAAGGATCTCGCTATCACTGTGTAACACTTGCTGTTAATGACAAGGCTGAGATAGATTATTTTACACACTTCTATTATTTCTGACAACTTTTCCAACCTGATCTGATGTGGCAAAGACAAAGATTTTGTTGAAAAGATAATTTGTTTCTACCTTTTTCTAGTCTGGAGTGTCTGTGATGGGAATAAATGTTAAGGCATTAGGTTTGTTGAGTTCTCACAATATGCAGGCTCAGTTCCTCAGTGACAGTCTCACTGAATCCTCCTCACCACCCCGTGAGATCTGCATTTCCATCCTCACTTTTCAGATAAGGAACGTGAGGCTTGGGGAGTTTCAGCAGCTTGCCCAGGATTATACAAATAGTAAAGGGGCTGGGATTTTAATGCCCCTCTGAGTCCATGGTTAGCAATGACTGTTCAAGGGACCAGGAGTATATTCCTAACTGACGTGGAATAAAAACTTCAATGTTATCATTTCTATATGGAGGCAAAATGGAAATGTTTGGTGGTTCTTTATCTTTTGGGGGTCACTCCTCTTATGTGTGCCTCAGTTTCTTCATCTTAAAAATAAGAAAAGGAGGGAAGTAAGCCAGGCCGCTATTTACTAGATAGTCCTTATTCAGAAGCACAAGTCTCTTCTTTTCTGTACCACTGTTAGACTTGGAGCTATAGGCAATGAAGGAGACAGATCTGCTTTTTGTCATCTGAGGACATTTCATCAGAAAGACATGGCAATGAATGAGCAAGTCAAGAACAAATAGGTAAAACGGACTCTGCATTTTCTCAAGCCAATAGGTTACACACAAAGTGTCAGTGAAGAATCCAGGTGTTCCAGACTACAACCTTCAAATACAGGGATGCTCAGAGCATGGACTTCTTTCTTTTTGAGCTGTCCGAGAGGGCTTCTTAGAGGATATGAGATTCCTTGTATTGTATGTGAGAGAGAAAACACCCTGGAGAAAACCAAAGATGGTGTGTTCTAATAGTCTGTTAATGCTGAGAGAAGGCTCTGAGGCAAGAGTGGGATGGTCTTGAAGTAGAATGCACAAAGTATGTGTTAGTTTCCTGGCGCTGCTATAACAAAAACCACAAACTACATAGCTGTAAATAACGGAAATGTATTCTCTCAGAGTCTGGAAGCTAAATGTTTGAAATCAAGGTGTTGGCAGGGTTGCTTCCTTCTGAGGGCTCTGAAAGAATTCAATCTGTGCCTCTCTCCTAGCTTCTGGTGATGATGGCTAGCAATCTTGAGCGTTCCTTGACTTGTAGGTATACATCTTCCATCTCTGCCTCTGTCCGCACATGGTGTTTCTCCCTGTATGTTTCTGTCTTCTTGAGAGGACAATCAGTTGTATTGGATTAAAGGGCCACCCTTCTCCAGGAAGACCTCATCTTACCTTAGTTAATTATATTTGCCACAATCCCATTTCCAAATAAAGGCACATTTTAAGGTACTGAGGGGTTGAGACTTCAACATATTTTTTGAGGAGACACAGTTCAACCCATGACAAAGCATAAAAAGCAGAATGTTAAAAACTGCAGAAATGAAATTATCCAGGTTTGCTGAATTGTGAGAACAGTGAAACAGGGATTCCTAGATGGGCAAAGGCATATCAATCAAATGCATTCCCTGAGTCCTGGCCTCAGCAGGGCTTGTCACTGGATGCTGGGTAGAGCACAGACTGCAGTAGCCCTGGACAGGACAGGAAGCAGACAGGAGGCTGCAGCTGGCATCCAGGTAAACATTGCCACCCACTGAAATGGGAAGGGCTGTTGAGGAAGCAAATTGAGAGAATGATCAGGAACTCATTTTGGAGTATAGGACAGAGATGTAAAAGCGGCAGTTAGATATACACTTCTGGAGTTCAGCAGAGAGGTCTGAGTTAGAAATAAAAAAAATTGGTGTCCACTCACATATAGATGGCATCTGTCTTTGTTATCTATAACTTGGTAGTACATTATTCCAAAACTTAGCAACCCAAAATACCATTCATTTACTCACACAGTTTCTGAGGTCGAAAATCTGGGAGCAGCTCAGTGGGCCTGCGGTCAAGCCGTTGGCCAGGGCTGCAGTCATCGGTAGGCTCTGCTGGAGCTGGAGAACCCACTTCCGAGCTCACCACCTGACTGTCAGGTCACCACCTCTGTTCCTGGCTGGTCTTGGCCAGAAGCTTCAGTCCCCTGACCTGTGGACCTCCCTGGAGGGCTGCTCACATAACATGGCAGCTTACTGCCCCAGAGCAAGTAATTAAAGAGAGAAGGGGAGTGGGAACAAAGACAGGCTGCAGTCTTCTTTACAATCTAATCTCAGAAGTGACATGCCACACTTCTGCCATATGCTAGTAGTCACAATTACCAACCCTGTACAATGTGGAAGGTACGGGAGATGAGTCCCAGGAGATGGAGATCATTGGAGTTCCTCTTGGAATTTGGTTTTCACATTATGTAAAGTCATGAGACAGAAAGAGATCACTAAAGATCCCTCTCTTCCTCCCTTCCTTCCTTCCTTCCTTCCTCCTTTTCTTTTGTGCTTTTTTTTTCTCTTTTTTATCTTCCATCTCCTCCTCCCTGACACATAGTTGCTGACTACCTACTATGTGACGGGCCTGTGTAAGGCCCCTGGGGTCAGAAACAACTTTAATACAGTGCTTGTTCCTGAGGAGTTCCCAGGGACAGTGAGGCAGCCAGCTCTACAAATAACCACACCGGCACCATCGGGTCCCAAAGCCAGACAGACCAGGGGTCCTGGGAGCCCAGAGGAAGAAGCACCAAGCTCTAGGTGGATGTGGGGAAACCTCACGGCAGAACATGGAGACACTTAAGAGTGAGCATGGGGTTCTAGAACACCCAAAAACAACTTCAGGGAGCAAACTGGGGACCAAGAATAAGTGAGCCACTGTACTGTGAGGAAGGTGAAACTAAGACGCCCTCCCCACCTCATCCTGGATTTGGGCTCCATCTGTGAGACAGGGGTCTCACCCCACTTCTAGGAACCCTCCCCAACCCAGGACATGGATGCTCACTGCCATCAGAGGTGGCACCTCAGCAGGCCAGGCTGTTCTGAGGCCAAGGGCTGGGTGTGCCTCCTGCAGGTGGGAAATGGAATGGCATGGCCGCGGAGCTGAGGAGCAGATCAAATCCAGACCCTGCCTCTATCCCCAGGCAGCCAGCCCTGCTGGAGCCCAGCCAGGCAGCCCCATCGATCCCAGACCACGCAGGAGAGCCTTTGAAATACGGCTGCCTCTTCCTGGGCCTGCTCCCTGTGCCCCCATGGTGTCATTTCCAAATCCATTACATTCCAATGGCTTTGGGATCTTTTAATTACATGTGACGAAGCTTTGCCGTTGCTGGAATTAGACGGCCTGTGTTGACGATTTATAGGCCTCAGCTTTCACGCAAGCAGGGTAATAAATAACATGAAATGGGCCCTTCAGTATTAAAAACTTCAGAGCTACCCACTAAGCCATGACAGAAAGAAAAAAAATAAAAGGGTAAAAAAAAACCCAGTAATGTCTGTGTCTCATGTGTTTAAAATACTGTATGTGAAACAGGGAATGTCAAAAATACGGGGTGCTGAGCAATAGGCAACTCATAAAATTTTATCTCTGGTATGAGGATTTCCAACCATATAATGAGGACTTTCCTTTTCTTTTCTTTTTTTTTTTTTCCATTTTTAATCCTGGGCAATTTGTGCCTGATGAGGTGACTGAGAGGACAGGTTGGCTGGTGTACCCATTTTGCTTCCCCAAATTTAATGGCAGGGTAAGGACTGCAGGGTGAAGCAACCCCAGGCCCCACCTCCCCATCGGGACTCTCTTCCTGGTCCCCTTGGCCAGCCCTGTTTCCCGCCTCAGACTTTTGCGCATTCTGGTCTCCATAACTGGAACAACCTCCCTACTCCTTTCCTTCCACTCACACTTTCTGACACCCCCTTCCTTCTCCCCAACACTCCGAGGCCTCCTTTGACCTCATATGGTACCTGCCCCAAACATACCACATTCAGGGTTGGTCAGATGCCGGCTTGGGGAGGTACCAAGCCCAGTGGTACTCATAGGCCTTATCTGTCCTGCCAAAGCGGAGGCTCCCTGAGGACCAGGGCTTGGCATCTTCCTTTCTTTCCCGTCTTGGCACCTGGCACAGAGCTGAGCACACAGCAGAAACTCCACAAAGCCCTTGTGATTAAAAATCTAAGAATCAGGAATTCAGCTGGGTTTCAGTACAGAGAGGCAAGAAAATAGAATGTGAGAGAGGATGACGAGAGAAAAGGATAGGACTGGAAGAGGAGAAATGTCTCATTTCAGACCTTTGGATTGGGAGGAATATGAGCTCAGAATACCTCAAGCACAGTGGAGCCTCTTTATAGGACAGCAATACAAATGGGAATCAAACAGCATGGGGATCCAAGGCCGTTCTGGAGGCAGGGCCGTTCTGTGCCCCACAGCAGCAGGAATGCCTGGCCTTCTTGCCAGGGTTCTGCCTCTCCCGTGATTCAGCTCTATGTGTGTGTGTTTCCCTGTCTGCTCCCACTACTGACCAGCTCAATGATCTCAATTCTAAGATCAGATAGCCCTTGGGAGTCACTTTGTCCTTAGGCAAATCTCTCAAATCAAGACCTACTCATTGGCATCTGACCAACATAGAGGTAAGCTGCCTGGGATCAGGTGCCCACTGTGGTCCGGTGATCCATCTGTAAGGGACAGGCTCACAGGCACCCGTTCAACTGTCCTGGTAAAAAAAAAAAAAATAGACCAAACTTGTGTCCAATGGCGAGCTGAGGAAGGATAGGCCTTCTTGGGGCTTCAAATAAAGAATGGTTCACAGAAGAGATTTATCTTTGCTTGAGCCTTAAAGTTGGTCCAAATGTATACAGATAGAGATCATTCTAAACCTGAAAGAGTCAAAAAGTCAGACCTAGCAGTATCTTATGGCCAGTAGACATCCAAGCCTTATGGATGAAATAGGATCTAGATTCTGAAATCTGAAGGACAGGAAAGAACTGGCAGAGGGCACCGCGGTGGATGAGAGTGTGTGAGGTCACTGGGCTGCCTATTGCCTACGTCTGAGGATTCTTGATGCAACATACTCTCCATATGGACAAGAATCATTGCCACATTGACTGTTGTGTCCCCAGTGCTTAAAACACAGTCTACACAAAATAGGTACTTATTTGCATCTATTTTGAATGAGTTAATAATGTTGGAAGGCAAAGACCTCTTCCCAAGAGCAGGCTCAGTTCTTTGACAGATTTTTTCAGAAGCATCTATCCTAGGGGCTGTTTAAATGAAAGAGAAAAGGGTCTTTAGCTTTTGGGGTCCCTCAGGCATCAACAATCACAGAGCCTAGCTTAGGTTTTCAGCTCTCTTGCCTGAAATAACCTTCAGGATTATTGCAAAGGTGTATTTCCCTGCTTAAGAATAACTTTGTAATATCTGTGGGCTGGAATCCCCAAACGTCATGGGTGAGAGATGCAGTTAGTGGCTTTGAAAGTCCCAGTAGAGCCCATAGTGGATGGTCAGGGTCAAAACACTGTCACAAGGACTGCCTCTCCTGAAGGATGGACAAGGAGAAAACAGAGAATCAGACTAGCTCAGCAATCCTTTGTCTCAGACACAAAAGGTATTCAAGTGGAATTTGGTGAAAGGATGGAGAAATGGGGAAGTTTGGTTTATGACACAGGAAGCGATGTATACCAGAAAGGTAATTTGGCTATTTTCTTTTCTCCATAAACTTACTGCAATGAATAAACAATAGTATCCATAAAGATGAATCTTGCTTTATACAAGAAAAAAAGAACTATTGAAAAATGAAGTGAAGACTAAATCCCCTTTACCCACTGACTTACATTACTAGACCCATAGAATCAGTGAAGTACTACCTAGTAGATCTGTAAGGTACCCTCGAGGTTTAGATCAAATCCCGTATTTATAGGTGAAGTACATGAAACTAGGAGTCCATAATGAAAGTAAAAATGGGTGTGGTTTTGCAGTGGGAGGGATGGCGGACGAACCAGCACCAGCCATTTGCTGACTGTATGGCTCTCAGGGACTAGACATGGCCTTGGACCTTGGGGCTGTTATTTATTTAATATATAATATTATTTCATATTTTATTTAATTTTGAATTATTGTATATTTATTTATTATTTAATATCTGTCTCTAAATGGACCCACATTTAAAAAATGAGCCTTACCCTACTAATACTTATATAATCAGGGCTTTACAAAGATGTTAGGTAGTTGGATACATAACTAGATAGAGATAACCATATTTTTCGAACTATAAGATGCACTTTTTTACCACATTTTTTGCTTCAAAATTTTTTCCCCTATTTTCCCCTCACACCATAAGATGCACCTAGGTTTTAGAGGGGGAAAATAGGGGAAAATTTTTGAAGCAAAAAATGTGGTAAATGGTACATCTTATAGTCCGAAAAATATGGTGCATATAAACATAATATCTATCATATATATTATTAATTTTATATTTTATATATACCTTAAAATAAAAAATACATAAACATTAAAATAGGAAACATTCATCCACACATGGCCTAAAATATTCTTGCATTCCAGTAGTGGTATACGCTTGCCCTTTAGAAATTACTAGACTAGAAGATTTTCATGGAACTTTAAGGTTCTCTGATTCTGAAAAGAGGTTTGGTTTTGTGAGTGTTTTGGAAGCGCCTGGAGCACTTCGCCTTCTTCTCTCCACCTTCCGAAATCGTGGCGCTGCTCAAATCGCAGCTGCCTGCGAAGGCTTCTGTACCGAAGACAGTAACACAGCAGGCGTGAGCCCGCCACCTTTAGAAAGGCCTGCCAGCAAGGGTGGCCTGTGGCTGGTGGCCGGGAACTTGGATCTCAGGGGCGTTCCCGCCATTCCCTAACTGATCAGCACGGCTCCCTGGGCCTGCACTGTGTGCGCAACAATGTGGTTCACGCTGAACAACCGCTTCCTTCTCTGGGAGTCTGGAATTTGGGTACGTGCGAGGCAGAGGGTGTCTATAGCCCGCAGTCAAAACCCTGGACAGAGCATCTCAAGTGAGCTTCCCAGGTAGATGACACCCCACATTTGTCGTCACAATTCAGTGCCGGGGGCATTGAGCGTGGCCTGCGTGACTCCCCTGGGAGAGTGAGGAGCATGACTCCGCTGAGAGCTTGCGCCTGTTTCCTGCAGACGGCCCGTGTGCCAGCTCCCTTTGCTGCGTTTCCTTGGTGTCCTTCCGCTGTAATACATCTCAGCCTGAGTGTATCACGCGCATGAGTGTAACGCTATGCTGGGTGCTGAACCCTGAGCCTGGGAGTGGTCTCGGGAGCCCCACATACAACTTCCTTCCATGACCATCCCCACCTCCACTTCTCTTGCTATTCTGAGCTCCTTAAGCAAATTAGATATATAGTCATGCAAATCTGTCCCTTGTTTCTTTGATTAATAGATAATTAGTAATATATGATGTCTCTCTCCCATTCATTAATAAGCTTCTACAAAATCAAGGAATCATTTCTTATATGATTTTGGTTTACATTTGTGTTTGTGCCAAATAATGTCTTATTCATAGTAGTTGTTCTAAGTTTCTTTTTTTTAAAAAAAAAGAATACAAAACAAAACAACACGATGGATACAATATGTGGTAATTGTAAAAATAACTTAGAAAATACAGAGAAGCAAAAAAATTTAAATCATCCATGATTCCTCACCCAGAAATAACCATTTTAACCACTTGGTTATATATCCTTTTAGTCCTCTCATTACCCAGAAGTAGGTTTTGTAAAAATGATATCATGATTTTTGTTAGTTACCTTTTACTTAATATATAATGAACATCTGCCCATATGATTACACATTTATCAATACCATCATTTTAATAGTTACTTAATAATAACTCATTATGTGTCCCAAACTGATGACTCTCAAGCAAAACATCACCTATAGACATGGTTTTGTGTGTGTGTGTGTGTATGTGTGTGTGCGTCATAGTATTGACCTACCCAATATTTATAAATAATACGTTAGAATTAGTTTCCAGGATCTATATATTGGAAGACTTCACATAAAAGTCTATATTTTCTGCTTTTCTTTAAATATGGTAACACCACATTCCCATGAGGTGTCATAGATAGAGCTGAGTGGAAACTGCCCTTTTTAGATGGAGCTTGGACTCTATTTGCCTCAATCCCCACCATGCCCTACTGTCTCCCTGAAACTGACGCTGAGGGTCAGTTGCTATTTATCATGCTTTGGGCTGATTTTCTTTTACTACAATCAGAAGAAAGTGCAACATTTCTTGTACCCACATGTCTAGCAAAAGCTAGACCTAAATAAACAAAGAAGACAGTTTGTTTCAACAGAGTGGAAGAGGACATATTTCTGAAGTCCTTAAACTGTGTGCCAAGGAACCCCAGTGCACCACAGGGAATCCAACAGCACTGTAGGATATTTTTAATGATCAAGGAACACATTGTGATAGTCATTGCTGTCAAGTATTGCTCAAACTACCAGCTTGAGGGGGTGCGAAGTTTCAACCTTAGATCACGTCACATATGATATTGTCATATTTTTGCAAAGCTGGGTTTTTATTGGTCACTGTGTTAATACTACTTGGCCATTAAAAAGAAAATTGTACCCTTTATGACAACATGGATGGACCTGGAGGACATTATGCCAAGTGAAATAAGCCAGCCAGAGAAAGACAAACACCATATGATTCCACTCATATGTGGAATCTAATGAACAAACTGAACTAACAAGCAAAACAGAGACAGACTCGTAGATGGAGAGCAGGCTGACAGCCATGGGGGGTGAGAGGAGGGGTTTAGGGGGTGGAGGGATAGAACAAAAAGGAAAAAGGACTCGAGGACATGGACAACAGTGTGGTGATTGTGGAGGTGGAGATTATAAGGGGGACAAATGGTAATAAAAAATACAATAAAAATATTTTAAAATTTTAAAAAGAAAATACCATACAAAAATTAATGTGGAACAGGAAATGAGGGTGGAAGTGTCCAAAGTGATTCCAAGCTTTGAGCAAGGGTACAATCCCCAATAGGCACATGCATCCCATTAATCATTAATTATGATTATTTAAGAATAAAATACAAATATTATTTTTCTTTCAACATGAGTGTAATATTTTTTCAAACAGTTACTAAATTGTTAGGACACAAATACTTATGAGTTTATTTGGACCTCTGTGCCTACATGAGGCATTCATCTGGCCTAAGGGTGCTGTAAAAATATTACTGAGGCACAGTTTGGCAACCTTTGGCATGTTCCTTGTGGAACTAAAGATACCAACGCTGACCGTTTCACTCTTGCCCGACTAGTCTCAACCCACATGGCCACTGTGTCCTTACAGCTGGTACCACCTGTATTAGGCACATCTAGTGCCAGCCCCTATCCCTGAGACATTTAGATTGCTCTTTACTCTTCAATAAACAAAGAGGAGCATCTTCATAGCCAATATTCTCAGGTATTCAAGATTCTGTTCGTAGCATAGGCTCCCAGAAGAATTGTTGATTCAAAGATCAACCAAGCTTTTAAGCTTACAAAAATTATTTCTAGATTGACTTGGCTTCATTTGAGAATTCCCAAGACAGAGAAAACTCCCCTCCACACAAGTAGCACAGAATACGTGGGGACTGGATTGAACTGAGGCAAATCACATTGAAGAGAATCAAACCAAACTGAACCTCTGACAGTACTGGGCTAAGCTTTTTCTTTTCTCTACTGGAAGCTGCCTCCCACTCTGATACAGCCTCTGGAAAAAGCAGTCAACCTCACAGGAACAGGAGAGCTCTTGCTATGGAAAGGAAGCCTGAAAAAAAAAAAAAAAAAAGGAGAAGGAAGGAAGGAAGCCTGTGGACAGGTTCTTTTACAGAAGAATCTTTTCTGAACCCCAAAAGGCCAGGGCTGAATAGTTAAATCTGGCTTTGACGCCAGACTAACTTCAGATCTACCACTGGCTAGTTGTTGATTTTGGGCTCATTACTTAAACCTCTGTGTCTTAGTTTTCTCATCTGTATAATGGGAATAACTACTTCGTGAGTTTGTGGTGGAGATAAAAAGGAGATATTCTTTGCATAGTGCCTGACACATATTAAGGTCTCAATGACAGTCAATTTTATTTGTTCTCTTGGATGTATTTAGATGTCCTCAAAGCAAGATTCACCTGCGTTTCCATTCCTTCCTGCAGGCTGACTGCTCTTGCTACCAGTCAAAGGCATAGGGAAGACATACTAGACCATGCTTGGCCTTCTCAACCCAGCGACTAATCCATACCCTTTCTTGGTCCCTGGGCCTTTTTGAGCCAGCCTGAGAAACTGGCACTTTTTAATCTGTTCCTGATTAGGACACGGGTCAGGAGGCCAAGGGCACCTTCCTATCCTGAGTAGAGGCAGCTACCTGAACAACCTGTTCTTAATAGTTACAAAGCCAAGAATATTGCCATCTGAGCAAAGCAAAAGCAATAAGAAAGGTGTTTGTTGGTTTAAGAAGCATGAAGGGTGTTTTCCTGATCTTCATTATGTTTAGAGACCCATTGCTTTGAACATTGGGGGGCCAGATCCCCACCCTTACTATGTCTACTCGGGGAGAACTTTTCTCAGAGACATTGAAAACCTGACTTTGCATCTCTGACATCCCTCCTGCCTCATGCTCCATGCTCTTTTCCTCTCATCCCCTCCTAGTCTGGCTCATCCTGCAGAAACTCCTCCCCTGACCCCTTGGGTATCTCCAAATAAAGAATAAACTAAGAGGCTCTGGAATAAACTAAGCCAAACCAAGAGAATACCCACAGACCCCACAGATACTTGAGTTTCACAGCCTGTGATGTAACTGATAGAGCTCCTAGTTTGGAACCTAAGAGCTGCTTTTGAGTCCCTGTCCTGCCCCTTATAGACCTTCT
Source organism: Trachops cirrhosus (assembly GCA_028533065.1). Classification (NCBI taxonomy): domain Eukaryota; kingdom Metazoa; phylum Chordata; class Mammalia; order Chiroptera; family Phyllostomidae; genus Trachops; species Trachops cirrhosus. Next base: position 18,151,613 of record CM052547.1, on the reverse strand, counting down.
GGTGACAGTCTTGACCCTCAGTTTACTCACCTTTAAAATGGAAATGGTAATGTCTATGGGATGATAAAATGAGATGACCTCCATGAAAATGCTTTGTAAAATGTGCATACAACTCTGAGGGATTTTAGTCGAGAAAAGCACTCGAAGCCCACTGTGTGTTGATCAGACCCAAGAAGACTTCTTGTAGAAGAGGGGCTTTGGAGAACAAAAGGGATACATCGTAGATGGGTAGTGAGAAAGTCTAGGAGGGCCAGAAGGCCCCGGATCAGGTGGAAGAGCAAAAGGGTTGTCCTAGAGGAGACAGAGGAGGGGAAGACTGAAAGGGGAACAGGGCATGGTAGGATTCAATAACTTTCTAATCCAAAAGTTGGAGTCTTTTTTACCAATCAATTATTCAAAATACTATTAGTGAGAGCTTTCTAAGGGTTTAGCCTGCTGCCAACTTGATTCCAGGTGTCAGGGAGCTCTGTATCCCATTCATGGCAGGCAGGATCACCAAAGTCAGAAGGAGAGAATGATCCAAGACAGCAGTGAATACAGGGACAGGTGTCCAGTGGGAGCTCTCGAGGAGGAGAAAGCAGGGATGACGTGTGCTGTCATCCTGGGCTCTGGGCTGAGGATGGGGGCGGGAAGGTGGGCTTTGAGGCTGCCAGAACCCTTGTCCCGTCACCACCACCACATTAGCTTTTCCCAACAGCATATGAACAAGATTTCCTTTGGTGAAGGACAAGATCCTGAGGGAAATGACCAGAGGAAAAATAATTTTTGATCAGAAGAGAGGAGTGGTAGAGGAAGCAAGTAAAAGAAACCTAAACTTTAAAGCTAGATGGGGTCAGTTCACCCTCAATTCAGAGCCCTCATTGTACCCAAGCTGAGGCTTAGCTGGATGATGTCACTTAACCTAGAAGTGAAAAGCAGGCCTTCAGCCTCATTATCTGGTGATCTTCCCACTCCTTGAAGGTGGCTTACAAGGAGTCAAAGCATAGGATCTTAGACACAGGCCTGGAGGGCATGGTGGGGCATCTGCAGTGGGTATTGCAAAGGCCCTATGTACCTAGACCGTAAAAAGGGATCCCGGACAATGGAGAGAGCAGCACTGTTGAGCATCTCATAATAGTACCGAAGGTTGGCTTCTCTCCCATTTTCTTTCCCATGCTACCAATTCTCTCTGCTGAATGCCAGGATTTGGGATGTGTATTATGTAGACAATGGGGTGTGGGTGAAAGTCAAGTCCCAACAGCTGAAAATGGGACCACAGGGGGTTCCTTCACCCTCTGTAGATCAGAGTAGTTAAAGAAACAAGAGCTTGTCTTCTGGTCCACCCATGCTCTGCCCTCAATGGATACCTAGAGCCAATAAGCTCGGATGTCTCCAATGAAAGGCGAAGATCTGCTGGACTCACAATTTATGCAAACAACTGAGAATCAGATGTGCTACAAGCACGGCAGGGCCTGAGCCAGCCGAGCTGCGGGAAGCATTTGGGGAAAAGGCTGAAGCAGCTGCCTTCTCAAATCCCACACACCACCTCTGTGCGGCCTCGCCTCTGCTTTCCCCAGACAGGAGACAGCTTGTTCCGGAGACACTTGTGAACATGAAAAGGGAGAGGGAGGGAAGCAGAGGGGAAGAAATCTATTCTACCTCGCAGCTTTCCATCTATACCCCAGTGGAGCGTGGGTAATTTGTTATGCCTAATGAGCAAGAGTCTCCTTATGCGGAGGCAAAAAACGCCAATGGGATGACAAGGCAAGTTGCTATGGGAGACCAAGGGGCCCCACTGAAGTTTGTACAGCCTGGAGAGGGAGCTTCACGGGAGGAAGGAGCAGCTGTCTCCTTCTGTCAGGGGACTCTGCCCTTGCATTTGGGCTGAGTTTTCTGTGTTTTGAGGCTCTTTTACATCTATTATTATAATTGAGCTTTATAGCCACCCAACGTAGTAGATGGGTCTGGTGTTATTTTTCCTGTTCCTCAGATGAAAAGACTGAGGTTCAGAGGAGTTAAAGAAACTGTCCAAAGTCATGAAGGTAGGAGATGGATATATACCCACGCTCCTAATTTCCAAATTTTATCCCAAGTATGTCTTGTTTGTTAAAAGGGACTGAGGTCGATCTGGGGAGCTTGAGGGATATCAACTGTACAGAACCCTGTCTAGAAAGATGGAAATGGACAGTGTAAGGCAAACCAAGGCTCACTTCTCAGAAGAGGACAAACCCATAGACCTCATTACTAAGAGAAGTTTAGGTAATTGCAGGCATTGTGCTTGGAAGAAATGACTGAGGAAACCTGGGTGGGAGTCTCGAGCCAAGCAGGGTGGAGCTTATACCTTGACCCTCCCGCCTTTCCAGGCCAACCTCTCAGCACCACCCACTCAGAACCACAGCTGCTCCCTGAACCCACCAGATTCTTCCCACTTCCATGCCTTCATGCATCCTCTTCCTGAAACTTCAAGTTCAAATATGGAAATTCTTAAATCCCATAATAAATTTATTTCTCCCTCCTCTGAAATCACATTGAAATGCTAACATGCCCCTCCACCTTTCTCTTCCACTGGACTGTGAGCTCTTTGAAGGAAGAATCTACGATTTACTCATCACTCAATCCCCAATACCTGCCAAGGGGATTAGCACTTACTGGGATCCTAGTAGATGCTTACTAATTGATGGTTCCATCACCAAAGCCATCTTAATTTAAATCAAAATCATTCGTTGAGCATCTTCTTGAGCTGGCCATTATGTGGGCAATGGGGTGTGAGTGAGTTAACTGTTCATACACTCTATCACTCATGGAGGCCTTTGGCAAAGCGGAAAGAATGTTCATACTATATTGAATTTGGACAACATAATGAACATAGGAGTTTGAGTGTGGTGACAATCTGAACTGTTTAAGGAAGGATCTGAGGGGCTTTGAAAGAAGAAAAGGATTTACAAGACATTCCAAGGCTCTATTGAAGGTCCTCCAGGCTGGGCTCTGTAGCAGCTATAAGATCAACGCGAAGCACAGTCCCTATTGTCACAGAGCCGAGAGGTCCAAAGTCAACACAGCTGAGGCAAACAGAAGAAAATGAAGGACTGTATGCTAAGGAGCTGTGCATTTCTACCACGGAGATTTCAGAAAAGCGAGAGCTAGAGTAATTAAGAAGGCTTCATGGAGGAGGTGACATGAGCTGGAATTTTGATTATATTTAGATTCAGAAAGGCACACATTCCTGGAATAAGGGACAATCATGTGTCTAGAGCCAATAACTAATCGATATGGCTTAAAGCAAGCAATGAGTAGCTGTAAATCTATCCTCTACCCTCAGACAGGTTCCACCATAGGCAGAAAAGACATGAATACATGATACCTTCCTTTGCACCAAGACACTAATTTTTTCTTAAATATGGAGAATTAAAAAAGAAGAACTCCAGATGGATTTTTAAACACAGTGGGGAATTGGGCGGTGTGATGGCAGATGGCTATTTCAGCTGCACACGGGTAAAAATAATTTCAACTCCCCAATACCCAAGACTGCTCTGAACTTGTGAAAAAACCTCTGAAGGAGAAGCTGCAGTGTGATGCTCGAAGCACAGAGCTGCAGCAGATGGGGTCCGAGGGCTCGGAGCTCGCCGAGAAACGACCTGCCGCTGTTGGGACAACACTGCCCAGCCCGCTTGAGGGAGGCCCCGTCTCACCAGGCTCTGTCAGGGCTGAGTCTCGATTTTAGCCCAGGCTGAGGAAAGTGCCCTGGCATTTCCTCCTCTACACTGAGGGACATCTCCATTCGGAGATGAGTCCATTTGAGGGCTATGAGTGGGGGCTGTGAGTTGAAGACATCAGGGAAGCAGAAAATATCCAGAAGTGTGTGCTGGTGGGAGGTTAGGTGACTTGAACGGGGGCAGGGTGATGACTGTCGAAGTTGACACTTCTGGGTGGCTGATGGCTGCAGAGGTGTCCAGGCTGGCTTTACTGTGGCAGGCTGGGTTTTCCCACGTTTACTGTCATCTAAACTATACCCCAGAGATGGAAGAGGGAGGGGACCTAAGTGGAAGCTCACCTTTTCCATCTGACTGCCACCTTGTGGAACACTGATCTTTTGTCACACTCCACTCTATGGGCCACCAGAATAAGCTAACTGCAGGAGTGAGGGAGCCAGCCAGGCCACCAGCAGCATGAAGAACTGGGCATCCAAAAGGTCTGGTGCCAGAGAACAGTCAAAGATGAGAAGGCAAGGACTAAGGGGGACACGTGTCTATGTCCCCTAGGAAATTAAATTCCAGAGGAATACTCTAGAACAGGAGTGGTTAACAGGAGCTTCTGGCTAGTTGGTCCCTGGTCCCGGGCCCAAGAGATCAAAGTCGCAGGCGAGACACCCTAAGTGAGCTCTGACCCACGCAAGGGCAGTGCTTCCTGCCTTGCCCAATAGGTGCTGGCATCTAGGGACCACAGTCATTCGTGAGGTCACTGTGGTTTCCTGGGCAGTATGGATTTGGCTGGGCAACATTCTGGGTATGTATTAGCTAGAGCAGGACATGAGTCACAGCAACACAACAGGGAGCATAAGGAACACTGTGACATCAGGGGAAACTGAGTCCTTAAGAGGCATCTTTTTACTTATGCCCCATCCAGATTGGCCTCCCCATTTTAAGGTGGCAGGATGAAGGGGGCAGGGCCATGAGTTTGTGTACAATGGATTGTCAGTGACACACACAACAGGAAGGTCTCTCCAAATGAATTCAAGGGACCTCAGTGTCAGGACCAACCCCTAGGAGAAGCAAATGACAGAATCTAGTTTCAAATCAAGCCTATAGACTGACTGGGGCTCAGAGCCCAATTCCAGCATAAGAAAAGTGAAAGTGTGCCTTTATTCACGTGTTAGACCATTCAGAGCGAGGCAGAGAAACACTGATGATGGGGACTTTTGATTTATTGATCCCGAAAGAGACTCAAATGTCTCATTGTATTTCCATGTGGTGGCAGAAAAGATGTCGGGGACCTGAGCTGAGGGTTAGTGCCCCAACTCTCAGGTAGCCAGGGCCTGTGTCCAGCTCATCCTCATCCACCACCTCCATTCTCTGCTTCTTGTCTTGGTCTCATCACCCTTGTCTGTCATGTCTAGGTGGCCCTAACTCCTTCAGGAAGCTCCACATGGCCCACTCTGTCCCTTCTCAACATCATTTCTTCATTCTGTCCCCACAGCAACTACAGACACTTTCCCAATGACGCCTTCTCTCCTTGATTTTCCTCTTTGGTCAGAATCAGCCACCAACAGGAGGCAGAGCCTTCTGCCCCCAAATGGCAGCTGAGGGGAATATTGTGGACAGAGGAGGCCATCGGGTGAGCGAGAAGAAACTCTCTGTAATGTGGGTCGTGGGGTCAGCTGCCTCCTAAAACCAAGAATGGGCAGCAGCAATTCCATCAACACAGGAAGTCGGGAGAAGAAGGAGCAGGGGTGGCTGGGGCTTCCAGGCAGGCTCTGCGAGGGAAGCAGGGCCTCACACAACCGGTACATAAAGGGGACGGGGCCTTCAGACAGGTGAGGGAAAGGGACCACAGTCACAGATAGGGAAGTCAGATTTTTTCAGAGGTCCCTGAGGTTGTAGTATTATTGCATAGTATTCTTATATGGGTTTAGAATTAATTTGTATCTCTCATATCCATTTTCATCATAGAATCACTTAGATTTTGAGATGTTCTAGACTAATCTCTTCACCTTGCAGAGTTAAAAATAAGACCCAGGGAAGTAAAATAATATGTTAGCCGTAGATGTGTGACCTGTAGTGGGCTCCCAGTACTGGACCCTCGTCCATGTATGTCCTTCATCATTAGGCCAGCCCTTCCTAGGGCTTCAAAGATGCAACAGAGGAGAGTGAAATGGACCCAAGCAAAAGCTCCATGCAACTCCATCAGTTCACAAAGGCAAGGGGCACCCACTCCATGTTAGAGATGAGGTAACTGATTCCCAGCACCCTCACCACAAAGAGAGGGAGTAGTGCTGGGCTCTCTGGTCCCCCAGCTCCTCTCCTCCCTGCCTGTGTGTGGCCTTCCCTCCTCCCTCCTCCTTTCTTAGTCCCCCGGTGCCCATCACACACTCTGGACACCCCAATGGACACCCCAGACAAAGATGCTGTTCTCAAGGAGCTGATATTCTGGTGGGGAGACACAGACAAACACAAATCAACATGAAGTCAGGTGGTATTGGGTACAGTGGGGAAAATAAAGCAGGGAAGAGGGATCGGGAGTGGTGGGGGTGGCTGGTGGCTATGTTAGGCAAGGTGGTAGGGAAAGGCAGCTCAGATGAGTGGACAAATGAGCAGCAACTTGGAAGGGGGGAGATCAGTCACCGGAACACCTGGGACAGGTGCCTTACCAGCAGAAGGTAGCAGCAAGTGCAAAAGATGTGAAGAGGCAGTTTGTCCAGCATGTGTGAGAAGTGGCTAGGGGCTGAGGGAAAATGAGCAAAGGGGAGAACAAAAGCAGGAGGCCAGGGCAAGGAGTTGGCTTTGACTCGGAGCGAGATGGCAGCCATGAGAGGGTGTGCGCCTACGAGGACCTGACATCCTGAAAGGACCACCCTGCAGTGTTGGGAGAGGGTCATGAAGCTGGCAGAAGCATGCTCAGGCTATGGTAGAACTGAGCTGAGAGGCGATGATCAGTAGACCAAGGGCTCCCAAACTTAACCTCTCAGCACAATAACAGTTACTGTTATAGTGCCTGTTGATCGGGCCAACATTTAAGATCCATGTTATTAAACGAACCCAGTGTTCACATTGCAACAGCATGTACATACTTTTGAAAAACAGCTGTACATGGATGCATGCAAGCTGCATTATTTACGAGGTCTGCAGACTGCATGTTCATGAGTAGGTGATTTTCAGACCCCACCCCCCCTTCGTGACCCAAAAATAGGCCACTGAAACTTTGCTTCTGCCACCTCTCCCATTACATTGACCAGCCTAAGCCCTCTTTCCTCAGGCCTCTCTGCTGCAAGGGTCTAATAAGCTTATGTGGGCTAGGGTGTCAACGATGACAACTGGGCAAGGATTCCTAAGTTGGAATTGATCCCTACCTGGGATTCAAAAAATCCAAGATCAGCCCAGAATTGTAGGTGAAATGCGTGTGAGTATATGCAGTAGGAGGTCAACTTTCATTAGATGCTCCAGGGGCCTTTACTAAGAACAAGAAGGTAAGACCCACAAGTTTAATGAGTTATTCCTCCCAGATACTATATATGCTTTCACAAGGACTTTCAGTGCTTGACCCCAAACAGTGAGCTCCAAAGGGGGGCGGGAGAAGGGAAAGGACAGGCATTTTGAATCCATCAGTCTTCATGTCACCCCGAATTGAAAGACCCACACAATCTATAGGTAAACACATAACTTCTCGGATTCCAGAAAGACAACTTTCTTTCTCTCCTAGCATCAGTCTTGGGCGCTGCCTCTGATACGCTCATTAAAAATCTGTGGCATGAAAAAGAAAAAGCTATACAAGTGCTCCCGTCCGAGAAACAACAGAAGGGTAAGGTCATTCTGATGGAACACACGTATTGGGAGCAATAAATAAATAAATAATCCAAAGCGTATATGCTACCTTTGGGTAAATCACGCTTGATTTGAAGGTCAAGAGCGTTACAATGCCCCGCTTCACCGAGGTGCGTGAAGGCTGAGGCTTGTGGTCTGGTAGAAGAATTTGCAGGGTGTAATTATGCACCCCTTCAACATCCCACCGCCTTGCACATGATGTGAAACAATGTGTCACAGTCCCGAACAGTCAAAGCAGTAATTTACAAGAGTCAGCAATTCCACAGGGCAGGTAGGCCATATTTCAAAATGGGAAAGGGAGTTGGGGGGACGAAGGAGGGGGACCTAGCCGATCAATTTACAAAGATCCTGTTTCTCTGCCACTCTGTTGACCTTTCAGGCAAGACCTAATGCCAATTAGCTCAGTTATAAAGTCCATAACTCTTGTGGGGCAGGCCGTGTGTAGCACATGATCATTTTACAACGTTTGCCCTAATTTGCAGCCCCCAAACATGGACTCCTGGGGCTGCGAGGTGGGGGCAGGGGGAGTTTGTTGGCAAGCGGAGGGAGCAGCTGGAAGGGATCACAGAGCACAATTACTGTCTGCGCATGGCCACATCTGGAAAACAGCTCCGTGCTGGCTTTAAAACAGTATTAATGAAGAATGGAACCTTGTGCTGGGAAGGACGGGGTTGGGGGGAAGGGGGGTGATGGGAGGAAATAAGCGGGGGGCACCCTTCTGCCCAACTTGGTGGGGATGAAAAGACAACAAAGAAAACAGCCGGCAGGGTATGAGACCAAATCCAGGGAGAGGAGGGTGTTGACAAGAGCGAGGCGGCAGAGCGATGCTGTGCATCTAGGAGAGGTCTCTAAGCCTCCTCCTTTCGCCATCTTCAAAGCTGGGCGCCGGTGCCAGACCGGACCGTTTTGCAGTGATAGGGCTGACATTCGTCTGTAGTGTGAGATTTTGGTGGTATCTGGAAGACTCCCAACTCAAGAAACAGACCCCGGCAGCACCTAAATTCTACCCCTACACACTCAGTCCTTTGGTCGAGGGGTCCCTTCTCCTGAGATGGATCTAAAAGTGCCGATGCACCTGCTCCCTTTAGGATACCAGGCACGTAATAGTTGCCCCATAACTAGTTGCTGGCTAAAGTTGAACTGAATGAGCTGAGTAAGTCATTTTGTGACTATGACCACATTGACTTCTAGCTCCGATTTCTCAGCTGTAAGGGTGATGCTAGACCTGTGATTCTCAATTGTGAGGGCAGAGGCAGAGGGTGGCATTTCTTTCCAAGGGGCTGCATCCAACTGCACGGGGTGGGGATGGGTAGCGTTCATGGTCTGAGAAAGAATATTCAATAGTAAAACATAGTTTTATATTTGGAAAACCAAAGAGTCTGCCCCTAATACAAAACACTTCCCTAACACAACCTCCAGAAAGAAATGCTCCACAGAATCTTCCTGGCTGCTGAGGATTTATAAACTGACCTTAGAATTTAGAATGGGCACTTCCTACCCCATCAAAAACCAAAGCATGTCTAGATCTCTCAGGGAAGGAGTGGGATTTATTTTATTATGCATTAAAAAAAAAAAGGCTGAGTCTGAGAAGCCCTGAGTGCCTGGATATGAGGCCTTTGGCTGCAGGGTTCTCCATTAGGCAGTTAAATGTTTTTTCATCGAGACAGAGCAGCTGCTCAGGTTCCCAAGGCCTAGGTACAGCAAGGAAAACTACAAAGAAAACAGGGAGTCTCGGAGGTGTAAACAAACTTCTCCTCCTCACTCCGTGCCCGATTCTCTGCCTGCCTGACACTGCATCTTTGGCATTGCTTAGGGGTGTGGAGGCACGGCCCACCCGAGCCTGTGTTTTAGTGTTTGCCCAAACACTGTGGAAGAAACCTCCCCCACTCCCACCCCTGACACAGGACGCCCTTCATCCTAGCTTAGACAACTCCTCTAGAGCACAGAAACTAAGCCCTTCACGCAGACCTGAATTCAAGTCCTACCTCAGCCATCTACCCACTAAGTGACCTTGGGCCATTTATATAATCTTTCTGTCTTCGTGTCCCTTTTCTGCAAAATAAAGATGATAGCACTCACCTTGTGAGATTATCATGAGGATTCATTGAGATGATATATGTTGCTATGATTTCTCTGCTGCTTGGAATTCTAAATTCTTATTTATGCAACACAATTTACATTTGTTTACATTCAACCTTATATGTAACCTGTGCAGAGCCAGATTCGGGATGAGCTGAGCATGCATGCCAAAAGCGATGCTTGGTTTCTGCTAAGAATCGAGCCCTCACATGAAGCACCCATAGAGGAGATGTCTGTGTCACCTTCTCTCTCCTGAGAGCACAATACTTCTATACAATGTTGCCAATATGAAGTATAAAAAGTTTCTGCACATGAGAATTCTTTAGAATACGCTTACCGGGAAAAAGCGTTTCCCACATGTTCCAAATAAGCTCAAACCTAAGTACAGCCAGTTTTCTGCTACAATGCAATAGAGCATCACGCCACGCACACGGTAGATGCTCAGGGGGGTAGATGATGCTGGTACAGGCAGTAAGTTTGCTTGTAGTACAGTCCTCGTGTGTTAGGAAACCAGTATCCTCTAAATTCTTGGTTTTGCCCCCATGGAAGCACTACCCACAGAGCTGAAGCCCTCACCCAGTGACCGATCATCGAATATTTAACAACTGTTATTTTGTGCTGTCCGTCCTTCTCACCCCCTGTCATTTTCCCCATGCTTCTCATTTTCTCTTCCCTAACAGTTTCTGCAGTGCGTTCCTTTTTGATGCTGCCTCCCTGGTCTGGATGCTCTTTGCCAATGCCTGTCTTAAAAGGGGGGTGCGTGGTCAGCCCAGGCTGCTGAGCCCCATGAATGTGTCTAAGTTTGCGTTTATTTTCCTTCCAGCCCTGTCACACTGCAGCATTGCAGGCTCAGGTACTGTGGCTCCACATTCCTGAATGAACTTCCTAAAGAAAGGCATTTGGAAACAGCCTGGGGCAGTGGGGTTTGACTCACACTTTCCTCTCACCCTCCCAAAAATGTGTCCCCAACACTGCTTCTTTCAGGGTCCCAGTTCCTGGCATCTCTGGTCTTAGGTTACAGCCACAGGAAGTTCTTGCCTTCATGAGACACATCAGAGTCCCCACATATTGGACCTGTGGTATGTGATAAACATCCCCCACCCTCACCAGCATGGCATCCTCCCCTACTTCTGCCTGTTCTGGCTGGTGAGCTTTTGCTCTCTGAAGAGCAAGAAGCGTAGCAGCAGCTACCTTGCCCACTTAACCTCACCTAGAGATGATTCACACTCCTGCAGCAGGGTAGGCATCTAGGAGAGACCATTCTTAGAACCACATGCATGTGGACCCATAAGGATGCCCTTCCTCTAACTCCTAGCTGGCTGTAAAAGAGTGGCTGAATGTTTGAGTATTTCTGTGACTGGCACAGGCATGAGCCACTCTGATTGTTGCTGGCCCAGCACAGGTGAATATTCATAGACCCTCAGAAACACATCAAGTAGAAATACTTGAGTCATTATGAATAATTTCCACTCTTGGCCACAACTCCTATAATCCCTCCTTTCCAGCCACTTCGTTAATTCATTTTTCCTAGCACTCTTGTCCTCTTGGTTCAGCATTTCTCTTTCTCCTTTGCCAGTTGAAATCCTGCCTGCCCTCAGGGCTCAATTCAAGCACCACTTCCTCTGTGAATCCCTAAGGACACCACCAGGAAGTGAGTCCGTGCTCTCTGAACAGCCGGGCGTTGTGTCACTAGTCGGACCCTGCCTCGGGTGATATTAGTCTGAGACTCTGGTCTGCCCCATGCAACCCCAACGGAACCACAGGAGCTTGAGTTGGGGCCACACTGCAGGGAAGGTGGATATGAGACAGGAATGGCTCTGAGGAGGACGGTCTCCGGCAGACTACACTGGGCCATGAGTTGGTTTCTCAGGAGCAGAAGGGAAGTGCCTGGAAATTGCGGTGTAGAGCAGAGAGGAAACCACAGAAGCAGCATCACCACAGAGGATCGCACAGATGCTGCATGTTCTGTAGGGACTAGTAATGAGTCTAGCCTCACTGCAGTGGGCTGGGGGGAATGTGGATGTGGGAGCTGAAGCCAGTTTGTGGTCACCTGTTAATGTCTGAGCCTTGGTGAACATGAGAAGGTCTAATTTCCCACAAGTGTCCACTTAGTGGTAGATACCAAGAGACGAGGAATTACTTAGTCACTAAGGACTCTATCTTCCCTACCCGTCATTAAATATTTGGGGGTTCCTTATATGTCCAGCACTGTGCTCAGTGGATTAGGGGACACAAGAAGTTAGAAGCTAAATATAAGCAATGCCTTCAGAGACCTCGCCACATAAAAGAAAGGTGAGACACTTAAACACCCACAATGCTAAACAGGGAATGCTAAGTCAGATGGGGAGTAGAGACTCTGAATGTTTGGGAGGTTAGGAATGAGTAAGTGGTGAATACCAAAAGGTCTAGTTGAGTTTGAACCGCGTGATCTGGTGGGAAGAAGATGGGATCTGAGTGGGGCCTGGATGATGTCAAAGAGTGGGCTAGAAAGAGAGGAGCAGATGGCACGTGGTAACGGGTCAGTATGCTCAGCTCCGCTCAGCAGAGAGAAGGTTTGTACATGATGCCAAAGTGGGAGAGAACAGAAGAAAGACCACCTGGCCATCTGTGGGAGTCTTCAGTGTCCAAACAAGATGTTCAGATTTTATTTCCCAGGGAAGTAGGAAGTTAGGCATGTCAGAATGGCAAAGCCCTCTGGTATGAAATGTGGATGATCCTTACACTCTCCTCCAAAGTATTTATTTCCACCCTGGGTTTGTGTCAGTGTCTTCCGTAATTACCTTTGCAACTGTCTCTTCCTCTTCTGAACATGCTTTTATAGTGCTCTGTGCACCATTTAACCAGATTACTAACATCTGAGGGACTACTTTGTTTCCCATGCCCTCCTTGGAGTGGACTCAATTCAGGCCTCTGATTGGGGTGCTAGAACACGAAGGGCCCTCCACTAGCTGCAAGTAAAAACTATTGGTCCAAGGTCTCTGCCCTGGGAAAGAGGATGCTTGACCAAGCTCTCAGGCTTTCAAGGGATAAGGGATCAACCACATCAAGGTCCTGGAGTAGAAGCTTGCTGGGTGTGGCCCCAAGTCCCTAATTAATGTTCTTTTCTGAGATAGACCCTCTGCCCACAAGTCCACACTGTGGGCCTTTAGACCACCTGTGAGCCTCTGCCCCCCTCCCCAGTTCATTCCTTAATTCATTCTCTCACTGTTTCATTCACCTATTTGTTCTGATTGGCCTACATTTATCTGGCAACTATTACATTAGCCACAGTGATAGCATATATTTGTATAGCACTCAAGGGTTGATAAACCCTTTCACATACTTTATTCATTTAAACCTCGGCAGCCCAGCAAAGCTGAATCATCCCTTTCCTAGAAATAAGAAACCTGGGTCTCAGGGGAGGTAACTGGCGTTCTCCAAAGCCAAAGGGTCTGTACCAGACCATTGCAGTACCACACTCGAGGACCCCACACTTGCCCCAGGACCTCCTCCCCATCCTGGGTTCCCTTACTACCACCCTTGTTCTACCCATAAACCTCAGGTGTAGCCCAGTTACCTCTCTCCTTCCCTATTATGCCTCCAATTCTCCCTCCTGAGCCTTCTCCCCCCCAGCAACTGGCTGAGAAATAGAGTGCTGATTTCCGATGTCTTCCCCCACCTTCTGAAACTAACACCACTTCTGCATTCTATGGGATCTTATCCTGAGATCCTACAGAGGAACCAGAAGTGAAATAAGCAATGTCAAGAAACCCTGGCTGTAGTAACCTTGATCTTCTCTGAAATGAGATTAAAACTCAGCCTTGGGTTTACAGCCCTCTTCCCCAACGGTTCCTTGTAGGGGCATCCATGCTGTGCTCTCTCAGTCCTGAGGGTGCATTCCTGCTTACCCCCACCCCTCCCCAGGAAGGCTCTCTTTTACCCTGACTCTGGAAACTCTGAACAATGTATTGTAAGCCCATCAGACTCACAGAGGGCACTAGATAGACTGTTTTCCTTGTCCCCCTGCTTAGCACAGAAAAAGTCAACTTAAGTCCTTCCTGGACAAATACAAAAATAAGGCATTGTTCCCATCATCCAGATATAAGCCACGGTGTGGGGTTAAAGCCAAAACAAGCAGTACAGATAAGAGTTCTGAGGACTGGAGGTGGGGGTAGGAAGGGAGGTGGGGGATGTGGAGTCATGGGGATGGTTGCCTGGGCCAGACAGAGGGTTTTATGATACAGTATGTGCTGTGAAAGCAGAGATGTAGGGGGAACATTCTAGGTAGGGGAGCAGGTCAGGAATCAGCAAAGTGTGTTTTGGGGACGCTGAGGAGGCCACTGAGACAAATCAAAGGGCAAAGTGCCATGCAGGGACCGAAGCCTTCCCCCGCATCCTGCAGACGGTAGAGGCTCCCGGACTTTACTCAGTGGCCATGCCTTCCTTATCTTGCTCCCCACAGTCCTGCCTTGTCTGAGGAAGCTCTCCAAGGAGAGTCACAGCAAAACCAATGGCTGGTTTGCCTACTTCCAGCGCTGCTGCCCCAGCCCAGGTGTTCAGGAGCCGAGCGTAGAGGTAATATCTATCACGCCCGCCCACCTGCCCACTTTGCCAGCCAGACTGAGGCTACATGGCTGCACCTCATTGCTGGGGAGGCCGAGAAATGGGGTCCAGGCATGGGCCAGGAGTGGGGGAGCCCCTGAGGCCATTGACTGGGCACCTGCCAGTCTCTTCCTCATGGACACCTGTGTCATCGCCAAGCAGAATTAGTAAATGTTGGCATTCTCTTATTTGCTTCAGATTTTTATTATGAGGGAAAAAATATACACAGGAGTTAAAGAGTCTTACGTCCCATTCCCTTTACTCTCTCTCCAGAGGCGACCCGTGGCAAGCAGTGCACGTATTTCTTTCTCATCCTGTGTTCACACATGGACATATTCATGTAGATTCATAAAACACTATGTAGTATTGGTTTATGTGGCATTGAACCTTCATAAATTGTATCTTAACAAACAATACTTCTGTTTGGAGAATCCACACATATTGATAATTCACCTCCATTTCTTTTGCTTTAACTGTTCTCAAGCATGTCATCGTGTTCCACATTCTCTTTATCCATCCCCCATCAATGGACATTTAGCTCAGGACTTTTCTGTTATTTATTAATTTACTTTTTATTTCTTCTACCTACACCAGGCTGCATTGAAATCCTTATAGCTATTTTCTGAAGCCCGCATTCTCCTGTTACAGAGATAATGTTGAGATAATGCACAGATAATATCTCTATTCCAGTCCAAATACAATTATTAAGCCTCTATGGCATGCAGAACACCAAACTCAATGCAATAAATAATGCAAAACAATGCATCCAGAGGCAGTGCTGCCTCGGAGGAGCTTACAGTCCAGAGGCCAAGATAAGCCTTCTAGAAGGCTGCATGTTGAAAGCTCTAGGACAGTGCCAGGCAGCCCGTGTGCAATGAAGAGATAATATGTAGTTGACTCGATAGAGAGGAGTTGAAGGCAGTGAGATTAAGCAGAAAATCTACATGGATATAGATTTTATCAAAAAGCTCTCTTAAGAGAACTTCATCTTGATAGGGACCTCCAAGAAAATATAAGATTTAAGTGCTTAGTGGTGTTTAATAAACAGGAGAGAGGCCATGCCTGGCAGGGGGCACCGCTGGAGCAAGTGCCCTGGGGCAGGACTAAACTGGAATGTGGGATGTCTAGTCTGGCTGGAGCTCGGGCTGAGATGGGCTGGCAGCCGCGCTCCCATTTTCAAATCCGAGTTCAGCCCCACATTCGGGATGATGTCCACGTGGCCTGTGGCCCTGGGCAGCCGGCCCGGTGGTATTTTTCCATTACCCTGAGCAGAGAAGAAGTTCAGTCACTTGTTGATAGCAATGTGACCATTCAAGGAGAAAACAATTAGGGATGCTGACCTCCGGCCCCTGGAGAGGAGGGAGGGAAGGAAAAAATTCTCCCCAGGGGGACGGAGCCGGGTGGGAAACATCCAAGAGGGTAATTGGTAAATATTATTGTTTCATTCCATGTTTGCCTGCTCCACTCAGGTCCCCGTGCAAGTGGTGCGTTTAAATCACACTGTCTGACTTTGGCAGGTTTAATTGAGTCGCCACTGAAAAAGAAATTATCCCTGTGCTATTAATTTTTATAGTTCCTCGGGGCTTTTAAAAAGTGTTTGGATTTTCGAGGACTTTGAAAATGAAAACATTAAATTTTATTAAAAGGAAATGCAGGGGGGCTGGCAGGGCCCAGCCAGGTCCTGACGCGACTGTCGGTGGAAAGGTTTGGGCCCTCACAGGCAGTGTGACAAAAAGTTTTGCCCCTTTTGGAATTAGAGACAGGTGGCCTCCAAAGATGTGCAATGTCAGCCAGGCCCGCATTCCCCACAGCACAGGGCACCCAGGCCCTGTGCCCATATCCAAACCCTCTGCTGGCAGCTACGGGCCAAGGGAGCTCTCTGCAGGGCCGGGGGTGCACAGGGCACCCAGCTTGTGGGGGCCAGACGCTTTCACCGTGCAGGGGGTCTTCTTGAAGAAAAAGAATTCCAAATGCAAACTTATGTTGGAAAGTGAAATAAGTGGTATTTAGAAAGAGAAAAGAAATCAAAGCAAATTATAAATTTTAAAAAGCTGACGAATTCCACAGGCACCACAAAATTTAGAATAACTGTCTGACATTCCTCCAGAGTACTTTTTCTTCCTACTTTTTTTTTTTGGCTACAAACTCTTTGATCATCTCTTTAAATGACTATCATTTTTTCAATGTCATTTTTATAAAAAGAATACAAAGATAATTCAGTCTCTCCTCTAACAAGTTGATCCGATTTTGAATTTTATTACTCACGCTTTGGAAAGGTTTCTCTCCATCTCGCAATTTGTCACTGGTAATGCCGTGTGAATTTTCAGGATTGCTCTCAACCTTGGGAAAACCTCTGTCAAGTCTCTTTCATTATGAGCTATGAGATTTCAGGGCATTTCCACTCCTCTTTTACAGTGACAAATCTAAAATACTCTACGAATTTATGAAACTTACTAACCAGATTGTCATCGATGTCCTCATTGCAGTGGCATATAATGAGTTTTATGTTATCTCCGTCAATGTCAGTATTTCCTGTCAAATCAGCCAGACATTTGAACATGGGGATTCTGATAAATTCTATGTCGGCAATTCCCATCCAAAAGGAAACAAAATGAATGGTGCATTTATAATTGCATTACTTTGCATGATCGAGTATATTCCTGACAGGAAAGAGCTTTCATTTTTGACTAGGCGGTAATGAGAGCAGAATCCTCTGCTTAGAATTTCACATACCTGATGATTGCAGGATTTCCCCACCAACTAGCTTCTCTGTTTTACACCTTGTTTCTCTTCCAGTCTCCCTGCGCTTCCAGTGCCGGGAACCGTAGGACACGTTCCCTCGGGTCTCCCTGCAACTTCAGGTGGACGCTCGTGGCACCTCACAGAGCGCTCCTGCACAGGGGCGGCAGGGTGTTCCTGGAAGCCTTTGCTCCACAGTGACAGCTAGCGATAAGTGAATTACACAGAGAAGTGACCAAACACCATGCAAACACATCCCACTAAACCACACGCACCCCCAACTCTAACTGTCCCAGCTAGTTTCCAAAGTGGCCACTCTGATGCCATCAAAAGCAGAAAAGTATGACAGGAGGCTAATCAGGGGTGGAAAAAAAAACATGAGATACACAGATTGTAGTTAAAATATCTTGGGTTCACCAACTGTGTGAAAATGTATGACTATGCTGATCAAGGGCCCTGAAGCCGGAATGTCATTAGCATCACAGAAAATTCACTTCGGCACACCATGGAAGAGGTGGGGGGAGGACATTGAACCTGGAGCTGTCAGGGGATTAACTTCATATGGAGACATAAAAACACAGAACTACACACAACCCAAACATGACCAAGAAATTGAAGGGAGTCTTGGGTGGGCTGCCAATGAGGTTCAGACAAGCAAGTGATCAGGGTGAGATAGGAAGGCCCAGGAAGGCAGGAGGTGGAACTTGAACCAGGAGTGATTCAGATGGCTAAAGAGGAGCATGCCTGTGTTCTCGGGTGTGTGTTTGTGCATGTATGTGCATGTGCATGTGGTGTGCTGCATGTGCATATATACATGTATGTATCTCCATGTGGGCATGTGTGTGTGGGTGTTTGTAGGGAAGAAATAAAGGGATTGACATAAAGACTGCTAGAGAAATGGCCTGGCATAAGGTGACATCAAGGTGACAAGTTAGGGTAGGACACTGAGGCTCAGGAAGGTGAGACAGTTTGCCCCAGGTTCTGCAGCTGGTCAGCAGAAACATCCCCAGGCCTCCTGACCCTGTATCCAAGATGTTGTCCAGCACCCCACACACAATCTCGGGTTCCTTGCCAGGGCTGTATTAGTGCACCCTGACCTGCTTCTCCACGGGCAGAGCACCCCTGTGGATGCAGGAAGAAATGCAAATGAACCTGATGTGGTCTTCCTGCCTCCTCTGAGGGTCATCTGTTGCTATAAATCACCCAGCCAGTCCTGATTCAGGAGAGAAGGCAGTTGCCTCACCCTCTTACCCCGATGCCTCAGCTCCAACTCTGTCCCCACTTAAACCCACCAGGCACTGAGTGTCAGGTGAGAGACGAATTCAGGGGAGATGAATCTTTTGTTTCCGTGGCAGGGTTGTGGCAATTTACCCACTGCTTCCTTAAGGAAACAGAGTGGGTGTGGGTCATTCTTACTTCTGGGTGAGGGCCCCGGAAGTAAAAATTCTAGATGGTTTATGCATCATTGCAGGTGAGAAAATAACCCAAACATCAGTTCCAGTAGAAAGTGAAGGAATAATAATAGTAACTTTGGATTTCCAGCCCTGTGTTCTACATTCAGCAGTCTCAACTCCATAATGGCAGTTTTCTGATCATGCCCATTTTACAGACAAGGAAACTGAGATTTAGGGAAGTCAAGGAGTTTGCCCAAGGCACACAGGTTGAAGTAGCAGAGCCCAAATATGGATTCAGACAGTCTGATTTCAGGGTCTGTGTCTTAACCACTATGTACTGCTGCCTGTAATGGAAGTAAGCGGGATAATTCTCCCATGAACACAAAACCTTGACCAGATCCCCTAAAATGTGGGGCCATTAAAAAACCCCCTAAACAGAAAGCTGATGGCAGCCTTCTCTGGGCTGTATCTCCAACCCACACATACACACGTCCACGTCGCTGCCTCCCTGACCTGGGCCAGACTTCCTTCCTGTGACTGCCCCCCCCCCCATAATTAAGGCTTCAGCTGCTTAGTTGCTGGTCTTTGACTCCTGTTTAATCTCCACATGGACCTTCAAGCCTTACAGCTTCTGCTCCTGAATATTTCAGTTATTAAAGGAAGAGTCTCGGGGGTGAGAGATTCTATCTGCATTAACAGATACCTGCTTCAGGGCGGTGCAGGCTGAAGATACTTCCAGCTTTGCTCAGTAGGTCAGGTTTATGAGAGGCACTGATGAGGCCTGTGGGTAAGGTGAAAGGTTTTCAAAATGTGTGTGGTTATGTGTGTGTGTGAAGATATTTTTAAGTGACAACTGAAGCTGCAGCCTTATGTGGTTAAATGGGGGTCTGGTAATTTATTTGGGTTGAGTATTTGAGGACCTCTAGAAGCAAGTTACTCTATCATTCTGTCTCATTTTATAGCTGACTGTGTGCACATAGCGTGTGCGTGTGCACGCACACACATGCAACTCACAAGGAGAGAAAGGACCAGAAAGTTAGCCTGACACAGGCTGAAGAGTACCAGTTCCAAATTTTCTTCCTAGCTCTGTTTATCATTGTTCATGCCAAAAAGTAAAGGGCAACACCCCCCCTTCCAGACTGAAGTCATAAATCTCAGACTTGTGGGAACAGGGCCCACCCTTCCCCAGCAGAGACACACAGAGTGTGGAAACTTCCACTGGCCTGTGGTTGACCTCCCTACCTCCAAGTTCTTGAATCTTAAAGGGACCCCCACTGGCCAAGAGACAGCAAGCTGGCTGGACAGCCCAGTTTTGAGCTGTTGTCCTTGAAAAGAGGGAAGTGTTACTGTATTATTCAATGCTTCATGTGTGTTAAAACTTGGGAAGAGTGTCCCTTAAATTCGGAAGCCTGGGGTTATTTGCACTCTGCTTCTGAAAGAGCTATCCTCTCTCTGGGGAGCAGCCAGGTGAGCATGTGGCACATCACGGATGTGAGAAGGAAGGACTCCTGGTCACGAGCTAATCTGCCTTAAGCAAGCTGCCTGCCTCTCTGGGCCTCCACTTCTGCTGACCACTTGGTTGGAGAACGGTTGGGTTGAAAGTCACAATGTTAGTTACCTCAAAAGGAGGCCTGTAAAGAAGGTATTATGAAAGGGAGGCCAGTGCAAAGAAGTTTATGAATAAAGACGCATCCCAGGACCTTCAGGAGATGAGCATGATGATACGGAGAAGGGCAGCCGTGGTGCCTCGGAACCTGCTCCTCCGTATCACACGGCTTGGCCTAGGCTGATCTTTCTAGTGTTATGGTGCTCGACTCACTGCAAAGGAAACTTCAGAGGCGTTGAACTGTCTTTGTCCCCTCATCCCCTCGTGGAAGTGCCCGGCACTGGGGGTACTGAACTGCTGAAGATGGCAGTACCAGTGTGCCGGTCACAATGAGCAGCTTCTGTGCCTTCCCACTTGTTTCTCGCTTCCTGTGATCCCTCCCTGCCACCCCCAACAGAGCCTTGCCTCACCCACTCCCTGGGTTGCTGTGAAACTGGGCTAATTGGTGGGTCTATGGAAGCAACAATACATGGCTATCTTGTTCCTGGTTCTGTGTCTGCCCACGATGGCACCTCTGCCAGAGAAGCAGGAGGCCCATCTGGCCTTGCCTCCAGAGAGCACGCTGTCTGGCTGAAAGAGCGTGGTAGTCATTGGTGCCGTTGGCTAAATATGTAGGGTCGTTCCTGCTCGTTGTGGTAGGTGGTTCCACAAGAATAGTTCTGGCCCATGAGTTGTGAGCAAAAGTGTCATGTCACTTCCAAGCCACACGTCTCATTGCTGAGTCAAGACCTCACAGAGAAGAATTTTGTCTTTGTCATGAAGACCAACTACTTCAAGAAGCCAAGTCCTTTGTCAGCCTGAGTGCCTGAAGGACAATGTTAAGCAGAGCCCAACCCCATCCCCCTTTAACCATGACAGAATAAATAACCATATTTAGTATGAGCAAGAAATAAACTTAAGTTTCAATCTGAAGATTTTGGGGGTTGTTACCGCAGCACAGCCTAACCTACCATGACTGACACAGAGACACAATGCATATGGGTCTTAGACAAGATGGGAGTAATACAAGGCTGTGGACAGTCATATTCTGAATGTTATAAAACTGGTGGTAAACTCTGGCTGCAACAAAAGAGGAATTTATTATAAGCTAGCATGGTCTGAGAGCACTTCTAGGTATCTGACTAGGATTTAAATTAGGCCAATGGAAGTAGGAGGAGATGCCCAGCTCTCCCATTTTTCCCTAAGTTGCGTACTGATTCCAACCTAAACTGCACTTCCAACATCTCATTAGTTATGGGGGGAAGGGCATCAGGCTTCAACTGCATCCCTCATGACACCTTCCCCTCATCCCAGTTGCTTCTCAATACACACCTTCAACCTTCTCTTTATTTCTACCTTCACCCGCCCTTACATCCAGTCTGAGAAAATATGGTGCCCTCCTTCCGTCCAAATCCAATCTACTCCACCAACTCTCAGGGACTTCACTCCCTCAGTTATTCACCATCCCCCACCCCCTTGAATTTATACTTCCCTCTTCCCTCTCCACTGGTTCCTTATCAACAGCCTATAAATGCTCTCAAACGCCTTCCTACTTGAAATAAAAATCATCTCTTGACCTTGAACCAACCCCTTTATTCTAGTCCAAATGATTCATTAATATACCAATTCTATTAATATACCATTCCATTAGAATTCACTATGAGCTTCCTCCTTACAAAATAAAATTCAAGATTTAGGGATCAGATGCTATAAAAAAGAAACCGAAGGTATACTTAATCCAGACTATATCTCATCCCTGGCCAGTGTTAGCTATCTCACAATACAGTGTCTAGGAAATCAATATTCTATGAAATAGCAATTTCAAGAGGAAAGTTCACCCTGGCTGGCTACATGTAGGCAATTAGGTATGCTATAGTGACAGTGGACCTGATTTAGTATGAAGTGCTCATGCCATTATGGTGAAATAATTTGGCTCATTAAGTAATCTGTCTGCCAAGAGTGCTGGCCCACACCAATATCTACTTTCATTGCCAGTCGGGGACAGAGCCCTGGGATGGAAGTCAGGAGCCCTGGGTCCCTGTCTCAGATGTCACCTAACCAGCTCTGTGACCTTGAGCCGGTCACCCTTCTTCAGACTTGAGTTTGCAGCCTACCCACCTCCACCCTTAATTGAGAGAGTTTGACTAAAGGTCCTGCAATGGCCTTAAAACTCCAACATTCTTTGATTTTTCTCTCATCATTCTTTTCTGTGCTGAAGTATAGTGTTGTCAGGAATGAAGAAAGAATTGGCACTTAATTATGCTGCGCTAGCCTTTGTCTCTAAAATTCCATGACATCTCGAATGTTCTTTAAGACCCAGTCTGCAATCTCCCCAAACCCTCACCCTACCATTACCTTGAAATGAAGCTCTTCTTGTATCATATGGTTGGCACTTGACCCAAATGGTAGATTTTAAAGCAGATGTCCTTTCTAACATCTCCCATAGCAGACCATCTGGGCAACATCCTACTCTAAGAACACCCATGCCTACATGTACCCAAATACCGGAGTCCGAGAGCAACCTGAGAAAATAGGACAGCAGGTTAGAGAATTTGTCACTTACAGGCACTAAGTTCACTGTACTCTGGCCCACAGTACATTATAAAGTTCTTCAAGAGTGTAGCCATCCTTTACATTTACCTAGTATGCTGAAATCTTCAAGCGGCGTGACCTCCATCATTTTCTTTGATCTTCACAATCCTCTCATTCCCAGTTTTCCCATCTGGACCCATGTACCTTTGGCAGTACACCAAGGCAGGCCAGGGGCCTGGGCCAGGGACCTCCTCCTGCAGCGCCATGTGATGCTGAGACTGTGAAGCAGGGGCAGAGAGGATGTTAAGGAATTTGAAGTTATAAATAATGTTTCCTTGCTTCTATATTAAACAAACACATAAATTATGGAGTTTATTGTGTCTCCTTCCACTAGACTAGAATCATCATGAGACTAGGGTCTTTTTTATTGTTGTTGTTCCTTGTTGAGTCTGCAGTACCTAGAGTAATACCATGCACATAATAGACAGTAAAATTGTGATGAATGAATGCATATTGTATATGAATTTTTAAGCTAAAACTTGAGACTTTGGGGAAATGATATCCTCAAAGGCATGTCACTTTCAACTCTAATCCTAGACTCCTTTAAGTTTATCCTGTATTTACCTGTGCCTTTGGGACACTTCCTGAAGAGGGAGAATTAGGATACTATGTACCCCACTCAATAGAGGAGGAAGCAGAGCTCTAGATGAATAAAGATCATACTCAAGGATACACAGCCCAGAAGTAATGGTGGCCAGGATTAGAACACGTCAGTTTGTGAATCATTTCTTTAATAGATGCTGTGTGCTGGCTAGTGGGTTAGTTGTACTTTCAAACACAGTAGAGTCATAGGGTGCCTCTGCTTTTAGCTGGCTGTCCTTTCTCTGTCCATACCCAAGCCTGGCCTGGGCATTCCTTTCCTCCAAGACACTGTGCCACAGAGCCCTCCATTCTCCTTCTGGTCCCTGACAGCAGGTTTGCCATTCTTTTTCAACTGCAAAAATTTACTGCTACTCTCTATGGGGCTATAGAGAGGGTTATTAAAAATAAACCTGTGAGTGGTTATAAAGTCTAAGAAATTAGACAACGGTCCTGATCGGTAGCCCCTGACTTCTTATTGGGCATTACGTGGAAATCTTCATGCCCACACTCAGAGTCCGTTCCACCACTCCACCACACCTTGTTTTCTTCTCTGGGTCCATATTTTTTAATATTCCAGACAAGATCACTTGTGTCTTCCAGATGCCCCAGCCTGCCAAGACTATGGCATTCTGCTCCATTATTTGAAGAGCCACAAAAATCAGAAACAATTGATGTCTGAAACAACAGAAACATTTTCTCATTGAGCAGAATATGTTACAAGTTGTTAGGGTTGGTTGAACATTATCTGAGACCTACAGTTTATATCTGCTGGGCCCTCCAGGGGCAGCTGGTCATAACCTGAGCTGCGCATCAGAATCACCCAGGGAGCTTTTTAAACAGCACAAAGACCCCACCCTGGACCAATTAAATCAAAATGTCTGAGGGAGGGTCCAGATATGGATTTTTTTTAAAGCTCCCCAGTGATTCTAACATGCGGGCGGCCAGGATTGAGAACTACTGCTATGATGAGCTTGCTCTGTTTCCTCTGGAGTGTCTGAAACTTTGTGGTTAGGCTAGTCGTTAAAGCTATTAGGACTTAATTAACACATATGCATTTAGACTGGTTTTACTGAGCCAGCTCAGGTAGTTTCCAAGATTGGTTTCTAGGGTTCAGCCTTCAGACTTCTGTCTGCTCTCCTGAAAGCATGGGCCAGATGCCCCCAAACACATCACTAGGTGAATATCCCACTGACCCTAGGGAAATCTAATGACTAATGACCTCTTATGCTAGTGTTACCACTCGGAGTTTCCGGAGTTTCCTTGATGATGATACCTCCTATCATCAAGACCCTCAGCACCTGGCCCAACATCCTTTCCAAACTATTTTCCATTATATCCCTCAACATATAACCAGCTGCTGGTACTTGCTCACTGTCCCCCTGTGCACCCCTGTTTTAGTCTGCATATTTAATCCTGGCATTCACCTCCCTGGGCTGGCCAAGGGTGCCCTTCCCCACAATCATGTTCTGTAGCTTGTCTTTAAGTCTCAACTCAGACCCTGTCTTTTATGCTTCTCTGTGTGACCACACCAGCTCTCAGAATCTGCTTCCTCTTCTGATTTTATTGTCCACTGCAGGTACCATTCATTTGGACACTTCCAATACACTGTGTATGCACTGTGTAACCAAAGGGCTGTAACACCTATGGTGGAAACCAAGATTTTTTAATTGTGTGATTCGATATAAAATAATAAGAACCTGGGCTCCCTTGAGAATTCTGAGAGGTTCAAAAAAGAATCCTGTGAGGATGTGCATGCAATTAATTATTTGATCTTTAAAACCCCCTTGTGAAGCATCATTATTTTCACCATGTCACCCCAAGGATGCCAAGAGAGACAGAAAAACTGGATGAGAAAACTAAGACTCAGAGTGAGTCATACCTTCTTTTAATAATAGAACCAGAGCTAAAATGCAGGGTCTGCACTGTCAGCTCAGTGTTCTTTTAACCCACAGAGTGATTCTCAAACTTTAGCATGCATTGGGATCACCTAGAGGACTTATTCAAAGAGTAGGTCTGGGCCAGGCTCTGACAACTGCATTTCTAGCAAGATCCCAGGTAGTATTGATGGTAGCGGTCCAGGGACCATGCTTTTGAGGACCACAGGCTAGTTCCTTAAAAAAAAAAAAGATAGAAATACGGATTTCAAGCCTATTACAAGAGATGTAAGAAAAGCAAACCAAAGTCATATGGAAATAATAAGAAATAATAAATGACTAAACTTATTTATTTCAACATATGCCTGTCTATAAGAGTAATTTGTTATAAATTACAAATAAAAACTCGAATATGTAATAAAGAAATCATTCTTGTTAAGACTTCAAGCCAAAATATCAATATGTTCAAAGGGGTTGAAGTGAATTCAGACATGATAGATGCATAGTGGATCAGAAATAATCCAACGCAGTGATAAAAAATGGCAAGGCGAGCGTGGAAGCCAGACCACCAGGGCTCTTTGCACATTCCTTTATGCAGGAGGGGAGTAGGCAGCAAATCAGCTGATCACCCCCTGCATCTGCCTAGTACTTAGTCAATGGACCTTTGCTATATATCAACTTTATACCATTCCCCTCTGCTGGCCAATGAGTAGACTATAAAAGTGGCCCAACTGCTTATACTAATTTTGTATATGAAATCTACAGCTAAGAAAATGTAGAAAGCAATGTTGTAATTTCACTAAAATTTAGTAGTAATGACATTATATGATGTAGAAGTTAGGAAAATCAAGATCAAGGTAAGCTGAAGTGGGGAAAAAAATATGTCTTCATGGCTGTAACCCAGGGAGTGGTATATGCCAGAGTTTCACTGATGAGTCATTGGATGAATGTACCAATGAATAAACAGTTTGAGTTCGACTTGAACTAGATCTTTTGAAATGGGTAGGATTTGGATGGATGGAGAGGAAGAGAAATGGTGTTCAAAATAATGTCATGAGTAAAGTGTGTGTGCATGTGTGTGTGTGTGTGTGTGGGTGGGTGAGTAGGGTGGAGCAGTGATGAGGTTTGTACCCACACGCAAGAGGTTCATGGAGGTGAAGAGGACAGTGGTGAGTGGGAGGTTTAGCAACTAGATTGGGTCCAGCATGTCCCACAGGTCTTCAGGGCTCTTTCTGTAAATGAAAGCAGCCATTGCTGACTCGAGAGCTGGGAAGGTTTATGAGGCACGTGAAAGTTGAAAGCAATGCCAGCCCACCCTCAAGGGAGAAGGCTCAAGAAAAGCTGAGCTCCCTGCAGCTGACACAACAGCCCAAAGTCACACTCTGCCTCTGCCCTGTGCACAGCCCCTCCCCTAACACTGGCAAGCCCGGGGACAGAGTACATATGGAGGCCCACATGTGCCACGTAGCTCCATATGCAAGAGTTAAAAATCAAGATAACAAATGTCAAGTGCAGTATGTTCCCTCCTCTGCCATTGACAGATACACCTTTATGTCAACCTAGAAAACCGTATATGAATTTAGAACCCCCAGAATTCTCAGCTTTCTGTCCTGAAGCTGGAGGCCTGAGATATGTAGGTTCCAGCCTCTGGCCTATATCTCTCTTCCCTTCCCACCCTTGGCTCCACCCCACATTTAAGGGCTTTGTGCACATGTATGTGAGCATCACAGACCATGTGTCCCAGCTTCTCCCCAGCCTCCTGTAAATAGCCACCACTTGGCCACTCGTCATGTTTTGAAATGTACACAGTACCAGTGTGGTTGGTCTTCAAAAAGGTGAACCAAGAAAGAGGCTCATTCGGCCCCTAGAAGTGGACTTGGAACCACCTGGTCAGGGAATTAAAGATCCTAATACCCAGGGTGAAGTCCAAAAGAAGACAATGGGCTTCAAGTGAGCATGTCTTCTTGGCCCCATGGGTTTCTTGCCTGCGTGGAACACGTGGCTGGAAGAAAGTCCGAGTAGGGAGCCAGGATCAGGGACTGCTCTCCCCTGAGGCACTGTGAGTCCAGATTCTCCTTTTAGGACCCACTGCCAGTCAGTCCCTTTCTCCACGCTCCTGTCATTCTCCCCACGTTAGAAACTTTCTCCCTTCCAGCTAGTGATGGAAGGGTCACTAAATCAAAATGCCAGCCAGGGCTCAGATCCACCCTTTCACGGAGAGCTCAGTCTATGCGGAGCCAAGCCAAACACAGCATCCTGCAGGGGTCTCACCCGTAGAGACTGTAACCCATCCTTCACAGGGCCTCCTCCCCCACGACACTGCCAGGTGATCTAGGGCTTCAGAAGCACATCTCATCACTTCCTTTTTAATCTCCACGTTAGCACTTGTGCCCTCCTTCAAGTGCTCCAAGGTAATTTTAAAGAATACCTCATTTTGCTTTCATTTTGCTCTGGCCTGGCCTTCCCATAAATCAGGGCTGAGGCAGAAGTTGAGAGGACTGAGCTAATCATAACTTCAATCTCGAGAAATGTTTAAATATAAATCAAAATAGTTGAAGGCTCTCTAGATCTTCAATTTTCTTCGAAAGCCTAGTTTGTCTTGTTTTCTTTCTTCCCCCCTCTTTTTTTTTTCTGTTCTGATTGGCTATGCTGAGCTCTGAGTTTCATCCTGGTGCCCCTAGGAATATTTCTAAGTAGTTTTAGATGTTTTCTTCCAGGCACTACACCAAGTAATACCACAGAGATGTTATTGGTGCTCTGGGGTTGTGCATAGGGGCAGTCTACAGCATTTTGCTAGAACTGGAGAAATTTCAAATTTTGGGAATTAAATGATCCAACAAACAGCATAAAAAGTGATTTGGCATTCAAAAGGAGTAGAAATGAAATTAGCAGAAACATAACTTTGATCATCCCTCCTGTTTCAGTTACCTATGACTCTAACAAAACATTCAAACTTGTTACAAAACAACAGTCATTTTATATGATTCTCTCTCATGGGGGTTGACTGGCAGTTCTTGCTTGGCCTCTTTATGAGGCTGGTGGCTGGAGCGGAGGTTTGCCCACATATCTGGCACCTGGGCTGAGAAAGTAGCAACATCTGGGGCTGCAACAGCCGGGCTTCCTCGGGTATCTGCCTCCCTCTCTATGTCATCTCTCCACAGGGTGCCTCCGGCATGATAGCATGATGGCTTCAATAGCACAGTAGCCAGACTTTTTACGTGGTACTTTAAAATGTAGGTCTTATTATTGTGCAAGTGTGGTGACACCAATGGATCAGAAGACAGTTGTCATTGAAAAGATAGTTTGTTATACTCACAGATCCCAAGAGGAGGGGATACTAATGCCATGGGGAGTCACAGGGGAAGCACCAGCATTAGTTGGAGGTTGGGGGAAGCATGTAGAATGTAGGCAAGAGTCTTCATTGTATTTCTTTGATGAGGGACAGGTAAGGCAGAGTACCTAGCCGGTAGGACTGGCTAGCTTGAATAATTTCAGCAGACTCTGGGGAATAGGGGCTGTCCCTGGCTATCTGACACCTGGCCCTGGGGTGATCACAGCAGATGGTTAGTGGCCTGGAATGTGAGCCACTGGTAGAGGAGGCAGTTGGGTCTGTGGCTCTGTATTGCTTAGTTTAAAGATACACTCCCAGGCAGACTGTTGGCTTTCTCTAGGAATTACCTCTTCCTGGGAGGGGCAATCCCGCCAAGGTCAGTAAGACCCCAGATATCAAAGCCTCAAAATACAGAAAATAAAAACCATGTTTAATGCACAGGGTGGGTCAGGCATGTGTCCAAAGCTACAGAGCCTGGCAGAAGCTGTTATTGCCTTTTATGAGCTAGCGTTAGAAGTCATGCAATATCACTTGTCACTTTTTATGTGCAAGAAGCTAGTCCCTAAATCCAGCCCATAATCAAAAGGAAGGGGCTTGGACTGAGCCTTTTGATGGAAAGAGTGGCAAAGAATTTGTGAATATATTTTAAAACCAGCACACTTCCCATAATAGAGTCTCCACACTGGTCATTAATGACTAATGGGTCCCTTTCCCCATCTCTTACAATCCAGAAGCCTTAGACTTGAAACCTGCTAAATCCAATTGCTTCTCTAGTGGCACCATGTTTGCCCAGTCAAAATCCTGGACACGGACGTGGAGTCAGAATTATCCTCAGAACTCCCTTACGGGCAGGTGTCGAGGGGAAGTGCTGTGATGCTTGTGTTGTGAATTACAGGAACCTGCCACAGTGAGGTGCATCATGTGGTCAGTGTGCATGTGTCAGACTGTCCCAGGAGGTGTCCAAATCCAAGGATGACATAAAGAAAGGAAGACACCAGCTCTGCCCTCCTGGAACATGCACTCTAGTGGGAAAGAAAAATCATGAGACATGTAACGCAAGGCACGGAGTTCAGAGAAATGATGAACGAGTCTTAGGGGAGGAACCAGGGACAGCTTCATGGAGGATGTGGAAGCAGCTTGTGTCCACATTCATGGTTCACTCGCTTTCTTCCAAAGCTGGGAAGTCTCTTTAGCCATGTGGGCCAAACCTTCTGGTCTGGCCTACACACACAAAAATATGTTCCTCTCTTCCCCTGAGCCATATAATTCTCTTCCTAGAAGGCAACAAAAGCAGGACAGCAAAGGAAGTTATTCTCCCTTTCTTCTTCACCCATTAAAATCTCGCCCTGCTTTTCACTCGTTTCTCCATGACAACTTTCTGACTACTCCCCATCAGCCAACTCCATCTCTACCACACCCTGAGGACCTAGAGCTTCTACCACATAGCTCATCACTCACTTACATGTCACCACTTTTATGTTGTTTGTGTTATTTCAGACTGGTTGATGTGTTTCCCCCCACTAAGTTGAGGTTATTGCAGACCATATCTCACTCGTTCTGCTTGCCCTGAGTGCTGCCAACTGTCTCAAAGCCAAGTCTTCAGCATACAGTAGCTACTCCGTGTATATTTTGGGAGTGGGTGAGTAAGCAGTGGTGTGAATGTAGTGGTTGTCAAACTGTGTTCCTCTAGGGGTCCCCCCACGAGCTACCATGCAGAGAAAAGCCAAGAAGGAAGAAACATGTGGGGTTCTAAGTCCCCAAGATAACTTCTTTTGATTGATTTTCCATCCAATTTTGCTTGAAGAAAAGGCTGTGTGACCAGCCAACTATAGAAAACCACTGTTGTTATAGAAACAGCATTGAATTAAGAACCAAAACTTTGGTTCATCAAGCTTCTGATTCCTCGGTTAGAAAATTGGAATAACTCCTATTCCTATCCTACTTTTCTCACAGAGAGTGTATCAGTTAGCTAGTGCTGCATAAGAAACCACCCAAACTCAGAGGCTTAAAAATCAATTTATTTAGCTCATGAGTGGAACATTGACTGGAGGCTGGCTTCTCGAAAATGACTTTGTTCCTGTGTCTTCTGACAGCTGAAAGGTCAACTACTGTTTGTTTAGCTTAGCATGCTCACATGTCAGAGGCCTTGGCTGGGTGAACCAGCTAACTGAGCTGTGCACCATACCTTCTCTCATCCTCCAGTAGCCTGGTTTAGACTTAATCACAAGTAGTCACAGGGGTCCAACAGAGAGAGCAGAAGCTGCAAGGTCTTCGGTGGCCTAGAGGATAACTAGCACAATGTCTCATATTCTACTGGTCAAAGCAAGTCACAATGCAGCCCGGATCCAAGAATAATAGATTCCACCTCTTGGTAGAAACAGTTACGAAGATTCCTTGCAGAGGGCGTGGAAACGCAGAACACTGGAAAATCAGGGCCATTTTTGCAATCTATCACAGGGAGGTCATGAAGATCAAATGAGGTCATATATGTAGAGGTCATTGAAAAATATTCAATGTAATGTAAGGATTAAATACTATCACAGGGATTTTATTTTTCTCATTAATAACATTGGATGGTAGAGATGATCTGAGACACATTCAGATGTTCACATTAACAGGATTACATGGGGAACAGGTAACTTGCTTCCCATTCCTAAAATGGTTTTGTAAGTTATAATTATTCTCAAATGTTTTTAGATTATGTCTCCTTTTAAAAGAAAGGGAATAAACCTGCCTTCATGGTTTCATGCTCTATCATTGTTAGATGTGTGTCATTGCCATGCCTTAAGCTCCCATGTTAGCAGTGTGGAATCAGGTAGTTCACTCATTCATTCACTAGGCATAGGCTAGGCACTAGCTCTGCACCACACCTGCAAGAGACACTAGGGCTGCAATAACAAATAAGACCTATCCCTGCCCTCAAGATGCTCATAGATTAGTGGGGAAAACAGTTAAAAGTACTGGGGGTATGAACTAAAACCCACAGGAAACACAAAGACAAGCATCTGGTTTTGCTTGGGGGGATGGGAAAAGTCTTCTCAGTGAAAGTAAACTGAGTGCTAGAGAAAGAGAGTACACACCACCCAGAGAGCCAACAAGAAGGTATACCAGATGGAGGAAACAGCACATGCAAAAGCATGGAGCTGTGGAAGTGAAGGGACACTGAGGTGTGCCTTGAAACTGGAGTAGGTGATGAGTACGAGGGAGTGTTAGAATCTTGATGTTGGAGGAATAGATTGGGGCAGATTGTGTAAGGAGGCCACGGCACTTCAGAGTCATGAGATCAGACTGGAAGATGTCCGCTGGCAGCAGGGAGGCTTGCACTCATGCAAGAAACGTCACAACGTGAGCCAGCACCAACATGGGGATGCAAAGGAAGGGCTGTGTGCAGGAGACAGTTCCAGGGGAGGGAATAAACATGATGGCTCGAATGTGGAGAGAATCTGTCTGATTTCCAGTCTGAGAGACAGAATGAGTAGAAAGCCGCTATTTGCTGAGGCTGGGAGAACAAGAGGAGGAAACACAAGTTTCATTTGGAGTTTGTTGATGTTAAAGCACCTTTAGTGGAGGAGTGCCCAGTGGGCAGTTAGGAAGGTGAGTCTAGATCTCCCAGGGCTTTCTCCAGGTGAGGGAACAGCCAAGTTCATGGGGCTACAAGTACGAAGAAGGTTGTCATAGCAACAGACTGGAAGCAGCTGGAAGGAACTTGTTGAATAGATCATGGTACAGCATATAATGGAGTACTACACAGCCTTTAAGGTAATGAAAGAGATCTGCATGTATTATTGTAAGTACATTTAAACATTATACGTCATATAAACACATACAGAGAGAAGACTGAGAGGCTGTTACAGAGGTATGAACAATTGGTGTTTCTCAGGAGTGGAGTTATAAATGATGCATATTTATTTTTCTCTTTTCTTAACTATCCTATGTAGTTTTTTGTGATGAAATGTGAATTGCTTGTGTAATAAAAATGTCAGAATTCAAAAGAAAGAAAGAAAGAAAGAAAGAAAGAAAGAAAGGAAGGAAGGAAGGAAGGAAGGAAGGAAGGAAGGAAGGAAGGAAGGAAGGAAGGAAGAAAGAAAGAAAGAAAGAAAGAAAGAAAGAAAGAAAGAAAGAAAGAAAGAAAGAAAGAAAGAAAGGAAGAAAGAAAGAAAGGGAAGGAAAGAAAGGAAAGAAAGAAAGAAATACAGCCCTGGCTGGTGTGGCTCAGTGGATTGAGTTTGAGTGCCGGCCTGAGAACCAAAGGGTCACAGGTTTGATTCCCAGTCAGGACATATGCCTGGGTTGTGGGCCAGGTCCCCATAGGAGGCGCTCAAGAGGCAACCACTCATTGATGTTTCTCTCCTGCTCCTTCTCCCTCCCTTCCCCTCTCTGAAAATAAATAAATAAAATCTTTTTTTTAAAGGCTAAATTAAAAAAAAGAAGAAAAAGAAAGAAAAGAAATGCGGGCATTTTCAGCAGCTCTGTCTCAATTAGTCAAGGGAGTAGATGAGCTCACCAAGGAAGACTATGCAGAGACAGAGACAGGAGGACTGAGAGAGCACCAACCTCTAAGGAGGGTCTGGGAAGGAGGCCAGGCCTACAGAGGAGCCTTAGAAGGCAGACCTAGGGGACAGGGAAGCCTGGAAGAAAATAATACTCGGGTACCCCAAGAGAAAACAGTCTGAGGGAGTAGAAAGGACAGTCATTACAGCCAGTTCTCATTGAGGGCTCACCATGAGCCAGCCCCATTCTAATTGTTCTAATCCTCACAGCCGCCTTATGTTGCTGGTTGTGTTACAAACTCCATTTACAGATGAGAAAACTGAGGCTTGAGGAGGTTGTATAACTACCTCAAGGTCACAAAATTAGTAAGAAGCAAAGCCAAGATTCAGAATGAGCCTGTCGAGAGAGGCCATGCTCTCTGCACTGTGCTGTGTGACCTCCCATGATGAATATGGACACGGCTAGCGGGGACAGGAACACACAATAGGGCTGTGGCCGAGCCATGTAAAGACAGAGCAATCTGGAACAACCCAGAGGCAGATGTCAGAGACTGAAGCACTGGGAACTGAGGAAGCAGGGACCGAGAGAGCAGAGGCCTCTTTCAAAAGTGGTGGTGGGAGGAAAGACAAAGAAGACTGCAATTTCAAGGGATCAATGGGCAAGGGACTGATTTAGGATGAGAGGAGCAGGATAAATGGAGGTCAAGGGAAAAACTGCTGCTAGAGAAGGATTAAAGGCAGGTGAGGG
Source organism: Trachops cirrhosus (assembly GCA_028533065.1). Classification (NCBI taxonomy): domain Eukaryota; kingdom Metazoa; phylum Chordata; class Mammalia; order Chiroptera; family Phyllostomidae; genus Trachops; species Trachops cirrhosus. The sequence goes on along the minus strand of CM052547.1, from coordinate 18,118,104 downwards.
ATAATCACGCAAGCCAGGCTGGGAAGGGGGCAGGAGGCCGGGCTGTTCTGCAGGGCAGGTGGAAGGAGGGGAGGCCTTGGAAAAAGACTTAACAGAGGGGCAGCAAGGCTATGGTGAAGACAGGAAGACAAAGTCGTGGCCTCCGGGAGGGGAAGGAATGTAAGAGAGTGGAGGGTGCAGTTGGGGTGTTAGGGGATAAAAAAAGCAATGGGTGTTTAAAATATGTACCTGGGAAATAGAAGGGAGCCGAGAACAGAGACAGGAGGGCCGTGACCCAGCAGGCTGGGCAGCGGATAGGCATGGGCTACACATGTGCCTGCCCTCCCCCATAGATCTCAGCACCCCAGGGCAGGGCTGCAGACCAAAGGGGAGGCATGGGATGGCATAGGATTCTGGGGGTCCAGGGTCCTAGATAAGGATCCAAGATAAGGAGGGGGGCCATAGAGAGGAGAGAGTCCAGAACAGTGGGTGTATGATGGGGCAGGGGGGACAAGAGAGAGCTAAGAAGTAGCACTTTTTTTAAAATCTGAGGATATGTTTATTGATTTTACAGAGAAAGAAACATTGATGTGAGAAAGAAACATTTAGCTGTTGCTTCCCATACACACCCCAATAGGGGATCAAACCCGAGACCTAGATATATACCCTGACCAGGAATTGAACCCACAACCTGTTGGTGCATTGAACAATGTTCCAATCAACTGAGCCATATGGACAGAGCAAGAAGGAACACTGTGAAGGAGCAGGCTGCCTAAGAGGAAAGGAGAGCCAGAGGTCAAAGAAGAGAGAATCACCAAGCGCAACAGGTAGTGGCGAAAAGCAGCACCAATGTCAAGGGCTCTGAGTGAGAGAGGCCAGGTTTGAATGTTGCCTCTGCCATACACCTAAGGCAAGTGGCATATCTTCTCTCAGCCTCAGTTTTCTCACCTGCAAAATGGACATAATAATAGCTCTATTCACACAGTTCAGAGAGGTGCATGGCCAATGAACAGTGTTGGCTGCGTTGTTGTGATCAAGCAGCCTCTGTGTCCTGAGCAAGCCTGGGGACAGTCATCAGTCTAGTCTCTGAGCAGCACAAAGAGAACCAAGGTCTCAGCCATTTCTATTCCCCCAGAGAAGCTGCCCTCATTTCCCCAACGTGTGCTCAGCCGGGGGAACGAGCCCTCGGGTCTGCAGCCCTCTGGGGCTCCTCTGCTGCCCACAGCCCCCAGGGCCCAGGGACAGCTCTACTTACTAGAAATTTCCTTCCTCCCTAAAACATCTGCCTCCTTCTGAGTATCTATAGCCTCCCTCCCCCGACCAGCTCCAAGTAGAATAAGTCTCCACCCAACGGCCCTTCAATTGTTTGAAAATAGTTATTACCATAGCTGCCCACCAAACCGCGTCTTTTCTTCCTTTTTTTTAACTAAGCATATTCAGTTCCAAACATACCCTTGTCCAGTGTTTCCTGCTTATGTGTTTGTTAGAGAAACAGTTTAAGGGAAACATCACTGGAACTACTGTTGTGACAGTCAGCCCACCAGTAAGTGCTCACTGAGGGGTACAGAGTGCGAAACCCAACGGGGACAACTCAGTTCCACCTCCTCCCTGGTTATTTGTTAAGTCTTCAACTGCTAAGACTGTTGTCCATTCTGATCCTCAAAGAGTCTCTGTGAAGGACAATAGGCAATCTTATCCCCATCGTACAGACAAAGCAGTTGAGATAGCCAGCCAGCTGAAATAGCACGTTCAGTGTCACACGATCCCCAGGAGAGCAGGCAAAACTCCCTCACTCGACCTGCACACCTAGAGAAGAAATCTCGGGAAACACCATATCTAGAGTAGGACTGAGAAATAGAATGTGAGCTGAGATGTATTGGTGAACCAGTGCTCAAAAAATAAAATCCCACTTTGTAGCATATGCCAATTCCCGATTTCTGTGGTGCAAAAATCTTCCACCGTGGCTGATTTCAAGCTATCCACTTGACCTCAGGAAACAGAGAGCTGGGAAGAAGGGTGCACGTCGCTCTTATAAACCAGTATGGGCCAGCTCCAGAGCACCATTAAATGCAAGCCACACATGTAATTTTAATTTTTCTAGTGGTCCCATTTGTAAAAAGAAACAGTCAAAATTAATCTTAATAATATTTTAGCTCAACATATGCAAAATATTATTTCATCATCTAACCCTTATAAAAGACTATTAATGAGATATTTCACATTCTTGGTTTCCTAGTAAGTCTTTGAAATGCCCGTGTGAGTTTCACAGGGCAGCACGGCTTCGCTTGGACTAGCCGCCCGTGGCCGGGGGCTTCTGGTCTAGAACCAGCGTCAGAGCCACACAGAGACAATGACGTGGTCACCCTGCCATTTTTAAGATTGTGTCAATGATGAAATTTTTAAAAGAGTGTTGCCTTTTTACAACTTTAGGCAGAAACAGTGCTTGTCCCAGGGGTAGATTAATTTAAGAAGAGGCCAGATCTGTTGTACCTTATCCAGACCTCATGCCTTCTCCACCCATATGCCTGCTCCATCAGAATCCCGAGCACTTATTAGTTACCACACATTCTTTCCAGCTTTCAATAAGTGAGATTGAAAGTAGCTAATGCACACCAGCTACACGTTTTTCTCCACCCCACGTGCCAATTTAGCCTCATAAACTGCCCGCTTCCCAGGGCTATTCCTCCCTGCACATGACTGCTGGCGAGTGTACGGGAACACAGATAAAAAGGCTTGATTTTGCAGCAGCCGGATGTGAAGTGGAGGTGTTCAGGAATGCACTTGTTGATTGGCCAAAAGCAGCTGACCTTGGTGGGAGGTACGCAGACTGGAAACAGGAAAACCTGGGTTCTTTTCTTGGCTGTGACAGAAGTAGGCTGTGGTTGCCTCTTTGGGCCTTTTCCTCATCACTGGAATGAAAGGGCCCCTCTAGGTGACCAGTGTGAGTTGTCATCCTTTGTTAATCCCGTCTCATGGCTTCCCATCTCCCCAGGAGTCAGACTGCCCCCACCCCACTCCCTGACACTCTCTGCTTTTTCCTCTTCCACTTACTCTAGGCTTCAGCCATTCGGACCTTCTCGTGGTTCCCCTGACCCCCACTTCTCACGCAGCTGATACTCTTTGGTAAGGTACTCCCTGACCACCCTATTTAAACTGCACCCCCTGCTCCCTGTTTTACATTCTTCATAGTAATTCTCACCTCCTGAGATAACATAGATGGTAGGCTCCTGATTCTTAGAAGGCCCTGGGCCCAGGCTAGAAGTCAACCAGTCAGGGGCACTGTTGAGGGGGGCCCAGCTCTTTGGGGTAGCCGGATGGAATGGCCTCTGAAGTCCCTTCTAAGCCTGATATTCAGCAACTGTATGCACCAGGAAACTCGAATTAGGTTCCCTCCCTTTGAAACCAGAAAGAGTGTCTCCCACCCACTTGCCAGGGGGCATTCTCCCCAACGAAGTCTTCCCAAAGGATGGCATTGCATAGGACCTGTGAAAGACTTCCTATATGGTGAGCTTGGAGGTAGAGTTCAGGTGCCAGCAGATGCTCTAGCAACCTCTCTCTGGTGGTCCCTGAGAAGGTGGATGCCCATGGACCTCAGCACTGTGTGTGGATAAAGGAGTGTGGACCCAGGGGAATGGACTCCATGACCTCTCCCCGTTCCCGCCTGCTGGTTCCAGCTCTAATTCTATGATAAAACCATTAGAAGGCCCAGAGGTGATTTGGCCTCATTTCTCCCGTTTGGATGATTGAACACATTTTTTAAAATCCTATAAACCCCAAACCATAATTCTTTTACAGCAGCGGAAAAGACAGGACAGTCGTGCGCGGTTTGGAGGGAGGGCGTTGAGGGGAGAGGTTAAAGGGAGAGGAAGGTTTGCTCAGATTGGGGTTGATGGGGCAGATGTTAAATGTGAAGTTTGATGACTGAACAAAAGCAGAGCAAAGGAGAAGAAAAGAGTGTGAAAAAACTCAAACCTGCAGTTTTCTGATACACAGAAGGGAAACCCAAACTCTGCTCATTATGGTGCATATTTATGGCCGATCATAACATGAAATTACAACTCCGCAGCCCCGGCCAGGACTGTGGAGTTCTTCCCATGTGCTTCCAATTAAGCGCGTTTGAAGTTGCGCTGGATATTTATTTGTAGGGGATTTACTGCGCAGAACGATTAAAGTTTTGTTCGTGTTAGGAGTTTGGGGCTAGTTTTGGGGGCGAGGGAGATGGAAAGGGGGCGAGTTAGCTAGAGAGAGAAAGGGGGGCTGCCACGGTACCCCAAATGAGTACCTGTGTATGTCTCAAAGTGCACACAAACACACGCACAAGGGCCCTTTGTTTGCAACATGGTGAAGGTCCAACATCTCTGACTGTGATTTTGTTTATAGGAAATCCTTTATAATGCACGTCTAGTGTTTCCATATGGAAATCTCATAGGACGTTTCCCCCGTACCGCCCTCCCCCCTCCCCTTTTTTTATTTGGATAAGGCAAGAGAAAAGGGACTGTACATTCCAAAGATTCATAGTCATTCCGGATCAAATTCAATGGATTTTGGCAAGAGTTGAAAAACCCAGATGCAGGGCTTCAGCCTCCCGCTGAGCCGCCTCCAGCTGCGAGTGTCTGGTGGAGGCACTTTGTAAAATCATGAAAACCCTATTAAATTCGTGAAATATGATATACTGTCGTTTCAGACTAACTTTCCATTGAACTGTCCATGAAGAGAGAATTTGGTTAACTCGCTGAAGAAGGGGAAGTGGCATGGTGGGGACAGGGTGGGAGGGGGGAGACGCTGTTGAGGAAAGAAGTGCTGGGAATTCCTAAGGGGCTGTAAATCTCTGTGTCTGGGTAAGAGGGCTCCTGCAGACCCCAGCAGCACCAGGCTTTCTCAAGGTTTGACCCTTCTTAGCAAAGGGGGTGACCACCATGATTCCTCTCCCTGGCAATCTGCTCAAGATGCAACAGTGACCACTTAGCTGCTGGGATGATTCATGTCAGAGCAGGAGACCCCAACAATCTCTCAAAGAATATGTAGGATCCACCCCCTTGTTTTATTATAGCTGAGGGGTCAAGGACAGAGGGAAAGAGAGAATGGCTTGCCCAAGGCCCAGCATATTGAAAACCCAGAGATCCTAAGTCCTAGTTCACTCCACCAAAGCATGCCACTTCTCTGGATACCCGAGACAGAGCCCTCCACTGGGCCCTGGAGCACCCTACCTCCAATCAGAGCTGCTGACAAGGTTGTTTTTTGCACGAACTCGTGGACCCAGACGCTCTCCCCCACCCCAGCTATGAAATGGCCCATCCTGAAGAAGCTGGACACTCTGAGTTCATTTCCTATTAGACTGTAATTCACATCATAAAGCGATTGCATGTTTTCAAACACAACAAGGTGAGGGCTCCCTGGAGGTGAATTGGGTTTGTTCTCTAGACGCTGCCACGGGACCTGGGCAGTTGCAGGTGTGTGTGCAGAGTTCACCTCACAGGAAGCCAAGTGGGGTCCTCCTGACCCAGATGTCCTGGCACCCTAGGGATCCAAAGCCCAGACTCCTGGAATGGAAGGGCGCCCAGAACATAGTGACTCGCCTGTCATCCATGCAGTGGTCCCTGAAATGGGAATGGCATACTCTAAAAGCAGCAACACCTCTAACCCAGGTGCGAAGCGCAGCTTCGTACATAGAAAATGATCAGAATAAAAGCTGCCTTTGGTTAAGTGCTTACAGTGCCTAAGGCGCTGTTCTAAGGCTTTGGCATGAATTAAATCATTTCATTCTAACAACCTTATGATGTAATGATGCTATTATCCCCCTTTCGCAGATAAGAAAATGGAAGCAAGTTGCCCAAGTTCTTCTAACCAAATAAGATCCCATAATTGACATAAGTGACTGAGCCAATATTTGAACCTCCACAGTCAGGGTCCAGAACCTGAGTTCTCAAAGTTCCCACCACCCTCCCTGCTCACCACCCTACCCACCATCATCCTACCACACCACACCCAGACCTAAATATCAGTGGTGGAGGCTGAGGTTTTAACTGCCCCTTCTCACCCCTCTTGGAGGTGTATTCTTTGAATGAGACTGTTCACACTGTTTCCTCACCCTTTTAATATGCAAATACCCCTGAGTATGATCATGTATTAAGTCACTAATACTGTAAGCCAGGATTTCTCAAGCTGTTACAGGCACACACATTTCCCAGCCATCTTGCTGAAATGCAGGTTCATTCATTCGGTCTGTGGAGGAGTCTGAGACACTGCATTTGTATGAGCTGGCAGGTAGTGCTGGGCTGTGGAGCACACCATGAGTACCAAGGCTCTGGGCTCTTGACCTGATTGCTATCCTCCACCAAAAGAGGCACCCACATGAAGGTACATGTGCAAGAAGGCAGCTGGGAGGGCTGAAGGCATTTTATCAATTTCCCAGCAGTGACCCAGAAGTAGCCCTCCTTCCACCCATCAGTAGAGTCACTAGGTGTCCAGCTCTGGCCCTGGGAGATCCAGGGAAGGTGCAGAGTCTTTGGGGCCACGAGAAGCCCTTTGACTGAAATCTTTGCAGCAGCTGGCAGCAGCTAGGCACCACAAGAACGGAGAGTCCAGTGCCTCTGCCTCCCTGGCAGAGACAGTGATGAGTGCACAGTGATCGCTG
>CM052547.1:18043224-18110991 GCA_028533065.1 Trachops cirrhosus | reverse complement strand
GTACAGATGACTCAAGTGCAGAGTACCAGGCAAGAGGGTGCCAGGATGCACTGTCTTAGGAGCTGTGATGTAGCAATGGGGGATTTAGGTGTAGGACATGTCACAGAATATTGGGCATTAGATACGAGGTTCAAGGGAACCAGGGTATGCGGCGAGGGAAAAGCAGTGTTTGAACAACTCATGGCCTCCTCCAGAGAATAGTGCTGCAGGCATTTGCAACTAGCTTCATGACTTACCTTATTTATATTTAGGATTGCAAGGTCCCACCTGTCCCTCCCTTCTCCCCTGACACCACCCCCTGCCCCACTCCTGGACCCACAGTTGCCTCTGTTAACAGAAGGCATCAAGACACAGGGACAAACCAGGAGAGAGTGGGGTACAGGAGAGCAGACCCATCACACCTCTGGGCACCTACAAGTCTCTTCCTTGTAAAAAAAAAAAATGGGATAGTACTTACTAGCCTGATAGACTGGAGGCTGAACCAGATGATTTAGACGTACACACAGTCACACAGATAAACACACAGAGACCATGCATACACACCATACAGATGCACATGCATCTGTATGCATACACATGCATACACAGATATACACACATAGACACACACCAACATGTACACAGTCACACACAGACACATGCATACACACCGTACAGATATACATATACACATATGCATACACAGAGATATACACATAGGCACACACTGACATACACAGTCACACAGAGACACATGCATGAATATACACACAAAAAAAACTGTCTCCCACCTCTGTTACCCAACTGCAGAAGTGAATGCTGTTTTCCCAAGACACAGCCCTTACCTCTTTCCAAACCCTTCTGAGACTTTTAATCTTCCATGAAATCTTTCTGCATTAATCACCCCCAAATCGGACCACCTCATTTATTCAACCATCTCAACAGTTTTACCTACTTGCACAACCACCCTTTAAAATTATTTCCTTGCATTATAAAAATAATAATAGTATGCTTTATAATCTTTCAATGCGTTTCCACATCTAGTATAGTACTAAGCATAATGTTATACAAAAAGCAGGAGCTCATTAAAAATGAGCTGAAAAAATGATCTTCACAATGTTTCTATGCGGAATTAATAATAGTTAACGTTTACTTAGCATTTAACATTATGGCTGGCACTGTGCTAAGCACGTTATGGGCAATATCTCATTTCATCAATAGCTGTATAAAGTTGGCATTATAGATTTTTTATGAGCTGTGGCATAGAAGGTTCTAGAACATAAGGCAGTCTGATTTCAAATCCCTCACTTTGCCGCTGCGTTACATTATCTTTCCATTTAACCATTAACTAAACTAAGGCACTCAAGCATTAAGTGAATTTCCCAAAGTCACGTGTTTGGGGCTAGACACGGGGTTCTCTCCATGCAGCCTCACAGCTTCTTCCAAGCTTCGCAATTGCATTCTCCCTTCCATTCAGGGAACATCGCACATACAGGAAACAGCAAAGACTTTAAAGTCAGGCAGAGCCTTGGTTTCCCCTTCTGCAAAAAGAACATAGAGATAATTACCCAGCAGGGTTACTGAGAGAATAAGGACCAAGGAAGACTCACGCTTCCGGGCATGGAGCTGGGTGGGAGTCAGTTAGCGGCAAGCTCCAGCCTCTTCTGGTCCTCGAAGCCTCCTCCCTCCCACACCTTGCAGTCCTGCAGGTGGCGTCCTTGTTCAATTCACCCGACTCAGCGCGCGGGAGCCGGCATCTGACAGAGCGGGTTGCCCCCAGCACTTTCAGAAGGAGGTTTCTGCCCTCTGTCAGACATGAAGACAGAGAGGAGAGGGAGCACGGGCCTGCGCTGCGCATGCCTCACGGAGGCCCTCCTGCGGAACAGCGCGGATTTTATCCAAGAAAAAGAAAACCACCCATTGCGGATGGGAGGAAAGCATCTGCTCTGAGAGGGGCCCCCCAACCTGTTCACCAGGACCCTCGCCCCTCCAGTACCCCTTTACCCTCTCCTCATGAGCCCCTGTCGTCCTCTCTTGTCTCATCATGGTGGCAGGAGGCTAAATTAATTAATGGGTAAACCATGTGGAAGCGTTTGGCTTGCCAAGTGCTCCTGATAAGTTTGAAACACTATTGGAAGCAGTGGAAATTGGCACGGTTACCTGGAACGAAATTGATTTCACCCCCAGACTCCTGAGATTGATTTTGGTTAATGGAGGCAAATGCAGATAGAGTGGGATCTTCATTAAAAACACAGTGGATATATTTCAAACCCTTATTGGGGAGCAGGGAGATATTAGAATTAAAAGGGAAAGAAAGATGCTAGAATGGGTGTTCTCCTGTGATGTGTTAAACCCAAAGGGAATTGCCCGGGAGTTGTATAAGAGAAAAGGGGAAGCAGGGAGTGAGGCACATCGGGTAGATTGCTTTGGGCTCTCTGAGAGGCAGGAATCAGGCCTCTCACTGCAGGCCTGTGTATTCACCCACACGCGCAAGGTGGACAGGCAGGTGCTCCCCTTCCGCAGCCAGACCCATCTTTGCCGCCTGCTGTTCCGGAGGAGTACTGATAAAGAGAGGAGGCAGGTGGAGAGGCACCCTCACCTGGGGAATGACAGGGCTGGAGGAAAGCAAGAGGCCTGCCTCAGGTGAGGGGCTGGGTTCAGTTCCCTTCACCGCTGGGGTATCAGTCAGCAGTCAACCAGAAAAGCAGGTGAGATTGGTAGATAGACGAAAGATAGATAGGAAGGTAGATAGATAGATATTGATTTATTGCAAGGAACTAGCTTAATGCAATTGTGGGACTGGGTGGCAAGTCCAAATTCTGTAGGGAACTTTCAGGTACTGGCTAAAGCTATGGTCCACAGGTAGAATTTCTTTTCTTTTCTTTTTTTTTTTTCAGAAAAGTTTTAGTTCTGCTTTTTAAAGGCCTTTCAACTGATTAAATCAGGCCCACCCAAGATCATCCAATCTCCCTTTCTTAAAGTCCACTGATCACAGACTTGAATTGCATTTACAAAGTACCTTCACACCAACCCCTAGATTGGTGTTTGGTTGAATAACTGGGCGCTATAGCCCAGCCAAGCTGATGCATTCAACTGGCCGTCACAACTGCTCTGCCCTTCCTGCCACTCCGCCCCCACCTCCTTTACTCACAGACCATCTACCCCCATCCTGAAGTCTTCTCTCTCTAGTGTCCCTGCCCCCAGGAATGGCCATTGAGCTGTTTGCCAACCAATCCCAAGTAAACCTCAAACGAGTCTCCAAGATAGGTTGCTTGCCCATCTTCTCACTCTTCATCACGTTTTAAGTGAGTTCCTGAAATGGGCTCCTGGCTACCCTGCCTGCCTCCGAATCCACATTGTATACAGAGTACATTTCTATACCCTGCACCTGGATCAGCTGCTTAACCCACTCCCCACAGGCTACCAGGTAAACTGTGTGCTTCTCACCTGCCCACTCTACCCTCTCACCCGTGCACCTCACCCTCTTTTCTGCAACCGTCCTTGAACTGGCCACATGGCTCCATCCTCAGCATGAAGGCCCGTGCTCTCCTCTGGCCTTGGGCATGTCTTGCCTTACCAGCTGTTAGTCCCCATTGAAGACTAGCTCAGGGCACACTGCTCTCCAGGTGTAGGGAGCCCCCTCTCCAGGCTCCCTCAGCACTCCGGCTTCCTTCCATCGGGACACTCATCATTCTGTGACCTAATTATGTGCCTCCTATCTGCCCCCACCACAAACTGATGAACATCGCACCTCTGCACCCCGCCCCCCACCAGCACCCGTCCCAACATCCGTCTGGCTCCCAGTGTGTCTCCTGTGAATGCTGGCTGAATGAATGGACGAAATGTTTGCCAGGAACGTTATCCCAGCCCCTCTGCTGCATCGCCAGCTCTTTCTGCAATGCTCCTCACTTTCTTTCTCTTCCCATGGTTCCATCCGAAATTTATTGGGGGCGAGAAGTGACTTCTTTTCTTCTCCCCCTTCCTTCCCTGTCAATTGGAGAACTGTTTTTGAGCAATAATAGTGTCATGATAATTTATGGTATACAGAAGTTATGGCCTGAGATAGTGGGACCCGTTTCAGGAACTGACAAAGCACAGGCGGCTGCAGCCACCAGGGTGAGGCAGGCGGGTGAGGAGGGAGGCTGGACGCCGGTCTGAGCAGCGCCTTCCACCTCAAAGGCTGCAGGGAGATTCTGCAGGGTTCTCTGCAGGGGAAGGACAGGCTCAGGTTATGTGTCAGAAGTACCCTCCATTGGCAAGATGACAACAGGCAGGGAGACCAGCTCCCCAGCTATATCTGGAAAGCACTTGAGAAGAGATGAGGAATGGAACTAGGCAGAGGCCCCTGTGAAACAAGAAGGGATCAACAGGAATTGAGGATCCAAATCTGGGATAAAAATAAAACCTGCCCATATAGGCAGATGTTCAGACATTTTTAAAGAATAAATCACTTTACAGTCCCAGCCTTTTATCCATTTATGCAACAAATATAATTTGAACATGTGATTTGTTATATGGCTAGAGATGTGGCAGTGAGTACAATGTTATCCCTGCCCTGAGAAAACAAATGGGGTGTGTTGGAGTGTCAGGCGGTGGTGACTGTGCCAAGAAAAGTCAGGGTGGAGGGTGCTGTAGTAGAGAGGTGGCTGAAGAATGCCTTTCTGACAAGGAGCCTTGACTAGCCAGGGCAGGGTGTTCTAAACAGAAGGGAATGACACATGCAAAGGCCCTGGGGCAGGAGTGGGTTGGGCATGCTCGAGGCAGGGGAGGAAATCCAGGGAGAAGAGATTGCATCAAAGAAGTAGCCAGAGGCCAGACTGTGGAGGCCAATTGGATGGCAGAAGAACTTTGACTTTTGGTGAGCTGGGCAGTCACTGGAGGGGTCCTGAGAAGGGGAGGGACTTGTACTAGCTACTCATAGAACCACTCAGGCTGCTCAGGCTGAACCGAAGGCAGGCACAGTAGGCAATGGAGAGACAGGTCTTACTCACACAACCCAGGATGATGGTGCCTCCAGCTCGGCCACATAACAGTGAAGGGTGATGAGAAAGGCCAACTCCAGATGTAATTTAGAGGTGTAGCTAACAGGAATTCGTCATGTATTGGGGGTGGGGAGTGTGAGGCAGGGGGGCCTGAGTATCAAGCTAGTGTCTTTGTTTGACGTGCTATAACAAAACACCATTGACTGAGTGGCTTATAAACAGCAAGCATTTATTTCTCACAGTTTTGGAGGCTTGAAGTCCAAGATCAATGCGCCATCAGATTCAGTGTCTGGTGAGAGCCCACTTCCTGGTTCACAGATGTCCATCTTTAAGCTGTGTCCTCCTGTGGCGGAAGGAGCAACGGAGCCTTCTGGGGTCTCTTTTATAAGAGCACTAATCCCATTGCAAAGGCTCCAAGCTCATGACCTAGTCACCTGCCGCAGGCTCCACCTCCCAATACTATCACACATGAAGGCAGGATTTCAGCATATGAATTCGGAGGGCGGCAGACACAAACATCCAGGTAGTGCAATGAGTGACAGTCTCTTTTACTGAGACTGGGGAGCCTTGGTGGCTGATCAGATTTGGAGAGGTACAGGCCAATCGATACATACCCACCCAGAGGTACCCAACACATCTTTCCTTTTACTAAACGGAACCCTCTGTCGATGGGTCACCCATACATTTACACAGCAGCTCTGACTCACACACACCATGGACACCCTGAGGCCGGGAACACCCTCAAGTGCCTTCTGATCGACATTGAGTCCACAGGTGTTTACTCTTCAGTGTGGATTTGCCCACGGATGTGACCTCTGTCACTCTTTACCCATCACAACATATTACTCAGAACCCCATCACCCCTCTTTAACATGATCTCCCTGGAGAGAGATAGACAAAAAGACCTTCGAGACACTGTGGCTTAAAAGCAGGTAGGCTGGGGAGGGAGTGGAGCCTCAGCATCTTTGTGGGGTAAGGGTAGCTCAGGGGGCTGCTCCCCTCATGTTTCTCCCAAAGCTCTCTTGAGCCACAGTATGACTTGTGGGGGCCCTGGCACTTGGCTTTCATAGGTCCCTTTCTCCATAAAAAAATATTAAAAATTGTATTTTATGACTGCATTGGTATCAAGATGAATCTAATGCAAGCTGGATTATATGCAATTTTTTCTTCTGATTTTAAAGTAAATTAAAGCATCTTTGTGGGCTTTAAAAGCATTGTGGGCTCTAGGCATTTTGCCCACTGGGCCCAGCTGAACATCACCTGCATATGTAGGAAGAGAAAGAACGTGGGTCTGGAGTACCAATGGCCATTAGGGGAGCTGGGCCCTACTTTTGACTTCTGAACAATAAGCTATGAGATCTATGGTCAGTCTTTTCAACTCTCAAGCCCTCTGCCTCCTCCTCTTTCCAGGAGGGGCAGGACAGAACCGTCTCTCAATTGCCTTCTATGGATTACTCCCCAAGATTCTAACTAACGCATGCAGACCTCAAGACTCATTTTTAACTCTGTTACCCCAAGGGAAGTCTCTTTCCCCAATACAATATTAAATTTGTTTTTCTTTCCTGGATCTCCTTCACTCATCAAATCATGTGCTGGTGTGTGCAGCCACTGATTTCCAAAAAGCAGCCATAAAACCATAATGAGTATAGAGATACCAACGTGAAAATGACAGAGAGAAAGCCATAAACACTCAAATAAATATATAAATATAAACAAGTCTATAATCCAAACCCTGGAGGTATTTTAAATGCATAATGTAGCATTTATATCTCTTACTTTGCACAGCAGAACTTTCAAAGGAAATTCATTTAATTCTATTGCTCACACCCCTAACCCGCATCCAGGAGTACTCGCTAATAACCGGCACAATTACTGCCTCCCTCCTGATAGAGAGTTCATTTCAGAAGCTCATTCGTGAATTCATTATCATGCTGGAAATGAGCTGAATCGCAGTAGATGTGACCACATGACATCCCCCCACTCCCTTCCCATTGGGTTCGGCGAGATGCCTGCCACAGCCCTGGTCCTGACCTGCTCTGACTATTGCAAAATTAATTACCACTCAATACCTGGCCCGAATTAAAGAAGCATGTCAGGAGTTATGGAGAGAGCAGATCTTTCTCTGTTTCGTTATGGGCTTGATGTGCTGAGGGAAGCCCCATCACGGGGCTTGACTGTGGCCTACCCTCTCCGAAGGAACGGAGCCCAGATGGACACGAGTGTACTGGGCACTGCCTGACACCGGGCCCTGTTCTGAGCACTTTCAGAATTAGATGCTTTCTCAACCGAGCCTCACCACAGCCCTGAGGTGGAGTCAGGGCCCACTGCAGAATTTGTAGGACCCAGTGCAAAATGAAAATGCAGGTCCTTCTTCAAAAAGCAGAGGGACTAAATTATTAGACTTTTTAATTCTCCCTTGAGTCGTTTTCCTCTCTGTCTCTCTCTTTGTCTCTCTCTCTCTCTCTCTTTCTCTCTACCTATCATGGCGTTTTTATCTGCTATGTAATGTTTCCCTTCCTGGAGTACCAGGGTACCTGCCAGGTGAGTGTACAAGACCCTCACAGGCACCCCCAGGGTCCCTACCCTGCCACTCAGTGAACTCACAAAAGGCCCACTGGCAGCCAGGTTTTTCTCCCACAGACATCAGACTGATACCCCACAGCCCAACCAGAGTGCAGGAGCTGAGCTAGGCATCTCCCCTTCCCACAGGCTCTCTGCCCCAACCCTCTGTGAAGAGGCAACCCCCAAGGATTGCCACCTCTGAGCCAGGATGTGCTTGGTACCTGGAATGGACCGCGATGCTGAAGGGTATATCATTCAACTCAGACCCTCTGCACACCTGTGCACAGGCAGCCAGGCCCAACTGTGCACAGAGGGTAGCAGTGCGCAGGTGAGGGCTAGGAGGGAAAAGAGGAACTAGGTGGTTGAGAGCAAGGAGAGGCAGTGGGAAGGGGAACTGACTGTGAGCCAAGGATCCGAGCCTTCCCCACTCATGATCATCCATTGTCCCATCAGACTTCACTGAATAATTGAAGATCTTTGAATTATTAAGAATCGCCATTGTAGAGCATCAAACCCCAAGCCTGGGGCCCTTGTAAGGACAGGTCATATGCAATTGCACTGGCTGTTTGCCCACGAAACTGATCCTGGGTAGATATTACTACCATCCTCACTGTGTAGATGGGAGAACACAGGCTCTGTAGTTTGCCCAAGGTCATAATACTGGGAAGTGGAGATGGGGGACACTAAGACTCAAACTCAGTCCTCTGGACACAGGGCCTCCTTCTTCATCACTTCTTTGTGTTCCCCATTCCCGCCAACCTGACTGCCTCCACCAAAGTGGTTAATACAACACCACTGGTCTGGTGGAAAAAGGCAGAAGAGAGTGCACACCCAAACCTGCCCCATCCTGCTGACTAAGCCACCACCTGGCTGTGCGACCTTGGGCAACTCACTCAGTTTCAGTTTCTCCAAGCTTTAGCCCATCCTGCCACGTGGCGAGACTGTAAAGAAAATTAAAAGTATTAGGTCATAAAGTTACATTTATTTGGAAGCACCAGTGTCATCTAACATATAGAAGACAAGTGGAAGAGCCATCTCCTCCCTTTCCTGGCTTTCCCCACCCCTCTCGAGGCAACAGGCCTTGGCCCAAAGGGTCTGAAGAGGACAGAGTTCACTCTTTGTAATGTAAATGCTCTGTGGCCGCACTGTAGAGACAAGGGTGGTCTTTCCTTGAGAAACTCATGTTCTTGCAAGAGATCAAAAGACATAAAAAGTTACTCAGACTCTTCCAAAGAAGTCTTCTTTTGGACCAGCTTTTTGTTTCATAAGGCCAAAAACCTTGTGCTTCCTTCTCATAAAACGCAGACACTTGAGTGCTTTTTCCAGAGCAAAACTGGTTTGACACTCCCCGCTGATGGATTCAAACATTTTGACTGAACTCATTCAAGTTCCCGTCAGTTTAGTCAATTGATCTCACATCAAATATCTGTCAGCATAACCAGCCACGTTGACTAGACGCCTTGTCTTTTTAGTTAAGTAAACTTGTTATTTCTGAAAACGAAAACAAAAACGCAAGACAAAAGTAACCTGCAATTTAGTTAGAAATTGACAAATAACTTCTATCAAAAAAGTACATTTTTGTCAAATGATTTTGATTCCCTTTTCCCCTGGATCCACTAAATCCGTCAGTTCAGTGTGGGTGGGGGACTGTTGAATAGGCGTGCCAGCTTGCTGAACAAGCAGGCAGGTGAGTATCCCAAATAAAATCATCCAAAAGATTTCATCAGAATGCCCACTGCTCAGTCATCCACAATAACAATAAGAAATGGGATCTTGCAACATGTGTGACAGGTAATACCTAATCAAAACAACTTTGTGTGCAAGACCATTTTCTTACTAGAAATTCACCTTCCTGTCTTGTTTGTCCATAACCGATAATAAGAAAATGGGTGTGATTGCCCAGACAGTGCTGCGATTTGTGTCCCAGATTGCCCATCAACAATCGAAAAGCCAATGTCAGGGTCACTGAACACTGATGGTTGACGGTCCTTATCAGGGTCCCTTGAATGTTGTATTATACTGAAATAATTCTGAAAGATGTGATTTCTTCCTAAGTCCCGCAGATCATGATAAATTCAGTGGTTTACATAGTCTAGTTTAGACCCATAGAAAAGGGTTCGGATCAGCTTTTTCCTTTGTTAAAACTAAAATCATTAAAGTGAGCCTTCGGCACTGTCCTCTGCCTTTACTCTTTCCCCAAGTCTCAGCAGCAAACCACCTTCTCATGCACCCCCTTCCAGGATGTCCACAGTCCTAATAGTGTCCCAAAGCTCTCCCTGCAAGGCAGAACCATTTAATAAACCAAGTCACATTAAGGGATCTTTGACTCGAAGTGCTAACTCTTTCCAGGGGTGCTTGCTTTTCAAAAAAGAATACAGGAAGAAGTCTGTGATTAGTTCCAAGGAGTGAATCAGTAATGGTATAATTTCAGATGCCAGGTAACTGGAGAGTGTCCAAGTGTCAGCAGACATGGGTTTAACAAAACCAGGTGTTGTGAAGAGCCATTGTGCTTACAGATTTAGAATATATTCATTCCTGAATGCATTCATACAGAATTATGTGGCCCGCTTTCGTCTAATTCAAATTTTCCACTGGCCAATTTTCTCCTGGTCACAGACGCTTCTGCAATGGGAATAAGCTGATTACTTATGGCTAGTCACTCACCACCTACAATTCGCTTTTCCAGTTTCCCTCTGTTGCCTATACAGTGCCACTTTGTCAATCCCTGCCGTTTATTGGCTCTGTTCTGCTGGCTGGGGTAAACAAGTCACTTCGGGAATGATTGAGGCGCACAAAGGGCGTTGCTTGCTAAGTTCTAAGTGATAGAACTGGTGTGTGACCCAATCGGTCCTAATGTCAAGAGGAATTCACCATCATAGGGGTGCAGGTCACCGTAACCCATCCTATCGATGGCATGATTTTTGTATGGCACAAAACATTTTCCTTTTTTCTTTTATTTTGAGTGAATGTAGGAGGACGATATCCAAATCAAATAATTTTGCAGATAACATACTCTAAATTTTAAAGACTGCTTCTTTAAAGCCCACTGAAAGTATACTGCAGAGTCACGATTCGGCTCCACACATGCAGTAGAGGTATCAAGGACCAAGGAATCCACCTTCTCGCATTAGGCCCAAGAATATATACTGGGTCTAGGTCAAGTCATCACACAGTTTGAACCCAAGCCTGTGCCTAGCTCCATGGTCTCCGAATTTCTTGATTGTGCCGTTCTACCAGAAGATATTTTTGAGCAGTCACTCCCAAGATATTTGATTAATTATAAATTATACCCATGTACTTCCAACAGCCAGTATGTCAAAGCACAATACACACCAGGTATAGGTCATCTTTAATAGCAGTGAATGTAAATCTTTTTTAAAGTAGATTTCATAATTTTGACTTTTTGGGGGGCCTAATTTTCATCATGGCTAATAGGTTGTCACTGCCTTTACTTCCTAATGTGATAGTGATGACTTTATAATTAGAACTGAGGAATGGCCCCACCACTTTCTTGGGTTTCATTTGGGCTTATATTAGCAAATTGTTCTTTATCATCTGAAACTCTTTGCAGGAATTATATTAATCCACTTGTCAATTTCATGTAATTCCTTTTGTACCACGGGAGCTCTACTCTTTGTCAGAATGATGATAATAATTAACAATAATAATAACAATAATAATCACTAATAAAAAGCTCTTATCCAGGAAGTCTAGCTTCCAGAGCCTGCACAGACAGTCACCAACCTCTTAACCTTGTGATGCTGACCTTCACACGTGGTACCAAGTCCATACATGACATGCGACAACTTGACAGATGAGCAGAACAAGGACACCTTATGTTAGATGATGGTAAAGCTTAATCTCCTTATTTTTAGAGGAAAATATACATAGAAGTTCTAATATTGTCAACCCATACTCTACTAGACTGTTTTACACACGCCTCAGGACACATGCCCCACTTTGGGAACCCCTGGTTCTAGTTCACCTTAAAATACAGACTTTACTGGAGAGAAAGGTAGAGAAGCCCACTGACACCACATCAGACTTATTTGTGCTACCCATAAGTCTTGACATCCTAGGGCTACTGGGAAGCATTAAAAGGTCTTAAAGAAAAGAATGAGGTGATCTGATTTGCATTCTTACAGGATTATTCCAGATGCCCCAGGAAGAATGGGTTCTGGAGCATGCCCAGAGAGCAGAAGTTATAACAGGAAGAATTATAATGGTCTGAGTTTAGGTCACAGCCTTTAAAATGGACAGAAGTGGGCAGATTCACAAGATAGTAAAATTTTGGTTATTAATTAAGCTTGGCCAAGGTTAAACAGCTGGTAGGCAGCAGAGCTAAATTTAGATCCCAAGTCTCCTCACTCCCAATATAGTGATTTTTCTTCTGATTTGCCATGTCAGGGAACACCTGGTCCCTCTGTTTTATGCTCCCCCAGGGAGATAGGTGATCAGGAGCTGAGCCCAGACAGCAGCCTGTAGTTTCCAGCTGGGTGATGAAGGGAGGCAACGGGAAAGGAAAAGCACTGCCTTCTCCAGATGTATTTATCTTTACAGGATCCACGCAGGGTTCTATGACAATCTGTTTTCTGGGTACTGAATCCCATATTGAAATAACACACTTCCCAGTGACAACAAACAGATACTCCAAGTAACTATTCATTCCAGTCCAGGCCTTAATAAAAACCATAATCCATCCAGCTGAAGGGTGGACGTTGATAGGGAGGTACCAACCTGGGGAAAGAGAAACAAGCTATTGTAATCACTCCCACACGGAGCACTCATCTAGCCTTCTGGACTGTTTGAAGTTCTTCTTTCTTTGTGCTAAAAAGTTACCTTCTCCCCAAACTCCTTTCTAATTACACCTTCCTTCTTGTCCCCTGCCCCATTTCTTACAGTATCTATCACTCAGGGTCCAGTGCAGGAAACAGAAACCACTCCAGGCATTTTGAGCAGAAAGAGATTTAATACAGGATTAAAGGGCATATAAAATTGGGCAGAGTTGTGGAAGGGAGGTCTCTAGGTTGGGGCTGAAATGGCTCCTGGAATACTACAGAACGGAGGCCACCACTGACACTACTGGATTCCAGAACCCACCACTGGATTCCACAATCAGGAAGCCAGAATCATGAAGTCAGTATAGCTACTGCCTCTCGAGCCCCACAAAGCTGGTGGCTGAGCACTGAATGACAGAAAACAGCGTGCGTTCATGACCTTACTTTCGTGAGAAGACAGCTGAAAGAACAGGACTTCTGCTTCACTTCCACCTTCTAAATTTTGCCTAAATGCCTCTAACTGACAAAGCCTAATTTTCTTCTAAAATCTTAGCTGCAAGGGATGCTGAGAAACTTAACTTTTAACTTTTCAGAGTTTTGGGTATAATAAGATACCCTAGAAGGATTAAGCAAGCCAAACTACAGGTTCAAAGCTATGGGAATTTTCCAAAGAATCCACCCTGCATTGTTTTTGTGTCTAACCACCCCTCAGTTCCTGGAGCACAGGGATCATAAATTTCACATCCATCAGGCTACAGCCCTTGCAAATGTGACGTCCTTGCTAAGGACAGCCAAATAATTGAATGATGGAGCACTTTGACTTTCAGTACTTTCTTACTTTGTTTTCTGATTCTGTTCCCACATTTAACTGTTGTCTCTGTATTAAATCTACATGAAGGCGACGTTGGTTAGTATTTCTCAGGTATGTCCCCAGAGTGAGCCAGGCTTAACTTCCTAAGTTAGTGGCTTGTGTTTCAAAACCATCCTCAAATTTTTTACCCAAAGAGACATTTCTGTCCCATGAAGCTCAACTAATGGGAAACTAATTTCCTGCAAAAGTGTGAAGCCAACAGATCTTTCTTGCATGCCTGTAATCCAATTTTGGCAGGAAACTACCTCCAAATTGGTAAGCAAGTGCCCTCTACACCATTCTACCTGGTTGCTATGAAAATGAAATAAGATAACATAGGTAACAGTACCTACCACATAGTAGGTGTTCAATAAATATTAGTTTCTTTTTTTCCTCAAAAAAATCTTTTCTTCCACACTAGCCTTTCTGCCCTGGCTGGTATGGCTCAGTTGGCTGGCTCATCACCCTGTAGCTGAAGGGTTGCAGGTTCAATCCCTGGTCAGGGCACTTACCTGGGTTGTGGGTTTGATCTCCCGTTGGGGCACTGACAGGGACCAACAAATCAATGTTTTTTTTTTCTCTCCCTTCCTCTCTCTCTAAAAAAAAAAAAAAAGGCAACGAAAAAAGAAGTGTCCTCAAGTGAGGATTAAAAAAAGAAAAAGAAAAAATATATAAAATATATGTCTTTCTGGGTTCTTGCTAGGAAACTGACTAATCAGATCTTTGAAGAGGTATTAATGGCTAACATACTACTAACCAATTGATATGTAAAAATTGCCCAAAATTTAGCAGCTTAAAACAACAATAAACATTGTATTAGCCTCACAATGCCTTTGGCCAGAAATCCAGGAGCAACATAGCTGGGCTGTTCTGGTCTAGCATCTCTGAGATAACACTCAAGATGTCAGCCAGGGTTTCTGTCATTTGAAGATGCGTCTGCGGCTGCAGGATCCATCCTCACGGCGGCCCACTCACACAGCTGAGAACGGACGCTGGTTACTGGCGTGTGGTTTCCGCTCCTCTCCACGAGGAACTCCTAAGTCTGCTGAGTGTCATCATGGCATGGCCACAGTTTCCGCCAGAGCGAGGGACTCGGGAGCACAAGGCTAACGTGGCGATGCCTTTGATGACCTCGCCTCAGAAACCACACCATCATTTCCACAGTGACTTGCCGGTCACCCAGGGCAGCTCTGTGGGTACCAGTAGGCAAGAAGGGTCAGCGAGCACCGCCTTGGAGGCTGGCTGCCACCTCTATTACCAGACTCATATATTAGCTCTGCCAGTGACTGTAATTGTGATTTGGGAGAGATTTTGAATGTCTCAGTACATATCCTTAGAGATGAATTAGTCTTTGTTGACATTTTAGCTCTGCAGTGTATTTATTAGACACTCAGGAAGTATGTGAAGAATGGCTAAATTTGTCCTTTAAGCAATATGTAGACATTCTCAAACATGGAGCAATTCAAGGGATAGAGCATCTATGGGCCCTTTCTTTTAAATATATATGTACATGAATTATGGGTGTGTGTGTGTGTATGATCAAATATCATCCACAAAATGAAATACAATATAGAACTTAGAAATGTGTAAGCTATAATTAAAAAGTACTGATGGTCACTGAATTCCCATATATATGAATATATGTGCAGATATATCATACAAACATATAAATACATATGCCACATATAAATATTCTTTCTCTCTCAGTAGGTAAAAATATATGACAACTGTGAATTACAATGAAGCAATAGAATGAAATCGTATAAACCTTAACAAAGCAAAAATAACAGTAGTAATAAAATTATTAAAAATAAATTAAAGTAGCCCTGGCTGGTGTGGCTCAGCAGATTGAGTGCCGGCCTGTGAACCAAAGGGTCACTGGTTCGATTCCCAGTCAGGGCACATGCCTGGGTTCCAGGCCAGGTCCCCAGTAGGGGACAAGAAAGAGGCAACCACACATTGATATTTCTCCCCCACCCTTTCTCCCTCTCTTCCCCTCTCTAAAAATAAATAAATAAAATCTTTTTTAAAAATTGGTTAAAGTATAAGAAAACCAATTTTCTTATTTTTCTTAGTGAGAAGGCAATCAACACTACCTAAATAGGAAACCTGGAATTTTTTTGAAAGATACTAAGTTCTTAATTTTTTTCCAAATAGTTTTTCTGTTTTCTTAACCTTAAAGGGTTATAAAAACTAAAAATACTTTCCATGATGAATAAACATTCATCTGAATTTTAGCAGTTTCTTTCGTTTCACTTGAATTCATTTCTCTTTTTTTAAGGTCACATAAAACTGAATATAATACTAATTTTTAAAAAATAGTTCATAAGGCATGATCCCGTTTCTAGAAAATTCTTTTTGTCTGTCCGTTTCTCCTGCGGCTCCTGAATTCGCGCAGAGAGATGTCTGGCAGGGCAGTGCCCAGTGTTCATGGCGGCCGTGTCTGCATCTGGAAATGGCAGCGAGTCCTGCTCTCTCCCATATTCTTTAGTCGTTGAAGTTTTCACAATGAATACGCACAGCTGAATATGCAGTTTTGTGAACATGATGATGGCGGACTTAAAATAAAAAGAATGTTATTTGGTGAAATATACTGTCATCTCCTTTTAATGCTGATGCCCCAAAATGTTTAAAACTCGGAAGCCCTCGAAGATGTTATAGATGGGCCATTAGTTTGCAGAGGTGTGCGTCACCTGCTGCTCGTCCTAGTGGTGAGAGTATAGACTTCATGCAGCCAAAGACAGTGGGTGCAGGTCCCCAAAGAACCATGTGTCTTCTCCTGAATCTGTGGCCTCCGTTTACACCCCTAACCAGAGCTGAACCTCTTGCAGAGGCAAGTCACTGATCAGGATTCACTCCTAGATCCTGATCAAATCCTGCTTCTTAGTTCACAGATGGTGCATTAGTCTTGTGTCTGAAGAAATTAGGAACATTACCAAAAAAAATGCAGCAGCAAAATTGGTATGTGGAAGGAGAGGCCCCAGAAGAAGAGGGAGGCACCTGTAGAATCTGAAACCAGAAAGAAACAGGACACAGCACCCCTTAACACCCAAGTCAAAGATCTGTTAACTGTTGATCTTAGGAAAATGATGATATTAAAAATCTTTCTACCAAGAGGCAAGTTTTTGGTTTTCATGACTTTTCATCTTTGGTCTACCAGGGTTTCTCTCAGAGCATTTTGAGTGGGACAATCTTTTGTCATTTAGGCTTGCTCTGTATATTGCAGGGTATTTAGCCTTCCTGGCCTTTACCCAGTAAATACTAGAGGTGCCCTTCAGCCATAAGATACTCCCCTCATTTCTACCTCCATTCCACACTCCTGTCCCACACAGATGGGACCAGGGCAGTTCCATCCCTTGGCACATACAGTTTACCTTCTTTCTGTCCATTTGGACAGAAAGCTGTCCAAATTTTTCTTACTCACTGTTGAATCTCCAGTGACTGGCATATAGTAGGTGCTCAATCAAAACATTTGAATGAACAAACTATCCAATACAGGATTTGCTATGGCAGTGGAGATGCTGCTGTTTTAGGAAGATTGTCATTTTCAAATATCTATATAAATCCCTGGTAGTTGGATCCTTTAGAGCTTGAGGACAACCCCAGAACAGACAGGAGAACCGAGGCAGAAATAAACAGCTGGTGACACCTACTCCATGCCTGGCCAAGCACGAGGCCCCTGCACGCAGTGATCACCACCCTGCTTCCCAGAGGAGGGGGCATCTATGCCGGCTATGCATCTGCACCATGGTAAATGGCAGAGCTGGTATGTGGCTGGATTCCATCGACCAGGCTTTTGTGTCCCACCCAGCGTGACCGTGGCAGTGGGATTTGCTCATCAACTCACCCTCCTTTCAGATGCTCTCGAGAAAACACATCTTCAGAGATTTCACAACAAGCTTAATTTATTTTCCAGGATGTCCAGACAAATTCCATTTCTTCAGAGTCTTGGTTGTATAAATATAGCCAACTTGTCTCTCCCATTACCTCAGTCCAGCCACAGGGGTCAGAGGACAAGCATGTTGGCAACTGCCTTCAGCCGCTTCCAAAATGAATACATTCCTTAATACTCAACTGATGCAACCCCAAGAGGCTTCTTGGGATCTGAAGAAAATTCATCTTGAAAGTCTGGCTTCGGTTGAAGGAGGAGAAAGGGTGGGGTAGAGCTGGAATTGTTAAGTGCTTGTCTCCACATCAGGTTTGCTCTGGTTTTCCTTCTCACGTGGCTGGTCCAGGGGCCGTCTATTGCTAAGTCCAGATGATATGCAGGAGCCACAGGGCAATGAAAAAGGAGCACCCCATTTCCTCTTCTCTCTTCTCCTCATTTACTTTTTTTCTCCTCTTCTTCTTTCTTCTTCCCTGTGTCTATCTATTGTTCCCCAGTCCTTCCCCTTGTTCTGTACTTTCTGCCTATCACAACTCTATTTCTCTTCTCACCGTTCCACGAAGTGTCCTTTTCAACTCCTGACAGGGTATTCCCTGTTCTCTCCTCTGGTGTTGCACAAGCTTACCGTTTTGTTGCCAGTGGTTTTCACTAGCGCTCTCCATTCCTGCCTTGCCCCTGCCCAGCATCCCCCACTGAAGTTCATAGCAAGGCTGCATGATGGTCCATAACCAAAGATCCCTAACTTTGACTAGCCCCAATGTGGGACCATGCATCCATCCTTTAAAGGGCTGGGCAAATCAGTCACCCATCTGTCTCCTCTTTACGGTCTTGTATGAGCTCACAAAGCAAAGGTGAGCATTCAATTTAAATTTCAACCATTGAATGAGCATCCATTTCCATAGATGGCACATTTTTGTGTCTGAAATTGTGCACACTCTACAGCTACCTTCCTTGGGCATGTGCCGTTGCTACGGCCCTGGGTGTGTGGGAAGCAGAGATTTAGTTTCCACAGGCCAAGACATATGCTGGAAAAGTTGGGGCATTTGCCACCTCCTTTCATCTAAAGATAGAGGAGGTAAAAAAATATTTAATTAAAGTCATAAATCTAGCTTTTGTTTCATTTGGGTTTTGCTGTTCCTAGCTCTAATCTGGTCTTGCTTGTCTAATCTGAATGCTTTGACCACTAAAAAGTTCTGAAATGAATGAAGATTGTTTCCAGGCTCCCTCCCAGCATGCACCCCCCTCCCTTCTAGCTCTGTGTACCCACAGCCCACCTCTCAGCATCAGTTAGATGACTACCTGGGCTGCTTAGACTTGAATGAACACGGGGTCTTGTCCAAATGCAGATTCGAGTCTGGGGGTGGGGCTGAGATCCTGCACTTAGAGATGCAGCTGATCCTCAGCCCTCCTCTGGGGCTGCAAGGAAATCAAGTAAGTGCAGCAGGAACAAATACAGAGACCTAGGCCAGTGCTCCCCAGTCGGGGCCACACATTAGCCTCCCTGGGGAAGCTTCTAACACCTTGATGCCCACACTGCACCCCAGGCCACTTCCATCTGGAGGGGGCACCCAGGCATGAGCATTTTCAAGCTCCCCAGATAGCGAAGACTGTGTGCTGTCAAGGTTATGGATCTCCGCTCTCTGGTTTAAAGAAAGGAGCATCCACGCGCATATGAAGGGGCAGAGGAAAGTGCTTCTGAAAATAACTTCGCCCCCGTTCACCCAGTCGGTTTTCCACCGAGCCAGAAAAAGGGTGGCTCGGCTTCATCGCACGCGGAACAAGGGCTAGGTGAGGCCAGCTTGCAGACCAGGTGACTCAGGGAAGGAAAGCCAGTGTCTGCGGCGACTCCTGAGCACGTGCAGGCATGCTGCGGAGCACTGTCTGTAGGCAGGGAGGGTGGGACACGTCGGGTGCTGCTGGAGCAGGACCCAGGCCCGTGCCCCTGGGGCTGGTGCTCAAGAAAGACCTGAGATTTAACAGCAGCCCATTAACTACCTCCCCTCACCCCCACCCAACACCGCGCCTCATCCTCTTTGAACACCCCACTCTGTCTACTGAAGGCCTTTAATAGAGTCTTACCTGAATGAGAGGCTCCAGGGACGGAGCCTGATGGGATCTGCCCCAGTTTCCGCTCTTCCCCGGGACAGACGGCCCTCCCCACTCTAATCAGCGGCACTTTCAGGAAACAAACATCTGCCCAGTATTATCAAGGTTTTGTTGCAAAAAATGAATGTACCTCAAGAGCCTAAGAACTTCTGTCCCTGCCAAAGGAGGGGTGGGCTTACACGCCACCCCAGGTTACACACGGGAATTCTCGGCTTTGCACGCTGGTCCAGTTCCTGAAGGGAGGTATGTGTTTGTGCACATTGAATCCAAAGACCAAAAACATAAACTATATAAAGGCAGGCCGCAGGGAGAATCAAACACCCTCTAGCCCCTGGTCCCCACATGAGAGGAGGGACATCCTCAGGTAAGGCCCCAGGGCCTGTGGCTGCTGGGGACAGAGCCCAGTCTGAGCATTAGGCTGCATCAGTCCCAGCTACTGTGCCGACTCCCTATGTGACTTTAGGCAGGACCCTCACTTCTCTGGGCCTGTGAAAGGAGAATAGAACCCCCAAACACTCTCCCCATCATAGGGCGGTCCGCGGAAACAAAGACAGTTGCAGAGAGGCAAGTGCTTTGGAAAGCATGACATATGATGTGTACCGAGGTTCAAAGCAGTGCAGAATTCACGCAGTTCATAGTGTGTGTGTGTGTTTACAAGAGTGCATGTGCACACGAGTGTGTGTGTATGTGTGTGGGGGCAGGAGAGCATGTGTGCATGTGTATATAAGCCTGTGTGCATGTACGAATGTATGTGCATGTGTGTGAGTGTGTGTGAACATGTGTGTGGGTGCACATGTGTGTGCCTGTGTGTGTGACTACTGCACTGTGGAATAAATCCTAACTACCACCCAGTGTGTGTGTGAACCTGTGTGTGTGTGCACATGTGGGTGCCTGTGTGTGTGACTACTGCACTGTGGAATAAATCCTAACCACCACCCAGGCCAAAAGCAAGGTCACAGCGCCCTCGACGGTCAGGAAGGCACTGGGAGGATAGCAGGGCTGGGGCATGCGGCCCCAGAGCGGCTCGTGGAGAACGACACACATGGAGGCCAAGACGGGCCTGAGGCGGCCGTGCAGCCAGTGGAGGCCACCTGCCCGGAACGGGGTCTGAAGCTGGACAGCAGTGCAGGCAGAGTGGAGCCCCCGCCCTCAGGGCAGAACCATGGGAGGGCGAGAACAGTGGCTACCTTCAGGGCTGCTTAACTTTTCCCCTGAGGAGCCCCCACTGCTGGGGAGATGGGACACGTCGCCCCCAGGTGGTGTGGGGACACAAATGAAGCAGCTGTCTGCGGATTCGAAGTGCATTCCCAGAAACTTCTGTTTCAAAAATTTAAAAAAATTGTATTCTACTCTTTTATAAGCCCTTTTTGCTTAAATATACAACTAGTATTCTATATCTGTTCCCAATGAGCACAATCAGCATTCCAGGACACTGGGTGTCGTCACACTCTGGGCCTGGGCCACCCCCAGGGGTAACATGCCCAGTTCCAGCAGACATGGGCACCTGGGAAGCTTTCTGAGCCACAGCATGACCAGGCAGTGTTTTAAGAGAATTGGTCCATTAGCAGTGGTGAGCTGGAGACGGACTGGGGGGCCTGAAGTCAGGGAGACCAGCTGGGAGCTGACCTGGACAGGGGAGGGGCTGGCCCAGAGGGAGAAAATAGACAGATCCAGACAGAGGTTCTAGAAGGAAAGTCTGACAGCCTGTAACTGCTATTGCTGGGAGGTGGTGAGACGGTCTCAATATATAGCGCATTGCAGGCTCATCCCACTTTCAGAGTATCAGCTGAGAAGGGTGAGCCACGCCCCTCCAAATGCCCTTCCAAACACAAGCTAATATGTAAGGAGATCAAAGGAGCTCTGGCCTCTCACCCCCACCCCAGCAGGCTCCCGAGCCACTCAGCTGAGGGCCAGAGCTCCCTCCTCTGCCAGGCCTGCTTAGACTCCCAGCTGGCCCTGCAGAGAACTCAAAAAGATACAGCCCCAGGCGCGCTGGCCACCAGACATCTCTAACCCGACAGTCTGCAGATGGCCCAGGGGAGGTTGAGCTGCCTCCTGACTCTCGTCCCACCCAGGGTGACCCTGTGGCCCCAGTGAGTCAGGCCCCTCTCAGCCCACATCATACTCATTGGCTGAGCTGCCAAGAACAGCTCCGAGCCACCCCCAACAAGAGGCAGCCCTCAGTCAAACTCTTACACAACCCAGCCCCGGGAAAGGCACCTCTCACCTTAGCCCAGCTGTGGCCCAGTCCCCTTTCCTCTGTTCCCTTGCCCTATTTGTCTCGTCACCGGGCCCCTCCTGGCTTCATCCCCTTCCTGGCCTCCAGGAGGGTGAGCCACCAGCCATGAGCCTCTTCTGTCCCCATTCCAGCATCCACTTAGCCATGCACAGTGGATCTCTCCCTTCCAGCAGCTGTCCACTCCACACAGGGATCAGCCCAGCCCCTGGCCCAGGGACCCAGCCTGACTCAGCAAGGTCCTGTCACAGTGATGTCTCCACCTTTGATCCAGTGGCAGATGGCAGAGAGTCGGGGGCTGTGTCTGGTGAGCCACACAGAAAGAAAAGGAGAGATCTGCCCTGGGGGGGGGGCAGCTTAGGATTAATCTCCACGGTGCTCTCAAGTGGAGAAGGGAGTCCACTTGTCCAGTGCTGATATGGTGGACAGAACTGGACCTGGCCATGGTAAATGCCCCAGAGCCTTGCTGTCAGCTCCACAGACCCCAGGCTTTCTCATAACCAGAGCCATTCACAATGAGAACCGCCTGCCCCGCGGGGCCACAGGAACCCGGTCAGTAGTCAGAGGCACTAAAAAGTTGGGCTCCTTCATTACTTGAGAGAAACAAAGAATGTTCCTTTTGGTCCTTAGGTTATAGACATTTTGGGAAACTCTCCTTTTTCTATAATTGCATCAATTGCAAAGTCCTGAGTAAAGTTAATTAATTCAACAAATATTTTGGAGAAGCTGCTGATCGCTTCTCCTTCTCCAGAGCTGCTGTGACCTCAATAGCTCAGTTGATTGGAAAATGACATAAATGAGGCCATTTTAGATTCACCCACCCCCATGACAAGTTTGCTGGCCTACTTAAAGCCAATAGGTCACAGGGAAGGAGAGAGCTTTGCATCTGCACTGATTCACAGCAGCAGCTCAAGAAACCCCTCCAGTCACGGGTGCCTTTCACCCAGGACAGCAGGAACACGCTACAGAGGGCACCGCCCCTCTCCAGTGGCATGGACGGGTGTTTGCCTTCCTACCAGGGATGAATATAGCCTTTCAGAGAAAAGGGCCAGGAGAAGAGTTTCTAAATTAGTACAATAGAGTCACAGCCCTGTTTTGTAAACACTGGAAGAAGAATTGAGATCCAAATACAGGAACCAAGAACTCTTCGCTGTCTGGCTTCTGATACCCTATCTTCATCTTTTACTGCCTGCTGACACCCCTCCTCACATTCCAGCTGGGTCCACAACTGGGATTTCCTGGCACAAGCCACGTGTTGCTCAGGCATTTCCTTGGCCTGGACTGTGCTCCTCCCCGCTTCCCAATATGAAAACCTGGCCCCCGTCTCTCCAAAGCTAGGAGGTTAGGAAGCTGCCCTCTGCTGCTGTAGCTGCCCTTGCCTCCCCTTGGCCATTACATTTCTCCTCTGCACTGAATGTCCGTTCACTTCTCTCTCCCTGCCAGCCTCTGCAGATGGAGCCTGGGCCTCTCACTTCTGCTCCTTTGGGGGGTAGCCCAAGGGCACACAGTAGGTACTCAACGAGGAGTGATCTCACAAGAAGGATGGAGGAGCCTCCTTGAGGGACCATTTCAAAGCCTGGCGCCTTGGAGGGATGTGAGGCTAATCCAAACAGCCCTCTCTGTCCATATTTCTGAGGGAGAAGAAGGTGTGGGCAGCCAAGGAGAGCGTGAGCACGCCAAGCAGATAATTATGTGTTCTTGGAAGCAGGTTTAATGGACTGGCTCAGAGCTGAGCCGGGAACGGGCTCTGAGACCTGCGCCTGCAGACGGACGTGGCTCAGGCAGGGGTTCTGCCGTCCAGTTCTAACAAGTGGCCGACGCCTTATGGAAACTTTTGAAAGGCGTTCTGTTTGGGACCAGCCAGCTTGTACTTCATCTGGTTGCTCTAGCCATCTTTCCCTTCCATTTGGGAGCACAAGAAGAGGGGAAACTAAAAATCACTGAGCACCACCTACGTGCCAGGAACCAACTCAGCAATTTTACTCTCCTAACCATCCTACACTGTCCTGCAAAAGGGGAGAAAAGGCCCATGCATTCCCTAGGGGCAGAGAAAATGGTGGAGCTGGGCATCAGAGCTGAAGCCTGTGCTTTTTCCAGACACAGCGACCTTTTTTTTTACAAGGTCATTTCTGCTGCACGTCTCACTCCTACCCCAAAGCCAAAATTCCCCCGTTTGAACAGGATAAACATTCCCATGGCAAAGGCACACTGTGTTCCCCAGAGGAGATGCAATCACGTTGTTCCTACAGAGGCCACGCAGGCTTATGAAATAGAAAGCTGGGCTGAGAGCCTGGACCCAGGCTCGGGGCAGCCACCCCTCCCCTGCACCCCCCAGCTGTACCCCATGAGGCTGTTGAAGCAACAGAAGGAGCCCAAGGAGGGGAACTGGGTCTGATCTTGACTCTACAGCAAGCTGCCAGGTGTGCTGGGTCTCTGCTCCCTGTGTCCATCACAAGGTGGAAAGCTTGCTTCAGAAAGCGTGGAGACTGGCATCCATGTGAGAAACAGCACCTGCTTTGTTTCCTTGCACCTTGATTTCCCCATCTGTAACTGGGAATCTTGTTTGCATAAAGGATGGACTCGAGGGTGGAAAGAAAGTGCATTTTCGGAGCTGACTCTAGAGGTACATCCCTTGTGCAGTCATTCATTCTTCTGTGATTCACTGAACTTATATCGAAGGCTTATTATGTGTCAGGCTTTCTCCTGACGCAGCAATCGATGAGGTAACAGGCCCTCTACTTAAAGGGCTCATGATATGTATACACATTTTCTATCAAAAGAAATGTACAAATGTTTGCAGCCTCATGGTTAGGAAATAATTTTTTAAGCTACCCATTCTCCACTCCAGCCTGTATACTTGAGCCCCATCACCTCCCCAAAAAAAATCTTTGATTAGATGCTATACATTGCATTTATATTTTAACATTTCTGAAATCAAGATGCATCCTACAATTTTGATTGGCAGCGCTTTCTCCTTTCTCAGTGATACACAAACTAAAGATACATCATACAGTTGATAACATCTTAGATTCAATGAAATAACGTTAGGGGAAAAATGTTATTTTTCAGCTGAATTTTTAATGGATTTCACAGCCACTGAATTTAATACAAGCTCCTTCCAAAATATGTCTACTTGATCCAGATGTATGGTGTCACAGAAATCGTGTGTCTAGATATCGAATTGCTCCTTGCTTTTCATCTGAACGGCTACGAAGGAATCTTGTACCAAAAGGCCAGGATGCTTTGCCACCCCCTGGCCACCAGAGGGAGGGAGAGCATCGGACAGGGACAGCTTGTCAGCCTTGTTAGCTTCTGCTCTCCTAAACCTTTGCCACTTGCTCCATCCAGAGTGGCCTGAACTCACTGACACTCACCTGCAGGGTCAGAAAAGAGAAAAAGACCCCCTTCCAGAGCAACAGCAGCATCAGAAAGAGTACTTGGTTGGATCTGAATATTTGCAGATCTACACTAAAAATCAGCTATTGTTTAATGAGCTCCCCCTAGACATGAGGACAGGTGCGAGACGTGGCCGAGTACGGGCTCGGAAATGCAGGGCTGGTGGGTGGCCCCACAACCTTCTTAAGCCATTCAAGTCTCATGAGACCCACATGATTTCTAAAGGTCTCCAAGGAAACATGCCCACTCTAGTAGTCACCTGTAGCTTCCTGTCCGTCCTTCCCTCCTCCCTTCTCTCATTTAGCTATTTACCATTTCAATACCTACTGTGTGCCAAGCACTGTGCTAGGAGCTGGGGTTACAGCAGTAAACACAACAGAGAAGGTCACTGGCATCATGCATCTTTAAGTGCCAGTGATACTGTACAAATAAATACTAAAGATACTGTATGAATAAAATGGATACTATATGATTAAAATCAATCATTGAATGGTGCTATAGAAACTATACAAATAAAATCTATTATTGAATGGTGCAAAAAATGCTCTCTGCATAGTCAGAGAACATAAGAAAAAATACAGGACCCCTGACAGCATGAGACAGGAAAACACAGTCGGGGTGCTTCTGAGAAGGCTTCTCCAAGAGTGATTGTTGAGGCAAAGCCTGAAAGATGAGTGGGAGTTACCCAGGTAAAGAGCAAAGGGGAGAACTGCATCCAGATAGACCACCATTTGCAGAAGCCCTGAGGTGGAAAAGTAAGTGCTTAACACCCTCCAGGCACTGAAAGGAGGCCAGTGTGGAGCCCAGAGACAAAGGGGAAGAAGAGAAGCACAGGATGGCCCAAAATACAACAGGAACTCGGTGATGCACAGCCTTGCACACTGTATTGAAGGCATGTTTTTCTATCTGTAGCCATTGGAAGGATTTAAGCAAAGAACTGCCATAAGTAGATTTGAATATTAATATTTTGACAACTTTGATCACCCTGCGGAGCATGGCTTGGAGGAGAAATCTGAAAAGTGGAGTGTCCAATTGGGAAGTACTAGAGAAGTGGCAAGGGATAATGGCAGCCAAATAGTAATGTTGGACATGAAGGTGTATTCTAGAAATAGAATTGCTGGATTTGGAGAGTGGAGGAGAAGGGAATATTAAATTTGACTCCTGAGATTTCTGAAGGAGCAGTTTGGAAGGGAGAATGGACTCCTCCTTGGATGAGCACCTTTGAGGGAAGAGGACAGGACTTCAGAAGAAAACATTACAAGTTGTTGCACTATATTAACTTTAAGCTACTTCTGGAATATCCACATGCAAGTGTAAACTAGACAATTAAGTCTATGAATCCAACGCTCAAAACTGGGCTGGAAATAGTAGATTTTGGAGTCATGGGCATGCAGAGGGAAGGTCAAACCATGGTGAGAGCTGAGTTAACTGGGTAGGAGCATCACTAAAGAGCTGAGGCCCAGAACAAAGCTCTGCTGATGCTCATATTGGCAGGAGGAGGCAGCCGAGGAGAGGGTGAAGGAGCAGCCAGACAGAGGAGTGAGTATGGAAGCTAAAGACAGGAGAGGGTGTCTGGAGGGATGACCAAGTCCCATAAAATACCACTGAGGGGTCTAGCGGGATGAGGACTGAAGCATGTTTGGATTTGCCAACATGGACGTCTCAGAGCAAAGGCGGTAGCAGCAGAAACCAGCCTGGGGTGGCTAACGAGAGAAACAAAAAATGCTAAGAGTTCATTTGAGGATGGAAAGCATAAATTTAAAGTGAAAGTAGCCTGCCCAGATATGCAGTTTTTCTCTAGCAATGTTCAGTTGTTTGACTAGAGTTGGGTTAACCTGCCTGGGACTTCACCCCACAATAACGAGGCAGGGAGAGGAGGAAGAGCAAGGGAGCTGAAAGAAGGAAAATAATGGGCCATGAAATTAGGTTGGATAAGGAGAAAAGGGGAGATGGAGGCTGGTGGAGGTAAGGGGTTGAGTGTCTCCAGGAGGTGAAGAAAAACTGCATTAGAGGGCACACTTGAGCAGGTGAGCTGGAAGTCCAGGAGGTGGTGACTCTGGCTTTTGAGATTTCATAGTTTGTATGATATCAAATCCAGGTGGTGACTATGGAAATCAGTGGCTAAAAGGAAGAGGAAAAGCAAGTCACTGGAGATGAGGAAGAGAAGGATCTGCATAGTCAGAGAACAAATGATGACTTTGTGTCAGTGAGGTCGGTGTCAATGCCTGGACATTGAAGTTGTTGAAAATTATTGGAGTGAAGATGAAGATAACTATTAGGATCCCCTAAAGTCTTCAGAGAATGAGAGGAGTGAGCAGAAAGTCAGTAATACAGCAGCGAGCAGTTAGATGGGTGGTATAAGCCTCAAATAAGAGAGGTTTCTGTACAAGCGAGGTATATAGTGGTCTGAAAGTAACAGAGAAGAACAAGAATTACTCTCATTGGACATAGAAGAGGAAACAGCCCAGGGAAATGATACCAACGCAGGTATACAAAGGGGGACTTCATTCCCTTTGGAAAAGAACTTTGCAATCTTTTAGCAATGTCTGCCATGATAAGTGCAAGCAATGCTAACCCCCAGGCCAGGGATCTGCAATCACTGTCCTAAGATACACTGTCCTGCAACTCAGGGGGAAAAGCATCGAGCAATGGGGAAAATCTAGATCATATTGAGTAGGCTATGTTCAGGTTCAAAACCACGTCTCAAAGAAACAATACAGTAAATGAAGTCATAACTGAACTGGAGGAGGCCAAAGAAGAGCAGTTCAGATTATTGATGGGAAGAGAAAAAGTACAGTACTACCTGCAACACCAGAATAGATTGCGAAACTGAGGACCTTGGGTAGATGTGGTTCCAAAGCAGTTCACAGCATAAACCCTGGCCCTGGCACTCCCACAGAGTGGGAAGGATGTCTGGCCTGGTGCACACAGCGTCAAATAGGTTATACCAGAGCTTCTTACTGTTTCTCGGGAAGGAAAGGGGTGAAGGGGCTGGAAAGAGCACTGAGGACAGAGGGGAGAGAAAGGAGACTGGAGGTCAACTGTAAGCAATATAAGACTCCATGGCAATTAAGAAAACAAGTTCCTCTTCAATCCCCACTCAATTGGAAGAGCCCAATCTATGTGTATGTATCAAGGCAAAATATACGTCAGCTAGCTACCATAATAAGAAAGCACAATAACCAATATAAAAAGTAGAGGAAAAAATATTTTAGAAATCAGAAAAAAGGAGAGACGTGTATCCTAAATGGGTAGTCAAGGAAATCTTCACAATGGAAATGGACTTTATTCTGGACTTGGAAGAACGGGGGTAACTTGAAAGGTAAAGGTCACATGGGTGGGGAAATGGCTGCAGGTCCCTCTGGCAGCACGAGCTACTGGAACAGTAGGTCCCCTGTGTGTTGAGACAGACCGTATGCCTCCTAAGGCCTCCATCCAGCCTCAGCCAAGCCCAGGTGGGCCCAATTCTGACTCACTCGCTCTCCCCTTTTTTCCACCAGTTGCATGACCAATGAGTGGCCGGCCCCTGAAGGAGATGTCTGATTCTCACAGCAGTCCTCTTCTGGCAGAGCCTCTTTCCAGCAGATACAAACTCTACGAGTCGGGGTTAACCAGCCCTAGCTGGCCCTCCAGCCCCCAGGATACACACCCAGCCCTGCCCCTCCTGGAAATGCCTGAGGAAAAGGTGAGGAATGCCCCTCCCAAGATGTTTCCCAGGTGTGGGAGATGGTGTAGGAGAAGAGTGGTGAAAGATGCTGCTCCCCCAACTACCCAGTGCGTGTGTTACATAACGCCACAGAGGGGCCACTGTTGGGAAAGTTTCTGC
Organism: Trachops cirrhosus; assembly: GCA_028533065.1. Lineage (NCBI taxonomy): Eukaryota > Metazoa > Chordata > Mammalia > Chiroptera > Phyllostomidae > Trachops > Trachops cirrhosus. The sequence goes on along the minus strand of CM052547.1, from coordinate 18,082,390 downwards.
CCCAAATCGATACATGGTCCCACCCATGATGGTCCTAACTGGCCTAAAATAGAAATGTGGCTTGTATGCAATGCGATTTTAAGGACAAGTAAGAAAAGCACACCTTCACACCCCAGTCTTCCAACCAGTCTCCAAAATCTTGCCCTTAGACCTGCCTGCTTGAATTACTTACTGTCTCCAAAAGGAAGGCCTTCATCCAAACACCAGCCTTTAGCACTCCTTGAACACAGTCATGCAGAGGCGGCCTGGCTGCAGCTGCTGATGCGGTGGAGAGGGTTACTGCAACAACAAAGCCTGGGGAGAGGGGAGAATCTGATTCCCAGAGTCTCTTATCTAAATCACTATCTTATCTAAAACTTCCGTTTTCAACGAACCATCATGAGACATGTCAAGAAACAAGAAAGTATGAAACAGGGGAAATAAAATGGTCGATAGAACTGCCCTTGAGGAAGCTCAGACATTGCATTTACTAGAAAAAGATTTCAAATCACCTTAAGTAGAATCAAGAACCAACAACAAAACATGTCTAAAGAGCTAAAGGAAAGTATGAAAAGTATGACCACAACATCTCACCAAATAGAGAATTTCAATAAAGAGGAAATTATTGAAAGAAAGAAAGAAAGAAAGAAAGAAAGAAAGAAAGAAAGAAAGAAAGGAAGGAAGGAAGGAAAGAAGGAAGAAGGAAAGAAAGAAAGGAACAAAGAAAGAAATTCTGAAGTTGAAAAGTGTAACAGAAATAAAAAATTTGCCAGAGGAGCTCAATATCAGATTGGTGCAGTCAGAAGAATCAGAAATTTTAAAGATGAGTCAATTGCTGGCTTGTTTGTCTCATGGCTTCTCTGAACAAATTCTGGAAAGCCTAAGTTTTTTGTCATTTCCAGCCACTGATCTCCCTGCTCAGCCTACGGGTCGGCTAATGATTGGACAAACATTTTCTCAGGGATCTGTGTGCATGCTGGGGCATATCTTCAACACTCATCCAGGAGGTTTTCAAGTCTGCCTTAGCCTTCACTTTCTGCTTGATTGAGACTCAGACTCAGCCAGGTGCAAGCTTAAGGACTTCTCAGGTCCCCACTGAGCACGCACACGGCCCTGGGCATGTGCCAGCCAGCCCTACACATGCACCAGCCCTTCTAGAGTCACAGAAATACATCCAAGCTTTTTAAAACCCACTTTGGACATCCCATTCTCCAGTTTATCCTCTTAAGCTTTTTGACTAGCTCATTGCTTTGCTCAACTGTTATCCAACACCTCAGGCACAATTTTTTCCAGTGTTCTCAGCCGTTACGGAGGAGAGAATTTTTGGAGGATATTTTCACTGATATCCTCAAGGCATTTAAGTTTTGATGCAGGTGAGATGTTGGAGAAATCTACAGGCCATCAGTGTACAATTGAAATACAATGTGAGCCACATATGTAAGTTTAAATTTCTATTAACCACATTTTTAAAAAGTAAAAAGAAGCAGGTGAAGTTAATTTTAATAAATTTTGTTTATCCTAATATATGAATATATAATATTACTATGTCTATCTATTCAATATAATCAATATAAAGTATCACTGAGACAATTTGCACATTATTTTTTATACTGCCTTTTAAATTCACTTAAAGCACATCTCAGTTAAGACTAGCTACATGTCAAGGGCTCGATAGCCATATGGCCTGTTGGCTACTATATTGGACAGCTTCGCTTCAGAATAAGGAATCCTGACCAAGGGGTCCTTGGACAGAATTGAGGGTGCATCAACTTGGGTGGGGAAAATAATTTATCTTTATTTTCATTAACCTCCAACAAACTTTAGCATTTATTTCAATTATGAATATAAGAATGAACAACAGTCATATAAGAACAATGAGATTTTTGTCATTGTCAGATTGGGTTCCCCTAGGAACTGACTTGGAGATTGGTATGTTAAGAAGTTTACAGGGGCCCTCACCAGTGTGGCTCAGCTGCTTGATCATCATCCTGCAAAGCGAAAGGAAAAGAGCTAAAGGAAAGTATGAGAAGTATGACCACAACATCTCAATTGACCACTGGTTCAATTCCTGGTCAGGGCACATGCCTGGGTTTGGGGCCTGGTCCCTGGTTGGGGTGTGTGCAAGAAGCAATCACTGATGTTTCACTCACACATCAATGTTTTTCTCCCTGTCCTTCTCCCTCCCTTCCCCTTTCTCTAAAAATAAATAAATAAAACCTTCTTTTAAAAGGAGAATGTTATAGGGGTATGCCATCAGGGTCAATACTTGTAGAGAAATAAGGCAGCAGGGTTAAACAGAAGGAGTTGGGCTGCGATGCAGTCACAATAAAGGCTTCAGCTGCCCCTGCGGTGAGCTCCAGAGCGTCAATGGCTCTACAGAGTGGCCCCGAGTTGGAGTGAACACCAGATACTCACTCGTCACTGCTGTGAAATTATAGTGGGCGCTGGATCTGTCACGCCTCTATGTGCATCACAGGTTTTTAAATATTATGATAACTGTATTTCAATGTAATTGGTTTTCTTCGTAATCCTACTTACTTTATTTATTTACAAACACTACATTCTGTAAAGTCCATAGGTTTGCCAAGATTCCAAAAGGGATCCGTGGCACAAAGGGTTAGGAAACCCTGCTACGAAGAATGTGTCGTCATCCTGGGAACAGCAGGCCTGTGCGGGGTACTCTGGGCATATTTGTCTTATGATCCTTTATATCAAAAAAAAAGAACCTGACAACCTTCTGTATCCCCAAATGCCCCCGCTGTCCAAAAGCTCAATTATCTGATATTTTGTCATGGCTTCTCCTGAAAGGATCTCCGGTCATCCAACGAAGAGAGCCACATCGTGAAAATCGAAAAGCCCCCTGAAAGGAGTAAAAGGAGAGAAAGCAGGGCTGTGCCCCGGGGCTCCGCAGGGGGCGAGGGCATCGGCCTCTTCGAAGCAGTGGGCTACCTCACGGGCGAGATGAAGGAGTGCAGGAGCTGGCTGAAAGGTAAGCAACTGCCCAGGGAAGACGCAGCCGGGCGGGGCCAGCGAGACAGCCCTCCCTCGGGCTTGGACTGAGGAAGCTGCTCCCCCACTCGCCCGCAGCTGGGGCTGCTCCAGCCCTGAGTTGAGTCCAGGTAGGCATAACATACCCTACTAACTTGGATTCCCAAGGTTTCAGAATTTCATGAATTTTAGCTCTTTGAAAATTCTTCACTCCTTCATGTGATAACGGAATAGCTACAGGATAACCACTTAGCTACATATAAGCCATTTCCCAAATGAGCTGGTTGGTCTTTCACTTTTCCTAGCCATGTAGTATGTGCCATGTACTACGTACTACACCCTCCTCCACGTTCCAGGGTTCTTTCCTTGTAGTGCCTTCCTTCCCCTCATTTCCCTAAACAAAATGCTCCAACGAATACCCCTAACCCCCCTACCCCCACCTGTACAGGCTGTCCTGGAAACCAAACCAGAGACTGAGGCAGGATGTGAGTCCCCTCTTCTGGACTCGGCTTCCTCCGGGTCCTGTCTCGGTACTCACTTCTTTCCCAAGCTTCCTTTCTCATGACTACTCTCTCTGCTGCTCAGATACCAGCCCTCAATGGAGTCATAGAGCACTACAAATAAAGAGTTCCCTACCTTCTCCACCTCTTCTCTTGGATCAATAAGTTTCCCTTGGAATGCCCCTGAGGCTTCCTTGCCAACTGAGCCAGTGGCTGGAATGGCGTTAAATTGGTCTCAGCATGGTAAAAACTAACGCCCACTGCGGACTGATTGCCAGGTCACTCAGAGATGGGCTGGGTGCCAGGCTGAGTGAGGGGAAATGTCCTGGCTCGTGCCTCCCTGTCTGTCTTGGTTGCCACGCCAACCAGTGGTCCAGCAGGGAAGCGCCAGCTGGGCCCTGCTGATGGCCCTGCCTGTCTCTTTCAGATAAGCCGCTGGCCCTCCAGTTCACAGACTGGATCCTGAGAGGGGCTGCTCAGGTGATGTTCGTCAACAACCCTCTCAGCGGGTTCATCATCTTCATCGGGCTCCTGATCCAGAATCCCTGGTGGACAATTGCTGGGGGCCTGGGGGCAGTGGTCTCCACCTTAACTGCCCTCGCCTTGAGCCAGGACAGGTGGGTCCCATTCTGTGTTGGTCTTGGGTCTTGGGGCAGACAGGTGGAGAGGTGATTACTTCCTATCAACCTTATCCTATCAAGAGGAGGCCAAGGTCTCCTGAGTATCAACTTTGAACAGGTCAGTAGAGATCCTTACAGACTTAAACTGCTCCTATGCTCACAGCAAATGACAGTGCCAGGCTCTATTTGACTGCAGAGCCTTCTGGAAACACTCCCTGAGGCAGGCACAGACCAGTGGGGGCCAACCATCTCTGCTCAGTTTGCCTGAAGCAGCTGGTATTTAAAAACAGAAAAAAGGACTAAAGTCTAACCCTGAACACAAATGGGGAAACACAGCAAAAGTGCAAGCACAATTAAAAAATAATGATTTTCCCAAAACACAGGTTTCTGCTCCTTCGATAGTTACTCTAGTCCCAAGGAGATTCTGAACAGCGGCGGCCTTCCCTGCTGCCCCCTTTTCTTTCCAGCGCCCCCTCTGCAGCTACCCCATGTATCCCTGGCCTCCACCGGCAACCACCCCTCTCTCTTACACACACACACACACACACACACGCCTTCCCAGTGTCACACCTCAGGTTTCCTTTAGATTTCCCACTATTATGTAGCAATCTGAGCCTCCCCTGAGAAGGAGAGTTTAGACACAGAGAAGACAAAACTGCATAATTTAATTCTAGATCAGCAAAGGTGATCATGGCGTGTGTGTCTGGAAAGGTGCTGGCAGCTATGTGATTGTGCGACATTCATCCAATAAACTGACTTTTTCCTCTGAGTACCTGGAAGGAGGGACCATGAAATTCAAACGCAGAGTAACTCTGTTTCACCCCAGGTCCGCTATCGCCTCTGGACTCCACGGGTACAACGGGATGCTGGTCGGACTGCTGATGGCCGTGTTCTCCAAGAAGTTTGACTATTACTGGTGGCTTCTGTTTCCCGTGACCTTCACCGCCATGGCCTGGTGAGATGCTCATTCTCTCTGCTCATCAAATTAAGACCCAAGATGGTTGTGTCTTATGCTGCACGAGCACATGCACCATCACAGGGTCCAGTGTCTTCAGAGTCAGGCTGGTTTGTCCTGAAAGACACCGTGAAAGTCCACAAGTTCAACTGCAAGCCAAAAGGATCATTTTTGAATTTGGAATGGCAGGGACCCTAGAGCAACAAAGCACCACGTGTTTGGTACTGGGCTGATAGTCTTCCTTGCATGACAGGCCTCATATGAAAGGCTAACACTTACTGAGTATTTCCTACATGCACAGTCCGAAGCAAGGTAGGGCTATCATTGCCCCGATTTACAGAAGGAAAGACCGAGGCACTCAGAGCTTAAGTAACTTGTCCCCAGGTCATACTCAGTAAAAGGTATCAGTGGTGGCACATTCTGAACTCAGAACCTGTATTATTAAACTCCAGGCTATATGGGAATCATCTATTCTGGGGACCAAACCAAAATAAAAAAACTGTAAACTTGCTTGTGATAGAAGCATAGAGCTTTCCTGGACCAGAATGTCTGTATTTAAAGCATAGAGTCTTTGGACAAGAAGCATCAGTTGAGATCTTACTAGAATCACCTCATTTTGCAGAAAGATGAGAAAAGCAGGGTAGAGAAGGGTATTAAGAGGAAACAGCCACCGAGTGTGGGGTGCACCAGGTCTTTTACTCACAGGAGCCTCAGTTCGGCTGCATCTGCTGCAGGCCTGGAGTGTCCCAGGGTGTCTGTACAAGTGTGCCCACTGTTGCTCGATGGCAGAACCTGTGTCCCCAACCCCTGTGCTCACCTCTCAGACACGCCGACTCATTTTTAACATCTCTACGAAGTCAGTTCATTTATTTGGTGTCAAAGTCTAGAGTTACTAAAAGCAGTTTCATTTAGTTTCAGTACTGTTCCATTACTTTTTAGTAGTGCTTGTGAATAAATTACTACTTTGAGCATTCTGGGCAACTTATGTTTCTTCTTACGGTCTCTTTCTCATCTATCAGAACAAACAACTGAAGCAGTCATTTCTATGGAGATTTCCTTAATGTCTCCTGCAGGCTCCCCTCCACCTTTAAGGAGTAGGAGGACTTGTCTTCATTTGCATATATTTGGTTTATAACTGCATAGATTAAGCCCCTCGGCACAGCTCCTGGGCCACATTGCACTGGGTGGTACTTTGCCTCCAGTGCCCCCGCCCCACCATCACTTCCCACCTTTAAAGGTAAAACACCATGGAGCACCCTACTCTGGGCTGAGCTCTTTGCTGCGACTGTAGTTGCTCACTCACCTCCTGTAGTCCTTGAAACTGAGTCCACAGAGGAGGTCTTAGTAGTGTCCTTTTCCACATTTATCCAACAAATATTTGCTGAGGATCTGCTATGTGAACAAGAGAAAGTCTCCATCCTCTTACAGCTGACATTTTCCTTGGCAAAGATAGAAATAAACTCGTGAACTGGCTAATTAAAAAGATCATCTCAATATGTGATAAATACTTTGAGGAAAGCAAAATGGGGCAAATGGAACAGAGAGTGATTCTAGATGTGGGTGTCAGGAAGGACACCTTGCAGAGGGGACCTGGCATCTGAAGATCCAGATGAAGGATGCTGCAGGCAGAAGCAGCAGCACAGCCACAGACCCCAACCGGAGAGGTGCAATGTGTTCAAGAAAGAGGACCAGTGGGGCTGGAGCCATGAGTGGAGCGGGAGTGGCAGGAGGTGAGGGCAGAAGTGGAGGGCGACCAGACCCCGTATGCCTTGCAGATCCAGTGAGCCTTTGGATCTTCATTACAACTGTGATGGGAAGCAGTTAAAGGGTTTTAAGCAGAGGAGTGATAGGATATGGTTTAAATTTAAACAAATCAGTCTGCTTGCCTTGTGGAGAATGGATTTAACTGGACAAGAGTAAATGCTGGAGGCGTAGTTAGGAGTTTGCTACAATAGCCATGAGGGCTGAGAGTGGTTAGGACTAGGGTGATATCCAGGCAGGTGGTGAGAAGTGGTCGGGCTTGGGTATATTTTAAGAACGGTAGAGGCAACAGAATTTCCTGAGAGGCTGTGGGGTATGAGGGTGGTGATGGATGACTCAGATACTCCTATAATTTGCCTGAGCACCTGGGTTGATGGAGAAGACTAAGAAAAATAGGCTGGTGCTTGGAGACAGGATGCAACTTGAGGGTTCTCCTCGGTCACGTTAAACTTTAAACTTCCGAAAAGAGATGCTGAGTAGGTGATTGAATGTGCAAATCTGGAACTCAGCGTTATGGTCAAGATTTGGAAGGCAGAAGCCCATGGAAGATATTTTTGACTGTGAGACTAAAGCTATTACCCAGAAAGAGAAGATTTGAAAAGAAAGAGAACGGGAAAACCTGAGAAAGAGTCATAGGATCCCCTCATATTTAGAAATTGGCGGGAGAGGGGAGGAACCACTGATGGAGAGTAGAGAAGGAGCGGCTGGAGAAGCCCGAAGAAAACAGGGTGTGCAGTGTCGTGGCAACCCAGACAGAGTTTCAGTCCAGTCACAGGGTCTGACAGCCCAATGAGGGGGCAGGGAATGACCATGGATTTGGCAAGATAGATGTCATTGTTGAACTGAACAGGAATCACCTCCACAGCATGGGGAGAACTCTGATTCTAGGGTGGGTTCAGGAAAGGATGGGAGTAGGAATATCGGGGGCAGTGAAGATAGACGATACTTTGAACGGAAGCAGACAAGTAGGGCAATAACTAAGCAGACATCAGATTAAACAGGGAGGATTTATAAAGGTAGAAGATATGAGAATATGTTTGTATATTTGTGAGAATGACTCAAAGAAAAAAGAGAGAGACAGGAGAGAATTGCAGGATGGAAATCTTTGAGACAGATTGGGTCCCAAAGCACAGGGGAAAGAATTAGCCTGATAAAGGAGCAGAACAGTTCCATTATGTGAAAAGGGCAGAGAGGAGAGTGTGTGGACACAAGGCGGTCAGAGTGTGGATCTTACAGTTGGGGAAATGAAGCATTTCTCCTCTTGTCATTTCTATTTTCTCAATGAAGTAAAGCAAGGCAGTCAGCTGAAACTCAAGGGAAACAGATGTGAAGATTTGAGGAGAAAGGAGGAAATGTGAAATAGTTGTCTCAGCAGTTGGGGAGTTAATTTGCTAGGAAGGTTTTCAGACAGCCTTAAATGCCCATTTGTAATTCATAGTCATTAATTAAAAGTAGACCAATGGACCAGACCACGTGAGCTCCCGTGTGATTTCATGTTTTGTCCTGAGCTCACCGAGTGTGGGGGAAGTAGGGTGTGAGGTGTCTAGGGTGCCTGGGCCCTTCACAGGAAACTAAAGGCGAGGAAGATTAATTACCTAGTCACTCAGCCTGTAGTTAGAACTCGCCCTAGCTCCCTCCTTCTCCAAAATCTATGCTCTCCCCAGGGAAGAAGCCAAGAAGAGAGAGGACACAAACACCTCAAGGTTTCGGGTTCACATGGTGGCTCCCAGAGTAGCTCAAGTACTTGAACTGAGTCCAGTCCGGGTGTGACCTCTGTGCCCTAGCCCCTCCTCCTAGGAGGCCAGACTCCTAAAACGTTATCACAGCCCAGCACAGTAGCCATGGCTCAGCTTGATGATCCAAAGGCAACATGTGATATTTTGCAACAATTACATTTTGTTCAGCTTTCTTGGTTTAACTTACAAGGAAATATTTAAATTATTTTTTCAGTTTTCTATTCAAGACAAGTTATATTATTTTTACATTCTGTTTCTCAAAGGCACAGCTTTAAATCAAATACCCTATTCCCAATCACAAATCAGTGGATCAAGGGGGCCAAGAATGACCGTGCCGAGAGGAGGGGACAGTAAATGGCGCAGTGGCCACACAGAAGGGATGGTGTAGACCTAAGAACGGTCACAGTGATGAACCCTTTGTTTCTTCCATCTTCAGCCCAGTTCTTTCTAGCGCCTTGAATTCCATCTTCAGCAAGTGGGACCTCCCGGTGTTCACACTGCCCTTCAACATTGCGGTGACCCTGTACCTGGCGGCCACAGGCCACTACAACCTCTTCTTCCCCACGACACTGATAGAGCCCATGTCCGCAGTGCCCAACATCACCTGGACGGAGATTGAAGTGCCCTTGGTAAGTCACCCAGCAGCAGAGGGGTTGGGCCCCCGCTCCCTCCGCAGGCCTTCTCCCTGACCGGTGTGTGCACAGCCAGGCTCTCGGCCTCTCCAGACGCCTCTCCCTCGGGTGGTGGGTCTGGTGGGGAAGAGGCCAGGAAAGTGTCGCTGCCACCCTCACGCGCTCTTTCAACAAGCCTTTCTTGAAGACCTACTCTGTGCCAGGCACTTTCTCAGACACTGGAATACATGGGGCAACAACATCCCTGCCTTAGTGAAGCTTACACTCCACACAGAAAAACAGATAATAAACGAGAGTCCACATGTGTTCAGTTGACCATACGGGACAGTGAGATTAAGGGGAAAATATTTCATAAGGTGGATAGTCGGGTGAAAGGGCAAAACACTAAAAATAAAAGGGTTAAAATTAGGATTTGAAAGATATTTTTGATAGAATTGGAGGGTGAATTTTCATGTGCTTTCCACATCAATGTTCCCTAAGCAGGGGTGATGTTACCCTCCTGGGGACAGTAGGTGATGTCCGCAGGCATCTTTTAATTGTCAGGACTGAGCATGTGGGGGTGTGACTGGCATCTAGTGGGCAGAGGCCAGGGATGCTGCTGCACATCCTACCATGCACAGGGCAACCCCTCCCATAACAAAGACTACCCAGCCCCAAATGTCCATATGCCAAAGCTGAGGAACCGTGTTTTGAATCCTACTGTCACAGACGTACGTATTCACGTATTCTACCGGCTCTAGACATCGTAGATGAAGGGATGTAATAGAAATCTAATGTAAGATAATATATAGAGAATTGTAACATTTTAGCCCTGATAAAAACCTCGAGAGAGCTAACAGCTAACGCTAAGGCAAGCTTATTATGCATTCAACGCTGTTCTAAGCCCTCAACTTAATAACTCATTCAAACCCTCATAAAAACCCCATGATAGAAGTACTATCATCATCCCCATTTTACAGATGAGAAAACTAAGGCACAGTGAGGGTTACTCGCCCAAGGCCAAACTGCAGCTAGTGCCTGAGGTTCAAACCCAGGCAGCCTGCTGCAGAGCCCAAGCTTTGAACCACCACCCGCTTCGTGCGCGGCAGGCCCTGCACTCAGCTGGGAGCATCACAGTGAGGTGAGCTCCTCTGCTCTCCACGTAGCACCCCAAGACCGTGTGCCTTTCAGTGTTGGAGGGTTCTTCGCGTTCCTCAGATACCTCCCTTCATTTTCCACCCATTGGGTCTAGCTGCCCTTCTTAGAGTAGTTTCCAATATTACTCCATGACCACTTTTTGAATATTTGAAAACACGACTTATGCCCTCACATACTGTTTGTGTGACCTGATTTCTGAGCCCTCTCCACCTCCAGCCCTGCCTGCTGTCTGGATGTGCTTAAACCTCCGTGTGGCGCCCCCACTGGCTATTCTGCTGCGGGCCCCTCGCCCCATCTCTGGGGCGAGGTGGCCACCGCTTGTTCTCCAGGGACCGGCACACTGTGAACTGAGCCCTATTGGAAAAGAAAAGGCCCCGTTACCCTTAGTGGCAAATGCTGTGGCCAACCATTTTTAGTTTTTGTCTTTTCACAGTTTTGTCTAGGGCAGGGGCCACAGTAGGATCAGAGGCAGGACTAGGGCCTAAATCCAAGAAAAGAGAAAACCCAGAAGCCTGCGTTTATGGAAAAGCCCACCCTCTTCAATGGAAAACAGCTGGGGTAGAGACAGGGGCAAAACCAACTTTGGTAGGATCATCAATGATCAGCCATCAGGCGCACCGTCTTTGGGGTACAGGCCCGCTGTCCATAGCTACACCCAGGAGGCACGGCCCGAGTGGCAGCTGCAGTGACAGGTGCTGTTGCCAGAGAGAAAGACCCCACCCACCTGCACTGTGTAGCTATGCAGTCCAGTGCTGAGGGGGGCGGAGTGGAAAGGGCACAGGGAAGAGATGCCTCTCGTGTCTCTTCAATATAGATGTTGAGAGAGTGGTAGGCCCCAAAGCCATGTACCCTGAACCCCAAGCTCACTCCCTGAGCTCCCGACGCACCAGCTCTCCGACAACGGGTGCCTGCTCTTCCTAACCATCCAGAGCTGGGTTTTGAAGAATCAGTGCCATTTCCCTTTCTCTTTCAAACAATGAAGGGAGTGACTTCCTTTTTGTTGAACAGGCCTGTTGTTGCAGGATTATTCAGAAGGAGGAGGCTGGTGCTCAGTAAATTTCCACCACACACCTGACCGCTCCTCTCACCGGGGTGTCAGCTGCAGCCTGCAGGGCCTCGTGGAGGGGAGGGCAGGCCTCCCCAGGGCCACAGTTCACCCGGCTAAAATATGGGTCCCGGTGGAGGAAGCTTCATTCTAAACCCAGGCTCCACTCCAAGGCAGCTTGTTCCCTCATTCCTCTCATTCTTGACTGCTTGGGCTTAAAACCCGTGTTCCCAGATGGGAAGGTGGGAGCTGGATTCCCTCGGCATCCTGCATTCCTTGGACTTCGGGAAATCGTGGAATATTTATTGAGTACATTTCCAGCCTGCTCCCCCCCTTCAGCTGAGTTTCCTGGACTGGGACAAAGTGTTTCCAGGGTTCTTTTCAGTAACACAGGGGCCCTGCCCTGTCATTCCTTGCACCAGCCCACAGGGTCTGCCCTAAACAGTGCTCGGTTATGAAAAGGCCACCTACTCAGAGACAAGGGGGGACAAAGCTCAAGAGTTCTCTGACACCCCTCAGCCAAAGAAATCAGACTAACTTCAGAATTCAGTCAAGTTGTTAAAAAGTACAAAATTTCACCAATGGGAGAAAAACCATTAATTCCAACACCTACATTAGATCATCAATAACAAGCCCATGGGTCCCCACACTCTGATGCAGGTCAGAAAGCCCTGAGGCGTGGTCAGGCTCCGTATCATTTGAATCAGACAGTCTGGATAGGAGCCAGGCATCAATATGTTTTTAAAGATCTTTAGGTAATTCCAATGTACACAAGGTTTAGAAAGCACTGAGCTAATCAATAATAGTTATTAAACACCTATTACGTACCCAGCCATAAGGGAGCCCTGTCCTCAAAAAAGGCACGTGCCCTGATAATGGAGAAAAGCACTTTAAAGCTGGAAGATCATCTGCTAGGGCAGCCTCCTTGTTGCAGAGGAGGGCACCACAGCCCAGAACCAGGAGGTGACATGCCCACAGTCACCCATGACCTTGTGCAGAGCCCACCTGAGAGCTGGAGCCCTCGACCCCCAGGCCAGTTCTCTCCCCTCCCTGCCAATCTCTCTCCCTCCTTGCCCTCAAAGGACGGCCAAAATGTGGGTGATGCAGCTCAAGCAGAAGAAGCCCATCTGACCTCACTGCCAATTAATCATCTTTAATTCCAACGTGACCAAATGACGCTTGGGTTCAGGGAGGGTTGGGCTGCGTGCTGTCCTCCAGATGGTCTTCACATCACCTTTCTTGAGTGCTGAGTGCTCTTCCTCAGCAGGGAAGTGCCTCTGCTGCCTTCCCAGGGCCTCATAGTCCCCAGGGTAGCAATGACTGTGCAGTAGCCAACAGACTAGGGGTCAAGCTCAGAGGCTGTAACCTGGGCTTGTCCACCAAGTGCTGAGTGACCTTTGGTCCGATCATCCCTCAAAATGGCCAAGAATATTTCCAGTATTCCTGGAATATTTCTAGGATTTCAGAAAATCTAGAGAAATTTTGTAATACCCTGAAATCCCCAATGGCAGTCCAGAGACAGAGTGTCCCCTGCTCCCCCCAAAGCAAAAGCCACGTGTCCCTCAGAAACACTCAGCCCAGCCCCTGTGTTGGGGAGCCCTGCTTGGTTTTGCATGAGGGATGCTCAGATGCCTGCTAGGTGATGAAGTGAGGAGCCGTTTGTTCCAGCTCATGGCCTCCCATCTTCTCTCACCTGCTGGAGGGCACAGCCATACTCCCGTTCCACCCCATTACCTGCCTACCACCCCAGGAATGGCTCAGTCCTGGCCCCAAGGCCTAGTCTGTGCCTTATCAGCCCACACTCCACTGACCTGGACTCTATTTACTTTGCAGCTGCTACAAGCCATCCCCATCGGGGTCGGCCAGGTGTACGGCTGCGACAATCCCTGGACGGGCGGCGTGTTCCTGGTGGCTCTGTTCATCTGCTCGCCACTCATCTGTTTGCATGCGGCCATTGGCTCAATCCTGGGGATGCTAGCAGGTAGGGCAGGGCCGCTCTCTGCAGGGATCGTATTCCCGAGGTCATTCTTCCCCCCACACAGCAAATGTTCTGGACTTAGCATCCTCACTGGAGTTTTCAAACGCTATCCGGTAGGGACTTACTTTTCCTTTTCTTGACTCTCCAAAGAGAGCAGATTGAGTAGCAAGACGTGTGGGGAGAGGCAAGGGGATTGAAGACCAGTTAGCCTGCAGACTGAGCCCCTACTTGCTGAGGGGTGGGAGAAGGGAGTGGGGAGCAGAAGCTGACCAGGCAGGGGCATAAGTTTGCTGACACCAAAATTTCAAGTAAACTAAAAGAAAAGATTTTCTCAAATATTGTATTGCCACTTGACAAATGTGACTTAATATTTGTACATACATGGATATGTATGTACACATATTCATATATGTGTATGTGGACAAGAGTCAGAAATTAGACTTTGGGGCATTAGGAATAGGAACCTATTGACTTATTCCAATATTTTTCAAAAATGTCTCAGAAGAACTTTAAATAAAAGTTACCTGGAAAAAATTTCAAACTTACCAAAAATAAAAGTAGCACAAGAGGTCCCCATAATTCTTTACCCAGACTCACCTATTGCCCACACCCCACCCAATTTGCTATATCATTTCTCTATCCCCATGTATCTATGCGTGCACATTCACATTTTGTCAACCATTTGAAGCAGAACATTTTCCACTGAAATCTTTCTTGCTGAAAATGCAGCTGCTCTGGCCAAAGAGAGGGCCTGGAGTCCCATGACCTTGGCCTGCCCTCACCCCGGAAGTAGTCATACATCTTTGTGCAATCTTGGAAACCACTGCTCTCTTCCCATCGTTGGTTTCCAAAGCTGAGATCCTATTTGTAGAGGCTCCTTTGATGGGTGAGGGTGGGGATGTGAGGGGAATGGCTGGAAGAAGGCCATTCTGAGTCCCAGCGCCGGCCACAAGGTGGCCCTTGGTGCTGTGACCCAGAACCAGCCAGAAACACCACACCTTGTCCCACAGCCCTGACAGTGGCCACACCCTTCGAGATGATCTACATGGGCCTCTGGAGCTACAACTGCGTCCTGTCCTGCATCGCCATCGGAGGCATGTTCTACGCCCTCACCTGGCAGACCCACGTGCTGGCCCTCGTCTGCAGTGGGTATTTGGGAAAGCTGCTATTTCTCCCTGCCCCCCCCACACCCATGGTGATGTGAAACCCCTGGTGACCACTAGTCAGAACTGAGCAGCAGTGACAGAAGGACTGTTGGCCTGGGTCTTTCACAGCTGGGGGACTTGAAGTTCCTCCTCTGTCAGCTGGAGTCACACTCACTATTACTGCTGTTATATTCACACAGTGTTGGAATGCTGATGAGGAAACCACATGTGCATTTCCTCGTGTGCTAGTGGCAGCATCCCTGCTCTCGATAACCCTTCATTCCCCAGCGATTTGTAGGGCACCACTAAGTGCCGGGCCCTAGGCGAGGCGGGGCAGACACATGTTGACCACATCCTCAGGTCTGCACAATTAAGGTTGTGATGTCTAAAACGATCATTGGAAAGATATAGTGAGATGGGAGCACTGAGATCTAAGAAAAATAAAACATAGCTCTATGGAAGCTCGAATTCCATAAAGAGTGAATGCGGTGTCCGAAGAGAAATCAGCCACAGTCTGCACCCAACACCATGCTCTAAGTGACTTCCATGTGTAGCCCTCAACAGCCAGCACAAGGGTAGACGTGGAGACAGTGGGCTCTGTAAATGTTTAAGTCCAAGTGCCAGATATTTTGAGGTTCAAACTATAACTGCCTTTGGCCTTCAGAGAAGAGGCGGCTTCCTATTGCTGGAACCATCTGGAAAGGCTTCCAAGGGAGGCTGAGGTTCATCACAACTCCTTCAGGGTGGGATTTAGATGGGCAAAGACAGGGAGAAGGCATTCTGGACAGAGAAACAGAAAGCAAAGGGGCAGGGGCCGAGGAGCTTGTCCAGATACACCAGGGGTACGGCAGAGCTCCCCTATCTGACCTGGATGCCCATAACCCATGGTTGAACCCAGATGTCTGGCTCCTAGGGATGAGCTCAGAGACCCAATAAGGTCCAGCTCTGATGGGACTTGGTGAGGGTCCAATAGCATCATGGTCATCCAGAATTTTAGGCAGGAGGGGCTGTATCAGAAGCCCGTGCAGTCTGACCATCACCCCCCAGACAGGTAATCCAATCATCCAGTCTGTGCTATACCATCCCCAAGGTCAGTGTGAACAAGCAAAAGATGCCTAATGACCCCTGACTCTATGCAAGGCCACCATGGAAGTGGGAGGGGATAAAAGGATATGTACACTTTACTCTCTGCCCTTACTCTAAGCTTTACTCTCTTAGAATGCACAGTCTGGTGGGAGATGAGCCACACCTACCTGCAAAGATAACTAATAATGTCACTCACACATGCCCAACGTCAAGATGTGGTGTGGACACTGAGGCTGCTAGAGACAGGCTGAGATCTGTGTTCTTGGAGAGGGTTGGGGGTGGGCCCTGGGAACCTGACTCAATGATCCTTGCTCCTCCGCAGCCCTGTTCTGTGCATACATGGGAGCAGCCCTCTCCAACATAATGGCAGTGGTAAGTTTGGACTCCTCTGAACACTGTGCCCTTCCCTCGCCAGGGCTTCAGGGTGTTTGCAGTCTTGTAGAAGAATCCTGAGGGGGTTATTGTAGCTGATACTCTGCACAATGCCTTCGTCAAGATTCACCCAGGGTTTGTCCAGAGAAGGACTGGCAATTAGTTACATGTGCCTCTGATGCATGCGTGCCGTGTGTGTGTGTGTCTGTGTACTACAATCAGCAGTGGAGAACAAGGATGAAGAGATAGAAGTACTTGTATTTAGCTAGATATTGGAGGTCATCCATTCCCAGGCCAATTTCCAGCTCCTTCACTAAAAGATTACAGTTGTATCCAATGATGACACTGCAAATTCCTAGACCAACTCATCCATCCTTATGACCCCAGAAAGCAATGCTGTCTCTGGGGGAGGGTCCCCATCATCAACCCCTACCACATCCTTCTCCCCCAGTGTCCCGGGAACCTAGGAACATTTTCAGACCCTGGGGCTTCTGTTTCCAGGTTGGCGTGCCACCAGGCACCTGGGCCTTCTGCCTCTCCACCCTCATCTTCCTACTCCTGACAACCAACAACCCCGCCATCTACAAGCTGCCCCTCAGCAAAGTCACCTACCCAGAGGCCAACCGCATCTATTACCTGACAGTGAAAAGCAGTGAAGAAGAGAAGTCCCCCAGCGGTGACTAGTCAAGTTCCAGGCAGAAATGCTCTGTGCCTGGACCTTGTGTCTGTTCTCTGTGGTCTCAATCAGCTGCAGCTCCCTCCTTCTTTGCCCTTCCTTGCACCTGTGTGGAACCAAACACACCTAAAACTCTCTTTCCTGATGCTGGCTTTCTCTCTCTGTCCAAATGGCCTTAACTATCCATCACATGACATTAGAGGAAGTTGGTCATGAGCTTACTGGAGTCAGAAGCAAGGCATAATGTTTTAAATGTCATCAACTTACAACAAGAATGTTATTTGTATTTAGTATTTTGGGAAAGTGATTAAGAGATAATCTTGTTGGCATACTTAACTAAATAATAGATGCTTCAAAACTGAATTTGCTGACTGTTCCTAGGCAGACACACAAAATTCAGGGTGAAAATTCGGGGGACATGTGCAAAGAATTGAAGGCACCACAGTGCACAGAGCTAGTGGCTGGAGTACATACAGCTTTACATGAAAGAGGAATTTCACACTGATAAAGTTTTAAAGTCAAAATAGGGGCAACTAGGGTACTGGAAGTGTCTAGATAGGGAGTCTTGAGCATTTAGTGGTCAGAGTAATGAGCAAGATTATATTCCAGAGCAGGAAGGAATTAATTAATTAGAATCCTATATGTGACTTTTATTATGAAAGATGAGCATTCTTCAGTGTAGCTCAAACCAGCAACTGTGGGTAGAAATTTCAGTTGAGGAAAATGCCTGAGCTCATTTGTGAATAGCTAGGGAAGTTTATTCCATTTTCTTACTTGCTTGTGAGTATTGGGACGTTGTATGAGATGTGTGATATTTAAATGGTTACCCTTGACTCTAGAAAAACAAACAATTATCTATGAATTTTGCAATTTGGCTTCCCAATCCATATAGTTATTAGTTTGCATCCATTCTTTAGTTATATATAGCTCAGGAATTAACAAACTTCTCCTGGAAAGGGTCATATAGTAAATATTTTTGGCTCTGGAAGCCATACAGTCTCTTTTGAAAATACCCAATTCTGTCACTGTAGCAAAAAAAAAAAAAATAGCCTTGGATGGTATTTAAATGAATGAATGTGGTTGAGTTACAAAAAAGACTTGATTAAACAGGCAGCCAGCTAGATCTGGCCTATAAGCAATAGTTGGCCCATGTGTGATACAGGTAATCAACATAATGATGGTTAGGAGTTGATGGGTTGTCAGCAGGCCCAAAAGATATGCCAGGTCCTGTGTGTAACAGACATAGCCACAAAGCCATTTACCTGCTGGGTGACAGTATGAAGATTCTTAGGAAACAGAGGGGACATGAGAAAACGAGATTAGTATGACCAGACTCAGAAAGATGTGCCATGAGTCTCTCAGAGAATTGACAGACCCAGTGATGTGCGCTAGTTTTAAACTATTCCCTTCCACACAAATGTCTGGGAACCACGTCTAAGGCTCACCATCCTCGACCTCCTCCCTCTGTTTCCCCCTCTGCCAGTAGGCTCACCACCGTGGGAGGAAGTAAAAACCATGACCCTTCGGAAACCCAGGAGTTTCCAGCAGGAACAGCAGGGAAACTCATAGAATCTTGGGGTTGGAAGGGAGTGCGCAGGCCAGGGGGTCCCCCCCACCGTCCTGTGACTCATGCTGCCTCTATGGGAACAGGAGGGCTTCAGCTCCCTCCCAGGCTTCCAACCAGGCTCAATTACCCGAAATGGAAGGGAAACCCCTGAGGTATTCTAGTATCTGCCATGACAAAGTAACCACTTGACCTACCTCCCTAAGGTGTCCTAACAAGAGATATCCAAACCAAAGAGAACCCAAAATCATCTCTCCTTTCCATAAAGCCCTTGAGAAGCTCCATCCAAGAACTGAATTGGATGGAAATTGTCTTTTGTTGGATTTCCAGGAGAGGAAAACTAGTTGGATGTGGAAATCTTTTCATCTCGCTTGGACATCGACATCTCTTCCCCTTCACTTTAACCCCCCAGGAATGAAAAGTTAAAACTGTATTACAAGCTACCAAACTCATTTGAAGACAAATGGATAAAAACTAAGTTAGTCAGAAAAAGGAAAAACATATGTCCAGCAAGTCTGGAAAAACCACAGGGCCCCAGAAATTCTACAATACACTAGGATGAAGATGGCCAGATATTTGTGTATACGTAGAGAAACAAATTACCTACTAGGTTGATATAAGAAAGAAATGCCTGGATGAAGTAGTGTTAATCACTGAACATGTTTGCCAAGAGAAGTCAGACAAGAGTGATGAAATGTTTTTTAAACACTTCTGGGGCTAAGGTGCAGAAAATTGATGGTATTTCCCAAATGTACTTAAACAACTTCTTCCTGGAGACAGAACAGATCTCATGAAGCCAGGCCGGTGGGCAGAGGCTGTGTCCCTCTGTCCTGGGCATGGATGAGGATGGGGCACAGATGAAAACCCCCACCCTTCTAAGAAGTCTGCCCAGTGCAGGTCACCCTGCCCACAGTCCATGGGCAGATGCTCCGATGTCCTCTGCAGTAGCCCAGATAGTCTCATGGGACAGGAAAGCTCCCTGCAGCGATCTTGTCCCACCTTCACCAGCACTGCCCTGTCTCACTGCCCACCCACCCCACCCCCTGCCCACTGAGTAGAGGCAGGAGCCTGAAACTTCCAGATTCACACCACCAACATGAGATTACCTGGGAGCAGGCCGCCAGATAGTTGCCACTATCACCCCAAACTACCAGCAGTAACTGAACATATGTATTTGTGGCTGAACAGTAATGAGCAGTCATTAAAGAAAGAAGGACTCTAAGGGCGGACTGGGGAGAAGAGGGCTTAGAGGAAACCCTGTCTTAAACTCTTTTTCTTTCATGGCACACCTTTCTACTGTCCCCTCCCCAAATCCTCTCATCGCTTCTCCTCTGGCCTCACCCTCTCCCCCTCCCATTTTAATCCTCTCTCCTACACTGAAGAGTTCTGTCAGCGGGGAACAGTGTTGTCCTGCTGCATTTTTAAATCATCGATCTCGAATCATCTTTCTAATCGCTTCTCTGATAATTGCCAAAGTCAAGTTTCCTACTTCTTGGTCAAACTCGAGAGTTTATTTCCTGGAAAATAATCCATTTTCTTTAGTTGTAAAAATCTGATGCTGTAGAGTTACTCATAATGTTCTGACAACAATTCAGTCTCTCCTTTATCTGTGGCTCTGTCTCCTTTGCACTTTCTAATCTGATGTAATTTTGCTCTCTCTTCTCCTTAATCAGGATTGTGAGAGATTCATCCATTTTATTGGCTTTGTCAAAGAAGCAGTTTGGAATTAATTTGTCATTTCTACTTGTTGTGGTTTGTTTGTTCTATTTTATTGATTTTTTTCCTGTTTTCTTGTGGTTTATTTAAATGTTCTTTTTTCCAAATGTTTATAAATATGATGTAAAATTTCTTCATTTTAGATCTTTTTTTCTTTAGTGACAATGACATTTAAGGCTATTAATTTTCCCCTGAATACATCTTTAGCTGTGTACTATAGGTTTTGGAATAAGATACTCTACTTTTATCAGTTTTTAAATAGTTTGTAATTTTGTTTTGGTTTCTCTTTGATCCAAGGATTATTTAAGAATGTGTTTCCTAATTTCCAGTACTCAGGATCTTTTGATATTTTTAGACTTCCTGTATCTAGTTTTATTGGATTATAAGCAGAGAATATGGCCTATAAAATCTCGATTTGAAAATTTTATGAATTTTTCTTTGTAGCCAATTACTTGATTCATTTTGGACATATAAAATGCAAATTTTTTATTTGAAAAAAGACATTAAATTGATTTATTAATTGCATCATTTAATTCTTTCTATGTGCTTATTTATTTGTCTATGGGATCTTAATTTTGAAAAGGTTCATTAATATTCCACTATACAGTGGTACCTCAGCACTCATCATTCGTTCATTCTGGAACTCATGATGAGTGTGGAAACCAGCGAGTACCAAGCAAACCACAAGTGCGGGGCAGCGTCAGGACTCATACGAGTTCTAGCAAGTGCGGCAAGTCCCAAGTAAGCACCGAGTATGAGACATTTTTTTCTCATCAAAATGCAACAAGTACAGGCTTTGACGAGTTCTGAAGCCAACGAGTCCTGAGGTAGGACTGTAATTGTATAGTTTTATTAAACTTTTTTGTATTTCTAAAACTTTGTCTCGCAGATGTAGCAGCTATAACATCTGATGCCTATTGACTACCGTTGATTCTCAGAGATTTACTTTTTACTGTTACAGCTGCCCAGTTTTATCCTCCTTAGCACTTTCAACCTCATTTCAGCTTATCCATCTTTAATGTTGCCACACCTACTTTTTTCTGACATTTTCTTATCCCTTTGTTTTAATCATTATCATTTCCTTTTAACGTGATCATTTTCTTTTAACTGTGTTTCTTAAAACATAGAGCAGTGTTTTTTATTTAACCTAATCTTGGTGTTTCTGTAATTTAGTAGGATAATTTAACCTTTTCATATTTAGTGTAGCAATGAATATGTTTGTTTTATTTCTTCCACTTTATTTTTATTGCTTTTTAATTTATTTTTTATTGTTTATGCTATTGCAGTTGTCCCTGCTTTTTCTCCTTTGCCCACCCCCCTCAGCCCCATCCCCTCCCCTCTCTCAGTCAACCCCTCTATCATTGTCCATGTCCATGGGTCATGCATAAATGTTCTTTGGCTAATCCCTTCACCATCTTTCATCCAGTCCCCCCACTCCCCTCCAAGAGCTGTCAGTCTGTTCCATGTATCTATGTTTCTGTTTCCATTTAGTTCATTAGTTAATTTTGTTCATCAAATTTCACATATCAGTGAGATCATGTGGTATTTGTCTTTTACTGAGTAGTTTATTTCACTTAGCATAATATTCTCCAGGCCTAAGTGCCCACCACCAGGTGAGTGGATAAAAAAGCTGTGGTACATTTACACAATGGTGAATACACAGCAGTGAAAAAGAAGGAACTCTTACCTTTGGCTGCAGCATGGATGAATCTGGAGAAAATTACTATTTATTTTTTGTTTTTCCTTACTGTTCTCATTTTTCTCATTTTAGTATGTTAATTACTATTCCTTTTTTCTTCTTTCCTTTGTTGATTTAGAAGGTCTCCTACTTTATTCCATTCTATTAGTGGTTACTGCCCCTTCCCCAATGCTCATAATCAAAAGTATATTTCTCTATAATTATATAAAAAACAAGATGACAAATAGTTTACCCTGACAAGATACCCCACCTGTCAAATGCTCCTCCCTCACCCTGAGGAACAAAAGCCTTTAAACTACTTTCGCTGTTCTCCTCCCCAAGGCCCCCATCCCTAACACTTATTTCTCTTGTATTTCCCACCCCTAGATTTTGCTGAGATCATTTTATCATTTTTAATCCTTCCTTTGCAATTTTCCTCTTTTTTTACAAGAATTATTAATTAACCCCTATATTACACATTGTGTAATAACCAGCAGTTCCATCATTGTCCATTTGGAGTTTCCTGTTTAGATTGGGAATGCTACTTTTTATCACTGTTTTCTCTATTCATCACCTCCCCTGGTTTGTGATCTTTGTTCTTATTCATTCATTACCTGTGTAGGACCCTTCCTTGAGTATTTTCTTCAAATAACATATGACAGGATACAGGCGACATGTCCTCCGACTGTTCGCCTGCCCACAGTTTCTTTCTCCTGGTAAGTGAATGACAGTTCAGCTGAGGGTGGGGCCCTGGGGCTGTAGCCCTTCCCCTCAGTTGTCTGTAGTTCTTGTGCCTTCATTTTCTGGTTTCCTAGTGTTGCAAATAAAAAATCTCCTGTCAATCTCATCCTTTCCTTTTTGTAAACAACCCGTTCTTTCTTTCTAGAAGGTGTAAGGTTTTCTCCCTATCTCTGGAGTTGAGGGATTTTATAAGGGTAAGCCTACGCATGTGTCTTTCCTCATCAAAACTGCCTTTCCATCCGCAAACTCAAGTCTTTCTCCAGCTCAGCAGCTTTTGTCCTAACGTTTGTTTGATTATTGCTTTTCCTCCCACTCTTCCTTTTCCAAGCTCTGGAATGGCTAATGTCAGTTGTCCTTGCTCTCTGCTCCAAGTCCTTCACCTCCTTCACAGTTTTTCCCACTTGTATTGTTGCTCTGCTTCGAGATATTTCTTCCGTTCCATCCTCCAGACCACTGATTCAGATCCCAACAGCAACCTGTGTTTTCTTCAACTCAGCAGATAAGTTGAATATTTTAGTTCAAAAATCATGTTTTTCATTCCACAGTATCTTTGGGATGGGAGCCAAAATTGAATCTCCATGTGTGTTTATATTATCCTTTTATTGTTGTCAATCTCTTGCTCGGTAAATCAGGTACAGCTTCTGACAATTAGTGGCCCCAAACTTCTGCCCAGTCTCCTGTCCCATGATCAACGGGACCCTGTAACAGCAGCTCAAGGGCACCTGCCCACTCCCATGAGCCTAGCCCGTAGAGACTCTGCCTTGTGGCCTGACCTCATTCACTCACTCATCCAGAAGGCATTGTATGAGGAACTATTAATGTGTTACTCAGACCCTGACTTGACAACCAACCAGGGAAGAATCAGACCTGTTCTTGCCTTCAAGGAATTCATTTTATGAGGATTTTCCTGGCCAGGTGAGAAGTCTCACCTGAGGGGAAGATGAGGATCACACCACAGACTTACATGAGCCACATAAGTTAACATCACCAGCTTCATTATTTTTGAGTGAATAATTTCTCCATTATTTCTGGTTGGGTTGGTCTTCTGTTCAGGATAAGCATCAAGCGTGATTTTAAGGGTCCTGGAAGCCTCTGTGCCTACCTTCCTCTTGTCTTCTATCTTGCCATTATGTGCTGCCCAAACATTCCCAGACTCCCTTCAGCTGAAGGCTTTGAACCTGTTAAAATATAAACAGTTCTGGGAAGGTAACACAGTAAGCATGATTAGCCATTTGCATCTTAGGTTGAAGGAATCATTTCTGAGAATAGGTTGAATGAAAAAAAGAGGGAGAGTACAAAGGAAAAAAATGGGTAGCACATTTTAAGAGAGCCTTTGGCAGGGGAAGATATGTTGAGATGAGGCCAAGATGGGTGAATAGGGACTGGGGCTCCTCGTCCCGTCAGGAATGATAATGAAGGTGCTGTCTTTGGCTTGCAGGGGTGTCCAACCTTTTCATGTCCAACACTGGAAGAAGAAGAGTGGTCTTGGGCCACACATTAAATACATTGTGACACGCGATCACAAAAAAATCTCATAAGGTTTTAAGTAAATTCACAATTATGTGTTGGGCCACATTCATAGCTATCCTGGGATGCGTGCAGCCCATGGGACGCAGGTTAGACACCTGTGGTTGGAGAAAAGGAGAAATGACTGGGGCCGGGACCATCTGCAGTATGAGGTAACACATGGAAGAACAAGTCAACTTACTCAAAGTTACTTCAGAACATGGAACAAGACCCACTAGGAGGGAGTGATAAGCAGGCAGACTCTGAACCAGTGGAAATGGTGCTTTTTAACCATGAACATTGCCTAAGAAATGGCTGTCCAGGGAAACCCTGAGTTCCCTGCTCTGGCAGTGCAGGAGCAGGAACTGGAAGCCCGTTGGGGATGCTTGCTTTGGGGGTGGATAGACCAGCTAACCACTATAGACTTTCTCTTCCATTTCCAACTTTCTGTGATTCTGTGGCCCTGAGTTCCTACAGAGGAATCAGGAGGCGACATCACTGAGGTGGCAAAAAGTTAAGAACAGCCCTGGCTGATGTGGCTCAGTAGGTCGAGCATCATCCTGCAAACTGAAAGGTCGCCGATTTGATTCCCAGTCAGGACACATGCCTGGGCTGCAGGCCAGGTCCTGCACTGAGGGCATGTGAGAGGCAATCGATCAGCGTTTCTCTTGCACATCGATATTTCTCTCCCTCTCTTGCTCCCTCCCTCCTCCTTTCTCTAAAAATAAATAAAAAATCTTTTTAAAAAGTTAAGAACACAGGGATCAAATGTACCCAAAACATGCCACTGTTGCCTTTACAGCTTTCCCTAGAGCTTAACCAGTTAGGCATTTGGTCAGTTCACCAAAATACTCGACATGGTTGTATGTGTGGGTGCAAGCTGTGGGACCAACGTAACTCAGCTGTGCCTTGTCCTTCACTGTCTCCTCCCTATCACTCTCCCCTCTCAGGGGTCTCTTCTTCTGGTCAACCCTCTGAGATCTGCCCATCAAGTTACTCCATCTTCTTGGTCTGCATCTTGTGGCTACATCAAACCCATGTGCTTCCTTTAGGAATCTTTGGTTTTCTGGGTTCTGAAGGTTGCAAGGGGCTGGGGACAGCTACAAATCTAAAGCCAACTAGGGGTTGATAATTTCAGGGTGGCTATAATTTCTTCTCAATCAATTCCAGTCTCATCTGGCAACATTAAAAGCTTTCATTTCTATGAGATTATTTTTGACTTGCCTGCCTTTTCCTGCCTTTTGTCATTCAGAGAAAGTAGGCGAATCCATAGGGAAACTCCCCATGCTTCCAATGTCCCTAGGCAGGAAGCAAGGATTTTGCCAGATAAGTCCTTCTTAAACTCTGGGAATTGATCATTAGGAGCCCCAGCCCCTTCCTACAGCCACACAGGCTGCTGGAACAGATGAAATAAAGGAATTAGCTCTTTAAAGAACTTTTAGCCCAGCTTGCATTTACTCCTCATGAACTCTGGCCTCTTCCTCTGGGAGAATATGACTTCTCCGAGTTTAGCTCCTAGTGGTCAGTGCAACCTCCTCCCTCTACAATGTTGAAGATGTAGAGTTGGGGAGAGCCATGAGCATTGCCAAGTTCGTTCTAAAGTGCATTCAGGTTGACTGAGCCTCCAAGGAACTAATCTGAGGGTACAGACAGATATCCCAGAGAGTTTTGGTGTCTGAGCTGCAGTCCTCAATAGGAACTGTCAGAGACAAGATTCCACCTTGGTCTCTGCTTTCCAGGAGGGCACTTGATTGCCGCACCAGGTCTAGTGTGTGTGACTGGCGCTCACTGCACTGCTAAGCACCACGGTTCCATTTGGCTCATGGGATGGCGTGTGAACTTCCTGGATGGTTCCTCAGGAATAATCATTTCCTGTCTCTTCAAACTGGTTACATGCTTTGCATGGGTAGCATCCCCCTGTTACTTCTGGTACAGATGCTTAGGGGGCTGGAGTGACAGGACCACAAGAATTTCAGGAGCCCCCAGTAGAGGCCAGAGCAAGAGGGCTAGTGATGGGCATCCAGGCTGACCCAAGAGACCAGCCAGCTGGGGAACAAGAAAAAGTGTCATCAGCAGACAGCCATGGGCCCTGAACTTGCAACACCAAGGGTTCCCTGTGCAGGGAACTGGTCTGCAATCAGTTCCGCACCTGTCCCTGGAATGTGGGGCTCGCCAGGTTCCCCTCCCACCCCTACCTTTGTTTGCTTTCCTTCTTTTGAAGGACCTCCGTGATCAGGACCCTTCTTTGGCAGTTCCAAAACACCTGGCACAGAGGGTGGGGGTTTGACGTCAGCGGGGTGTTTGTCTACTCAGGTGTAGCTAGTTCCTGCAGTGTGAGGTTCTGTTTCTGAACCTGGGTAGGCCACCTCACCCCCTGTCACAGAGTGGAGGTGGTCAGGGGGAGGGGACAATGGTACACAATCCCAAGGTGGCAGAGAGATGCTTGACCCATCATAATGCAAAGCCAAACAAAACCTGTTTTGATTGGGCCCCCTCCCCAAACTCCAGCCTACCAAACCCCACAGCCTCATGGGACTTGGGAGGGCTGGCTTTGTTAATATATAGAGCTCAGAGTTCTTACTGGAGGTGGGGGTTAGGTCATGCCTTTCTTGCTCTGAGAGTGTCCCATGGTGAGTCCCCAGGAGTCAGAAGGAGGAAAGGTCTAAAAATTGCCACAGAACGAGAAAGACAGCATCTAGTGTTGGGCTGTACAGAAAATTTCCATCGAGATGCAGATGGCAATACTGTTCCCTGGCCTGTGCCCTACCTATATGGGGAACTGAGAGAGTTTATTAAGGTTGGAAGGCAAATTGGCCTCCTGAGGAGACAGCATTTAGACAATTGCCTTAAAGGCAAATGCTGAAGCAGGAATTCTAATGAGAGGAGTGACTGGACGGCAGTGCCTGAAGGAGGGCAAGAAAGCTACTGCTAGACAGTCCCTGGCTCTGCCCCTTTAAAGGAAACCTGCCTGATCAAGCCAGGTCAGGGAGCCCTGGCAGCCGGAGCCAGGATTCCCTGGGGAATTTAGGGAGTAATCTCCTGTCAGGAAGACCAGAGAGAGAGTGGGCGAGCTGGGGCAAGAGCATTGTCTTTCCCCTCCCTTGTCCTCCATGGTACCCTTCCTCCACTGGAAGGCACGCACCAGGCGTAAGGTTCAGAAATGAAGGGCGAATTTACCAAAAGTCAGCAAGAGGATGGGCTGGAGGGCTCAAGGAATTGAAGGGGTTTAGGGAGAAGTCCAACACCCGGAGTTGAGGACCAGAGACACCGCCCAATCAGAAAGCAGCTTCTTCCCAAATCTCAATGGCCTAGATCCCTCCAGCCCTGTGTACAGGACATCCAAAGGAGCCCAGGTAAGAGGCCCCGGGGCGGGGGAGAGAAATGGACCAGGTAGCCCCTGTAGTCAGCAGGGCCATCTGACTTGTCAAAGGAAGAGGAAAGAGAAAGGCTGACCCTTCTCTGTTCCTTTTTGCTGTTGAGCTGTGGCGTCTGAGGAAGGCCAGTCTTAGGCCAGGAAGCTTTGCTAAGAATTCTAAAGAGAGTTTCGATTCTGAAAACTTCAAACTGGAAGAGCTCTTTTTATATAGTTCAAACCCCTCCCTTTATGGATGAGGAAACCACAGCTTGTCCAGGGACCAGTCCAGAGACCTATCAGAGGACAGGAGTCTGGACAAATGTCCAGGTGTCCTAACTCACAACGCTGAGTGCTTCTTGCTCACCTGGTAATAGAGCCACGTGAATCCATCAGCCCTCAAATCCCCTCTCTACCACCCCTGCCCAGTGGATGAGCCTTCGAATTATTTGTCACTCTTTCCACAGCTCCGAGGTTCGTACGGTTCCCAGGGCAGCACCATGTTGAGCTGAGCTGTGGGAGGTTAATGAGGTAGATTTGAAAACCTTCCTCCCAGCAGTCATTACCTGCTGATTCCCATGGGGCAGCCCCTGGTCCAGGCATCTAGGCCTCTGTCCTCAGGTCCAAACCCCTTCCACAGACACACCGACACAACCTGACCACCTCAGCCTCCACAAACGTCCTAACACCCAGGTTAGCAACCTGTGTTCGTGGCGGCCCTCTCTTACACAGCCATCTGAGGTTACTGTAGACATATTCCGAGTAGCCACAGAGAGTGGACGTTTCTGGAAGACAGATAGCTGTGCCTTAAGGGACAAATTCCAGGACATTGAAGTTATCTGATCAGAGAATGGACCTCCTTGTAAGGTATGTGACCTCCTCCAAAACTGGCACCAAAGGATATGAGCCTTGGTGAACTTGATGACGAAAACTATCCTGTAAAGCTTGGAAGTGTCCAAGGCCAGGCCTCAGCCTCATCCATGCCTTCCTTTAAGGTTAGAGGGGAAAAGTAGTTACCATCAAGTGCCGATGCTGACTGATTGGTCTGATTTTCTGGAGCACTGTGTTAAGAAGGATTCTGAGGCTGTATTGAAATTTATAGGGGAAGTGTTATGATCAATTAGCTGTGTTTGCCATCGATAATGGGGAGAATGGGGTGATGGAAAAGAGGATGGGAGGAAAGGGAGTACGGAAATGTTGCCACAAGAGAGGAAGCTGGTATACCTTGGCCCAGAACTTCCACCGGCCTTTCACTGGGTGTCACAGATATAATGATACATAGGTGGGCTTTTGTGTTTTGTTTTGTTTTGTTTTGGTAACTTTTGTTACTCCTTTGGCGATATGAAAAAAGTCATAATTTCTTTAAATTAAAAATGTCACAAGTCTATTGACATCATTTGGGCAGGCTCCAAGTATCTGTAAAACACCTAACGGGCAGGGGTAAAGCATCAAAACCAGGAGGTCAAACCTGGCTCCAAAGAATGGAATGATCCATATGGCCCAGCAAGTCAAGGATGGCATCATGAAGGAAGGAGAACACCAACCAGACTTTGAAAGGTCGACAGGAACTAGGCAAGAAGAGGAAGGAAACATGGGGGCCAGCAATGAGGCCAGGGTGCAGGGCAGGGTGTGTGCTGGGGAGGAGCAGGAACAGCTGGGTGCTGAGCTTAGCCAGAGTGCGGAATATCTGGAAAGCCAGCAGAGGAGCCTGAGCGTCACACTCTTGGCAATGGGAGCCAGGTAGAGTATTGAGTCAGTGAGCGACATAATGATATGGTCTAGTGGTTGAAGCACAGAACGGATGGAAAGTGGAGAGATCAAAATCAGGGTGGCTGATGAGGCAGACATGCCATTCTAAGGCTCTGGCCTGGGATGGGAACAGGGGGAAGAGAGTGCATGGTCATACTGAAGGAAGATCGGACAGGGCTCGCCCCAGACAGCCTGTTCTGTCCATTGTACTCTACGCCCTCATTATGGAGTCATCGTAAGGTAGCTTGAGGTTAAATGGGGTGCCAACTCACTTACGCTCATTAATGTCTTCTCCGTGGTGTGAGCCACAGACACCAAAAACAAGCAAAACCAAACACAACTAGTGTTTGTGTCCATTGGCCAACTAGTGAGCTGTGGGGGGAGGAAGAGAGTTTAAAGCATTTACTTTGGGGTTGAGGCCTCACTTATTTCGGGATTACAGTGACTCATACCTCACCTTCTTTTTAAGAAACAGGTGAATTAAAAAGTTGGAACTTCTACTGTCACTCTGCGCATCTCCCTCCCAACCCACTCCCCAGTGTAGATGTACCAGGAAGGCTCAGGAAGCCTTGCCCCAAAGGAAAGAGAATGGAGTCTGGAACACCTTATCAGATCAGAAATAAATCCCTGATAGGAAGGAAGGTTTAGGGAAACGAGTCTTGGACTGGAAGGTGAGAGACACTAGCTGTGTGGACTCCAGTAAGTCACCCCATCTCTCTCGGCTTCAGTGTACCCATCCGTAAAATGAGAGGGCTGGATAATCTCAAAAGGCTTTCCAGTCCTAGCATTCAAGGCCTCTGAGAGGCTATAGGATGATCTTCGAAAATGTCAACTACACACAACTTTGCAGAAAAAGATACCATCCCATTTACCACCCACAGGCATTGATATCACACACACACACACTCACACACACACACACACCCCCCCTGGGAAGGATAAGTCATAGTGATGCAAAGTGCAATCTGCGCATAGAGAAACATGCCCAAATTGTGGGCAAAGTGTAACCATGTAGAATTGGATGCTTAAAAAGTCGAATCATATACAATGTGTCATTGCAAAAAAGTCACACTGGCCTAGAAAGGAACGGCCCCCGACAGGTGGATGTGATGGCAAACAGCAGGCTGGAAGGATGGGAGACCTGGAAGCTGGGAAGGGATGGCAAATCGGTCCTAACGGTGGGTTCCGGGCGCCCCATATGTTGAACATTGCAAGTGATGCAAGGACAGCGTCCGTCGATCCACCTCCAGGAGATAGTGAAACCTGAGACAGAGAGCTTGCGGACAGAATATAGGAAGGCTGTTTGAGGAAAGGCTGACTTTCAGTGAGATCCACTAGGTCATTTTTTCCACTTCTGAAAGATGTCCTCTATGGTTTGAGGTTGTTTTGATCCTTTCAAAGAACTTGTTGGCAGCTTCAAAACTGTATTTGGCAGGTGGGGCTCTTGTACGCAGTATGTCTTACCCCTGTTGTTAGAACAGCTGGCATTTCCTGTAGTTAGAAGTCAGTAGGGGCGTGAGCGCTACGGGACATGACTCTCCAGAAAAAGTGCTTCCAAGCGAGTCATTGTGGCTCACAGCCGTGCTTTCCTTCTCTAAGTCAACGGGAGGAAAGCATCGTTGGACCCTTGCCTACTAAAACATGGGTGGCAGAAACCCTCGAGGGCAGGGACCGTGCCCGAGCAATGGTCCTGAACGGACCCGGTGTGAAGCTGCACACCCGGGGGCACCTAAAAGGCTTGTCGGAGCAGGAGAGGGCAGCGGCCCCTGCACAGGCGGGCATGCCGTGGAGCTGCTCAGCTGGTCAGGTCTACCCACTGGTTACTGAGGACGGAGCTTCCCAAACCCTGTGCCACAGCAGGGCGCTCAAAGCTGGGCCGAGAGGGCAACGCTGCTCAGCAGCCAGGTAGGGCCTGGTGTGGCCAGAGCCCCTGGAACCAACTATGTGGTCCCAACAGCAGCAATAAATTACTACGACCTTCCTTAACTTTAAGTTTTTTCGCAGCCTCAGGAAATGTGTTGCTTTATCTCCAACCTTCTTCATGATGTCTGTTCACACATTTTATTCTTCTCTGTTGGCTCGCCCATCTTGAGGGGCCGCTGCCCTCCCGGGTGGTCTGGTGCCGGCAGCCCAGTACCAGAACCAGCACTATGTCGGATCATCCTCGGTGCCACCTCCCAACTCATTCCAAACAAGGACAAAAAATGAAATGTTGTTAAAGGAAAGAGAAATGCTTTTTGTTTTTGTCTTTTGTGACTGGGACATCAGCTCTAGGAATTCACAGTAATGTGAGCCCCTCCCAGCCTTCCACAGCCGTCCCTCCGTAGGGCAGCATGCTAGAAGTCAGGAGACCTGGGTGCAGTTCCTGGCTGCGCCGTGACGGATAAGTGATGTGGGCAAGTTGATTTTTCTGGTTCTGGGAGGCATCATCTTGACGCTCCATGCAGTTCTGTGTCTATGACACTCAGGTCAAAATACTGGCCCGCCCAGGGTGTGTCTGGGGTAACTGACACTTAGCACAGTAGCTACAAGGAGCAATGGGCTGGCGGAGGTGCCTTGTAGCCAGGCAGACCTGCACGGGGGTTGGTGCTATGGGGAAATGCCCCGCTTTGTCAGGTGATGCGATGATCCCCCCCCTTGGTCCTTGTCGCCTTGCATGAACCCTATCTGCAGAGGTGCCCCAGGACGAGATGGCATTCCGCATGTGTCTGAAGCACAGGGTCAAGAGGGCTTCTCCAGCCTCGGGAGTTGTGGTTCAGTGCTGACCCCCGACAGGATGCTGAATCAGGAGCTTCTTCCCCGCCCTGAGCCAAGAGAGATGGGACATGGTCGCATGTTTTACCTTGCAATTTGAGGGTGCAGACAAATCCCTGTCCTTGCTCACACATGTCCCACATACTCTGTGGTTGCTGGCCATGACATATTCTGAGCTTTGCCAAAGTCATTTCCAGGTGAGCAGTGTGATTCAGACCAGCACTTTCAAACTTTGATGTGTGCACGAGTCAACTAGGGAAACTTGTTAAAAAAAAAAAAAAAAAAAAAACAGATTCCAATTTGATTAGTCTGGGGTAGAGCCTGAGAGTCTGCATTTCAAACAAGGCCCCTCTGACGTCCACGAAGCTGGTCCACAAACCAGACTCTGGGCAACAAAGATGCAGAGAGAAGGGCCGAGGGTTGAGAGTCACGCGGCTCACTGTCTATAGCGGCTTCAGAATTTATTCAGGGCCTTCGTTTCCCATCTTTTGGAGATAACAGTGCCTACTCTAACAGTTTAAAGGTACCATTAAAAGGGCCAGGTGAGTTAACTTAGAAAGTGCGCAAACCTAACAGCGGCGTGAATGCTCTCCACTATTCCTGGCAGCCACTGGATATCTAACTCGCGTGTGCGCCGGAACCCCAGGCAGAATGTGTTAAAACTGCATTAAAACACTGCATTAAAACTGCCTCGGGACCAACAAATACGCCAGCTAACAGACCTGGGTGGGCACGGGAGGACGCATTTTAACAAGCCACCCAGGTGACGTGATGCTGTTGGTTCTCGGACCACACACTCGGAGAAACCCTGTTCTG
Organism: Trachops cirrhosus; assembly: GCA_028533065.1. Classification (NCBI taxonomy): domain Eukaryota; kingdom Metazoa; phylum Chordata; class Mammalia; order Chiroptera; family Phyllostomidae; genus Trachops; species Trachops cirrhosus. Next base: position 18,049,904 of record CM052547.1, on the reverse strand, counting down.
AGGGGCAAGGGTGCTCCACTCCCCCCACGTGTGCAAATTTAAAAGAATAAAGTGCAGCAGAGAGTTTCCTGTAGCTGGTCCCAGATCCAGGGCCCTTGCTGCCCCATAGATGGGTGCTTGTCACATTTAACGTGCACAGAAATCTGGTTGAAATACAGATTCTGGTTTTATCGGTCTGGGTGGAACCTGAGAGTCTGCATTTCTAACGAGCTCCCAGGTGATGCTGGTCTAGGGACCACATTGGGAGCAGCAAGAACCTAGATCAGTGATTCTCAGCCTGAACTGCCCATCCCAGCCATCTCCTAAATGCTACGAGCATTTAAAAACTTTAATTTTCTAAATTGGTCTGGGGTAGGGTTCAGGCATTTTTTAAGCACCTATGTGATTCTAATGTGCAGCCAGCATTGAGGGGCTCCCCACAAATATTCCCTGCCACATATGGAAACCGAGGCACTTGCTGAAGGACAGAAATAGGCAGTCAGCTAGGGTCTACCCACCAGGCCAGTCCAAGGTCAGGTGAAATGAGCTTTAGGCTAGTTCCTTGCTGGAGAAATAGGCAGACGAGCTCGTGGTCTCTTGACACTGATAGGTGTCTGCGGCCTGGCGTGGGTGGGGAAAGGAGTGGAAGCTTTAACTGGAGGAATGGAGAAGAGGGATGTTTAGCAGACACTGAGGCAGTGACTACTGCAGCTTCAGACCACACGGCTCTTTCTTTTCCAGCTTCTGCCTGTGATTTTTCCTGCACTCTCTGCTTGGCTCTCACGGGGTATGGACAGGGTGTGATACTGACCTGTGCCATTTTGCCCCCGGCTAGGCGGCAGTAGGGAGCCACCAGTCACAACAAGCCCCGCGGCCAGTGAGGGCACAGAGGCCGTGCTGCCCAAGCCCAGGAGCGTGTTCCACATCGAGTGGTCATCCATTCGGAGGAGGAGCAAAGGTGTGCGCTTCCTCCCCTCGCTCTGGGCCCTTGATTTAGTCATCTCTGAAACGAGGACAATGGCAGCACCTGCTTCACAGGGCGGGGGGTGGGGACCCTGGGGGTCAGGCTTGTTCTTATCCTGGGCAACCTCTGACCCCAGCCACGACTGTCCTGGGCTGGGAGAATAAACAGGCAGTGGACTCTGTAGGTCAAGGCCAGGAGGGCTCAAACTTGGCTGCCCATTGGAGTCGCTTGCATCCCCTCCTGGGAGACTCTACTTTAGTTCTTCTAGGGAGCAAGCTAAGCGGGCTTAAGGATCTTTCAAAGCTCTCCGTGTGATTGTTTGCTGCCAGGCCACAAACCACTGGTCTGGGAGTCAAGATGCCAAGTGCTCAGTACTGCAGAGGTGGGGGTGCCGAGGCCGAGGGAACAAGTGGAGAGGCAGGGAGGGGAGGGGGCTCCCAAAGGCCAAGACTAGCGTCCAGAGAGAAGCGAAAGCTGAGCCAGTGAGGGAGCCAGAAACTTGGGTTTAGAAGCTGAGGCCATGTTGTGGCAAAGAGGAAGGAGCTGGGAGGCAAGGTTGGAGGGTCTCCCCAAGCTGCTGGAAGGCTGGAGCAGCCTTGCAAAGAGCCAGGGAAGAGAGACCATCTAATTCTGTCCCCCAAGCCCCAGAGAGGACAGCTGACTTGCCCAGAGTCACCCAACTGGCAAGGGGCACTGCAAGGGGCAAAACAGACTCCTGGTTTCTGTCCTTTTTACAACATCACCTGCTTCCCAGACTTTCTTGCTCCAAGTCATCTGAGCCACACGTTCTTTCATATCCAAAGTAGCCAACCCAGAGAAATGGGCCCGGGGTATTACGAAAAAACGTCACACAAGGTGGAGAGGACATCAAGATATTTCAAGGGCCACTCTGGCCCGGGAGTTTGTATTTGTCAGGTGCCCTGAGCACAATGTGGAAGAGAGGACGGCTTGCCTCACAAAGTTAATAATCCCCCTCCAAGCATCCTCCTATGGTAGTGGTACGGGGCTGGGGTGGGGAGGGCCTAGCAGAGAGCCCCGTGCAAAGGAACTTGCGAGGTGAAGCTTGGTCACAATTGCTGAAGAGCTGGCAGGCCTCAGGGAGCTTCGGACAGAAGCAGTGGGTCCATTAGGATATCATACACAATGGCCTCAAAGCCTACGGGAATCCTCTTTGCTTCCTACTCTTCCTTTCTAAGCTTCCAAACAGGAATTTGTTTCGCCTGCATAATGTAACTTCCCAACCACAGTGTATCTGCAGACCCTTCCCCTTCAAGAGTGGGAACACGGTGCCTTGGATGCATTCCTTCCCGTGGTTGGGTACTCTGAAGACTCAGGAAAGCATCCTGACTAGGAGCTGCCTATTCAGTCTGAAAATACGAGGCGTTCAGAGCCCAGCCTGCCATTCTCACACTTGACCACAAGAGGGAACCAGAGCATCAAGACCGAAATTTCAAGGGTCCTAAACTCTTTTACCACGTGTAAAACCCTACTGAAATTGGCCATCTTTAAAAATAAATTATCTGGTAACAATAAAAAATATGTTTACAGCCACTTCACAAGAGCTTTTTTAGAATTACAAGGACATGCCAAAATCAATTTCCAGTAATGACATGGATATCACTTCTTATTTCAACCAGCCGTTGCTGCTAAAATGTCTAAAATTCCAAGGCATACGACCAAAAAAGAGACCCAAACAGCCCAAGGTCATCCAGTTGGGAAGAGTCATAGGCAAATACAAGCGGACCTTGCATGTCTCGGGCAGTTAATACTTTACGAACAATAGTGTCCAAGTTGCTTTCTTTGCACACCTACCAGTTGTGTGTGTGGTATACAAGAAAGAACCCTGAATTTGGGAATCATGGACAAGTCACTGTTTCCTCAACTAAAAATACAAGGATTGAGCTAAATCAGAGTTTGTTAACTAAAGGTCAGTTGAATCTCTAGACTCCTTAAACTCCTATAAAATGTGTACATGAGGATGTGCATTTTTCCCCCCAAAAGGAGAGCCCGAACGGGCTCATAACGAGCAAAAGGAAAAAAGGGACCTTCCAGCTGCAAGGTGCCAAGGCTTCCTCCAGGGGAACAGCAAAGAGATATTCCAGCGCCAGCCTCCCAAGGAGTTTGCTGCTCTGTGCCAGGACAGAGGTGTCCTAATCGATGATGGGTTTTTTTTTTCTCCTTCCAACTCCAGTGTTTGGGAAAGGTGAACACCAGGAGAGACAAACCAAAGACCCTTTCCCCTACCAATACCGGAAGCCCACTCTTGAGTTGCTGGTGAGTAACCTGGGGCCCGAACTAGGGGCAGCACCCCAGGTCACAGAGCCTGTGGCGGCAGACTAGGGACCCGAGGTCTGGGAAAGGCGTTCTCTAGTTTCGGCAAACTTTCTTGAATTTGAGTCTCCAGAAACGTAATTACTTGGGATAAAAATGTCAGTTTTTCACCGTTTACTTTATAAAGTCTCATATTCCTTTTTATTTGAATTCTTAATTATCCACCTTCCTCCAAATCCAGCATGTAAGCATTTAGGAAACGAGATATATTCAGTTTTCAAAAAAAGAATCTTTACACATTTAATTTTATGGAGGGTTGCATTTTAAAGCTGGGGAGGGATGTTTTCCTCTGGAAAGCATGTGGTATAGTGGAAGTAATGTTAAAAAAAAAAAAAAGAATCTAAAGCCCTGTGGTTAAATCCCAATGCTACTGTTCGACCTTGATGTCTGCCAATGAGACAGCCCCTCCATGCCTGAACCCTCACCCACAGAAAGAGAATGAAGGTATTGTGTTGCTGTATTTCAAGGCCGTCACTCATCTTAACTAAGGTGACACAATAAAACCAAAGATATTCTAGTCTACATGGAGATGATTAAATAGCAATGTCACCAAATGCCAAACGTAAGTCTGAGCCTGGGCCACTTCTCAGCGTGAGAAACACAGACTGAGGAGCTTCTTGCCCGTGTCTTGTCTCCGGGCAGGACCTGGACCCCATGGAGGAGAGCGCAGAGATTAGGGCGGACCCCGGCCGCGCCAGGACTGCCTGGATCCGCGGTCACGCGGCTGCCTGCGGGAGAAGGGTCGGCAAAGCCCTCAGTTACGTCACGGGAGAGATGAAGGAGTGCGGAGAACGGCTCAAAGGTAAAGGGGCTGCGACGAGGCCACCTCCCAATGTCCCTCCGGGAAACACGCTGCCTGCCGCAGTTCTCTGCGGACCAGACTGAGCTCTGTCTGCAAAGACAGCAGTTTTGCTGTTGGAACGGACTGGCGTCCCTCGGGAGGTGCCTGCAGTCTCTGGAAGTGCGCGGCTCCCATTGCTGAGCGCCACCGCTAGGCGTCCCGGGGGGCCCATCACAGGGCTGCAGCCAGGCGTCTTGGCACTGGGACTCTGGGGCCAGCGTCCAGGAAAAATGTCCGTTCCGTGGGTGGCTCGTAGGAGATCGGTGTCCACTATTCCAGTAGGTTCTCTTCAGCAGCTTCCCCAGAACTCAGGCCATGGTTTGACACCCTCTATGCAGCCCGAGAGTTTTCCTTCTGGATCCATCTTCTTGAAAATTCATGCCATTCTCATGGGGACACAGGTAGCTCAGGGCACCCACTGCTTGAAAAACAACCCAAAGACCACAGCAGTTAGCAGTGGGGCTGAAGAGTTAACTCTCTGGGCAGTCCAACAGCCTCTCGGTTCCTCGGTTGACCCCCCTCTGTGGCAGGTGGCAGCAGGGGGCTGGCTCCCTGCAGCCCCACAGTGGGCCTGCACCGTCCCTCCCACCCTGCACCCGCCCTCTGGGGCCGGGCCCAGGGCCACCATGCCTGAGCGTTGACTGCCTGCCCCGCTCCATTTCAGACAAATCCCCCGTGTTCCAGTTCCTGGACTGGGTCCTGCGGGGCACGTCCCAGGTGATGTTTGTGAACAACCCCCTCAGCGGCATCCTCATCGTCCTCGGCCTCTTCGTTCAGAACCCCTGGTGGGCCATCTCGGGCTGCCTGGGCACCGTTGTGTCCACGCTGACAGCCCTCGTCCTCAGTCAGGACAAGTAAGTTCCAGGAGACCCAGGGTCCCGGCCTGAGGCCGGAGGTCACTCCCTGCAGGGACCATTGCCACCTTCCCATCCCCTCGCTGCTGGCTCCCAGCTCAGAAGCCCCTCGAAATAAGGACACCAACCACTAAAAACAAGCATTCCCTGATGATCTGTAACTGCTGCATGCCATCAAGGAATGGAGGAGGGGCCATCTCCTTGAAGGTGTGTGGTGTCAGGCCCCAGTTGAGAAAGGCCTGACTTGGAAGGAAACTGAGATAGCAGCACCCCTACACTGGGCCCTGGGGAGCCCCCACTTCCCTAGCCTCCTATCTCCCCCCAGATCGGCCATTGCTGCAGGACTTCAGGGCTACAACGGGGTGCTGGTGGGGCTGCTGATGGCGGTGTTCTCGGACAAAGGCGACTATTACTGGTGGCTTTTGCTCCCTGTCATCATTATGTCCATGTCTTGGTAAGTGGGCTTCTGAGGCTGTGGGTGCAGCTTGGGGGCTGCCAGTGTTTTTATCCCAACTCCATATCCGTCTGTCTAAACTCCATGTCTGTCTGTCTAAACTGGCTGTTAAAGTGGCATTTGCTCAGCTAGCACGTCAGAAACTTCCACGGGAACTAATCACTGGTGTCACACAGAGTCAGCATTGTGCTAGGTGGCCTGTAGACAGCATCTCCTTTCCTCCCATCATTTACTCCTGTTTTTCTTTTTTTCAAGACCTAAAAGGGTGTCTGCCCCTGCCCTACCAGAGCACAGAGAAAGGAACTGAGGGACACACAGGTCCCATCAGGGGCCTGAAAACCCACCATGGGGTCCCATCAGTTTCTGAAAACCTTCTCATTCCTCCTGCTGCCACCCACCCCCTCCCAAGCTTCTTCCTGTCCTTGGGACTCCTGACCAAACTGGGACAGCCTCCCAGTGTGGGCTGGAGGCCCCGGCACCAGGCAGAGCCCTCCGATGCCAGGCCCTAGCTGCTCCTTCACCTCTAGAACTCACAGGGCACGCCAGCCCAAAGCTCAGCGCTCTCAGCTGCTCAGCAAACTTTTGTTGCCTGAATGAACATCACTCCCTGCCTCGTCACTCCCCCGGCCTGTCCTCTCTTCTCATGCCTGGACATGGAGCTATATGACCTTTTAGGGAAGTTCTGTGACTCCTTGCCTTCAGACCTCCCTTCCAAAAGCCCTCCCTCTCAAGTTGAGTCTGGGCATCCGCCCTGCCGCTGTGCCAGGGACGAGGAGGAAGAGGCCCAGGGCCAGTCAGGGGGCAGCCAGACAGCCTGCTTTTCCCCAGGACGGCACAGGGAGCACCCTGCTCCCGTTCAGTCTAGTGTCCGGGTCTGGGGCTTCTTGCACAGCATCTCCTGTGCTTCTGCCACCAGCCCCATCCTCTCCAGTGCCCTGGGCACCATCTTCAGCAAGTGGGACCTCCCGGTGTTCACGCTGCCCTTCAACATCACCGTGACCCTGTACCTGGCGGCCACAGGCCACTACAACCTCTTCTTCCCCACGATACTGCTGCAGCCTGCATCCTCTGTGCCCAACATCACCTGGTCGGAGGTCCAAGTGCCTTTGGTAGGTACTGGGGAAGGTGGAAGGACAGCGTGCATTGAAACTCAATGTTGAAATAGCCCGTACTTATTTTGCACATCAGAAACATCCACGAGTGATAACTGCTATTAACAATTATACAGTGAGAGACACTCTACACAGTTCATCAATC
>CM052547.1:17986575-18042724 GCA_028533065.1 Trachops cirrhosus | reverse complement strand
TTAGCAAAACATTTCCAAGGTTCACCATGCTGTAGCATTGATCAGCAGTACTTCACTCATGTTTACTGCTGAGTAATATGCCATTTGTTGTTACTCCACGCCTTCTTTATTCATTCCACAGGAAATGGGTATTTGGATTGTTTCCACTTTCTAGCTATTGTGATAATGCTGTTGTGGGCATTTATTATAAGTTTTTGTGTGTTTTAATTTCACTTGATATACGAGGTCTGTCTGGAAAAAGCCCAGCCATTGTTAATATAAGGAGAGCGGTTTGCACAACATCGATGTAACCTGGCAGCCAAGGAGAGTGGACTGGAATGCACATGCGTGAACAACGACGACTTCACTGTACTAGTCAGTGGGGGCAGCAGACGCCAGTGACTGAGCCCGTGTACTGTGTGGCCCTCGCATTCAAAATGGCTGAGCAACAGTTCTGCATCAGAATTTGTGTTAAGTTTGAACGTTCCTCCATGGAAATTATTCGGATGATTCAGAAGGCCACAGCTATGGGCAACTGCTGATTGGCAGCTTCATCACTACAATGCTCCCACTCATGCGCACGTCACGATTCGTGCAGAGATTTTTGACAAAACATCAAGTCACTCAAGTGATTCAGCCCCCCTGCAGCCCACATTTGTACCCTGTAACTTCTGGCTTTTCCTAAAACTAAAATCACCTCTAAAAGGGAAGAGATTTTAGACCATCAATGAGATTCAGGAAAACACTATGGGGCAGCTGAGGGCAATTGGGAGAACTGTGTGAGGTCCCAAGGTGCCTACTTTGAAGGGGACTGAGGTGTCATTGTCCTGTGTATAGTGTCATAGAGCATCCTGTGTGGCGTAGGCCCAGCCCCCAGCCCCCAGTGACAAACATTTACTGTAAAATAACCTAAAAACCATCCTAAACCTTCCAAGGACCAGTATAACCAGTTCAACCACTTGTGCCTTTTCATTTGCAAATACCCCTCTTCTGAGATGTGATTACCGGCATCCTCTCCTTTGTTTTCTGTATAAGGTAACCACCTAAAGCCTGTGCATAGTTAATGAGGACATTCTTGTAATGTGCCCAGTAAGACAATAAAAGCTCATTGGAGCAAGGGCTGAGTCTTTTGCTCCCCTTGAAAAAGAAGCTGCTAGCCCTTTTTTTCCACAGGTTTTGGTAGTCCCGTGTGAATTTCTTTTGTTTCAGCTATAACGCCGTGAACCCCACGCACGGGGGTCTGAGACAGCATACTTTCTTGTATCTTCTTCAGTAAATGCCTCTATTTTTCATAGTACATGGCTGGATACCTTCTGGACATACCTCGTATACACATGAGTGGAATTACCAAGGTATATGGCACCTATATGTTTGACCTTTGGGAGGACTGTTATACTCTTTTCCAAAATGACTGTGTCGTTCTACATGGCCACCAACAGGAGTGTATGAGGATTCTAATTTCTCCACTTCTTCCTCAACAGTTACATGATGTCTTCTTTGATTCTAGCTAGATTCTAGCTGTCCTAGTGGGTTTGAGGCGACATCCTCAAACCCACTAAGGGGTTGTGTGCTGATTGCGTTGTCTGAGTGGCTAATGCTGTTGGGCATGTTTACATGTCCTTGTTGGCCATTTGTGTATTTCCTTTGGAGATACATCCATTTATATCTTTTGCCCATTTTAAAAATTAGGTTATTCATCTTTTTATTATTGTGTTATAAAAGTTCTTTACACATTCTCAACACAAGTTCCTTATCATGTGTACAATACGAAAATATTTTCTACCACTCTATGGGTTGTCTTTTCACTTTCTTGATGGTTTCTTTGAAACACGAATTTTTTATTTTGATGAAGTCCAACGTATCATTATTTCTTTTGTGGTTTGTGCTTTTGGTGTCATATCTAAAAAAAAAAAAAAAAAATGGCTTAATCCAAGGTAATGAAAACTTTTCTTGAAAGGGTACATAGTTTTAGCCCTTATATTTAGGTCTTCGATCCATTTTGAGGTGGTTTATGTATCCCAGGCGAGGGGGGTCCTCGGTCTCTTGCATGTGAATACCGGTTGTCCCAGCACTGCCGATGGAAAAGACTGTTCTTCCCCACTTATAGGAATTTCCTTCAGAACCCAGAAAAAAAAATCTGTAATTTAAATTCCTATTGTTCTAGGATAGTATTTCCCAAACTGCTCTGTCATGAACCTTAATAAATGTGTAACCAAAAAAATAAGAAAGTCACATGATTCAGCGAGATCCGGGTACATTCGCCAAACAAAGTTAAACATCTTTCTTTAGCGTGGGCTTCTCAAAGACTTTAGTGCCAGCGTGATTTAGTGACTCCCTCATCCTTACTCTATCAGAGAAGGCTTTTTGTGTGGCCACTAATTAGCATCTCTAGAAGCACGTGTCCAGGGAACTCAAGTTTTGGATGCACTCTTCTGAGGGGACAGAATTATTAATTTAAATTCTGTTAAGATGTTCTAACTTTGCCCTTTGAGAATTAAGCCAGCCAACTTGGTTTCAGGGATGGGAAGGGCGTGTTTTGTAGAGTTGTATCTTTTATCTTTAGCCAGGTGAAAACAGAAATAAGACAGTAACCTGTGAATTCTTCTGAATTCTTTTTAGTGAATGGTTTAGGAGCCATGTGTTTAGTTTACTGCTGAAGCATCCATTTTTTAAGCTAAATATTTATATTAAACAGTATGGCTTTTTGACAGTGTGTTTCAAGAACCACCTGCATCAGAACCAAATGGATATGGTTTAAAAATGCAGACTCTGGGCCCTGGCTGGTGTGGCTCAGTGGACTGAGTGCCACTCTGCAAGCCAAAGGGTCTGTGGTTCTATTCCCAGGCAGGGCACATGCCTGGGTTGCAGGCCAGGTCCCCAGTAGGGGGCACTCAAGAGACAACTACACATCAATGATTCCCTCCCTCTCTTTCTCCCTCCCTTCCCCTCTCTCTAAAAATAAATAAATAAAATATTTTAAAAATAATAAAAATGCAGACTCTGGGCCCCTTCAGGCCTAATAAGCAGAAATTCTGGAGCTGGAGCCCAGAGGCTGCACTCTCAAGCTGCCCGGCGATTCTGCGCACACCCACTTGAGAACCGCTGCTCATCCCTGAATTAAGGGAAAGAGCCAAGTTCTCTATACAGAGATGAGCAGCAGAGGCTGACAGGTACCTAGGACCAAGTTGGCTCTTCTTTACCTTCTTCCCTTCTTTCCTTTCCCTTCCCATCTCCACTGCCCACTACTGTGCCCTTTGCATGTTGACAAGTCCTGTGTGAATGATCACCCAACTCAGGCACAGTACGCATTTTTCTTGTGATGCTGCTTGCCACGAGAGGGCACCAGAGTGCCTCCAAAAGCCATGCAAGACCCTCTGCTCCCCTTTTCCACTGCAGCCTCCGTCCAGTCCAGTCTCCCAGTCTCAGACCCTCAGCCCACCTCACTGATTCTCAGAATGACACCGGATCACATAAGCATGCATGGCTACTAAGAAAGCACTTACTAGTTGTGAGGCCTGGGATGGTGTTCAAATGCCTCTGAGCCCAAGTTTCTCACCCTAACAAGGAGATAATACAAACCTGTTATTGTATTTTTTTCATTGTTATGCAAGTACAATTGTCTCCATTTCCTCCCCCATCACTCCCCACCGCCCCACCCATCCCCACCTCCCACCCTCAGTCCTGCCCCCTTTGTCTTTGTCCACGTGTCCTTTATGCATGTTCCTTAATGACCCTTCCCTTCTCTCCCCCATTATCCTACTGCCCCCTCCCCTCTAGTTACTGTCAGTTTGTTCTTTATTTCAATGCTTCAGGTTATATTTTGCTTGCTTGTTTTGTGGATTAGGTTCCACTTATAGGTGAGATCATATGGTATTTGTCTTTCACCATCTGGCTTATTTCACTTAGCATGATGCTCTCCAGTTCCATATTGTAGTTCTCTTAATAGTTAAGTGAGATAACAGAGGTAAAGCTCCTCCATCAGCTCCTAGGTACTATTTATTCTACCATAAGGCAGTGATTTGCACTGTTAGGAAAGCAGAGAACTTGAATTGCAAAAACAATATTTTCAAAATTTTATTATTAACAAATCTAAGTTCGGTCTGGGCCCTCTCTCATCCCTATGCTCAGAAACCATTCCACCTCCTCGATAATGTTTGATGTGGACCTTATCACTTTACCTGCAGCACAGTTGACACCACCGGCAGCGAGCAGGGGAGCGCAGGGGAACAAAGGCAAGGCTCCAGCTGGCCTCCAAGCTCCACTCACTCAGCTTCTTCCCCAGGATACAGCAGGCAGTGCTTCAGAGGCCGTTCCCTAACTAATTGTGCTATAATAACATTACAGTAATTCATTCTGTGGAGACAATCACTGTCATGTGTGCCCTGGTTGTGTACATGCTGGTGATGGAGGCAAGGGGATGGTAAAGGTGGAGGTGGTGGAGGTGGGGGTGAGGGGATGGTGGCCCTTCCAACTTAGCGTCTTCAGAAACTCCCCCTGCCGGAAGGATGAATCCCAAACCCTGGGCTTAGCAAAGTGCTTCAGGAGCCGGCTGTTGCTTCCGCTTCCCGCCTTCCCACCAGTGGCATTCACACAACACTCAGACACACACACCCTCACACGTCCACGTTAGCATGTTTGGCCATCCTCAGACCCAGCACACCTTCATCTTATCCTGTGTTTACACTATTCTTGTCCTAACTTCCTTCTATCTTCCGCCGGAAACACTCCTGTTCAGAATTCAAGACCCAGTTCCGCTGTCACCAGCATCTTGTGTGAGGACTTCTCTGATCCTCAAGGCAAAGTTACATTTCCTTTCTCAACACTTTGGTGCTATTTCGTGCACACTTCAATTCTAACTGTTCTAATCTGGCTTGTTAAAGGCTCATGAGGCCCCCCGCCCACCAGAGGCAGCCTTAAAACTGACCACGCCAGGGCTCCCTCAGACTTCGGGGAGAACTGGGGCCCAGTGCACTCACGCAGCCTCAGCTGCTGATTGTGAAGTTGAGCAGCGGAGTGCAGACACCCTGTAACAAATCTGTTTTAACATACATCCAAGTGAAGTTTAAAAAATCGCAAATGAACACTTCGTGAATGAATTTCCAGTGAGCGGACACCCCATTCTACCACCTGGCCCCTGCTGTTTCTTCAGCTTTTAAAGAGAAGATGGCGCCACCTGAAGGGATGATGGAGCGTGTGCCCTCCACCCCATCAACACATACAAAGGCCCGAAGGGCAGGCATCGTGGCCAGCAGAGCCAGGCGGAGGGCCCTGGGACAGGGAAGGGCTGGCCTCACTGCTGACGAATGCGTCTGCTCACTCCTCACCCTCCTGCCTTCCGACACCCCCAATGCCCCCCTCCTGTCCCAGGAGACATAGCCGTGCTCTCAGCTCCCCTGCCACTTCCGTGCCTACTTCGGTGTCTGCAGCCCTGGATTCCTGCTCAGGCCAAAGTCCCTCACCTCCGCTGCACCCTGCACGCTTCTACCTGCCTGTTCACACATCTCAAACTCAGCATCACAAGATGGACTCCCCAACGCTTCTACTCTGCTTCATATTGTCAGTTCATAATTTTTATTAAAGTGTAATAGATGCACATTAAAGTACACATCTAAGTATACAGCCTGGTGAATTTTCAAAAACACACCCTGAAAACAAGAACCCAAGATCAAGACACAGAACATTATCAGCATCCCCGAAGTCCCCCTGGCGCCCCCTTCCAATAGTGATTAACATCCTGAATTCTCTCAGCTTAGCCTGCTTTTGAACTTTGTATACGAAGTCTGTCTGGAAAAAGCCCAGCCATTGTTACTGTAATGAGAAAGGTTTTCATGACATCGATGTAACCTGGCAGCCAAGGAGAGAGGACTACAATGCGCATGAATAAACAGTGATGACTTCACTGTACTAGCGAGTGGGAGCAGTAGACACGTTGAGTGAGCATGTGCACTGTGTGGCCCTCACATTCAAAATGACTGAGCCAGTAGAGCAATGAATCTGCATCAGATTTTGCATGAAACCTGAACATTCCTCCATGGAAACTATTAGGATGATTCTGAAGGCTGCAGCTGTGGGCAACTGGTGATTGGGAGCTTCATCACGACAATGCACCTGCTCATGCATCACATCGCATGCCGAGATTTTTGGTGAAACATCAAATCACCTGGTGACTCGGCCCCCCAACAGCCCTGATTTGGTGCCCTGTGACTTCTGGCTTTTTCCAAAGCTAAAATCACCTTTGAAAGGGAAGAGATTTCAGACCATCAATGAGATTCAGGAAAATACAATGGGGCAGCTGATAGCATTTGGGAGAACTGTGTGAGGTCCCAAGGTGCTTACTTTGAAGGGGGCTGAGGCACCATTATCCTGCGTACAATGTTTCTTGTATCTTGTGTCTTCTTCAGTAAAGGTCTCTGTTTTTCATACTACATGGCTGGATACCGTCTGGTATGATTCGTAAATGGAATCATACCATCTATAGTCTTTTGTGCCTGGCTTCTTTCACTCAACATTGTGAGTTGCATCCATACTACTGCATGGAGTTTTAGGTCATTCATTCTCTCTTGCAGTGCAAATATATCATTATTTATCCACTCTACTGCCAATGGACTATTGGGTTTTCCATTTTTGGCTTTTATAAATAGCGCATATTAAACTTGGTGGTGCACGTCTTTTGATGTGACCGTATGAACGCGTTTTGTGCATGTTCCTAGGAAAGCACTGTGGGCGGTCAGGTGTGCAGACATCCACTCCAGCAGGTCCCATCCAGTTTTCTGCAGTGGGTCTGTCCACGTCCACTTCCTCCAGCAGCGTGTGTGAGTTATGGTTTCTCCACCTCCTCGCCAACACTTCGTGCTGTTTTTGATTCACCTGAACTTCACCCTATGCCTACTACCCTTTTTCCTCCAAAACGATCTCATATTTGCAGTCCTTTCCCCTTGGTACCGCCCCCCCTGCAGGCACTATGAGCAAGCCTCCCTGGCTTTGACCTTCAGGCCACCCCGTGAATCACTCTCAGATAACTTCCCTAAGTGCGGCTGTCATCATCACACTGTTCTGTCCACGGAACTTCAGTCACTCCTGATCTCCACTTACTTTAGAGTTAGATCTGTTTGAGTATGTTGGGCTTTTCACCTGCTGTGCAAACCTGGCCAGTGGTCCAGCCGCCATCTTTCCCTTAGGCCTCAACGCTGCCTTCCCACGTGTATTATCCCGATGCCTTAGACCCTCTTCCCGTGCGTCTCAGACTCAGCTTGTTTGGCAGGAAAACTGTCTTCTTTGTTAGCAGTGCTACAGGAAGCACCCAAACCAGAGAGACTTGGTGCTACTAGAGCCTTAGGGAGCTTGTTCCAATACTCTCACTTCAGAGAAGCCCCAAATTATAAAGAGCGCAGCCAAAAAAATACTAGTGATTTTGCAAGTGTTTCATGACGTTCCTAAAGGGACAGCAGCCCCTTCCTGTTTGCTGGTGGCCGTTATTTGATCCTAAAGCAAGCAGAGCTTTGGATTCTAACTGGATGGGGAGAAGACAGGGGGTAACAAATAGAAATCTCAAGTCGACTCTCCTTTTAAAACTGCTTCTCAGTAAGAGAAACATCCTTACCTCCTGTTATTACTGAGAAATAGAAATAAATGCATAGGAAAAAGAAAAAAACAAATTTGCTTCCTTCTCCCCAATTTTTGAAGGCAAATAAAATTGTGTTTAATGTTTGTTTACAGCCTATTATAGTTATTACTTGAATGTATACTGTCCACAAGGGACCCCCATCCACTCTAGTTCATATCATCCATCTTTAAAGCTTAAAGCATAATTTCTCTATTTAAATGGCTGTAGAGGTTCATAGTTCCATCTTTTTCTTTTTACAACATAGTATTTTCCTTCCTTATACTTTTTTTGATGTTGAGTTTCTCGTTGGGGCTCAATGCCTGGTTAGTGCATCATAGTACAAGGCAGCAAATCAGAGGGCTGTCCAATTCAGCTGCCTTATGCAAACAGGAAGGAGCACTGCTTTCCTTGAGAACCCAAGCAGGGGCTGGAAACTCAGGCCTGACTCATGGCACACACCCTCCAGAGCAATCACAAGGATGCCCACAGCCCACAGCCCACAGCCATGCCATGCCCCCTCGGCTGACACTCCTGTTTCTTCCTGAAAGGCCATTTCTTCTTTTTCCGCCTTCACTCAATGCGACTCAAATGTGAAGGGCCTTATGAGGCTTTTTTCTTCAGAAATGCTCCCTCTGCCGACTCCAGACACCAAACTCTTAGCTCTAACGTATGTGTGCCCACAGTTTAGCAATTAATTGCACATCATCCCCTATCATTCAAGAGAACCTTAAAATATGGCAGTTGTTGAAGAGACCGACAGGCCTCCTGTCCCTCCCTGGAAGACTGCAGAATGGGCTCCCTAGTAGGCTGATGATATTACAAATGCCTTCTGTGCTAAGGCCCATAGATGACCATTGATCGTATACAGCCTTGACCCTGACACTAATGCTGCCTGTGTCTTGTTGCTTCACTAGGGAGTGAGAACCACCTTCCACTTCACACCATCCCCTAGAGTCCTGAGAATTCACCCTGATACACAGTAGGATGGGAAACCAGGGATGAACAAGTGTAGGATAGGGGGTGCCCAGAGCTGAGAGGAGACAGTAAGTCCCAGGTTACCAGGAGGTCACTAAACTAGTCAAGGCATCCTGCACTTACAGTCTGTGACCTGGAATGTAAATGGAGGAGAAACCAGCCAGAGCCCACACCCGGTCTTTGGAGAGCCCGGGCCTCCTGGGTTTGGGCTGAGCCCAGGTGTGGCAGCTTGGATTGGGACTTTCCTGTGTTATCCACATTGATTGCCACCCACGAGGTCCTAAAGATGCAGGCTCCCTTTCTGCTTGCTCACCCTCAGGATGGCCCAGGTGCCCCCATAACCAGCCCCCTGCGAACCTGGAGCTAGGGCTCAGTCCTCCCTTGTCCTAGGACTGACCTGCATGCTAGCCAAATCCTTTGACTATGGTTGGCCTGCAAGCTGGAGTGCTGGGTGCTGGTCCCTAAGGCTGACTGTCCTGTGGCAGGAGTGGTCATCGGTGTGTTCTGCACAGCAAGGGCACTCCTCCCTGGACTACGTGTCCCAGTAATGCTGCAGCCTGCTCTGAGGGCTGTACTGGGGGCAAATTCATCCCCACCGCCTTGCCACACCAAAGACACACACACACAACTATTTCAGTGCTGTACAGGAATTCACGCTCACCCTTCAAGTCTCCAGAGTCAGAATCACATTTATTCATCTGTTTACTCAGGGAATACCTACTGAGGATCTCGATGCACCAGACACTGAGCCTGAAACGAGTGCTACTGTCACAGGTGGGCACAGGTAACCAGGTTCTCAGTGGTTGTGAAACATGAATTGAACTGAACACACAGAGTTTATAGCAGAAAGAAAGAGAGCAGATTTATTAAGCAATAGTACACTCCACAGAACATGGGAGCAGGCCAACACCAAGCAGAGATTGACCCTCAGTGGCTCGAGGGATTCCATTCTTATAGGGCGATAGTTCCTGGCTAGTTTTGGTGGACTTTTATTGTGCATGTACAATAGTAGTTTATCACTTTAAAGCTACTGTGCATGTGGTCTCCCGTGATTTTCCTTGATTGGCTACTGGGGGATGGAGTCCCACAGTGCTAATGTATTATAATACTATTACAATGAAGCAGGAGTCATGTAGCGTCTTCTGAGCAGATCTAGTCATGACTCACCACGTTTCCAGGTGGTCTTAGAGCAGGGTCTCTGTCCTGTACGGATGTCATTTGTCTCAGCCCTGGGGCAACTCCGGAGTTTTCTCATTCCTAAGGAGCCAGTCTTGGAACAGGGGTTCTGTTCTGTATTGATATCCCTTGTCTTAGTTCTAGGGTGCCTGCCTCCAGAGTTCCCTCCCTCCCGATGAGAGTCTGCCCCCCTACCGCTGTGAATAGGACCAACCCAGACTCTGCCCTAAGGAAGCTTGCAGCCCAGTGGGAAAAACTAAATAAAGAACTGACACAATTAATGTCATTACGAATAATAACGAATGCTGAGAGAGCAAAGAGAAACACCTGGGAGAGGCCACTGACTGCAGTCCTAGCCTGCAGGGTTGCCTTCCCACAGGAGCCTTGATGGGAAGCTCTCACCTACCCCTGCCCTGGGGTTAGAGGGATCACAAACCGGGATGGCAGGTGTATTTGTAATTTGAAAAGCGTATTTAACATCTCTGCTGTTTTAACGTAGGCTATAGAAAGCACAGTTCCATACCAGGTGGTTTGCCTTTTGGGCGAGGCAGTTGTGCACTGGGGTGGGATGGGGGATCATTGCCGGGTCCTGGGTAAAAAGGCAAAGGAATCTAAGCTGGAGAGCCAAGGGGTGCAAGCCAACCAGGAAATGCTTAGGGAAGATCCACAAGACCCTGAGGTGGAGGGTCAGTCCTGGAGCCTCTGGCTAGACCATAGGAGCCCCTGTCAGCCTCTCTGGGCAGGAAGTGGCCTGCCCCTATGCGTGCAAGCATCACTTCATTTGTGTGACCTGTGATAACTTGTTGTAGTGACTGAGGATAAATTGTTGTAGTGACTGAGGGCGGTTAGGCATGCACTAAGCCTATGTGAAGCAATTAGCGCCAGACGAAGGGTGGAACCTGATGCAGTGCCTCGATGGAGTCTAATGGGGTGGTGAGGCTTTGCCTAGAGCTCTGCCGTGGGCCAGCCTGGCCCAGCCTGTGACAGCGTGCTCCCTGCTGCCAGCTGGCATGCAACCATGACTCGCTTGGGCTCACCCTGGTGTCTCCAACCAAGACACTGGAATTTGTAAACTGTCACCATTCCAGGGACTTGCATTCGTCCCTTTTCACTAAGTTTCAAGGACAAGGATGCTTGAAAGTGGTGCTTTCCAAACTTGAATGTGCATGCAGACCCCCCTGGGGATCTGGTTAAAATGCACATTCTGATTCTGAAGGTCTGGGTAAGGCTGAGGGTCCTCATTTCTAAACAAGTGCCCAGGCATGTGGGTGGAGCTGGTCTGTGGACCATACTGGGAAGACTTCAGAACATTAACAAGACTGAATGAAATAAACCTTCCCCTCTCCTTCATGGGTGAGAATGGTCAGACCCACCAGCCATTACTCACTCATCAAACATTTGTTGAGCCTAAGAACTGGAATAATGATGGCCCCATTGGCAAAAATAAGGAAGTTGAAGGTAGGAACAGTTTTAGGAGGGAATAACAATAAAAGCTACCTTTGCTTGAATGCCTATCACATGCCCTCATCTTATTTAATCTTTATATTTGGCAAGGTAGGTATTAGTAACCTCCATTAATTTACTAATGGAATTAAAGCTTGGAAAGGTAAAGTAATTTTCCCCAGGGTGCTGTAGCAGGCTGGAACTTGAACCTGGTCTGTCAAACTCCAAAATCCATCTGATTCCACAATGACAGACTTTCCTGTTTTGGAGGGTGAAGAGTTAGAACTAGATTCAGTCTGGTGTTTCTCAACCATGCCTGCCTATTGGAGTCATGGAGAGGACTTCTATAACTCTCACACCCCTGACCAACTACATCAGACTTGCTAGCAAAAAAGGACCACATCAGCATTTTTAGAAGCGCCCCCCTCCCCAAGTAAGTCCAATGTGCAGACAAGACCGAGAATTACAAGACTGAGAATTAGTCCACCTCCTCCTGTAATCAGTGAGAAGCTAGAGGGTGAAGTGCCAGGCTTGTCAGAATTAGTGCCTCTCAGTTCCCAACCCTAGGGAAAGAGGCAAGGGGGACAGCAGGGGTGTGCGGCCAGGCTGTGAGTCCCTCTCCAGCTTTTGGCTACCAATTGGTGGAAGACGGGGATGCTCACAGAGAGCACTTCTGATAACCACAAAGGGTCCTTTAAATCAGACTGAGTTGACAAAACTGTGCAGCCAGCAGTAATGAAGCTTCCAGATGGGACAACTGTGAGGAGCCTGAGCCAGCTGCCACTCCTTAGCTCCAGAGGGCAGCCTCAGTTTATTTAGCACATCCATCCATCCCTTGCAGCTTCTTGGCTACTCTAATGCCGGCTCTCCCCATAGTGCTCCCTGGTGTAACCCCAGTCAGGGGGCCTGGCTGGGAGGGGCCTCAACCCATCCCATTCCACCTCTGGTGGCTGATGCCTTCGCCAAGAGCCTATAACACTTGGCCAGCCCGCGGTCCAAAAAGCCCCCTTTGCAATGGTGATGCCCAGCCATCCCACCTTCTCTTCACCACCTAATTACAAACTACAGCCCCACTGCCTAGGCTTCGGGCCCACATCCCAATACCTTTCATGGTGAAGAAACATCTAATAAGTTGTGAATTATCCTCAAGAAAGAGTCAGGGAAACAGGGCCAGCCCCAAACCTCCTTTTTTCTCTTCTTCAAACTAGTCTGAGGAGATTTAAATGTTTCTCCTGCTACCCCTTTCCCTCTTCATCCCATTGGGAAAAATTTTAAACACCAGCAGGACTATTGCTAGCCAAATGGCCCCTTTGTGCGAAGGGATTCTAGCACCCCTTTGCTCAAGACATTTAGTGCCCCCACAGGAGTTTTGCAATAAATCCATAAACATCTAGGATGCTAATGGTGCCCCTTAGACGTAGCGTATTTGTCCAGTGTACAACCTGCACACCCTTAGGCACTGGCCGTGGACTCCAGCATCCTCCATAATGGGCCCTACACTGGCTTGAATTTAATTTAAAAGCTGGAAAAGAGATGATGTGTTTGGGCACCTGACTGAAGTCATTGGTGGGGATGGAGATTCCTTCACCCTTCTGCTGTATGCAGGAGGAACCCCCAGCTATTAAATAGGGCTGAATAACTGCACTTAAGAACTAAATAACTGCATTTAAGAGCTAAAAATGGAGGCACCACAGTGCCTTCTGGCATCACCCATTCCCAGGCTGCTCTGGCCAGGGACAGGCGGTGGAGGTTTGAGAGAGATGCTTGTATGTGTGCCTGCTTGGCTCTTGGCTCCTCCTGGCGAGGGAATGCCTACCACAAAGCGGGAGCTCCAAGTGGCTTCTGGGTCAGTGGGAGTTTGAGCTGTCATCTGGTGCCTTTTTGTCTGACTGTTTACCAAGCTAGACGTTGTGGGCTCGGAGCACACTGCGGAGAAACGTTCTGTTCCAGACTTGCTGTCTTTCCCTCTCTCTTCGTGAGAGGATAGAAAGAGAAGAAGGAGAATTTTTTTTTTAGCACACTCTCTTCTGTTTACAAAAGGCCTGCTTAGGATGCAGGATGCGGAAGGGCCTCTGCAGCGGTCTGTGGTGTAGGAGTCCTCAGCGTGGCCCTGCCCCCTGACGCTTGTGGTGCACGTGATTGGAAAAGTTAAACTGCCTGTAGCCAGATGGCTACCAGCGCTAATCCAAATGAAATAGAGCAGGAGTACTTTGAGTCAAACAACACATATTGAGAAATATCTACAAATGTAAAACATTGTGGGGGGAAAACACTAAAGTCAAGTTATTCTTCCCCATTTCTTCATTTAGTTCCAATCTCCTCCTCCATCTATTTTATGAACTTCCTCAAAATCTCTTTGGAAAGAAAGAGATGTTAGGAATAAGGAGGAATAAGAGGTCCTCACCTTGTTGTCCAGGATCTCCCAGCCCAGGTGGAACTGTGCGGTGTAACTCTTTTTTTGAATAAAAGATAGTACCAAAGCTGTTGGCAGGGGTGTGAGTGTGATCACTTGCTCAGTGAGCGATACGAGCACACATTGTTTTAAGTTCCCACAAGAGCAGCGAGGGCAGGAGTCTGCCGGGAAATCCAAACAGAAGAGGAGCAAGGGCTAGGTGTGAAGGTGAAAACACCGGGAGGGAGAGAACTTTCTAGCACCCAAACTCCGTGGAGAAACTCAAAGAGGAGGAAAGCTCTAATATGTTCTATCGCGACTGAGCCAGAGAAGTGGAAGATGAGTCCAGTGAACCAAGAGCGCGGAGGGATACAAGGAGAAGCGGTTGGAAACACCGTAGGGGAGCAGAAAACAACAGACAGTGTCGGGGATCAAACGGCAAGTGATACTCCATAAATGATACCAGGAGGAGCTGGAGAAAGAACTGAGAAAAAGTCACTGAGTTGTGCAATTAAGGCTGTTTTAAAATACCTAAGAACCCATATATGACTCGTTACTGGGAGTCCAATGGTCCCTCCGATCTCCAGCTTCCGGGTTCTTTCCAAAGCCACAGCCCTTCGTCCGCAGCAGACCCTGCACCCTAGGGTCTTGCAGTGGGAGAAGTCAGCAAGCCTCATCAGCCACCTGCCTGGTTCAGGGTGCTTACGGAACAGGGTCCCGCACAAGTAAGGCCTGCCTGGGTGTGGTCGGTAGGGTAATAATATGGGTGTAAAGACTTGTGGTTTTAATTTGAAAATTTCACCTAAAATGTCATAGGGTGTGCTTGAGTGTGGTGTTGTTATATTACAGAATTACATGCTTAATATTTTGTAATAAAGAGGGGTGTTATTTGTGGCAGATCCTGTACTTATCTTCCTGCTCATAACTACACCCCTTCTGATATGGGAGCCAGGAAGAAGCTTTTCCCCTGGCTCTAGCTGGGAGGCAGGACCCCTACAGGAGTCCTCAGGGACAGGCCCACCCTTACTGAGAGAGACAGACATGGGAATGGTGGCACCTTTTCGTGTCCAGTACAGAGCTTTACATACATCTTTGCCAAACCTCATCACAAACTTAGAAACGAAGTAAACTTATCCCACTTTAAAATGAGGAATCGAAGGCTCAGACAGGGTAAGTCACATGCCTATAGTCAGCTTAGGTAAGGGACACAGCTAGCAAGGGATGAAGCCAAAATTCAAACTCAAAGCTGTGGGACTCAGAACCCCACGTGCTTCGCCCTACCTTGTGAATACTATGTAGCAAGGCTGTATTTTGTGAGCAGCACATAAAATGTGATAAGGTATGGCTTTATAGGGGCCAGGGAGAGGCCAGGAAGAAAGGCTAGAAGAGGCTGTGGTTCTGCCCAGATGACTTGAGACCCCAGTACGTACCCTCAGCCCCTGACCAGGACCACTGAGGCAGAAGGCTTCCTGGGTCCCTGTGGAGGTGGCTTCAGGACAATATCTACAAATATACTTTGATAGTTGGTTTACGCTGGTGTCAGCCTATCAGTAACCAGTATTGTGGCTAGCACCTGTGTTTCTCATGACAGTCGCAAGACACCCTTTACCAAAGAAAACTTTGGTAAAGGTTTATTATTCATAGAACCTGGAGAATAATTACACAGCTCTCCTGGGGCCACACACAACAAGGTCGCGAGGAGAGAGAGAGCACGCACAAGCTGCATGGGTCTGAGGTTCTGCTCTTATTGGGGTTAAGGGTAGGGGATGAGGGCTTCTTGAGCATTCTCTTCTCAACCTTAAGAAGAAATATAGCTATCAAAAAGGATTCCTTGTGCCCCGACCTGTGTGGCTCAGTTAGTTGAGCACTGTTCTGAAAAGCGAAAAGTTGCTGGTTCAATTCCTTCAGGGCAGATGCCTGGGTTGCAGGTCTGGTCCCTGATTGGGGCACGTACAAGAGGCAACCCATCAGTGTTTCCCTCCCTCTCTTTCTCCCTCCCTGCCCCTCTCTCTAAAAATAAATAAGTAAATAAAGTGTTTTTTCAGAATTCCTTGTGCTTATGGGCCCAAATTTCTAGTTGGAGTCTGTTAGCCATTGTTTACAGAGGGCCTGCCACACCGGTTGCATTTCAGGGAAACCTCCGCCTGGGCGGCCTGGGCTCCTGCACTGTGCACCTGCAGGCTGAGCCAAGCCCTGTAAAAGGGTTCCTAAAATCCTGTTCCACCAGCGGGCTGAGACCTGCGCCGTCCAGTCACAGCTGTGCAGCTGTATCCACACGTGCATCTTTACTGATCAATCAGAGCTCCATACGACCAACCAGATACGCAGTTCTGACCAATCAGGACAAGGCTGTGCGGACCAATCAAACTGAAAATTTGGATTTCTCATTTGTGTAGAGTGAATACTCAACTAATTGTGCAATTTGTATCGTTGTCATTACTATCATTATCATTATTAATCACTGTAAGGGACTGTACCTCACTTGCATGAGGAACGCTAATGGGATGCCTTTCATTCCTGTGCCAGACCCTCAGCTGGCCTCTGTGACTCACCTTTCTCTTTCAGGGCGGCCCCGGGAGTTTGTTTGCTCCTTACTTCACCAGGGGGAATGTTGGCGGGAAATACGCCAGGGCCTCAAAACTCTAATCATGAACCTGGAACTGTGGTCTCCTTCCCAGGTCCCAGACACGAACACCCTCAGCAGCAGGAGGCACCTGGAGGGAGGGAGTCCCCAAGGGGACAAGGAACCCTGTGGTTTGGCGGCCATCCAGCGGGTGGAGCCAGAGAGTTGCGGCTGCTTTGCTGACCACCGACAAGGGCCTTCAGCTCCTGCAGGCGGGAGGGAGCAGAGGAGAGAAAGGCGGCTGGCGTCTGCACAGCTTTCTGTGGGTGTTTTATAAACTCTGTGCTCACAGAGTACCCCTGAGTTAGACGCTGCCCCTCAGAATGTGCCGCA
This sequence comes from Trachops cirrhosus, assembly GCA_028533065.1. Classification (NCBI taxonomy): domain Eukaryota; kingdom Metazoa; phylum Chordata; class Mammalia; order Chiroptera; family Phyllostomidae; genus Trachops; species Trachops cirrhosus. The sequence continues at coordinate 18,026,200 of CM052547.1, read as the reverse complement.
AAATTGACATTTGCGGAGAATGAGGAAGAAATTGATTTCTTTACTTGAATTTTAGGTCCTCTGCTATGGGATGGTTGCCTCTGGACTTCTTTTTAAATTTATTAAGTATAGTTGGTATACAATCTTATATTGGTTATACTAGTTTCATATGTACAATATAATGATTCAATATTTTTATACCTTATAATAAGATCGCCCCACTAATTCTGGCAACCATCCGTCACTGTGTGAACTTATCACAATGTTGTTGACTATGTAGCCTCTGCATTTTTAAAAGACAGCAGAATTTGTGCTGGGATTTCCACCTAGGCAGAGGGACATTCCAGGGAAACATTTGCATATTTTTTTCTCCTCACTGGGGAAAGAGCAGCTTGGTTTCCATAAAACACATTGTCTGCCCCTTGTCCTCCTCGCCCTCGCACGGCGCCCCTCAGGACCTCGCTAGACGGATACACCTCTGCAGAAGCTGTGTCGAGTCTAAGAGAAAATTCCCTCTAGGCGCAGTCACTTAGCTCCAGAGTCCATTGCATAGCAACCTGCTCCTTGGTTTTTAAAGTGACACTCTCTTGATACTTTTCAGTTACAAACCTTCCAAAAAATGTTTCAGGATGAGGGGAGGAGTTACAGGAAACAGCACGGAAAAGAAAAAGATGAATGCGAATAGGATTATGGCCGGGCAAAGACCTCAAAACGCCAGGGAAAGGATGGCAGAGATGTTGGCACCAGATCAAGAACAGAGAGAGACATCGGGTGCAAGACAGGGGACCCGTTTCTCAGCAATGCTTTTGGCACTGGTGCCTGAAGTGGGAGGAGATAGCCGAGTGCACGGATATGCGGAGTGGGGTTCTCAGTATAAAACTCTTAGGTGCCTCCCTGCCAGCACTGCCTCCTCCAAGCACCCTCCCTGTTAGCAGAGCACAGGCAGGCTTTATCAGCCAGTGCCTTCTGCCACCAGGAAGCCAGTGCCTTCTGCCACCGGGAAGCCAGCTGGAGTGTGAGTACCCTCCTCATTTCTACTCACTTCTAACTGTCAGCTGCTTTAGTTTTTGCTCTTTCTCCCTTTTCTTTGTTTTAGTGGAGAAATGTTTCCAATGGTCAGAACTGAGTAGAAAGCGTCAGAGTTCTGGTAGACTAGAAAACAGTTTCCCAAAGCCACGGGCTTCCTTCTGGAAGCCTGAAAGCGACGTCTGTGTCTGAGGTCTCTGATTCCATGTGGAAGAGGGTTCTCAGCAAGGCGTCTCCCAGATGTGCTGAATGACTCTCAGTGCATTGACGCTGTATGGGAGTTGCGGGCTGTGTTCTTGAAATAATTAAGAAAAGTTGGAGACATATCACTGTGACTCCAAAAAAAGTGGGGTTCTGGCAATGGCCCTTTCCAGTCTGGTTTCGTGGATCTTCCTGCATGTGCTGTCATGCTGGTGGGAATGTGCTCGTCCATCGGGGACTCACAACGAAACCCTGCATTTGGCAGGTTCTTTGCAGTTGCACTTTTTAATGTGGAATTCAGACCTCAGGGCTTCTAGGAGTGGTGTGTTCCCAAGAGATAAGTATTTTAATCAGGGGACAGGAATACCTTACAGCATTTTCTTTGTTTCTGTTTGCAGCCTTAAAGAAAACTGAGCACCTCCCAACATTTAATATAAAAAACTACCTAAAATAAAGATTATTGTAAGTACCAAAGAAATGTCAAAGTTGAAAGTCTGTTTAATATGGTCGAATGTTTAAATTCTTTTTTCTATATCCATATCCACAACTTGGACTATTTTTTAAAGTCACGCTGGTGTGCCTCATTTTACTGTACTTTGCTTTATCAAGCTTTGTGTAAATTGTGGGGTAGTCTCTTCTTTCACAAATGGAAGGTAAGACCCTCTCCTAGAAAATAGACTGTGACTCACCAAAGGCTCAGATCAGGATTGGCAATGTTTTAGCAGTAAATTATTTTTACTTAAGGTATGTAGGTTGTGTGTTTAGGCACAAGACTGTTGCACACTTCATAGACTACAGTGCAGTGTAAACATAACTTTTATATGCACTGGGAAAGCAAAAACATTAGTGCGGCTTCCTTTATTGAGGTACTTTATTACAGTGGTTTGGAACGGAACCTGCCATGTCTCCAAGTTCTGCCTGTACTTGAGACATAGAAAATCGAAGACTTTCAAGTCTCTCCAGTTGGACACATTTCTAATATTTGCTGACAGTGGGGTGAGTTTTAGTGCGCATGATAAAATAGGAAACGTGGGTTGGATGGAACTGTCGACGCTGCCTTCTGTTAGAATGATGAGCACTGTTTTGTTTCACTAGTGATCAAGGCTTTCTGACTCTTGCTAGCAAGCAGCTTCCAGAATATTCTCGGATGTTAGGTTCAGCACACATAGGCCTTGTTGCGGATGTGTCAGCATTACAGGAGAACGGGGCTTGCTGTGAGGCCCAGGGAGGTGTCCTTCGGCAGAACAGTCACTGGGTCCAGCAGGGGCACAGGGTGAAACTGGGGGTGGCCGCGCCCTTTGTGGCTGTTCAGCCCCCAGCTCAGGGTCCTTCCAAGGCAGCCATGGAGACAGGCTGTGTCTACTTCTCTGCACCGTAGTGCCCACGGCAGGCTGCCCTCAGAAACTCTTCCCTCCCTGTCTGCCAAATTCGGGTGGCGTTAATGTGCCCCAGACCTGAAGACATAGAACCACCGAGGCTTACCCGTTCCACAAGGCTGACTCTGCTGAGTGAGCTTAGATGGTCCCCACTGGGGACCTCCATGTTCTCTTCTATAAAATGAAGGTTTCAGCTCTCACTCTCTAAAGCTCTCCTCGCTCTCAAGCTCTCCTATCTCTTGGCTCTAAGAAAAGATTGATTTTGAGTTACATGACATGATTCTCCAAGATGCATGTGATTTTGGTGGTGGGTGAGAGGCAGGGACGTGCAGGGGCTACAGGGCTAAACACTCACCCTGACGAAAGGCAGCCGTTCCTGCTTATCTCTTTCTCTCCTTTTTTCTTTCTTTCTTACTTTTTTAACCATGCACGAGAGCCGTACCATTGGGCTTCTTAATGTTGCTCTTTCTCAAACAAAAATATATGCAATGTAACCCAGAGACACATCAGTTCTGTACTTAACTAATCAGATAGTTTCACCACAGATGGACAACACAGGCACACAATTTTTTTCTAAGATGTAACAGTGATATTTGCCACAATTGTAGATTGTTCTGAACCACTCTAGTAGAGTGTAAGATCTCAGGTTTACAACTGAGCCAATAGAAGAAATGAAAAGTTAAATAAAGGGGGGAGAAAAAAAGAAATACCACACATACCACTTTTAATGTTTTCTGGAACTACTGGAGGAAAAATGATATCCTTGGATGCAACAGAAGTTTTTTAAAAAAAGAAAACATAAAAAGCTGCCACAGTTGTTGAATTCAACCAAGAATTGTTTGTCATTAACAAGATGATGACTAGCATTTAACAATTGTTATTCAGATATGAGAGGGGAAAATGCCATTTGGCATTCTCTTAGATGGGGCCTTTGCTGCGCATTAAGTGTAGCTAGTACGTTATTACAGAAAATAGAGTCCACATCCCGCCTTGTTACTTTGTAAAGAACAAGACTGAGGACATTGTTGCTTTGGCCTTGGTCCCAGGATGGAGCCCTAACAGTTTGCCCTGAAGCGTTTCCCTGCGATGCCCACCCCTCCCACAGGCACAGGCTTCAGATCTGCCGACCTCCCAGTAGCGGAAAAACGCAGCGCAAGAGCTGTGCATTGGTCTCTATGCAGGATGGTTTGCTGCCATTTTTGTTTTGTTGTGTTGTGTTCTAAACAAAGTAAAACGAACAGTCAATGTCTGTAGTCAGCTCCTTGTGTCTTTGCTGCTGGAGCTCTTGGCTGATGGAGAAGTCCGCCCTCTCCGATAGAGGTCTGGGTCTGGGGCCACATCCCCTCTCCTCAGGAACCCACCTGTGAGCTCCCGCCTCCCTCCACCTTACGGTTCACCTGCTCCTCAGATTCATGTATTTTTTGCCCTTTGTCATGTATGGAGTGTGGAGAGAAAGGAGGATGAATGGACAGGCTTTCACTGGCGGCGCTGATGACGCCCCTCCCGTTCCTCTTTGGAGGGTCCCTTTTGGAAATAAAGCCGGCGAAGCAACGCGCGGAGGCTTCTCCCGGCTAAAGCTGGCCCTGGCTCGCAGGCGGCCAGAACAGGTATGCTTCCTGCATGCAGCTTCTGTCTCTGGACACCTCGGCACCTGCGCTCCTGTGTCTTTCCTGAACAGAGCCTGGGAAGCGGGGTCCCCCTGCACTGCTGAGCGGTGGCGCGGCTGGGGCGGACCGGATGTGCGTGGGGCTTGGTCCAGCGACTCACACGGCGCTTCTCGTGGTTCAGATGCTGGGCGGTGGGGCTGCGGCGTTTTGATACCCGCAGGAAAGCTAGAGAAAAGTAGTCGGGGTTTTGTTTATTTGTGGGTTTGTTTTCTTTTTACCTTATCCTGCTTCTATTTTATTAGGGTTTTTTTTTTTCTTTTCATTTTCTTGTCCTGCCTTTTTAGTTGAAATGCAGTGGCCTACTTAGTCGGATATGAGAAGTTTGTGCATCAGTAGGTGGTCCCTGCTGTACTGCCTTCCATTGTCTTTCCAAGTACCATGTGTGGATTCTTAAAGCGCCCGAAAGAAATGCACAGTCTAGTGTGATAAACTTTTAGGATGAACCACAGCCTTTAAGTTACTGTTTCTCATAACTAGTACACATGCCGGAGTTCTGGAGCAAGCAGGCAGGGTTTGCAGGGCATCCAGAAGCTTTTCGTGGTTCAAAATAAATGGTTCTCAAGGGCTGGGAATCAGCAGCCACTGCCTGCCCCGTACAGGAGGAGACCCCACCACCCATCCCAACACGTGGCTCCTTCCTTAAAGACGGCAAAAAGCCTTCTTTCTGGTGGGCTGTGGATTGAGACAAAAATGTCATCTTTATTTAACTTCAGGTTGCTCTGCAGGGAACTCAAACCATTCAGGTTCTCAGTCACGTCTGGCCAGTTGTAGTGTCAAGTTTCCTGTCTATATCTTGAAAATCTCTGAGGCCATGGTGAATTTAAACCCTCTACAATAAGTAAATATGGGCTGGAAATTTTGAAAGCATGAATGCATTCACCCTGGAATAACCCATATATACCTAACTGTTCCTGTGCCTGATGGAGAATGCCCCTTCAGTGTTTTCATTCCACGCTGCTTCTGTCGATCCTGATCTGCTCAGACAGAGAAACTCAAGGCTGCTGTAGGCGAGCTTTTGGTGGTTGCCTGGGGGGAGCCTGCTGCCTCTGATAAGCTGGCACAGCTGTTAAAGATGAGTCACAGTAGCTGGGGAAGGGGCTGCCCAACCAGCATCTTCACTAATGCCATTTAAAGAGGGAAATATCTGAAAATACCTGATAGCCATCACCTAGATTATAAAATAAAAAACAGCTTTTCATAATTGCTTAGTAACTCAGTTTAGCAGGTTTAACTATGGGGGCAGTGACCTCCGTAGAGACTTAGTTTTGGAACCTGACCTCCAGCAGTTTTCAATTTAAGAGTTTCTTAGTGCGAAAGGCTCATTGGAAATCTCACAAATGCATGAATCTAACACCATTTTGACAAGCGAAAATGAGCCAAATCTAGAATGTGTTCAATAAATACCTTCTACTTTGTGTAATGATTAATGGTTCACCATTGTTTGAAAGTAGATGGTTAATTGGGCAGTGAACTAATACAACTAAAGTACAATTGTTGCTTAGTAAAAAAATCATTTACCTACATTGATTTCCATACCAGTCCTAAAAGAAGACAAAGGTAGAGTCAAGTTTGAAGGGGGAAAAGGCATCACTTTTCTGTCTGTTAGTAGCTATTTGTTGGCTATGGTAAACAACGATGGGGCCAGAGAAAGCCATGAGAACGAACCCCTTGCTCACAGCCCAGCTACAGGCAGGGAGCGGGTTTATCCACAGGGGCTTCGTTATTTCCATGGTCGTGTCCTATGTGCCTGTGGCTTCAGCATTCCAGTTTTGCCTTTTGGGGGCTGATGGTGTTGGTGTTCACCTACTTCACACTTACCTGGTTGGGCTCTGGACTGCTCTTGCACACTCAAGGTGGTTTTGCCATTGTCTTCTCCCTTTGCCTACCTCTGGGATTACATCGCTGGTATTCCTGTGTGTCCACCATCGACACCGTGAAACAGTTCTCTGCTGGGGCTTCCCCGTTACACACTAATCGTGAGAAGAATCTCACAGCGAACACAAGTCATGGTTATGTTGTTAGTATTTTCCTGAAGCACGTTCACTATAGTTAAGGCCCTGTACATCCTTATATTATACAATTATTAGATTTCAGCTCTTGGATTTTCAACCGCTTGGTCCGCTTCTGCCTTACTCATTTTCTGTACCTGTGTGTAGTGTTATTCTTGCCTGTTTTAAAACATTCCAAGAACTAATTCCAAAAATAATGGTTATCTGAGGGAGTTACCTGATGTGAGGACATACTCAAATATTCTTTGAATTTGGAGAATGTGTGTGAAGGGGTTTCTTAGGCAATGTCAACACGCACAGACTGTTTTTTAAGTTTTTCTTCCCTTCAAACTTGTAAAAATGAAAGCTTTTTTTCTCATAAAATTAAATTTTAATTTTAAAAGGCTGCTAGTCTCAAACAGTACCTCATTGGTCTGCATTAGTCAGCACCACTTTGTAGTCTAACGACTGGCTCCTTTGATTGACAGCGAGAAGCTTAACACGTAGTGTTAGCTCTTTCTGTGTATTATGTGACTCATCCTGTTGAAAGTAACTGTTTTTCAGCCTTTTCCACCAGGCTGAGTGAGATCTTTGAGTCAGGATATAGGTGCTCAATGAATGTTTGTTGAATTAGAAACTGCACCTTATGAAAATAAAAACCCGTACCTTCTCCTGGCAGCATCAAAGACAGTAATGACTAAAATAGGATGGAATTGGGGTTTGGGCAATAATGTCCATGATCTTTCAAGAGGAAAATGGTGCTTTCTTAGTATCATGGGGCGTCATGGTCCAGATGAAGTGCCTTTAAACCCATCCTCTGTGGCTACTGTGACCAGGCCCACTGCTGAACAGTCTGGAGTATTCTGCATCAGGGTGTTTATGAGCTCTCTTCTTCCCTCAAGGGGCCAGGGGAAGAGATCCATGGAGGTGAACCCTGCTACGGTTAAAGTGGACCGCGGTGAAAACCAGATTTCACTATGTCAAGGGAGAAGGTGCTTTCCCAAGGCACTTGGCTATGTCACCGGTGACATGAAAGAATTTGCCAACTGGCTTAAAGGTATTTATGCTTCTATGCCCTGGAGAGATATGAGAAGTGGCTTTGGGAGAAATTGATTGATGCTTCTGTAACCGAGCAAACAAGGGCCCATTCACACAATGCCTTGGTGCGTGACCCAACAATCAGTGTTGAGAGAAACAAGTTTTTATTTACCAGATCCCACTGAGAACACTTAGGTTCAGGGCCCTGTTCTTCCCCAAGACCTAGCACTTCCCTTGCTTCCCAAAAGGACAAAAGCCAAGGCCAAGGCCAGTAGTTCCCCATATCCTTATCTGGGCTTAAGCTGGCTGTGCAAACAGTCTCGCAGCAGCTCTCTCCTCCAGGATCTGGGTTACGTTGTCCTCAGCCTCCATGTGGTAGTCCAGGAAAGCATGTGCCGTGTTGCACTGGATCATGGTGGAGTCCAGATAGAGGCCAGGTCTGCGAGGCAGCAGGTCAGAATCTTGCAAGGCAGCATCCTTCATAGCCTCTGAGTCAGCTAGAGCGGGCCCATCAGAGCAGCAGCATGCCGCTCTCTGCCCTACGGCCCCAGGCCACATGGCCGGGTCCTGACTACAAACTGCCTAGCTGCTATGTCATGGCTCTTTCTCCGCTACACTCACTCTGCCCACATGGCTTCTCACGGCCGGCAGCCTGGCTGAATCTCTCACGTGGCTGCCCTCTTCACCGCAGACCAGCACAGTGGCTACCCACTCTCTCAGCCTGCATGGCAGGCCGGCCTCTTCTCTCTGCCCACCCTGATTTTAAACCCTGACTCAGAGCTTCCTGTGTGGCCTCATCTCCAGCCCCTCCCACCATGAGCTACATTTGCCGGTTTCCCATATCATTTACGTTCTCTTAACTGCCACTTTCAGTGAGGGCAAGTGTAACTCAGTGCCATAGGGAACCCCCTCCCTGGCTGTGTCACAAGCCAGGATACATTCTGAAAGTCACTACACACCTTTTGCCCCAGAGCAGTAACACACCTATTAGCTAGGCATCAGCTTGCCATTGTCATGAAAAGTATCTTAACTGCTGGGGAACTTGCACTATACCAGGGTTCTTTCACTTTGCGCCCCATTGTGGTTCTTCTACTCATATTTTTAGTTATATTCACCTACTTTCTATCTCCAAAACTGCAAGCTTCTTCAAACATTTTTTTTATGGAGATAGTGGTCAGGGCCAGGGTCCTGCTCACACCAGCGGAAGGCAACTGGCTCCACTTTAAGTTTCAGTATTTAACATCTGAAATCTCACTATCGGTAGTGTATTCCTTTGGCTTCGAAGTGTGCATCTCCAAGCTCAGTAAGTAAGTGCTTTTGATGCTTTCTGGGGCTGAGGTTCTAGTAGGGGCAGTGTGGGCTGAGCGTAAAGAAACTGGATGCTTTTAGGAATCTGGGTGCCACTAAAGAGGAAAGTGTTCAAAGAATATCAGAAATAGGGTTTGCCTTCATCAGAGGGGATTTTGATGATTCTGCTCAAGAGGGCCCTACACTTGGGAAGAGACGCCCAGCTGCTTTCTTAGCTCTGCCCATCTCGTCTTTTACAGACAAACCCCTGGCGCTCCAGTTCATCGACTGGATTCTTCGGGGCCTATCTCAAGTGGTGTTCGTCAGCAACCCCATCAGTGGAATCCTGATTCTGGCCGGACTCCTGGTGCAGAACCCCTGGTGGGCTCTCACTGGCTTTGTAGGGACAGTGGTCTCCACCCTGACAGCGCTGGTGCTCAGCCAGGACAGGTAGGTGCACCCATCCAAGCTGTTTTTCTCACTTCTGAGGACACAGGAGCCAACCAGTGACTTTGGGAAGCCCTAATAAAGCCCCACCCTTCCAAGGAGAAACGACCTTTATTCCACAGAACTCCTTCTATTTGCTTTTCCTGAAAGGTAAGGGTATCATTTATTCATGGTACCTGAATAAGCAGCCAGTCTGAACAATGCCAAATTCTCATAGCTGTACATGGTAACCAGAACCAGGGAGAGACTCTAAAGGGATCTTCTTTAACAATTGACCAATTATTTATCATCAGCATTTTGTTTTGTTTGGGCAGAAATGCATGAGTTCATGAAAAGTCTCATTGGCTTAATAATCCCCTTTATACCTTGATTCCATGGTTTGTTCAGCAAATCCATTCTGCTCAGCTTTTAGAGAGATGAGTAACCACAAATTCCAAGTTAGCAAACTCTGACTTAAGTAGTGTTAGAATATCTTCTGAACTCTGTGCTAGGTTACAGATAGCGTCTACTTTCTACATAGATCTGTCAAGTGTCCAAAATGCTTTATGGGATTTTAAAAAGTAGGAAATACAAGGAAATTGTCCAATTTGAAAATATATTAATATGTGGTAACCCTTCTTTGATGAGCAGTCTTAGTCTCATTTTACTGTAGAACTACTGAATTAAATGTGATTGAAATGTTAAAAGAAATGATAAGGTAACTCTCACCTGGTGTATAGAATGCTCCTGACTAACCAGTTCCTTCAGGGAGGCTTCCTGGTGTTCAAGGTCAATGCATAATCCCCAGTGGATTGTCATTACACACTGAGCTCTTGTAAGTCTTACTGTGAATTGTCTGAGATGCTTGAGGAGAGAGTCAGCAAATGTTCCACTTCTGCATCAGGTCAAAGGAGCCTGATTTGTTCTCTGTAGAGGGTGATTGGCATCTTAGGTTGAACCGTGTTCTAGTGTGTTCCAAGAAATGGTTTTTGCACATTGGAGGTGTTGTTCAGGATTGCGCCACATCAAATATTCCTTCGTTGCTTTGCTCCAGTGAAAGCTGACCCATTTTTTTAAATCAGGTATATGTTAGAAGATCAGCCATACTCACACATGCTAGTTTATAAAACTCTTTTCTTTTCCTTGGTCCTAGAAGGAGCTCATTAAAACAGCAATCCTCTGTTTTAAGTGAAAGCACATCTTCTTGTTGCTTTAACCATGGTGTTCCACACCTTGTAGACATTGCCATTAAATTTGTTGACCAAATTCAAGCATTAATTCGGAAAGCCAGTTGTTAAGAGTGTAAGTCTTTGCATAATGCTCTCCATTGTCATCATGTACAGTCTCAGTTTCTGAAGGGCATTATCACTTCCTGAGTTAAACCAATACAAGTTGCATCACCTCCCACATGGCCTGCAGGATTATTAAATGCAGACAAAGGACTTCTGAACTAATCCTACTAGTCCTTCCTCTAATGCTGTCACTCAGAGTGACATCATCTTGCTGAGGCACTGGTGCCTCCTGCTCCACTTAAAAATAAGCTAAGAAGCGCTCTCATGCCATCCTCTACCACTGGCTGCCACTGGCTGCATCGCCTCTCCATCAGGCCCTGCATTTGTCCTTACCCACTCCCTTCCTGATCACACCTGGGGCCCCATTCGACCTTGAATGCTGGGCCCTTCATGGTGCCAGATGTTGCCAATAGCTTCTGTTTCCCAATTATGACATGGGAACCATTTTGACCAGGAGTAGAAACTATCCATAAGACAGCTTTCAGAAGTGAGGTTAGCAAGTGCCCATCAATAGGTGGATAAAAAAAAGCTGTGGTGCATTTATACAATAGAATGCTGCTCGGCAATGGAAGAGGACACCTTGCCTTTAGCAGAGGCACGAATGGACCTGGAGAGTACTGAGCTGGGTGGGGTGGGTCAGTCAGAGGGGGACAGGTACCACGTGATTTCGCTTATCTATGGTGTCTAATGAAGAGAATAAACTAACAAACAAAATAGGAAGATTCTTACCTGTCAGAGGGGAGGGGAGATGGGGCCAGGTGAAAAAGGTGAAGGGATTAAGAAAGGAAAAAAAGACCCTCACAGCCAGACAACAGTACGGTTGTTACCAAAGGGAGATGAGGGTGGGGAGAGGCAGGAGAGGGTAAAGTGGGGATAAGTGGTGATGGAGACAGACGCGACTTGGGCTGGTAAACATACAATATAATACACAGATGATGCATTATAGACTTGTACACCTGAAATCTATATAATTTTATTAACTAATGTCACCTAATAAATTCAATTAAATATAATATTCTCTTAGAATCCAGCTATGGGGCCAGACCAGACTATCAACATAAGAAACGTCCAAACCTGTAAGAATTGTTATGAGGTTTTTTGTGTGTGTGCCAAACTGACAATTGCTGGGAAGCAAAATCTCAAGGGATTGAGAAAATCTTCAGAAAATGGGAGTTTTACCACTTTTTTTATAAATCAGAATCAAAGGGGAAGACGTCTGGGGGTTACATGAAATCCTCTGGTGATGGACCAGGGAGATGGGAGAAAAGCAAAGTGGGTACACCTCTAGGACTGGATGAAAAGTAAGATGAATAGACACGTACTTCTACTAGGTGGGTATAGGGTAGTTAACAGTTAACCACTAACATGATAATGATAACGAGGAGGGGATTTGTGATCTCTGCTTTGGTGCAGTGTTTGCGCCCTGAGAGCTCTGGAAAAGGGAGATTACCCCAACATTCAGAGGGTATGTTATCCTAGATGCAAAAAGACAGTAGGCTCAGATAAGGTAAAGACTGGCCTTTGTTCAGGATGATACCGGCCTAGCACGTGACTACACATCATGACTCACTTTTAATTAGGAAGTTTTAATTTCAGACCATCCCACATGGTTACTTTAGGTCTCTGTGTTTGTAAGGCCGCCATGCAGGCCTCCCCTGAGCTCGGCAGGTTTAGCATGTGGCCCCTTTTTCATCTACAGGACAATAACACAACAGGCAACTACTGGGCCAAATAATATCAGGGCAGGCAGCTCCCTGGCTGAGTTGTATTGCAACAGGCAGCTTCTACTGCAACAGGCAGCCACCCAGCGGGGCACTATCGCAACAGGCAGCTACTACCACCAGAGGCAACTTCCTGGCTGGGCAGTACCGCAACAGACAGCTACTATCACGAAAGGCAACTTCCCTGCCGGGCACTCACACAAGAGGCAGCTGCCATCGCAAGAGGCGGCTACCCGGCCAGGCACTGTCATGAGAAACAGCAACTGCCAGGAGAGGCAGCCGTTACCACAACAGGCAGCCAGTATCGCAAGAGGCAACCACTATCACAAGAGGCGGGCACTGTCACAGCAGACAGACACTATGGCGACAGGAGGCCACTCTGACAACAGGAAGGCGCTATCACGAGAAGCACCCACTATCACAAGACACAGCCACCATCATGACAGGCAGCCAGTATCACGAGAGGAAGACACTGTCGGGAGAGGCGGCCAGTATTGCAATAGGCAGTCAATACCACGACAGGCAGCCAGAATCATGACAGGCAGCCACTACTGTGAGAGGCAGGTAGTTCCACAAGAGGAAGACGCTGTCATGAGAGGCGACCTATATTGCAAGAGGCAGCCAGTATGGCAAGAGGCAGTCACTATCGCGAGCGGTGGCCACTATTGCAAGAGACAGCCAGTGTCACAACAGGCAGCCAGAATCCCGAGAGGCAGCCGCTATCTCGAAAGGCAGCTACTGTCACAAGAGGTTGTCTCCATCACGACAGGAGGGCACTATCACAACAGGCAACTACTATCGCAAGAAGTAGTCTCCATCACGACAGGCAGTTACTATATTGAAAGGCAGTTACTACCACAAGAGGCATCCACTATCGTGGGAGGCAACCCCTATCGAGAGAGGAAGACACTATCGCAGCATGCAGCCACTCTCACGACACAAAGGCACTATTGCAACAGGCAGCTACAATTGCGAGAGGCAGCCACGATCTCCAAAGGCAACCACAGTTGTGAGAGGGCACCCCCACGACAGGCAGTCGCTATCACGGGAGGAAGACACCATCACAACAGGCAGCCACTACAACCACAGGCCTCTACTTTCGGGAGAGGCAGCCACTGTCGCAACAGGCACCTACTATCGCGACAGTTAGCTTCTACCTCAACAGCAAGACATTATCGCGACAGGCAGCTACTATTGACAGAGGCAGCCACTATTGCCAGAGGCAACCACTATCCTAAGGGGAAGACATTACCACGAGAGGCAGCCACTGTCTCAAGGGACAGCTACCCAGCCAGGAGCAATCACGAGAAGCAGCTGCTATCACAGGAGGCAGCTACAGGGGCCGGACTGTGTCACGACAGGCATCTACACCACCTTTCCCATAATAGGTAATGATAGTAGGGGGGAAATACAATGTGGTTTCCAATGGGGGAGTGGGGCAGGAAGTGAGGTTAAATGCTGAGAAACAAAAAGGGACTCAAGAATTAGGTGCTAAATATTCACCAAATTAAATGGAGTACTTTGCCAAGTAAAAGAAAAGTAATTGTTTTTCTTTGCAATAACTTGGAAATGTACATTTAGAGACAACAACATGGAAGCACAGGAAGACGAAATATATGCTCAGTTGGAAGGTTCATGTTTATAAGATCAAAGACTCTATGAAAGTGGATTTACATTTCAAGAATCTCACATCTCTCACCAAGAAAATCAAACTTCGGAAACAGTTTCATCTGAAAGCTTTATTCAAGTCAGAGGCTCTTAATGATTTAAGAGAAATAATGCCGCCCTGAAGGGAAGGCTGAAAGGAAACAACCGGTGGCGTTGCCGGGTGCTCTTTCTCCGCTAGACGCGGGAATTCCGTCTTCAGCTGTGATGCCTCTGCAGAGGGTTGCCCTATGGGCACGTTTGCATTTTTTCTGCATATATTTTATTTTTCTATGGTTTTGTTAGTATTTGACTTCTGTAGACTTTGAAATGAATTTCTAAATATCTCCTTCTCTAATGTGAATATGATCTGGAATTTATAAGTGCCATTAACATGCAAGTCCAGCCAACGTCCACCCAGGAAACGCCATGCTGTGTCTGTTGCCCACAGGTCAGCAGTTGCAGCGGGAATGCACGGCTATAATGCCGCCCTCGTGGGAATACTCATGGCTGTCTTTTCAGACAAGGGAGACTATTTCTGGTGGCTGTTATTCCCTGTGTGTGTTTTGTCCATGACTTGGTAAGTTGTACCTGGTCTTCAAAATGCTTTCTAGAAAAATTCGTAGTCGGGGGCAGGAGGGATGGGCAGTTACTTCTTAATGGGTACAGGGTTTCAGTTTTGCAGGATGAGCAGTGTTCTGAGAAGGGGTGGAGGTGATGGTTGTAGAACAGTGAGAATGTACTTAGTGCTGCTGAACTGCACACTTTAAAATGGTCAACTGATAAATTTCAGGTCATGTATAGAATACAACTTGAAGAGAAATAATGTTTTTATTTTTATTTTTTTCAAACTATAAGAGACTTGTTGACTTAGAAAGTCACAGAGGTGGAAGACATGAGTGGTAGAAGGAAGGGGCTCAGGAAACAAGTTACAGAGGCAAAAGAAGGGCCTTTGGACCCTAGGAGAGGGGAAGGCGACAGCAATATGCCTGGAGGAAGGGGAAGGGGGACAGTACGGGCATGCACCCGGGAGGGAGAGTGAGAAGTTTTTTCAAATTTAGATTCGATTTATGTCCATTGGAAAAAGGAAACATTAAAATACACCGATGCACCTGGCCCTTCATACCACCTCCCCGGATTCTCATGTAATTGGTCTTGGTTGGGGTTGTTGCCTGGGCCTTGGGAGGGTTCTTTTTTTTTTTAAAGACTCACCCAAGGACATTTTTCATTATATTTTTTTAAGAAGGGAAGGGGGAGAGAAAGAAACATGGACGTGAGAGAGAATTAGTTGGTTGCTTCTCATAGGCTCCCCACCCAGGTGTTGAACGCGCAACCTAGGTATGTGCCCTGACCAGGAATCGAACCCGCAAACTTTTGGTGTATGGGAGAGTGCTCCAACCAGCTGAGCCACACTGGCCAGGGCCTGGCGTTTGGAGTTTTAAAGACCCCCGGAGGGTCCTAAAGTACAACCAAAGTTGAGAACCTTTCACTATGTCAGTGGTCCTCAAACCCACGCTCTGTCAGAATCCCCTACAGGGCTGGCTGAAACAGACTGCTGCCTCCCTCCCCAGAGTTTCTGATTCAGTGCATCTTGGATGGAGCCTGAGAATTTGCATTTCTAACAAGAGCCTGGACACTGCTGATACAGCCAGTCCAGGGATCCCACTTTAAGAATTTCTGTGCCTCAATGAACTCCCCTTAAAAAAAATTCTTACTGAGGAGTGATGTCAGCATCATGGCAGAGTGAGAAAAAATTTCTTTACTGAATTCAATTCCTTTTTTTAAAAAAAAACCTGAATTCTTCAAACTAGTTTCTATGATAATATCTTAAAGCCTTTTTCAGAAACAAACATTTCCTTCTTACTGTACCGTATTTAGAATATAAAACATTAATATCCACACAAATGAGAAGTGAAGCCCACCATGGACAGTGTTTGCAGGAAAGCCACCCCCTCTGGCTGCAACTGCAGGGGTCGGGGGAGAACCTGCCAGCAGAGCCGACCTGCCCAGCAGGTAACTTCCAGCCTGCTCGGAAGAACAGGTTCAAGGGCAGGAGTCATTGCCTGGGAACGCTTACCACACCACTTCCCCCAACCCATGAACCTGGAGTTCTGATCTTAAAGTGATGGCCCTTTGATAATGTCAACAAGTGAGTGGGCAAAGGGTCCCAGAGACCCACAAATCCAATCCTCCAGTTTACAGACGGGGAAGCTGAGGAGCAGTGCCCAAGGTCACACAGCTCATCAACTGCTCAAGGACTTAAAACACTGCCCCCTGAGTTTAGGACCCTTCCCATCCAGCCCACATCACCTGCGATTGTCCCTTAGATAAGTGTTTATCTTTTTCAAAAAGACATATACTAAAGTCTTGTGCAGATGATGGACAAGTTCAAGATTGCAGTTACCTCTGGCAGGGAGGGGGTGGCTTTAACTGTGCAGGTATTTTATTTCACATGCCTTAAATACTAGAAAAATATTTTTGACCTAGATTTATAGCTCACCATGAGCAACCCCAGGTATAAGTTTTCAAAAGCCAAATAAACTGAGTTGATTTTTTGACTTTATGTAAGAATTAGTCTATGATAGGATTTATCCCTAGAGTGTTTGAATTCTGTTTGTTTGTTTCTGTGAAAAAGTTTCCAACATAGCACTTCAGGGACATATTTTACAATGAAACAAAGGCCTTCCGTAGTATAGAGATTCGGTTTGTCAACATGGCTTGTCACACACATATCTTTCCATTCTGTTCTGTTGTTGTTTTTAGTCCACTTTTCTCAAGTGGGTTGAACTCCGTGTTCACCAAATGGGAACTGCCTGTCTTCACCCTGCCCTTCAACATGGCGATAACCCTGTACCTTTCAGCCACGGGACATTACAATCCGTTCTTCCCAACCACCTTGATCAAACCGGAAACCTCAGTTCCCAATGTCACCTGGTCTGAACTCAGTGCCCTGCAGGTAAGATACACTACTTCTTCACCTTCCCCCACCTCCAGAAGACATCCAGTGCCCCCCATGGCTAGTCGTTCGTGGGCATCAGAGCCTTTCAGAGACTCACCTCTAGGGGGGCCTTGCTGTCCTCATTTTACCAGCTAACACATTGGTTCTGCTCCAAAGTTCTGGGCTCTACGGGATTTTCTTAAAATGACTGGTCAAAGCTAACTTTTCCCCTCTGTACCTAAGATCTGTAGTGCTGATTCCAGAGTATAGATACATTGGAAACCAGACACTCTACTGCAAACTTGGTCTTTGTTTGGACGGATGTGATGGGGGCCAGTCATTGATGTGGAGGGACCTCCAGCCTGGGGCTAAGTCCTCCGTCTCCTGCCTCCTCCAATCAAAAGAACTGGCTGCTTAGTGTTATATCTACCACAGAACCTCTCTGTTCTTCTTCTATTATGGTCAGTCTTACAGAATAAGTACAATAATTCAGGGTCCTCAAGCTTAGGTAGGAATCAGAATCATTGTTTCTTAAATACCAATATAAGCACCATCACAGAGTCCCTTAATCGTAATCTCTGGAGATGGGGCCTGCAAACCTGTATTAACAAGTTCCCCAAATACTTGTAATGTGGGCCAGAGTCTGAGAACCACTGTCATAGGCTGTATACTACGTATCTCTTTACAGATGCACACCATTTACGGAGAACTCCATTTTTAAATACCCGGTTAACCCAAATCAAGTTCCAGCTCTTCCTATTGCCGTTTATTTAATAAGTCTCCCTAAAGTTTCCTGATTATTAAAAACAAGAGAGCACTTGAAATCAGAAGAAAACCAATGAAACCTTAGCTTTTCTCATGTGCAAAAGACCAGCTTTCCAACTACCGGGTTATAAAACAGCTTTTGCTGTCCTCTGTGCTGAGCGATCAAAGTATGGGAGAGGCTCAAGTAGTCTTTTCTTTAGCTTCTTGCCCAGAAGATGAATGGGAGGTTTTAGAAATAACTCAGAAGGAAAATCAAAAATTTATTATAACTCCATGAAAATGACATCATAAAATAGTATTCATTGATCAATCTCAAATTGCGTTGTTCGATACAGTAGCTGTTAGCCCCATGTGACTATTTTAATTTAAATGTAAAATTAATTAAAATTGAAATTTACAGTTTTGTTCCTTAGCCTCACTAGCCACATTTCAGGTGCTCAATAGCCACATGCGTTAGACAGCAAAGATGTAGAATATTCCAAGGTCATGGAAAGTTCTGTTGGACAGTGCTGATCTAGGGAAGTGGGGGTGTTGTCCTTCCCCTTCCTCTGAACTTCCACCTCAGCATCCACACTTATTTCCCATCTCACCCCACACCCCAAATCCCTGGCTACCTGAGGGATAGTTCTGCTGGATATGCCTGTGCCAAGTTCTCTCATCTAGAAGAAACAGGAAATAATCTTGCGTAGACATGAAAATCCAGGATGGGCTAGAAGAATTTAGGGTCCATCTTAGGGTAGAATCAAACTCAAAGTATATGGTTCTGAGCACTGAGCAAGGACCAAACCAGCATTTGGAAGCCAGCATCACATCCAGCCTAATGCATGAAGGTAGAGGACAGGTCCTCATGCCAAAACTGGGAGTCCCAGTGTCAGAGTCACTGCCCCCTGAAGGTCCTTATGAAAGGCTCACATTGACCTCGGGAAGGCATTTTTTTTTTCCAATTATTACCTGAGGATCAACATATCTATTCATTTTAGAAAGAGGGATGGAGAGAGAGAGACATCCATCAGTTGCCTCCTGTACACACCCTGACCAGGGATCACACCCACAACCTAGGTGTGTGCCCTGACCAGGAATCCAACCCGCAACCTTTTGATGTATGGAACGATGCTCCAACCAAGTCCCCCAGCCAGGGCGGAAGGCATCTTTCAGTAAATGGCCTTGGCCATAAGGGAACTAACATGACTAACTGTGCCTATCTTGGCCCTACCAGAAGTGTTGTTAGAAAGAATTACCACTTGTGCCCTGGTCAGGCAGCTCAGTTGGTTTGAACATTGTCCCATCTACCAAAAGGCTGTGGGTCAATCTCTAGCTGTTACCAAGTTCAAATGTCAGTGCAAACAAAGGAGCCAGGGAGCGAAGGGGGAGTTTTGAGAAGGCGGGCTCTGTGTGCACCAGGGAGGGGCTCGTGTACCTCTGGGGATAAAGCAGAAAAATGACAAAGATTTTGCTGTAAAGAGAGAGAGAATTTTTTAAATTAATAACACTGATCTCAAAAGATGAGATATGCTAAATCTAAAATTATTTTGTATGTGCTTATGGGTGTCCTATGGGTTTTTGTCCAGTTGTCTTAACGACTTTATTTCCTAAATTATCTTTGCAGCTATTGAAATCCCTGCCTGTGGGTGTTGGCCAGATATACGGTTGTGACAATCTGTGGACAGGGCTCATTTTCCTAGGCGCCATCCTGCTTTCCTCCCCGCTCATGTGCCTGCACGCTGCAGTGGGATCGCTGGTGGGGACAGCAGCAGGTAAGCAGGCACCGAGAGCATCTCCTGCGCCCTGAACATTGTTTCAGCCATCTCTTATACTTGGGACAATATGTGAGGTCTCTGCTTCCAAGGGACCAATAGGAGTTGTCAGTTGCTTCCACCACCCCAGACCCCTTCCAGAGCATCCTGCCTTTCCTCCATCCGCTGCTCTGATTCATCCCGTCTTATCCAACAGCACTCAGTCTTTCGGCTCCATTTAAAGACATCTACTTTGGACTCTGGGGTTACAACAGCTCTCTGGCCTGCATTGCGATTGGAGGAATGTTCATGGCGCTCACCTGGCAAACCCACCTCCTGGCTCTTTCCTGTGGTGAGTATCTCGTGCATCTTGGGGGAGGGTTGCTTGTGACTGTGGGATCAAAATCCAGGACAAACAGCAGAAAAGGACTACATGAGAAACTAGGGCTGGGGTTCTAGTTTGGGACCCGTGCTGTCTAAGTGTGTGACCAGGGCAAGTGACACTCCCTCTGGGAGTATTCAGGTCAGCTCTGCCTAGCTTGGTGGTTATTGAGATGGGAGAGCCTGTTGAATCCTACTACCCACTTTACGATATGTGTATGTTGGAGGATAGAAACTCACCTTGTTCTGTGTTCTTCGCACTAATCATTTGACCCAAGAAACTAAAAGGAAATAAGCTAAATACAGGGCCATGTCCTCTGGTCAATCAGGTAGAATTTTATGCCCCGGCCCTTTGAGAATCACATCAGTCCAGCCCTTCTCAGGCTTGAGGGTGCATCAGAATGACCTGGAAGGTGTGTTAAAATGCAGACTGCTAGGCCCACCCTCAGACCCAAATTCATTGTTAGAGGTGGAGGAAGGAGTTAGCATTTCTTTTTTTTTTCCAAAGATTTTATTTATTTTTAGAGAGAGGGGAAGGGAGAGAGAAAAAGGAGTGAAACAACAATGTGTGGTTGCCTCTTGCATACCCCCTACTGGGAACCTGGACTGCAACCCAGGCATGTGCCCTGACTGGGAATCAACTCGGGGAGCATTTTGTTCACAAGCGAGCAGGCACTCAATCCACTGAGCTACACCAGCCAGGGCAGGAGTTTGCATTTCTAACCAGGAGCGTGAGGTGGGGCGTTGCTGAGAGGGGGGACCACATTTTGTGAACTGGTATATTAAGCCTTTCTGACCCCTGTTTTCTAGCCAGACTCAGCCAGTCCGAGCTAGAAGGGATTCTGGAAAGCTCCACTCCAACCTTCTCACTTTACTGTTGGGGCACTTAGGCCAAAGGACATCCAATCAGGTGTGGGTAAATGCAAACCCAGAGTCCACATTTACTAACTACCTGAAGAGTTACACCCACTACACTACCCTGCTTCCCTTTAGTAGCCTCCAGGCCTCAGGTGAAAACAGACATCAAGTGGTTTGGATTTGAAAAGCTGACTTCCCAGACCATTGTAAGGGATGCTTAGTTTCCCAGAGCCACACATTCCTCATTCAATCCTGGTAAAAGGACTTGAGCTAATGTGCTAGACGGAAGGGAATGACCCTCCCTGAGGGACAGAGGGGTGGAGAGGTAGTGGAATGTGCAGAAATTACTCCAGATCTGATAGAAATATTTGTCCAGAGTCAGTGTAACACCTGATTGGGCAATCCAAGGTATCTAAGTTGTTATTAAAATGGCGGATCCCACATCGGGCGGGATTTAGAATAGATTCCTGTATTGGGCAGGGCATGGGATGAGACCAAGGATTTCTAAGGCCTCAATCAATTTTCATTTCCCGGTGCTGTGGCAAGGATAACAATACTCAGGTGGCTACTTGTATGTCATTTTCCCAATTTCTTTGTAATTACACAAAGAAACGTTGCTTAATAACATTGCCAAAACTTTTTGCTCATTCTCCCATATTGGTTCTTAAGTTTAGGGCAAAAGAGAAGGCTACAAGAGGTTATGTGGCCACCTGAGCTCAGCTGGGTTAGAATCTTCATTCTGAGGTTAGTCGGCTTCAGACCCTTGTCTGGAGTGCACACCTTTATTTTCTGTGTTGGCAGCAGCAAACACACATTAAACACTCAGTACTAGTGAGAGTTAGGGATCGAGACCCCTGGTGGTTCCTGCACACAGAGAGGTGAGCTCAGGGCAGAGGCCCGGTGAGTGGGAGAGGGAGCCCACGGGAGACCAGCAGATGTTTACAGCGTAACAAGGAGACTACAGTCCAAGACACTTGGGGGAACACTACAGTTCAGAACCATCCAGAAGCTCCTCCTAGAGTAGCTGGCTCTTCCATAAGTCCTAAAAATTGAGAGGAGACATTCTCAGTGGTGGAAGGGTGGTCTGGGCCACGGCCACAGCCTCATCCTTGAAGATCAGGCAGAAACTGTTTTGGTCGCAAGAGCTGTTGATGATGTCTTGACAGACCATGGACAGGGAGGAAGCCAAAGCTGTCTCCGGATGTATTTCCCCAAAGCAGGAGTATCTTTATTACTTTATCATAGAAGTAGCGCTGGCTTATTGAACAAAAAAACAAAAATCCAATCTATACAGAATAGTATAAAGTAGATTGCTATTCCCTCTTATAAGGAGGATAGAATTTTTTGCCTCCCTCTTTTAAGAACCCTATGATTATATTGGGTCCACTTGAATGACCCAAAATGATCTTCCCATCTCAAGATTTCTAATTTAGTTGCCACTGCCAAGTCCTTTTTGCCATGTAAGGTAACATATCCACAAGTTCTGGGGATTAGGACGTAGGCATCTTTGGGGACCTTTATTCTGCCTACCACACCTACCTTCCTTTGAGTAGATCAGACTGTCTTTCCTAGTTTAGCATAATGGTTAGGGCAGTTGAGGGCCCTGATCCTGGTACCAGAATTCCAGCTCTGCCACTTTTGGATTTAATAGATGCCAAATTCACCCCACAGAGGCCATATTAATGTCCCCTGCCACCAACAGTGTAAGAGTGTCCATTTTGTCGACACTGGGTACTGTCAGTGTTTTTCATTTTAGACATCAAGTTTTGAGACAGACTTCCAGCCCCTCTTGGAAAGCAAACATCACGTGTCAAATGCCACAGCAAGATTCAGCTTGCCCGCATCCCCCGGATACTGTCAAACAAAAACCAGCCCTGTCAGCCAAGGTACACAAACGGCAGGCATTGATCACAGACGTGCTGCTCTGTATGGCTGGATCAGGAAAGAAGCCTTGGCAAACTCCGATGGGCCTGGCAGTGCCGCCTTCCCTACCTCTAACCCAGAAACTGTAGGGCCACGGAATTCTTCGGTTCTGTTATTTATCAATGCAAACTGTAAACACATTTTGTATCTCTTGCATGGCCGAGGTATCATAGTAGGACTCTGCTGGGAGGGGCATTGTCTACGAAGAGCAGAAACCCAGTGTTGCCTTCGGCACTCAAGGGCCCTTTCTCTCCCTCCGCTATCCAGAGCGCTGCCGGGAGGTCACCTACAAACCGCCCTGTGCGGCCTTTCACTTCTGACAACAGCCTTCCCAGTCCCCTTGAGCAAGGCTTAACTGATGGGCAGCTGTGTTGGACGGTCTGACACTCTTACTGTGGAGAGGAAGGCGACCTGCAACTGGAGATCACTTTGCAGCCATAGGGCAGCATGAGACTGGAACACCAAGACTGAGCCTTAGAAATGCAATAGGTGTCAAAACACAAGAAAACCCTTCCAACACGGGCTGTTGCACCCTTCTGCTCAGAGCAGCATCTCAGTCCCGTGGTGACAGGGACGAGTAGACAGCTGTTGTTGTGGGAACACAACATTTCATTTGGGATTCACCACCTCCTTGTAAAGCACATCTCCAAGTTGCCTTGTTACAGACGGTGCAGCTAGCTTCTGAGAAGTTCAGTCATTTCTCGTACAACAAAATGGCAGAGCTGGGATTTGAAGTTCAGACTGTGTCCAAAGACGAGTCTTTCCCACCAGCATGTGAGGAAATGGAGGCTCACCTAAGTGGTGGAGTCTGGATTCGAACCCAAAGCTGCTGACTCTGAACTCATACTCGTAACCAGGGCCCTGGGCCAGCTGACAAAACGGGAATATGTACATTCCAGGTCATTTATACCAGAAGGCAGTCTTTCTGTGATGCAATGAAACCCACCAAGCTTTGTTCTGTCTTCTTTTTTTGTAGCCCTGTTCACTGCCTACCTCAGAGGCAGCATGTCGAACATGATGAGTGTGGTGAGTTTGCTTTAACCTCTCTTTGTCTTCAGCGTGATTGGTCAGTTGTCAGTGATGAGGAAACCCTCCTGAAGTCCACACGGGCGGTGTCCCTGGCAGGATCCATGACCGTGACAGCCACCACTTTTCCTTTCCTTGCACCTGTCTTGTCCTCACTCACCTTCCAGCATCACAGTACATTTTAGTCCAAATTACAACCACCAGGCTTCTTAAGAATATCAGATTGCTTGCTTGAAAGAAGTGAAACCTAGGTTGTATAACATTATCATATTTGCACCCTGAGGATCAGGAAGTTAACTTTAGAGTATTTTTTACTTAAACATAAAGCTATAACTATGAAGTAGTTGAGAAAGCAGGAAAGGGAGGGAAAAGATAATTGGCCAAAACCCATTTTTTAAAAGATTTTATTTATCTATTTTTAGAGAGAGGGGAAGGAAGGGAGAAAGAGAGGGAGAGAAACATCAATGTGTGGTTGCCTCTCCTACGCCCCCTATTGGGTACCTGGCCCACAACCCAGCCATGTGCCCTGACTGGGAGTCGAACTGGCAACCCTTTGGTTCACAGGTCAGTGCTCAACCCACTGTGCCATACCAGCCAGGGCCCATTTTTTTTAGTCAAGCCAATAGTTTACACACCCTTTGTCTTTTTAAAATCCCCAGTCAGTCATCAATAGGACTTGTTTAAACCCATGTCCTGGCTGAATTAATTTATAGGCAAAATCATTGCCCATTAGGTGTACCCTGCCACCCTTTCTCAGCACTCTCCAGCCCTTTGACCTTTCCCCCCTCATACTAGGAGGAACCTCGAATGACTTGTTCCAGGACCCCCCACCTCCCAGGGCCCTGGACTTTCTCTCTTCTTCACCCACCATGCAGGTGACACAGCCAGTTTCTGATAGCTCCGTCCATGTGGATGTGGTCATGGCTGCCAGTGGGTCAGAACAGTGTCTGGTCCTCTCAGCAGCAGCATAGAGTGTTTATCTGGGAGAGTTCTCTGGAGACACGGTGTCTTTCTGCCGGAAAGTCGAAGCACCATTACAGGCACGACAGGCAGTATATTAGAGCATTGTGGGGTCACAGACATCAGCCCATGGACCAGAGTGGACAGGCTGCACAGCAGGGTGAGCTAGGGAGATTTTCAAAAATACAGATCCTTAGGCCCTGTCCCATGGCCATTCTGATATTTCAACCCTGTGTTTCTCAACCCTGTCCCCAGAGAACCGATTCTGACGTGCAGTCAGGTTCGGGCACCATCACACCCCGGGGTCCTTGCAGAGGCCAGGCCTCATCGGGCGCATGGTCATGTGCATAGCGGAGAAGAAACTCATACCCTCAAGTTGCTTAGAGCCTGTTTGGGAAACAGAGTGAAAAGCAGTGAAGCAAGTGGAGTCCAAGACCCAGTTTGAGTGAAAGGCAGAGGGAGAGAGGTCACCGTGGGCCGAACAAGTCAAAGAAGGCCTTGTGGGTGTGATGGGTGGTCAGGGCCACTGGTGGTTCGCTAAGTGTCACCTCTCTGTGCCAAGTATCATCTTTGCACGTCTGGTATAAGAAACCTGAATGTATGAGAGGAAAGGAAGATACACAAGATAGAAATATAACCGACCGCCTTACAGAACGGATGATGACGCCCCCACTGCTAAATGCCCTGAGATCTCAGACCCAGTCTCCAGGGGCAGAAGCAGGGTCCAGAGCAACGGCTCATCCCCATGGGCGGGCTGAGAACAGAGTGACAGGGGATGCTTTGTGGGGATTAGCTTTCTGACAGGACCTCAGGAGCACGTGGCTTGTCTCTTTCTCCCCAGATTGGAGTGTCGTGTTGTACCTGGCCCTTCTGCTTGGCCACACTGCTGTTCCTCCTGCTGAACACAGAAAACCCCAACATCTACAAGATTCCCCTCAGTAAAGTCACTTATCCTGAAGAAAACCGCATCGTCTACCTTCAGGCCAAGAAAAGGCTGGTCGAAAGCCCCCTGTGAGCACAGCCTTCCCTGCAGCCGTGGTCACGCGTCATTTCTGACCAACTGCCCGGTCGGCCTCCAGGGCCCCAGCAAACCATTGTCTTCCACTAGTAACCGCTTCCCCACTAACCCACCAGTGATCTGTTCTTCCGCTCACTTTGTAGTTTTCTTTTAGACTCCAGGAACATCCCTCAACATGTGAGAGCCACATCCGTGTGCTCTTTCTATGGAATTTTCAACCCTTATGGGGCACAGGCACTAAGACTGGAGTACATTTATAAAGCCAAAATGCTCCAGCAGAAAGAGGAAGTGAGACAGAGCTAATTACTGATATTTATTGATACGCTTGATGTTCAGTTGGCTAGATGATGTTAACAGTATTAAAAATTAAGCTCTGTAAGCCAACTAAGCCTTAAGGGAATGGAATTCGTGGTCACAAAATCGAAGTCAACCCAGAATTCTCAGATAAGCAGCCTGGCTTGTGAAAGTCCACGTGAGCTACGTGCTCCGGCTGCGGGCAACGTGGCCGAGGTGTGGTGATGGCCGAGCCGCCCCCAGCTCCCCAAGGGCGGCCTTGGCGCGGCCACCGCACAGCGTGGCCCTTACAGCAGATAAGCTGCGGTGTTTTCAAGCTGACAGAGCGCCAGTAGGGAGAAGGGGCCTTTGTCAGTCAAAACTATTCTGTATTGTTATTTTCTTGGAGATTGCAAAGGGTTTTTTAGGTAGAGTGTATCTCTTTTTCTTGTGAGAATGTCCCCTTCAGTGTGTATCAGTCCAGTATTTCGGAGCATGCAAGTGAAACTGTGGAATCTTAAAGGTTTTTTCCTCTTTGGGTTTGCAGTGCTCAGTGCACAATATACAGTTTGCTGAATCAATAAACATGAAAAGGGAAGTAAACTTACACATAGTTTAGGGAGAAGGTCACTTCTTCCTTCTCTCAGGAAAACAAACAAACTTGGTTCCCATTAAAAAACCCTGTGACCAAAGCCTTTTGAAACCACGACTTGGCAACAGTCATATATATTCCTGTGGAAAAATTAAAATTGCAGTGTTTGAATTGGAATCCCTCTGGTCAGGGAATTTGTGAAGTAAGACTTGGGGGAGGGGGCGAGAAAAGCAAGCATCCCCAAGGACGACCAGGAGGAAAGAAGCTGGCGGTGGCTGAGGGAGCCGCAGGCCTGTTCAGTGCCTCCAAGTCCATCTTCAGAAGGGAGCCCCACCCAGTGTGGTAACCACCTGCCTTCTCCCTGTGTGCTCACACACACTTGTAAATAAGAACATTTTAAAGCCTTGTACGTTGTCCAGTTTAAATGGCATTGGTTTTCCCAAGCTATTTTTGTCACTGAGCATTAGCCTAAAATTAAATATTTTATGAGTTTTCTTAAAGAACACTTGTATTTTTTTCCTGTCGTTTATATAACAAGTTTCTGTGTAAGAATACAAATAAATTATACTCACAGCTTTTTGTGTAAGTTTTGTTTAAAAGTCATCTGTGCCTTTTATAGCTGCTGCGTGTCAACAATGCATGTGTAAGTATGTACTACTTACATCTCAAGCTGCTAGAATCCTGTCCCTTACTTGTACTTGGTGGTAGCATCAGAGCTGCACCTGAGCAAAGCCTGTTCGTATTTATGGGCCCATCCCCTGGGTGTCCTGCCAACTGTCCTTGCTCTGCACGCTCAGGAATGAGAACGGTCACTGAGGACAGGTACAGATGTGCAGGGCATGCTGCCCCCATCAGAGATGAGTGTGATGACAGTCAGCTGCCATGCATTCCCGGACAGGCCTGGGCCCCATCGGGGCTGATACTGCGCCGTGGCCTCAGGGGCCGGCTCTCCAGCCCCAGCTGTGCGGCCTGTGCTTGTCTCTGCCCCCCGAGCAGTTCTCCTCCACCTCCTTTCATCCATGGTTAGCATACTTCAAAGAAAGCATGGGAAGAATGGAAATGTATTCCAAGTTTCAAGAACAGCCTAAACAGGATACGAAACGGGGCTGCAGTGGGTTGGCCCATTGCGGTGCCCTCGGTCAAAGCAAACCTCCCCTGCCTATTGGTACAAGAGTGATCTGGTCATTACATGTCCCCTTTGGTCTGAGATAGAAACTAGGGAAAAGGTTTTGAGACTCTTCTACTAAAGGCTCCAGACATTGTATGTCTTACCTGCAGGCGTTCTAGGTGCAGATTGGCTTGTTCCCCAGGACACCTGATCAGCGTGGAATACGTTGAGACAGAAGGTTAAATTCCACAGAAGAGAAGGATTTGCCAAGGGGCTTCTTAACAACAACCGTGCAAGAATGTTTTTGTAATTGTTGAGTACATAGCAAGGCTTTACGCATATGAATGTTTTCAGCCTTCCGCCTTATCTAACAACCACCTTCCAAAAGGCTCTGATCTTTAGAGTTCAATGTCCTGGAACCTGCATTGGCAACCCCACAGACCATTAACAGGGTTGCATCTTCCATGCTACACAGATCTATTTGCTCAAACAACCAGCAATGTAGATCCTGAAGGAATCTAAAAAAAAAGAGAGAGATTTTTAAAGAAGTGAATGTAAGTCCTATGAGTCTACTTTCACAGTTCTTAAAATTTAACTGAATACATACAATACATCACAGCAGGATATGTGCCAAGTCATCTAAAAGAAAAGACAGCTCCCAGGTCTGACCTTAGCCCTATTAAGTATTAACCAAGTAGATGTTAACAAATCTAAAACAAACTTAAGTCTGATGGGGTAGCATATTAACCACTGAAGCTCAGGAACTGGAGTCAGGCATTGGCAAGGGGTCTTCAGCACTGGGGTGGTCACCCAGGAACAGACGTCAGGGGAAATTTCCATGCTGGGAATGGGCGTGCTGGGGAATCGTGGTTTAGCAAATTCAAACAGTTAAATCACGCAGCCATTGCCCCTCACCTGCTCCCGTACTCACCAGCTATTTGACTTTCTATGTAGATTTCCCTTCTAAAGGAAAAAATGTGCTTGTCCATACTCAAGAATTTCTGATCCTCAAGTTACTTTTCTCGTTTTAATGAATAAGTTAATTTTGCTACATAAGTCTCTTAAATTATTATTTGCCTCTCTATGCAACCAAAAGCCCAATCACTCCATGGTTTTCCAACAAAGTTAAATTTCTGAGGTCACAAAACTGTGAGTGGGATAAGGAGTAGGCAGAGGTAGTCAGACATCCCTGAGGATGTGATGTTCAGTCTGAGAGCTAAAGGAGAGACCCGAGTGGGGCAGGTGGAGGATGGATGGAGCAGTGTCCTTGGCGAAGGAAAGCTCATGGATAAAGGCCTTGAGACAAGAATGAGATTGGCTCTCAAAGAATGAGAGTACACTGATAGGACTGGAATACAGTGAGCGAGAGAGCATTGGAGTGGGTTCGGGAAACCAATTAGGAGGCCATTGCAATAGCACAGGAGAGAGGTGGTTGGCTTGGACTCCGGTGGTGGCAAACGGGATGGAGGGAAGTTTATGGGTGTGAGAGACAGAGTGGAATCTTAGTACTTAGTGATGGACTGATACGGGAGGTGAGGGAGCAGGAGGTATCAAGGATGACTTCCTGATTTCTGGCTTGGGCAACAAGATAGATGGTGGTACCACACAGTGAGAAGGGAGCACTGAAGAGTCACTTCTTAAGCTACACATTCTTCCCGGCCAGTTCCTTCTTTCTTGATTTGCGGTCCAGATCCTGGATTGAAGCTGTCTGCCAAGACTATTCCGAAAGCACTTTTTCAGTTTCAACACCCCCAGGACAAAACTCATCTTCTTCAACTACTGTATTTTGCCATGTATATTGTGCTCTCATGTGTAATGCACCCATGTTTTGGGGGCACATAATACATTATTATACCCATTATTATACCCATGGTATGTAATCATTATACCCACACATAATACACATCCTCATTTTTCCCTCAAAAATTTGGGCCAAAAAGTATGCATTATACTCGGCGAAATACAGTATTCTGCCAACCATACAAGCCAGAAAGAGTGTGACATCCTTGACTTCATTCTCTCACCTCTAGGCAGTAGCCACATTCTAAGTATTCTACCTCCATCATAGCTCCCATTCACTCATTCATTGGCAAATATTTTTTAATGACTATTTATTATGTAATGGGAACTGGGACTGTGGTAGTGAATCAAACAGTCATGGACTCTTCCCTCACCAAAACTTTACAAGGTGAACTAACAAGTAAATGAGTAAATGGAGTAGTGTGGTGATAAGCCTGAGTAAGAAGAGGCAGCCAGGCAAAAGGTTGAAGGAAAAATAGTCCAGTGACTTCTTCCTTCTAAGAAACAGAAGACAACATATTAAATACCAGGCAGCCATACTAAATAGGATGCTTTAGGCAGTAAGTAACAGAACACCTGTCTAAAAGTGCTCTGTGCAATAGGAGTTTCCATCCTAAAAGTCAGAGATTCTTCTCCAGGTTTGGTGCAGCTGCTCAACAACGTCATCAAGGATGCAGTCTCTCTCCATCCCCCTCATCATTCTCAGCATCCTCAGAAGACTCCACTTTCATCCGCAGGCCTGTTTCCTCATGGTCTCTACACAGCTGCCTTGGTTACAAATACAACATCAGGAAGAAGAGGGCAACAAGAATTGTAAGAGACTCATTCTCTCATGCCTCTCTCTTTTTATCAGGGAGGAAAATCCTTCCCAGAAGTTCTCCCAAAATATGTTCATTTATGCCTTTTTGGCAGAACTGGGTCATATCGCCATTCCCAGCTGCAGAGGAGTCTGGGAGAACATGGGTCTAGTATTGTCAGCCTCCACTGTAGCAGGTGAGCTCTGCCATACTGCAGCCAAAGCAGGATGAATGGCTGTCGGGCAGGCAGCCAACGTGCCTGCCACAGCAGTATATGGTACCTCCATACACCATACAGTACCTACGTGCTCAGGTCACACTGGATAGAGCCATGTAGTGACTGATAAGTCTGTCTATTGTGGGATCACACAGAAGGTTAGGACAGAGGCCTAGACCAAGATATTTTACACAGAGACACTTTGTGGAGTCCTTGCTGGAATATACTGAGAGTACTTGACAATACCCCGGCTTCACACAGGATTTTGCAGCCTCTAACAGAATTCTAAGCAAAGGATGAGACAGCCAGTGGTGATGATTGGAGCAAGGAAATTTAGGGCCACTTCGTGTTCTAATTAGCCCTCTTGATCTAACATTGGAAGCCTCTAAATCATTCCACACTGGAAGACCCCACTGGAAAGAGGTGAGTTTCAATTCAGTTCCAGCTCAATGAAACACTGAAAATGAGCGTCCAGCACATTCTGCTTCACGGTTCCAAATAAACAATGAGAAAACCAGTTTCCTCCTTGGGTTGGGTTCATTGGATCCCAGCCCAAAAAGTTTTGAATTATAACACAGTGACATGCAAGGGCTTGAAAGGGATGAAATGAAGCACAGAGGAAAGCTGGCACAGTGCCAGGAAACCTGGCTAAAGTCAAGTCTCTGAGACGGCAGAAAACAATGGCAGCTAGGACATGAGTCAGTGGCCCACGAGCACGCACATACTGGGGAAACGAGCACACCTAGGCCACCCACGGGAGTGGCCAATCCAACAGGCAGGCCTTTCCACATGCTTCTGGGGACCTCCTGTAATGCCTACACCTGTCTCATTTTTCCCACCTCTGACCTTCACGTTCCTCATGGACAGTATCCTGTCACCTGCAAACCTGCCCCGCACTGCCCGTCACAGGCTCTGAGACACTTGCCCACGGTAGCCTGAGGTGTCCCTTCTGCAGCATCTTGGATCTGATTGCTCAGTACCCTTTCCAGACCGATTGTTAAAGTTTTTGAATGTCACCCTGGTATACATTTGGTCAAACAGTTCAATGCAGATGGACTTTGCATGCCTAAAGCTGGTAGCAACTTAATGCAAAGCATGATTTCTCTCCAGGTTGCAAGGCGGGTAGTCAGGACCCAGGACTCAGCATTAGGTACATGAGGGGCGTGCATGCACCTGGTATCAGGATCAATGCAGTCACACCTGAGCCAGATCAGGCCAACAGCGGCATGATCGCAGAAGTACTGAGGCCGTAAGGTGCCTTCACCAGCAGCCTCCCGTGGAGCCTAAAATCCCTCCCTTGAATTCTCAGTAAAAGAGTATTTATTATGCTGTGACAACAGCAACTCATTAATAGCCCCAATATTAAAATCCTAGTGGAACTAGCTTATCTGGTTTCTTTCTACCTCTAGTTGGCAAGAGCAAATCCTATAGGAAAAACATTCTAGGAAGGTTAGTTTTGATGGGCAAATCCAAGGAAGGTGGTCATCCGGAACGAAAGCAGTGGTCATGCAAACAGGAAAGAGGAGAAAGGACATACGAGAGAAAACCAAGAACAATGCATGATCAAAACATATTCCCTGCTAAGCACATCACAGCAAAAATGAAACCAGGAGGTGAGGACCAAGAAGTCCAGTCGGCTATGTGCCTGTGCCAGCAGGACGGTCTGTGGGTCCCTGCAGGCTAAGAAGTAGCTTGCCTCCTTCATGCCACTACACAGCGGTGGCCTTCTCTTCCCATGTTCCGGAAATCCTAGGTTGCCGGCACTCATGGCCGTTATTTTACCTTCCCAAACTACTTCTGACCTTCCTCTGGTAATAGTTCCTCTTTCCTTAAGGAATCTGCCGCTCAGACCTAACCAGTCAATGCACTCCAGTCTCTGGCCGCAAAATTTGGTCCAAGGGATACCTTCCTGACTCAGACCGAGCCAGTCAGATTCTGCCCTGGAGGAAATGGCAATCCGAGCAGACATCTCAAGATAGAAGGAGACCAGGGCTGGGTCTGACAACGAACGGTGACCTGGAGAAAGGCCAGGAGACACTCCAAGCCATCCTGGCTTCTTCCCCCCACCCCACCCACCAAGGCGAGGTTACTATCACTTTCATTTAATGAACCATCCCCTTATCTTTCCAATAAACTCAGTTGGTACTTAAACGGATCAGAATCTGCCTCTGTTGCAACCAACAACCAAAGCTGACACAGAATATTGCAAGTGACATACTTAGAACATCAAATAGGCTGAGTCAAGATGGGGTGGGGAGCTAAGTAAGGACCCCACTCATCCCCCAGCATCCGGGCTGGGAATCTGGTAGTCCTTGCCACAAGGGGTTAAACTATTACCTGAGGTATATTGTGATAGAAGCCCTGTGTTCCCATGGCAAAAGCTTCAGAAAACGCTGGGCAGGAAAATGTCAGGATATTGGAATTCTCTGGCTGTTTTTTCTGGCTTACATTAAAGCAGAATGTAAATACGTTGAGATTGTCTTTCTGCCTTTAGCAAACGCGACAGATCCCTGGGGGTGAGTCATTGCGCACTCTGCCCATGCGGTTTATTAAGCTATTGTCCGCCAGCTCCAAGTGCACCCATCTCTATTCTGCTTTGTGATGCTGGGGCTCGGAGTCTACGACACACGTTTCCTCCTTTTCCTGCTGGCTTCTGCTAAGAGTGTGCACCGGCGTGAATGGGGAGCAGCATGAGGGGAGAGGGATTTAGTGCTTTCAGCAGTAGTGTCCAGTTTCTTGTCACTCTCCCGTAGTGTGACCCACCGTGTGCCCTCAGCTGAGTTCTGTCCCTGCACTAAAATGACTGTCCTGACTAGGAAGAAGCTACCTGAGAAGATGAGGAGAAATGAGGAGGTCTGATCCCCAGACCTTTCCCAAACATATTCTATAATAAATTGACTCAATGCCCAAAAAAGGTTAGCAATTCCTGGCCATGATTCTGTGTCACTGGGGAGCAGCCCGGGGGGCAGGGGCAGTACTGGCTTCTAACCAGGGCAAGGAGGGCCCCGTCCTGAGCCTCCATGCTTTCAAATGTCCTAATCTGACCTTCTTGTAGCCCATGCCCATCCCCATCCCCCAGGACAAGGAGCAATGGGGACAAAAGCGTTTGCCCACCTAAAGCCAGACCTTCTTCTAGACCATGCTTTGAGCACTCAAGATCACAGAGTATCCTGCCCAAATGGCCACAGCCTGCTTCCTGGGCCCATGCGGGCCTGTTCCCTGAGTCACGGTTCTGAGTAAATGC
This sequence comes from Trachops cirrhosus, assembly GCA_028533065.1. Lineage (NCBI taxonomy): Eukaryota > Metazoa > Chordata > Mammalia > Chiroptera > Phyllostomidae > Trachops > Trachops cirrhosus. The sequence goes on along the minus strand of CM052547.1, from coordinate 17,992,922 downwards.
TGTGTTTCAGGCTACACATCCCTTGACCCTTGATACTGCTAAGAGACCGGGGATGGGTGGGGGAGGGGGAGTGAACAGGGCTTGGATGTGCCCACTGAGTTGTCCATATGGGTGTATGAGGCCACACTGTGCAGGAGAGAGCCAGGAAGGAAGAAAAGGGGCAGAGGGGATAGACCAGGGACCCCTTTGGGCTCTTGTCTCAGTCCCCTAAATGCTAAGGAAGATCCTGGCAGGAAGCAAACCAGCTCTGCTCCCTGGATCTAAGGCAAAGGCCAAATACAGCCCTCAAGCTGAGGACTGAGGAGATGAATGAGCTAAGAGACGGAGGTGCAAGGCTGGGCTCCAGATTTAGACATTGTCACGCTGGTCAGTAACACTCCCCTAAATGTAATCAGTGAGAGGGTTGGTTTTTTGTTTTTGTTTTTTTCCAAAGACATTCCAGGTTTGCCAAGTAGGAGCTTCCAATCATCAACCCCAAGCAGACCCAGGCCCCAGAGCCCATGCCAGGAGGGAGTGGGCATCAAGCCCCAGCCCCGGCAGTGAAAGCCTGCCCAGTGTCCCTCAGGCAAGGCCAAGGTGAACCCTGGATGGAGGCTCCAGCAAGCAGAACACAGGGAAGCCGCAGTGGCTAACGGCCGACTCGCCCACGGCCAAGAGAGTGAACCAACAACCCCGTCCGCCTGCTTAGTCACTGTTCCCGAACAGCAGGATATGCTGTCCTCCGGGCCAGTGGCTGTCATCTCCTGTTCCCTTTCCCCTTTTTAAAATAGCAGTTTTTATTGTTATCCAGTCCCTCCCCCTAATGGGCATATAGCGGTGTGCCGGGGGCACGCCTATCCCTAGCAAGGTCAAGAGGAGCACATTCAGATCTAAAGGGGTGGGGTTTTTAATCAGCTTCTGCTTGTCTCCCAGGGGGAAGGAGGCCTGTGGTTTTATCTTAAACAGGGACATTTTTGAAATTTTGTATCTGGGAAGAAGGGTGTGTGAGAGCTGGGCAGCAAAGTGACGGCCAGCTTTGTCCAGTCTGTGCCCACCTCCCACCCCTGACCTTCTGGTCACAGATCTCAAACCCATGACTGCAGAGAGGCCCGTGAGCCAGGTTGGAACAATCACTGCACTTGACCGAAACGATTGATTTGGGAAGGTCACACGACAGCAGCTGCCAATCTCCACTCTTCTGGCTGGGCCTGGTGGGAAAGAACTGCTCCCTTTCTCGGTGACACAAGAAAACGTGAGTCCAAGACTGGCAGTGGCCCTGTTCCCTGCTGCGTGGGGAAAGGCCATCTGGAGTAGGACAGAGCAAGGTCCAAGCCTCCGGTCCCAGTCCCTGAGCCTCCCACAAATTCCCTGACTCCGGTGTGCTTCCTTATCTTTCGATTCTGTGAGTGTCCTCCCCTTTTCTGAATAAGTAGTTTACAAAGTACAGCTGTCTTTTCCACCCGAGAGTCCCAACTAGTCAACCAACCCTGGACCTTTGAGTTGAACTTTTTTAAACTATGGCTCTTTACAATACTTTCTCATTCTGTTTGCATATCCCTGCCAACCTAATAAATTTTATTGAGTTTATTTCCAATAGTTTGTATTTCACAAGAAAAATAGACAATTAAATCCGTTAAGTATGAACACAAGCCAATAAAAATGACCCAGGAGAGCACAGGATAGACGAAGATGAACCAAAGACCCTGGAGAAAACCAGCCTCTAAGCGGCAACAGAAGAAAGGGGGCATGAGAGGGGCTGAGATGGAGCAGCCAGAGAAGGGGGGGAACCCGGGACAGTGGGTGCCACAGAACCCACACAGGTTCTGTGTGGGGAAAAGTGGGTTTTGAAAAGAAGGAAGTGCTGATGATGGTACTGCTTCCGGAAGGTGGTCCCTGAGATTCTTTTGCCCCCTGGCATGGTGGGAACAGAAGCTGCAGAGTTGTGGACTTAGGAGAGAATGGGGGGTAGGCACTGGAGACAGTGAGCTGGAAAACCTGTGCGAGTTTCTAAAGAGTTAAAAAAGAGGGTGGCAGACGGAGCCAGATGGGAATGGGAGGGCGATTATTTAGAAGATGGCAGACACTTGCGTTCACTGAAATGACTTCGATTTTATTGAGTACCCATAGGTGATCTCATTTGAACCTTCTAATAACCTCATGAGGGTGTTCTCCCCTCCTACAGATGAGGACACTGGGGCTTGGGCTAAACCACAGGTGGCAAACACAAGGCCCACAGGCCGAATCGGGCCCTCCACCTTGTTTCTACCCAGTGGCAGCAGCGAACGCTCCCTTAACTGTTAAGGAGTAGTTACATTTATACAGTCCAAAAATTACATTTGGCCCTTTGAAGGCAACCGCAAGGCTGATGTGGGTGGGCGCCAGTGAAAATGAGTTTGACACCCCTGATTAGCTGCTAAACGATTATTAGATGGACAGGGGAAATCGGGGGTAGAGTTTGGAAGGGGAGACACAGCCATTCCTTCCTCCCCTGTACTCCCACTGCCACTGCACCGTGCTGGAGGCTGGAGACAGGGAGGAGTGGAAAGAAAGGAGGAAAGAGGACTGGGAAGGAAAACTCAGGTTCCCCAAGTCTCCATGAGGTACAGGAGCTGTAGACACTTTGTCCCCTTTGATCAAATCCCACCGACCCTCTGAGGCAGGCAGTTAGAGTTTCATTGTTCCCATGTGAAGGGCCCCGAGGTTAAGAAAGATCACACCTTCGCCAGGTCACGCAGGCAGTAAGTGACAGCATCTGGGTTTGAACCTGGGTCTGCAGATGTTGAGGTGTCTCTTCCCACCACTTCCAGTGAGCTGTCATCTCAGATTCCCGGGTCCTCCCGCCACAGCTACCTGGTCCCCACGCGCCACCTCAGGCTGCTGTGAGCCTCGCTCTCATTCATCCTGCCTGCGCCCTCCCAGACCCCAGGGCCCGTCTCACACCAGGGGTGGTGCTGAGGGCAGGTGCCTGGAGAAAGGGAAACTGAAGGATAACGCACACCAAGCTCTTCCCTTTTACCCAGCAAGAAGTAATTAAACAATGATTTTTATATAAAAAATAAACATGGAAACGTTGTTGAGTAGTGTGCAGAAATCACATGAACTTCTGAGATAAAACACCAGACTTGCTTGTGGCTGCCCCTTTACATTCCAACCAGCTCTTGTTTAGAATATTTCAGAAGAAAATTGTGAAAAGCAACTGGCAAACAGGATAAAGGGCTTAGGGTGGAATCCCAGAACCTCCCGTCTGTCCTTCTGACCGTGCAGGTTTAGCTAATGCCACTGCCCCCACAAGAACCTTTCCGGTAACCCCTCTACATCCCTTCAGTCTCCCCCTTGTCCCTGCAGCCTGGAATGTCCTCCTCCCACTCACTCATCAGAAATCTGCTCACCTTCCACGAAGTCCTCCAGGATTGCTGTACGTCCCCTCGGCTAGGCTTCTGTCTTAAGTCTGGGACTTGTGACAACTACCGTGCATTATTACCATAGTGTCCATCAGTGGTGGAAGGCTTGTCTCACGACGCTGCTGGGCACAGGGACCGCATCTGCTCCATCTTCGTGCCTCCACACGTGGAGCAAGACGGCTTTCTGGACAGCAATGAGGCAGTGCCCGCTGACGTGTCAGGAGCCACCTGCCAGGGTGCCTGCCTGCAAATCCACTAAGAAAGACGCACTGTCTTAGATTTAAATGTTGCCGTCTTTGGGGACTTCCTTTAAAAGTGAATTTTAATGTAAATTGGACAGCCAATTCCCTTGCCTTACAGATGGTCGAAAGCAGAGCATGAGAGGGTAGGATCATTAAGGGGGGAGAGATAGTTATTTAAGGTCCAGGAATAAGGGAACTCTGCTGTGAGAGTGGGGGAAGGATGACAGCTCTGGTCACCTGGCTACTTTGCCTTTCTAAGCTGCGAGACCTTCTTAATGCACTTCCCCTCTAAGTCTCAGCTTGTTCAGCTGGAGGGAAAACAGGTGGGTCTAGACCAGTGGTTCTCGCAGTGGTTCCCAGGTCGGCAGCATCCGTATCACCTGGAAACTTGTCAGAGAGGCAAATTATCAGCCCACCCTCGACCTACTGAATCACAAACTCAGCGATGAGCCTAGCGTCTGTCTTTTCCGTAGACCCACCAAGAGATTCAGATCACGCCCAAGTTTGAGAAGTGCTGGGCCAGGTGACCCACAGAGTCCCCAGGAAAGGAAAGCACTCGCACTTCTTGGCACAGCTCGTGGGCCACCCAAGGCCATCGCTAATCCGGTACCCACATAATGGCCCAGTCTCTCAGGTCAACAGGCCTCCACCTCTGCATAAAACTGCTAAAAATCTCCTTAAGGAGACTTGCCCTTAGAAACTCTGTGCTTTTATAGGTGCTGTTCCATCTTCCTGAAATAACTTTTTTCTCGCATTACCTGTCTATCTCCTCTGTCTTTCAAGACTTCTTTCGGTGGTTGCTCATCTCTTCTAGGAAGGCCTCCTAACACCTCCCTTCTCAGGTCAGGTGTCTCCCCTCTGGGCTCTCTCAGCACTTTATAAATACCTGTTACATCGCTTGCACCTTCACCTGGTCCCCCACCTGACTGAGCTGCGTGTGGACAGAAACTTGTTTTATTTCTGACACAGTGCAAGTCACCAAGTAAACATCATGGCAGGGGTGAATGAATGGATGACTTGAATCCCAGTCTACCTGAGAACTCAGATGATGACTTTTGATCCTTGTTCATCTCTAATCATGGCTAGTTTAATATTCTTCATGTTGTAAATGCCCAATGATCTCTTGATCATCGTGCTTATTACTGTTACTGATTCTTTAGAGCACATTAAATAATCCAAGTTCTTTCATACCTATTAACCCATTCGAGCTTCTTAGCAACCTAATGAAATAAGGTGGAGCAGATCATTTCAATCATTCTAATGGATGACAAAACCACTCACAGGTATTAAATAGCTTTCCATGGTAACCTACTTCTTTAAAAATTACATTTAGTTTCTTCTCCATATAAAGCATTGTGATACACAATGGAAAATACAAAAGTTATTAAAGACTAACCCTTGTCCTCCAGAAACCTATATTCCAGGGACAATAAAATTTATCCTCCAAATAAACCACAACACAAACAGTACATAATAACTCCAACCCTGAGTCAGTCCGTGAAGGCTCCAGGAGCTTGGTGCCCAGAGGAGCCCCGGGTGGCAGAGTAGCCAGGGGAGACATCACCGAGGCAGAGGCAGAATATGTGCGAAGACTGGTCAGGGCATCCCAGGAGAAGGGACTAAATTAGTAAGTGAGCAGGGACCAGAACACGCAGCGCAGTCAGGGGCGCCGCGCAGATCCCACAGCTGCAAGCAGAGATCTTAAGAAAGGGGGCCGTGGGAGTCAGCGATAGAGCTGGTGGGCCCTCCGCACATGCCCCTGAAGGTGTGCTTGACGGCACTCCTCATTTGCCTGACCATTTTTTATCATGGGTCAGATGTTATGTTTGAAAAATAACCTCTGGAAATCATATGAGACCTAGGATGATAACTTCTTGCAGAGAGGATTCCACTTGCTCCGCCAGCACCTAGGGGTACCAGCATTCAAATGTTAGTTTAATCCAAAGTCAAGGCTTCAGACTCTTTGGCCACCCATGTGGCTCAGCTGGACTGCACTCCACGGGAGGGCAGCTTACTTCTGGTTTTCTTCAGTCCTGTGGTGCAGCACGGCAGGGCCCCAACTCTGAGAGCCAAGGAATTGGTCAGCACCTCTGCCCTGGAAAAGAAAGGAAGCTGTAGATTCCTACCTTTAGGCTCCTAGCCACTTACGGTTTTCAAAACATAGCTTGTTTCTCAGCCTTCTCTTTAGATCAGCCAGTGCCCCTTGGGCAAAAGTAGCCCCGCGTACCAAGCTCTCTGGATTTCTGTGCTCTAGATTTTGGCTTGCTATCTCCTCACTCTCCCATTAGCTTTTAGATGTTTTAGGGGGGAAATTATGTCTTTTTTTCTCATTTTCTGAGCTGTCTTCAGAAGGAAGGTAGGTCTGGATTACCTAGTCTGCCACTGCTAGAAGCAGAAGTCTGGATAGAGATGAAGATCAGATTTTGTGAGCAGTGGAGGGACAGGAGAGCAGAAATTAAGCAGAGAGTGATGTGCAGATGGTTTGGGGAGGCCGTTGCAGAAGTCAGCAGAGAATATGAACACAAGAAAAAGATTCTTTTGATTGGTGTCCTTCCCTTACTCCAGCCAGCATAGAGGATCAAAGGATTTATTGTGTTAATGTCCAAATTGGGACTTTTAATCCTAGTTAAACCCACAGGACTTCAGAAACAGGCAGCATTGTTTAACTTAATTGCTTCCTTGTTGGGAAAGCCTTCAATTCCAACTCCAAAGTCTGCCAAGAGAA
>CM052547.1:17954644-17986075 GCA_028533065.1 Trachops cirrhosus | reverse complement strand
GTCTCCCTGGCTCAGAGCTCTGCCATGGCTATTAGCATTACTAAAACACTGGCCACGTTCCTTAGATATGCAAAGTGACTCTCTATGGCCCCCACTCTGCTTCCCCTTCCCCAGCCATGTTAGTGGGGGTTTTGGAGGCCTCTCTCTTCCCTGTTACACCTTCATCTTGGTGTGGTCTTGTGATACAGTTCTGGCCAATGAGATGTAATCAGAAGTTTAGTGGGAGGGTTCTGGAAAATCTCTTTTCCCTGATAAAAGAAACAAATGGAGCTGGCTCCAGCTCCAGACTCGAATGCGAATGTGTTGCCGGTAGTGGGAGCAGCCCTCGTGTGAGGAGACGTGCAGGAGGGAAAGGCCTGGAAAGTCTCTGGTGCACCAGCCCTGACATGGCTTCTTTTTACGGGAGAAAACCAAACCACTATTTGTTCATGAAATTGTGATTAGGTTTTTCTGTAATTTGCCAATGAAACGCTCCTAAAGAAAGTAGGGAGATTTCAAATGCCAGAACCCAGACTCAGAGCAAAATCATCTCTGGCTTTAAAATGAAAACAAGATGAAATAGCAGATGTTAATTCAAACTTTTATGAGCTCAGCATTTAGCTAGTTGGCAATCACTAAGGTAGCAGGCATTCACACATAAATCAGATACAGTTAATACAAATAAAATCTCATCAAATATTAGAAAAGCCTTTAAGATAATCTAATTGTGTTTGACAAAACACCATACAGAACTCAATGTATAGAACATAAAATCTGCTCCATTGTAAGAATTAGTACGTAGTAACCTGCCCAGTTGGCCTCTTCATACCTTCTATGGTACATGGTTGAAATTTTCTGACCTACTACCATGTTTGATTTGACAATTGAGGACACTGGGGTCTCCCTGGCAGAATGAAAGCAGCTTGCTCTCAGAGATATAATAGTGCCGTGGTGCCTGAATCAGGTCTACATCCCCAGGACCATTCTCACGACTGTCAAATGAGGGGAGTGGAAGATTGCAGAGTAAATTGCATGGCAGCAGCAATGGTTGGTACAAGAGGTCAAAGGAAGCAGAAACCTACTGAGCAGACGTAGCCAAAGCAAGCTGCAGGGAGGAAGTGGGACTTGAGTGAGGAGCGCCTTTGCAACTCCCAGCAGCTCAGCCCAACCTCCCGGCTATCACACATGTAAGTTCTCTGGGGACCAACACATCCCCAGTATGGAATCTTAGGCCCCAGAGAGTCCCACTCTCTTCTGAAGGACTCTTTTGAGCAAATGGTAGATGCCCTGTGGCTCAGATTCATTGCACATCTTTTATGCCTACCCTTATTCGAGACATCTCCTTGAAATCTAATTATTTTCCCCACCTCAAAACCATTCATTTTTATAGCATACAAAGAGTGGTCAATGAAACTGCTCAGGACAAAAAAAGGAGGCCTGGGTGAGCTTCTGCTGTGAGGTGCCAGCTCAGTAAATGTGTCCAGGAAACAGCAAAGGATTAAACAGCCATCAGAGCGTCCAAAGCCAGGACACTGTCTGTGGCCTGCCTCCACCCTGTCCTCTTTTTGATTTTCTCATCTCTACCTCTTTTTCAAGCTTCATAGGCCTCAAAGTGTCTCTCTCTTTACTGCGTAACAAAAATACATTCTCATAAGATCTGCTATCAGTCACTGACTCTCAGTCTAGCATAGCTCCAAGGGGCTAGAGACTCTTATCTCTGGTTCCAGAAGAAAACAAAGAAAACATTGTCCTCCCCAAAATTTACTGCAGGCTGTAGGACACAGGAGAGAATGGAATCCTGTGTGGCATTTACTATGGGGGTGGGGGAAGCGGAGGGTCCTCCCTGGGATTCCTGAGATAGCTCAGACTTATCCCCTCCTTCACAGAAGCCCAACTCTGACTCTTGCATATCAACTTATCCCCGGGGGGGGTTCCTCAGATGATCATTAACAGATCCAGGAGCTTATGTAACTTGTTCAGGGTCATGAAATTCAATGCCAAAAAACAGTATTTAAATCCATATCTGTTCTACCCCAAAGACTGTGGCCATAACACTCCTAAGCAAGAACGGGAAGTAACACCAAAGTATAAAAGCAGGCACGTGTGTGGAAGTCCGTTCACTGAGCATGCCTGGCATGGCAGTGAGGTCGAAGGAAACACAGAAGCACACTCGTGCTACCAGGACACACAATGTATGCAGCCAGAGTGCTCGCCCCTAAGAGATGTCGTGAGCCCAGATGCAGCACGCTGGATGGCGGGGATGAGGGAGGGTCTCCACTAGAAGTCGTGCTCTGCTAAAATCATAGTGCCCAATCAGATATTGCCTGGCCCTTCTGACAATTTGAGGTTAGAAAAGGGAGGCAAACTATGGAAAACAGTGCAGAGGAAACCCAAAAAATTAAAAATAGAACTACCACATGATCCAGCAATTCCACTTCTGGAAATATAGCCAAAGGAAACAAAAGCACTAACTTGAAAAGATATAGGTACCCCCGTGTCATTGCAGCATCATTTACAATAGCCAAGACATGAAAACAACCCAAATGTCCATTGATGAATGAATGGATAAATACGTTGTGGTATCTATATACATTGGAATATTATTGAGCCATAATAATGAGGAAATCCTACCATTTGTGACAACATGGATGGACCTTGAGACATTGGGATAAATAAGTCAGACAGAGAAAGACGGATACTGTATGGTCTTATATGTGAAACCTGAAAGAAAGAGAGAGAGAGAGAGAAGGAAGGCAGGCAGGCAGGAAGGAAGGAAGGAAGGAAGGAAGGAAGGAAGGGAAACTCAGGAAAAGAGATAAGATCTACAGTTACAGCAGGTAGTGAGTGCGGGAGGACGAATGGGAGGAAGACAGTCACAGGTCCGAACGGACAGTTATCAGATAAATAAGTACGAGGGGTGTAATGTCCAACATGATCACTGTAGTTAACACCGCTGTATGATGTACAGGAAAGCTGTTACAAGAATAGATCCTAAGAGCTCTCATTGTAGGAAGAATCTTTTCTTTTTACTGCATCTATACGAGTTGATGGATGTCAACTAACCTATTATGGTAATCATTTCACAATACATGTAAATCAAACCGTTACGCTGTATACCCCAACATTATACAGTGACTTATGTCCTTTATTTCTCAATAAAACTGGAATTAAAAAGGGAGGCTGGGCAGCAGGTTATGGGGCTGATGCAGCCCCAGGGGGCTATCCAGCTGGGACGGGGCGGGCGGTCCTGCCGGTTCCACGGCCTCCCTCTAGGGCCTCTCACCTCCACTACAGTAGCTCAGTAACCAACAGCTTGGCCCCACCTATTGCATCGCCCCCCACCCCAGGTCCGCAGTCCAGGCGGGGACGCTTCAAGTGACCCAGCCTTGGTCACAGACCCTCCCTGAGGGAAAGGGACTGCTATATTTAAGTTAAAAGCCATGTCTATTTACTCATTAAATTATATGCCAGTTTAAAAATCGATGAAATTTATCTATTTCTTACCTTGATATAATTATAGCTAAGGTTTTAAAAAATATTTTTGAAATACAATTTAAAACAAATTCTCATAGTATAGGAGCAAAATACTGGACCAACCAAATGCTATCAACAATAGAATGCAATGCAGCATTAAAAATGAATGAACTACGGCTGATACACCCATGTGGATAAATCATAAAAACAAAATATTAAGCAGAAAAGTGACAAAACATATATAATGCATGATTCCATTCACACAGACATCAACACTAAAGTACAATCGAACAACACGCACCCAACTGCCCAGATCCTTTTCTATGCAGATTTGTCAATATATTAAAATTTTTTGGAGATTTCCTTACTACCATAAAGCAATCATATTGCTGCATCTTCATTACCAGTGCATGCATCATTTTACCTGTAAATAAATATGGATTTCTTTTCACATCACCTTGCCATTTGTGATACCTGGTGTTAGTAATGCACATAACACCTACGGTGGTTGGCATCGTATAAGACAATACTGATGTCAGTACAGACAGACAAGTCATCCTGTAAACTGATGAGGTAAATGTACGGCATCAATAAATACACACAATACTGTAAATGTATTTTCCCTTCCTCATGATTTGCTTAACAATTTTCTTGTAGCTTAATTTATGGTTAAATTGCAGTATGTAGGACATATAACGTACGAGACAAGTGTTGGCTGACTGTCTATGTCATCAGTGAGGCCTCGGGCTGACAGTGTGGCTCAACACGGTTTCCCTGACGTGGGGGCCGGACGCGGCTGTGGAAGGAGGAGGAGGGAAAGGAGAAAGAAGAAGAACCCACCACCACACCCCCCAAGAAAGGGAGAACACTGCACACAAATGAGCACATATATATCTGTATTTTTGCAACTATTAAATTTATGTTTACAGGAGGTTAGAAGTCAAAAAATATTCAATTAAAAGTGGGTTTTTTCCCCAAGGCATCCCCAGGGTCCCGCAGCCTGGACCTTAGAATTGGGACAGAAGCAGCAGTTTTGGAAAGTCTCTGCCTGCGTGAGAATTATGACAAGATCTGTCCTTATAGAGACACAGCTTTGAGCAAACACCCCCAGCGACCTGTTGGCTTCCATCCCAATGACTGATGAGCAAGTGGTGAGGCCAAAATCACAACCGAAACCAAAATGAAAGCAACCCCACCCCAGGCTCACCCCTGACCCCCAAACCCTTCAGAAGCCCAGCTTCTGAATTCAGCTTCAAGCTCTCTCCCCTTTTCTCGGACACCCTGTAGTGTATGGCGAGAACATGCGTGTCAGGGGCCAGAAAACCAGGGTCTAACCCTCTCCTGCTTCTCCCAACCTGTGTGCCCTTGGGTGAATTCCGTATCCTCTCTGAGCCTCTGCTTCTTCATCCGTAAGATGGAAAGGTTGCTGATTCTCAGAGATGTTGTCAGAATTGGATTACACGTAAATACAAAACATTTACAACACAGTTAGCACTTACTAAGAAATTGTTGATTCTCTTGTGATCGTTAATATTGTCCTTATCTTTGGGACAGCCTCCAGGACTGGCCCGAAGGGTGGATCAGGATGTGTGACTTGCCTTGAGATCAAAGCAGCATCAGGGTTTTGCCAGCTTGCACATGACCTCTCAAAATAACCTGGATTTCCATCAAGTGCTTGTGGGAATGTCAACTGGTACAAACACTGGGGAAGTCTCGAGGTGGAATACAGAAACTGAAATAAGAATGGGGCTGAAGTTCATAATGGTGCAGAAGGAATGGAGGCTGGGAAAACCTCAGCCCGCCTAGGATGAAGGGAAACTGGTCCTTCCGGTCACCCCGTGCCTGGAGATCTGACCTAAAGGACTTGTGCACCGACATGCTCACCTCAGATTTATTAAAACAGCTTAGAAGTGGAAACAACTTGAATATTAAAAAAAATAGGTTCATTTGTTGAACAAATCAGACATATACTTTTGACAGGATGTAATGTAGCCATTTAAAATGATTCTTATGTATCCGACTGCTGTGGCTCTGTAGCTTGGGCATTGTTCCGCAGACTGAAACGTCACCGGTTTGATTCCTGGTCAGGGCACAAGCCTGGGCTGTGGGCCAGGCTGCCAGTTGGGGGTGTGCAAGAGGCAACCAATCGATGCTTCTCTTGCACATCGATGTTTCTCTCCCTCTCTTTCTCCCTCCCTTGGTGGAGCTGGTGGACAGTTAAAGGGAAAGTGAGGGTGCTTAGGCCTCTGGCACCTCGCCCTCCTGTGTCCACACCCTCCTGCCCTCAACCTCCCATCTTGACCTTCATTCCCACAATCCCTCCTCTGGTGAAAGCTGATGAGGTGGAGAGGCCCTTCCCTGAACATTCATGGAAACAGAAGGGCCTTCAAGTGCATCTCATCCTCAGCCAGTTTCATAGAAGAGAAAAGGGAGATTATTTTATGGAACTCCTCCAACTGTCCCCAAAGCTTTTAAGTCACAGAGGACCAAGGTTGTAACAAACGCTGGCCCTGATCTTTGAGACTCAGGTTCCTCCCAGTTACCCCCAAACATCCAATTCCGGTGCCCATGGAAGGGAGGAGGAGGTGACTGCACAGGGCCCCATAGTTCTGATGCCTTTGACCTTCCCCCGTGTGTCTTAGCACTGCCCCTCACCTTCACCCTCACCCCACTCTTCGTGACTGAATGACTTCATGCAAATTGCATTTATTTGTTCACCTCTAATCACATCCCAGGATCTCATGCCCTCTTGATGGCAGGTAAAGGGGCAGAGAAGATGCCTCCTAATGACCTGGAAAATCAAGTTTCTACCTCTCCCAAATCAAAACCAATCTGCACTAGATCTAGTCGTGTCAGAACCGGGCATTAGCCAACAGCCTGCCCACTTGGTCATTTCCCCCGGTCTCTTAAGGCATCCGTGAGTCACTCTCAGGGGCTGGGTTAGCCCAGAATGAGTCAGTGTCTCCTCTTTGCGTACATACTTTTTTTTTTCTTCAGGGAAAAAAAGCCTCTTTTTATAGATACAGATGGGCTGGTCACTGCAATTTGAAAAGCACTGACAAAAATGCTTCTTCTCCAAAACACATCACCAGCCTCTCATAGTGTCGAAAACCCCACCGTTTTAGATATTTCTCGGAGCAGTGACCCTTCACAGAGCACTTGAAGAGGGCGGAACAGCCTCGTCCTCAGCAACAGTGCATCCCAGTGGTTAAGCATCCAGCTTCTGGACTGAGCTCTACTTCTGGTAAGATGAGTCAACTCTTCCTGTACTGACCTTCCTAAAGAGAAGAGCTATAAATTCTGGAGCCAGAAAAAAAAAAACCTATGTAAAGGCCCTGGAGATGATACCAAAAGCAGGCAGATTCTAGGGACGGCGATCCTTGGGAGAAGGGTGAGTCTCCTGGCTTTTGACGTTTAGCCTGAGGGGTAAGCTGCAGTCAGGGGGTAGCTAAGACTGACGGAAAACTCCCCAGCTTTCTTTTTTAAAATTTTTATTTTTCAACAATAGTTTACATTGAGTCTTATTTTGTATTAGTTTTCGGTGAACAGCATAGCGGTTAGACAATTGTACACTTTCCACAGTGTTTCCTCCCTGCCAACATTTCCACGTCCAAATTGTTTCGCTCACATGGCTCTTGTTAGGGGGCTTGGGTTGTCACTAGCTGTTAGCAAGAGGGTTCAGTTCTTTCACAGGGACCTTTCCATAGTGATGCCTGAGAGTCCTCACGCCGGGAGCTGGTTTCCTCCCGACCGAGTGATCCAAGAGGGAGAGAAGGGGAGGCCACACACTGTCACCTTTGCCACATTCTGTTCACGCGCACCGAGTCAGTAATCCAGCCTCGGAGGATTTAGGCTCCACCTTTTGAAGGGAGGAGTATGTTTGTGGAGATATATTAAAATCTGCTCTGGCTGCTGTGGCTCAGTGGATTGAGCACCAGCATTGCAAACGAAAGGTTGCCAGTTCGATTCCCAGTCAGGGCACATGCCTGGGTTGCAGGCCAGGTCCCTATTAGGGGGTGTGCAAGAGGCAACCACACTTTGAAGTTTCTCTTCCTCCTTTCCCCTCTCTCTAAAAATAAAATGATAAAATTAAAATTAAATAAAATAATTAAAATAAAATAAAATAAAATAAAATCATCACAACTCCCCAGAAGCAATCGCCTTTAATAGATTCTTCTGCCTCTTTCCAGAAATTAGCTACACATACACAAAGCTGTCAGCCTTTTTTCCTTTGAACATAGGTGAGATCTTACTCCGTGTAGTATTCTTCATCTTACTTTTCCGTTCAATAATAAATCTGGAAAATCCTTCTAAATCAGCACCTGTAGATCTATCCTACTCTGTTTAGTAGATTCAAGTATCCCATCGTATGGATGTCTGAAATACTTGACCAGACCATTTTAATGGTCATGTAGGTTGTTTACTACAACAAACTAATGTTGCAAAGAAGATTCTACTGTGAATATGTTTGCCAACTTATATGAGGACATCAGGAGAATAAAGTCCTCGGAGTAGAAGTGCTGGACGAGAGGACATACATTTGCGACTTTAGCTGATTATGTCCCATTGTCCTCCAAACGCGGGCTGGTTGATAAACCCCCTGTATTACGGACAGCCGATTTCCCTGCCGTCAGCAACACAGGTTTTAATCCAGCTTTCAGATGTTTGCCGGCCCCAGGGCTGAAACCCGGTATTTCGTTGTTGATTTAACTTACTCTTCTTTAATTAACATTAAGTAAGTTTGTCAGCCATTTCCACGTCTTTTCTACAAATTATCCTACATCTTATTAATGTGTGAAATGAACGAAACTAGTCTCTGCCTGCTGTATGTGTCGCAAATGTTTTTTCCTCCCTTTGTCATTTGCCCTTTTTTTTTAAAGATTTTATTTATTAGCTGGGGGTTTTTTTCCATAATTTTTTAAAAATTTTTAAATAGTCAAGTTTAAAGTAAAATTTCTAAGAGGTCAAATTTATCAAAATTTTATTTTATGGTTTCTGGGTTTTTTTTCAAAGTTTGAAAGATCTCCAGGATTCATTGTAAAAATCACCCAAGTTTTCTTCTAGCATTTTATGATTTCAATTTTTACCTTTAAGTAATTACACCATCTGGAATACAGATTAAGAATTAAGGATGACATCTAGCTTTTTCTTATAATCCAAATGACTGATTTCCCCAGCATCGATTATTAAAGAATTACTTTCTCTCCAGCGATTTGAAATGCCATTTTATTTTATATGCCGTGTCCCCTCTGCCTTGTTTCATCAACCTGCAGCTCCGCTCTGATGAAAGGCAGCTTTTGAAGCACAGAGAGAAGAATGGTCTGGAGCTTCAGAGTTCAAGGCCAGGGGGGAAGCACAGCTGTGGGGCACGGGGTGCCGTCCGGGCAACTGGGAAGGGAGGACAGGAGGAAGGACGAGGGTCTGGGAAGCCGCTGGGAGTGCAGCAAGGAGACAGATGTCTGAACGCGATTGTGCTGCCTCCCAGAACGACTCAGACTAATAATGAACACTTGTCCGGGTCCTCAGAAGACCTGCTTTAATGAACAGAAGGCAGGTTTGTTCATTAGTTTGCCAAAGGTTCTAAAGTGCTTGCAATCATTTGATCTCCCCAAAATATCTATTTTCCATGATTGCCTTTCATCTAACTCTTGAACTTATACCGGTTTTTTATCAGAATCTGAATGTGAATCTCTCCACACAAGTGGGAGCCAAAAATAAAGAGATGGTGTGGCACTTCTCTGAGGACCCGTTGCATTCCTATCAGGAGGCATTATCCCCCGTAAACCTCGCCCTGTCGTCCTCGCCACAACAGTGCGAGGAGGCCACCGTTACCCACACTGTACGTAGAAAATAAGTAGCTGCCCAAAGTCACGGTCTAGACAGTGACCAAGCTGGGACTGCAGAAGCCGAGCCCTCGCCAGGACGCCACTCCGCCTTTCCCGTGTGATCGCTGGAGGAGAGACGGGAATGACACAGAGAGCTGAAAATAAATGAGTTTTCCGGAGAAGAGGAAATGGAAAGAAGACACAGAAAGGCACAACCAGTCCCTCACCTTCATTCAAACTAGCAAGAGGACATGACCTCATTAACCCGGGCAGGATGACTTAGGAAACCCGAGCTTTCTGTCCCTCTTTGCAGCAGAAGTGTGGTGTGAGCTGGTGACCCCACTGGCCCACACCCTTGCTCTATCCCCTCGTGCTCTTGGGTCAGGGAACGCCCTCCTCCCTGGAAGTCTCTAGGCAGAGACAGGATTTGACCTTCCTGGCTTCCTGGTCACACAAACCTTGCAGTTGGCCCCCTGAACTGGGACATCACACAGCTCGGGGTAGGCAGATGCTAAGGAGGGAGACAATCATATCCGCCTGTAATCCTGTTACTGGAAATTTCCCCCCAAGGTTCTTTCTGCCCTTTCCCGCTCTTTTCACCAGCGGCTGTCCTGAAGGTTTCTTCCTCGGTTCCACTGACCCAGGCCGGCTGGGAGGTTCACTTTCACCAGATTAAACCAGACTATGAGTGTCGGGTGGCAGAGAGGGACCCTAAAACTCCCCAGAAACAACCCCGGTTTCATGTTCCAATCCTTCCTTCCCTTCCCCCAGGCATTCATGCAGGGTGATCACATACAGTCATGCAGGTTGTACCGGCACAGACAGAGTATAAAAAGCACAATGGCCCCTCATTTACATGCTCTCACCTGTCCTCACCTATGAGGACGCCAGCATCAACCTACAGCTCACCCTCAGAGCCCTGTGCTCTACACCCTGCTCTGACTGAAAGAAGACGAAGGGACTAGTCCAAAAACGTACTTGAAGGACCCATGGACACGGACAACAGTGTGAGGATAGACTATGGAAGTGGGGGTGGGCTGAGTGGATGGGGGATGCAGGGGGAAAATGGGACAACTGTAATAGCATAAACAATAAAACATTAAAAAAAAAAAAAACAAAGACTCAGGGGACTAGGACAACACCCAAGTGCTGGACAGGGGAGGCTGGGACAGAAGGGCAATACGGCAGGTAGGTGGCTTACAGGGGCATCAGGTCACCACTGAAGGGAGAAAGTGGCCAAGAAACTGCTCTACAGTCGGGCCAACTGCTCAAAGTGCAAGCATCAGCCCTTGTGCCCTGTGTGTCCTCGACCAGGAACTGGAGACCGGCCCCCACGCCTGAGGAGCAGCAGACCCTGATGGTCTGTGTAGCCTGCCTGATGAAACGTCTGCTCCATTTACCTGTCCTCCCTCAAGGCGGCTTGCTGTCAACCAAGGCATTTTCTCAACTATTGAGATTTCGCTTCCCAGCCATTGTTGTCAGTTTGGCTCAAATAAACTCGTAAAAATTCTCTGCGTGTTTGGATGTTTCTCATGTCAACATTCACTTGGCGTAATGCAGTGGGATTCCAAACAAGCCCACCCAAGACCACCTTGCAGGCCTGGACCAGTGCTAGGTACCAGCAGGGGTTCACTGGGCCCCATCAGCTTTTTACTTTGCATCTGGTGAACTTGGGTGAGCTTTGCTTGGAATTCCAGACCTCCCTGTTTCAAGGTAAAAGGCCTTGACTTTATCTTAGTCGTTAAAAAAAAAAATACTCGAGGTGGAACTAAAGGTTAAGGGTTGAGAAAACCCAGGCTAAGGATAAGAGGTAACTCAGGACAGAAGAAGCAAAATGGATGGCTGGTTTTTAATTTGGCTTTTCAATTGGAATTGCTTAGTTAGAGTCTGAATAAAGCCTTTTGCTGGATAAATGAAAGTCTGAACTCATTCAGCTCCAAAGATAAGGGGCATTACTCCCTCTAGCTTGAATTTCGGGTGTTCTCAGGGTACTGATAACCTATGTGGAGTGTCAGAGGATATCCCTCATGACATGCAGGACCCACATAGGGAACTTCAACTCAACTGCAATGAAATAACTGGCTTATTTAGGTAACCAAATAAGGTTGGTTACCTAGTGCTCCAGCTGTATTAGACAGTGGGGGAAACGAAGACACATAAGAGAGTAGAGATGACTCAGGAGGTGACAGCCCCTTGGACCTCAACCCATAAGTAGCATTTCAACCCACTAGACAATATCCCTAGAAATTTTGCTGAGACTCTGCAGAGCTCAAAATAAACCTAAAATTATATGGGAAATGTGCCTCCAAAGCCAATAACTCCCGATCCCCAACCTCCATTAATACTCCTGCAGATATACAATTAAGAGGAAGCCTTTACTTGCAAGTACTACAGAAATGGAAAGATTTAACTGGAGGTGATGTCTACTTGTGATAGCCAAAATGGAACCCTTTGGATGCATAAATTAATTTTTTTTGCATGCGCAACTTAGAGAAAGCTGGCTCTAAATTTAAACTACATGAATAGGAAGTATATCTTAATTGGCAATTAGAAGCTTCTGAAACTCACATAAATTATTTTCTCTACAAAAAGTCAATAAGAAAATTTTATAGACTCTCTGAATTATAAAGAAGGCTTCTGAAGCTAGTAAGAGCCAACACCTCATCCCCTCCCCCTTTTACAGCTTCTCCACTGTATCCTTTGCTCTGCGTGCTTCCTTGCCCGGACATGCCCTCTCCCTCCCTTGTTCCACCCCCTTTTATCTCCTCTGTATCGCCTCCACTACCACTCCCTACTGACCTAGGGGACAGTGGGAGCAGAAATTCAGGCAAGGATAATCCAGGAATTCTAGCGACTTCCTTAAGGAAAAGCCAGTCTCAGGCAGAGGGAACCAGTGATTCTGTCTGTGCACCAACTGGACTGCAACAGAATTAAGGGTCTACCTAAGGAGTCCAGGACACTGATGGGTTTGCAAAGGAATTTAACTGTTAGAACACACAACCCTGACTATTCTGACCTATTCCAATTAATACACCTACTGCTTTCTAAGAGAGGAAACAACAGAATTACTAAATAGGCTTCACTGGGAAACTCCCATAGGGGGCTCTATTTATTGTAAACAGCCAGGGCACCTTAAGAAGGACCATGGGAAACTGAAATGGGATTTAGAAAGAGAAAAGAAGCCTGGGGTTGCACGAAGACTATGAGAGGGCAGTCCTCTTCTCCTTACTAATAGTTTAAGAGAAATTAAAATGACCATAAGAGGGACATTACTAAGGTTCTTGTAGATACTTTATTCTGCTCTTAACACACCCAACTCTGTTGCCTTCTCCCTCTCAGTAAAGCTTCTTACAAACAGTAGGAATAGCTAATCAACCAATGCCTGTTCTAAAGTCAGGACCCGTTCCCTTCCGACTCGGGCACATTACAGGGCAATACATATTTTCTAGCTCATCAAATCTGTCCAGATTTGCCTGGAAGGGTGAGCTGCTCTTAAAGGATACGTGATGCCCACGTATCCTTTTTCCAGAAGGATGAAATGTAGTTAGAACTAAATGAATCAGATACTGAACCAATTGGGAAAATAACGATTTCAAAGAGGAAACTAATCTTGATACTGACTGAACGTTTGGTACAGGATATTCTAATGCAACTGAGGCAGGAGACAGCATGGGAAGAACTCTGAGACTGCGCTGCCATTGCTGGCCAGCATCTAGTGTCCTGGTTGCCAGGAAACGCCTTACAGCACTTAAGAAGGATGGATAGTAACAAGGCAGGGAGGAGGAGGGAGACATGTCTCACCCACTGACTCAGCAGTCCTGAGCCTGGTCTGATAATATTGCCAGGTGTTCCAACATCACAAGAAACACCATGCTATCACGGGAGGAGGGGAGTCCTTGAAATTCTACGTATGGTTTCCACTATGTGGGAGAGAAAGCCTTGAAACTGTGCTTTCATCCCAAGGTCTAGACAGGGGAAGAGGAGGGGGTCCACAGTGCCCAAAGAAGAAGCCCATAAAACAGCTTTGGCTAACGGCCGACCTCTGGTCACTATCTGTTTTACGAGGGAGTCCCTAATGCTTACAGAAAGAGCCCATAAATAACTTCGGTAACTGCCTCAACTTTAACTGCCTCCTGTCATGTATATGTTTTACAACAAGATGAACAAATGGGTTCTGGAGCAAGATAAGGATTTGGGTTAACAGACCCCCATGCATACCTAAGTTTGGGTAGTCACGCCCTCCTGGGAAAGCTGGCACCACCTTTATCCACCAATCAATAAGCAACTTCTTTACCCCCGTCCCACCATCTGCATGTGTCCTCAGGACAAAGGACCTGGGCTCTGGCCACCCCTGCCCTTGCCTCTTGTCGCCCTTAGCTTGCCCTGCCCGGAACCTATGCCTTTCTCCCCTGCCTCGGTAAGGCCCATGAGAACGTATTGCTAATAAACCCTGCTTACAAGCTAATAGACTTGCTGATCTGTAATTCTTTACTGCGGTAGCAAGAAGAACAAGGTTTTTCCTGTAGCACAACTTCAGGCCTTTTCCAGTCACAATATCCTTTATTCACAAGCCGGAATTGAGCCCAATATACAAGATTACTTTAAAAGAGAGGTTTATAATTCCATGTGTGAGCCCCTGTAATTTTCCCATCCTTTCAGAAAAAAAAAATGGGAAAGGATGGAGATTTGTACAGAATATGATAGCTGTAAGTACATAGTTATTGCCAAATATCCTGTGGTTCCTATCAGCTGTTTCTAGGGACTGCTGATATTTTTCAGGGATGGATTTATGTAGTACCTTTTTCAGCATTCCTATAAAAAAAGAAAAAAAGACAGAAATACCTCTTTGCTTTCACCAGGGAAGGTCATGAGTTCACTTGGACAGTAAAGCCCCAGGAATGTGTGGAGGGGGGTCCAGCCTATTTGTCTTAGACACTAAAAGCTGATTTGAAAGGTGTTGAATTTTTCAGAGATTCCACTCTAATCCAATATGTAGATGATTCACTTTTCTGCTCTGGAACATATTAACTCCCCAGAGGACACACTGGCCTATCTCACCCACCAGCCACAAAGGCACCTATGATATCGAAGGTCAAGCTCTGATTCTGTTGACCCCAAGTGAGGTACCCTGGTTACCTAATATCTAAAAATGGGCTTGTATGAACTGTGAAAGACTTGGAGGAACAATAATACCCTTTTCTAAAAATGAACAAACAAACAAACAAAAAATAGCTTAGAGGGTTTCTGGGTCTGACTGGATACTGTTACAATTGGATTCCAGACTTTTTATTAATGGCCCAGCCTCCAGATGTCTTGTTAAAATCTAATTGACCTGATCCAATTCAGGGGAACCCAGAAGGAAAACAAGCTATAAAAGGGATTAATTATCTAAAGCTCCCATTCTGGGACACCTTAATTATAAACTTTCTGATCTTTTATACATGGAAATGGAGGAAATACTTTAGAAGCTTTAACTCAAGAACACAGAGGTCACCATGGACCTATAGGATAGTATGGTCAGCAGTTAGAGTCAGTCGCCAAAGGGCTGCCCCCAGCACGGCCGCCATCTCTGCTACGGCCATGTAGGGCAAGCCAGCAGAGTGCACAGCGATGGGCTCTCCTTGGTTTACGTTCCTCATTCTGTGGAATCTCCACTGAGTTCTCATCCCACCAAACCCTTCTGTCAGTCGACTGGCTTTTGCTTCCTGCACCTAATACAGTCTTAGGTTACAGTCTTAATGTTACAGTCTTAACCCAGAAATTTTGCTGCCTTCTTTGCAGAATGAATACGTCCACAACTGTGTTTTGCTTATTGACCACATTCTTTTTCATTTTATTTTTATTTACTTTAGAGAGAGGGGAAGGGTGGGAGAAGGAGAGGGAGAGAAACATTTACGTGCAAGAGAAACATGGATCGGTTGCCTCTCACAGGCCCCCACCTGGAGACCTGGCCTGCAACCCAGGCCTGTGCCCTGACTGGGAATCAAACCAGCCACCTTTCAGCCCACACGCCAGCGCTCAGTCCTGAGCCCCACCAGCCAGGGCACTGACCACATTCTTGTTCCTAGGGCTGCTTCATAGGAAACCCCTCTTGATAATGCTGACTTAATTTGGCTTATAGACGGATCTTTTAGAGATGAACAGAGATGTTACAGAGATGGATATGTGATAACTTCCATGATAGACATAATTGAAAGTTCTTATTTACCTAAATAAGATCTGCTTAAGAAGCTGAGTTAATTGTTCAAACTGAGGCTTGTCAGTTGGCTGAAGATCAAGTAGCCAATATTTACACTAACAGCAGCTACACTCTTGGTACAGCTCACACCTTTAGAACGTTGGAGAAGCAGGGAGGCTTCTTAGCTTTCTCAGGGCAGCCCATAGAGAATGGAAAATAAGTTATAGAATTATTAATGTCATACAAATGGGAACAATTAGCAACTATCAAAATTCTACAACATTCTAAAGCTGCCTCCATGAAAGCGAAAGGAAATCATTTAGCTGATGCTGCAGCTAGTCAAGCCGCATTAAACAGCCAAATTCTCCACACCTGAGAATGCCCCTTGCTTCCTAGTAAATCAATAAAAGACTCTCTTTCACAGTTTCAGTAGATAGCTGCATTAGAGGACAAGAGGGCAACAAAAAGAAGGAAACTCTGACCAGACAAATAGATATGGTCTGGGCCCCATCAGAAACCAATCTTACCTACACTTCAGCATGTACGTGAGCTAACACACTGAAGTCCTAAAAAGATGATTTCGTGGAGTAGACAATATTACTGGAAACCTTTTCCTACTGTAGCTCATAAAGTGGATAGCAGATGTTCTATCTGTCCAGCTATAACCCTGGAAAATAATTCTATGGGTCCCAGGGACATTTCCCCCTCCTTTAGATCCATCTGAGGTATGATCATTGGATTTTATCCAAATGCCACTATGTCAAGAATACAAATATGTGCTAGTTATGATTTGCATGCTCTTCCACTGGGTTGAGGCATTCCCTTAACGTAGGCGAATTAATTCCCAATGGGGGAATTCCCTCTGAGTTACAGTGACTGAGGGACTCATTTCACTGGGCAAACAAAGCAATGCATTTGTATTGGCCTATTCTATGGTATTTTCATTGCATCTATCACCCCAGTACTCTGCACTGATGGAACAGGCAAATGATACAGTTAAAACTCGACCAGGTAAATTTTCAGAAGCTTTTAATTTCCTTGACCAAAAGCTTTCCTTATAGTGCTCTTCAACCTGCAATCAACATCTTTTGGTAAACACATAGCCTTTCTCCTCATTCAGTAATCGCTGGTCACCCTACACATCTAGATGTAGGGACATATGATTCAACTTCCTAAAAGGAGACACTCTGCATTATTATCAAGGACTTATTAACCAGTGTAGAGGGACTGATAAATTAGTAACCAATTCATTTCACAGTGCACTCCCTAGAGACTAAGACCATGGCTTACAACCAGGAAGTTTTGCGCATTGAAAAAGACATCAATTAAAGACACTCTGCAATGTCATTGGAAGGGACCTTATCAAGATGCTTAACCACAAATGAACATCTGCCTCTGTCTCTGCCGCTTGCCCGTCCACCTAACATGGGGATCAAAGACTTCTGTAGGATGGGAAGCTGCCACATCAGAGACAGACAGCTTTCCAAGGCCTCCACAAGGCCCATGTGCCTACAAACTGATGTTGAACTTCATTTGTTTGTCTTTACCTGTCTGCTAATATTAATCATAATAATAATTATACTTGTTCTTTGGGCTTTTCTCAAACCTTGTGTATAGGGCCCAATTGTTAATAATTGATGAAGGTGTAGGTAGATAACTTCTGTATTATCAATACTACTATTTATGGTTTCTCTTGAAATTTAGAAGGAATGTTAGTGCAGAAGGAAGGAAAGGGTTTTTAAAGAGAGGTTAAAAGTAAGCAGTTTGTCCTGATAAGTTGGTTATTTCTGAATGAGTAAAGAGAAACAAAGAAGAACAAGGGAAGTTGTAGAAGATTAGTGGAAAAGGAATATCGAGAAAGGAACTTTATGCATAAATTCTAGAATCTAATTATGGGAAAATGCTCACCCCCAACCCAACAAGGATGACTAACTACATTAATTCGGATGGAAGCTGAACTGCCTGTAAAAACGAAGCCCTCTGTAACTACTGCTGAGGCACAGGAAGTTTCCTTATGAAAATCTTACCGTCCTCCTGGCCTCTAGAATTTTTAGACGGTAATTGTAACTTATACCAATGTGTTCTTACAGTCTTGGCCCTGAATAAGCCTGAAAGCCACAGCTTCCAGTTGCACAACTAGCGGGAATCAGCTGACTAATGAGCAGCCCTGGAGTGCTCCCAATGGGACACAGACAGGCCCTAGGGAGTGGGAACCCATCTCATAGTCAATTGTGAAAGCTGGTGAGTTGTATGGGCACCCTCAAACTATGAATAAGCACTATACTAGATGCAAAACACAGAGAAGTGAGACAGGTAGCAAAGCCTGGATCGTGATAGCTGATAGGTTGAAAATGATCCAGAGTGTTTTCCTTTATGAAGGCCTGTGAGACCTGACTGCCTCCCATTCACCTGCTTTTCGCCTTGGAGAAAAATTCAGCCTTGACTTCCACTCAAGGTTGCTGTCTCGCCCCATCCCCAGTGGTCCATCCTCCAGCAAGACAAACTTTGAATATTAGGACTTCCTAGGAAGGAGTCTTCCTGGCACCTTGGGGCCGCATTATTCAACCAGAATGTTTGTCACCAATGCATCCTGTGGATTGATTTATGACCAAAGGGGAAAGTGTGGATGAAAAGTGACCACAAACTAAGCCTGACAAGCTCAAGGGAGGCCTTCATAGTGGCTTTACAAACTGAGACCTGGAGCAACCACCTAGGATGCTCAGAAAGTAAGACTTCCTAACTAAAAGTGAGTCGTGGCAGACAGTCACATCCTAGGCCATCCTCCCAGACAATGGGCAGTCTTCACCTTCACTGAGCCTGTCTGTTGTCTTTTTGCACCCAGGATAACCGATCTGTAGCATGCCAGGGTAATTTCCATTCTGCACACCCATCAGGGTGCAACCTCCCACCAGAGCGGGAGACCACGGAGCCCTTCGTTGTTATTGTCATCGTGTTAATTGTTAACTGTCAACTACCCTGTACCCACCAGTGTAAAAGAATTATGTGTCTATTCATTTGACTTTTTATCCAATCCCAGAGATTCCCCTTTGCCTTCTCCCCTCTCCCTAACCTACCACCAGTGGATTTCATGTAACCCCCTTCCACCTCCTCCTTTGACTGCAATGTATAAAATAAGGTGCAAAACGCCACTCTGACAGCAAACTCTTAGGGTCATAATCTTAGCGTAATAATTAAAATGAAAATGTGCATACTCTATGACCCAGAGATCCCACTTCTGGGATTTGGGATGAAATAGAGATACTAGTATGTGAAGACACATGTGCACGAATTCCTCCTGCAGCTTTGCTTGCAATTTCAACACCCATGAACAGGGAGTGGTTAAAGAAGGGATGCTACCTAAAATATATGCTGTGGGGTTCTCTGAAGCTCTTTGAAAGAATGGGAGAGGTCCGCATCTACCCCTGAAAGTTTGCCCCTGGTTCACCAGTTAGAAGAAAGAAGCAAGTTGGAGTTGAATGGAGCTCAGGAGGGCACTCCAGGCAGGTGGAGCTGAGCTGTGGCCCCGCTGTGCCAGGAGCTGGGGAAGTAGTCCAGCCAAGAATACAAGACCACCCCACCCCCATTCTCTGAGGAGTCTGGGACCCCCAGAGCCTGATCCTCCTCTTCTCCAAGGTGGCCAGGCCAATGGGTGAGAGAACTCACCTTGGGGTGGTGCCAGGCGGTGTGGGGCCTCCTGAGTGTGGCTGGTTGGCTCTCCCACCTGAGAGACAGAGGGGAACAGGGGGAGGAGCAGGCAATGAGCAGGGCATGAACTGGACTTAGCCGACAGCATTTCCTCTGCCACCTGGACAGGAAAAGTGACACCGCTAACGTTACCGCTGTCTGGGGCTTTGGAGTCCAGTGCATTAGCAAAAACACAGACCCTGCCATCAGGCAGTCCAAACCCAATGCAGTCCATTAGACACAGCTCACAGCCCTCCAGCTCCCATGGGGTCCCACTGTGAGTCCCTTAAGATCAAGTTTCCAAGAGCTTCCCTTCTCCCCCAGGGTCCTGACTTGCACCTGGTATTCTCCCCAGTGGCCCGGGATAGGGGTGGGGATGGGGGTGGAGGGGTCTTAGCTCCCCACACTGGCTGTGTGGCTCATGGACCGGCAGCAGCACCAGGATTCCGTAGACAGCCCGGGTCAGAGCCTGCATTTTTACAAGATCCCTGGGGGTTCTTATGATCATCTGAGTCTGAGGTCTGAGTCTGAGGGGCAGTTGCAGGATCCCAGGCCCTCTGAAGGGGCTCTGGTCATGGAAGTGGTGTGTGAACAAGTCTTTTCCTTGTAAATACTGATAGCTTTCTTTTTCTTGATTTTGCTTATTTATTTTTAGATAGAGGGGAAGGGAGGGAGAAAGAGAGGGAGAGAAACATCAGTGTGTGGTTGCCTCTCCCGCACCCCATACTGGCACCAGGCCTGCAACCCAGGCATGTGCCCTGACTGGGAATCAAACTGACAGCCCTTTGGTTTTCAGGCTGGGTGCTCAATCCACTGAGCCACACCAGCCAGGGCAAAATACTAAGAGCTCTGTGGCTGCACTTGGCTGAGTGGTTATGTTGGCAGGCTCCTCCCCTGTCTCTTTTATCATCTTGTCAAAACGTTTCTTCAGAAGCAGGTGGAGGGAGAGAAATCCCATCCTAACCCACTAAAAATGTAGGAAGGGAAAGGGGAGGAGAGGAAAAGAAAGAAAGAGAGAGGGAGGCAAGGAAGGAGAGAGGGAGGGAGCCGGGCGTGAGCACAGCTTGTTCAGAGGAACCAGGCTGCAGGAAAGGGTCCTGCACCTTCCCCATCCACTTCTCCGTTTTCTGTCCTGAAAAATCATCCCAGTGGTTCCCTTCTTGGTTTTCCACATGACTAAGCCCCACGGGTCTCATCGAATCATACCCCGGGCTGCCTGGCTGCCTCTCCCCAGTTCCTCCAGCCCCGGCAGAACCCAGCACCGGCGCAGACCTGAGCACACCGCCCACCCCCCCAACATTTCTTCCCCCACCCCCACACCAAGGAGGGTTCTCCTGGTGGCCCGGCCGAATGTGGGGGCTGGCCTGGGGTCTCCAGGCGCTCACAACATGGAAGGGTCCGTCCGGCTCCTGGCCTGCTTGGTATGCATCCTCCCGATGGGTGAGTCTCCCACTCTTCTCTCCGGCCCCTGCTGAGGACAGAACAGGGGCTCATAAAACCCTTGGCACAGTCTTCTCTCCTTGAACTCGAAGCAGCCGGGTTTACCCACAGCCTCCGGGCCTGTGGAGGACGAAGAGCTGCACTTTGGGAGGTGGTGGTGACAGAAGTTCAAGTCTGGGCTTTGTCTTGGGAAAGTGACAGAGGCAGACCCCTGACTTCTCTGGGCTTCGGCGTGCCCACGTGTAGAAAAGCCACCTGGCCCTCCCATTGCTGGGAGTGTCCAGGGAGATGATGGGCCAGGTATGGGGAGGACAGTCCGGGCTCTGAACAGACTTTGGGTGCTCTGTCCCCCAAGTGTTTCGTGTCTAGATGGGCAGACACAGGCAGAGGGGAGGACAGCACATGGAGGTCTGGGGTCAGGATGGGGATGAGTTCACGGGGGAAAATGAGTGGGTGGCAGAGGGCACCCCACCCTCCCAGCAGGAACCCCAAAGGCTGAGTGGAAACTCTTTGTGGCAGGCTTGGGTAACAACGACACCGGCGTCATTTAGCTCAGTGAGTTAGTGTCCGGGGAAACAGTGTGTCTCAACGACTGATCAGGGACCATCTGCATCACAAACCCAGAGGACGGGGCCTTTGTTACAATGCAGGCACTTCAGCTCCACCCCAGGCCTGCGCAGTCACATCACCAGGCAGCAGAGCCCAGGAATCTGCATTTTCAGCCACCGTCTTGAGCGATGATGGTGGTTGGTGCCACTGAGGGCAACTGGGATAAATGTCAGAGGCCATGCTCTGAGCCCCTCTGGCCAGGCCCCTTGACCCCAGCCCGAGACGCCCTTCCCGTGACTGCTGGACACAGCACCCGTCCCTCCGTGTGCACGGCCACTGCTGTCACGTGCTGCGTGGTGACTTCGCTGACATCGTGCCTTCAGGTGTCAGTCGACAGTCCTTGTGTGGGGTCCCGTCCCCAGGACTGGAGGATAAACTCCCAGTCCCTCGGGTCCTTTCCTTCTTCTCTAGCAGAGTCCAGTCAAAGTCAGGTCTGGGTTGAATAGAAACAGGAAGTGCCCACAGAGCTCCAAGCGCTGGCACTGTGATTAGTAACGCACGTGGGCCTCAGCAGCTGTGAGAACGGAACTCCCCTACTCCCTTTCCACAGATGCAGAAACAGGCCCAGGGAGCTTCGGGGAATGGCTGAGGGTGCAGCTGAGGGGAGAGCCCGGCTGTGTGTCACCCTAGACGGGACCCCCTCACTGCCCGCTGTCCCCTGTGGTGGGGGCTCCTGGGGAGAGGGCTTCTTTGTCTCCCGAGTTGACTTAACACAGCCATCTTTTTGGCTGCTTTAAGGCTGGGTCCCACATAGAGGGCAGGGGCTGGAGGAGAGGACCCTGCCCAGGCCTGGGGCAGATAGGAGAGAAGCAGGTCAGGACCTGCGTGTCCACGTCAGACACGGCTTTGAACCCTGGCTCTGCTATTTACTAGCGGCGAGGGCCTGGGCAAGTGTCCTAACTTCTCTGAGCCCCCGTACAGCGGGGTGCCCGCCACCTCGTAGTGGTGTTGTGGAGGACAATCAGGTCATGGAAGGAAGGCCCCCAGCGCGGTCCTGGCCCTCAGCGGTTGTGCAATCAACGGCAGTGAAATGTTGCTGAAGTCACGTGGCTTCAAGAGAAGCTAGGTATGGGGGCATTTTTGTTTTGGTTTGTTTTTCCCGTCTCTTACGAGGGTCAGCTGCTGTGAATTGGTCAACTCAAGATCTAGAGGAAGCAAGCATATCATGTGTTCAAGGGCAAAACCTGAGGGGCACAGACGCCCCAGCTGTGGGTCGAGATCACTCAGAAGGCCGGGCCACGTGTATGAGCCACATGGGGAGGAGACCCTTTTCTTTGTATAACAGCAGCCTCCCTGCTAATACTCAGAGGCCCGTAACCAGGGTGAGCAGGGCCTCACTTCCTGAAACCCCTCTGTGATGTTCAGCTGTGAGCCCCTCCAGGTGGCCCCAGGACTGAGCAGGAGGCCCCTGGGCCGGGCTGGGCTTGGCTGCAACGTGGGAGCCCAAGGGGCGGCATAAGATCCACCTCCCTGAGTCACATCAGCCACATTGCTCTCCACCTCTCTGAGCGTGGCGTCCAGGGCAGGCCATCGGCAAAAGCAAAGTGGGATGAGGTTGTCCCAGGAAATCCCCCTCCACTTTCCGTGCCCTTCTCCCTCCTCCCTGGGTCTCCCACCCACAGTACCCAGGGCTCTGGGCAGCCCCTCAACGCCCCCGGGTCCCCACACACTCTCCCTTGTCTTTCCTCTTTCTCTCCCTACAAATCTGCTTTGAAAAAGTGGGAGATGCCAGGGAAGGTGACAGGTGGGGAAAACAGGGGTCCCGGAGCTCTGACCATGAGGGTGACCTTGCAAACGTCCTTCGTCGGTCCACAAACCTGATGAGCAGGTCCAGCGATCACAGTAGCTGTCATCCTCCAGGGCCTCTGTGACAGACCTTTGCAGGGCAGCTCACTTACTCTTCGCCACAACCCTTCAAAGTGAGGACCCCTGTCCCTGTTTTAGGAAGGTCAGGTGACATTCTGGGATGTCACAGCCCAGAAGTGAACCGGTGTCTTCTGCGTGCAGCCTGCCCTTTGCAGCCCCTACGTGCAGGGGTGGTGAGCCTGGGACAGACCTTGGTGCCCAGAGGAATTAACGGGACCATCTCTGAACCACTGCAGAAAAACAAGCTGAAAACATCCGAGGATCGCAGGCGTCACCTGAGGGTGTGGGGTTGCTTATGCAGGACACAGGTAAAGGTCGGGGAGGTAGTAGGCAGCTGTTATGGGTCTGGGAGGACATGGAGGGTTTAGTGAGCCAGGACGCTGCTTCTGCTCCTGGTGGCCACTGTGTCCCGTAGCCTGAGGGAGAAGTTTTACCCAGAGAGAAGGAGGAGTGAAGGGGAACAGGACCACCTGTGGAGGCTCAAGGGCACGGGCAGGCACAAGATAACTCGGAACTCCGAAGAGCAGCATCCTTTGGGGGACACTGGCCCCAGGACAGAGACCCCGAGTCTCAGTCAGCTCTGGCCAGCAGGCCACTTGCAGCCAAATGGCCAAGGAAACAAGGGTATAAGGTGCAGCCAGGACCACCCTGAGGGCAGAAGGATACCAGCAGGCCCTGCATTCACAAGCCCCAGTACCTCAACCCTTCCCTAGAACCTTCTGGATCTGCTTCTCAACGAAGAAAGGAATTCCTGCTTCCGCTCCCTCCTCCCCTCCCTGGACCCCACCCCTTTCTCCTCGTTTCTCCGCTGATTACCTGTCTGGACAACTGTAGTGGCAAAGGCAAACAGAGGGGCAGCGGAGAACTGGAAGGAGGTCAACGTTCCCCAGCTCAACCCACACATCTAACTGGTGGGGTTTGGTGGCCCAGATGAACATCTCTCCCTGCCCCCAAAATACCCTCTACTGACCCTCCAGGTGGCATCGTGCCTGAGAGGCCGCCATGGGAGTCATTCCCTGAGAACACCCCGTTGACGTGCTCAGATGTCCCTGAGGAGGGCGGCCCCCATACCAGAGTGGCTGCCTGTCAGCTGGTAATGTCGGCCATCCTGGGAGCAGCACAGCGGACCTCAGAGGGGCCCGGCGCTGAGGGCCACGAGGCCCTCCCTCCAGAGGTCCACGCTAACTGCCCACCTGGCGTCATCGTCCCCCCACTCCCAAGTTCATGACTCATTTCCTCCAGAAAATGTCACAGAAAACCCACCCAGCAGGCCTAACTCCTGACAAAGCACCATTCTGTGAGGGCACCCACACTCACTGACCATTGTCCCACCACGACCACCTCGGATCACTTTCCTGTCCGTGACCCACAGACAGCAACTGCCCACAATCCGTGATGAGACCGATCAGCAGTTCTCTCTATAGTTAGCACAAGCACAGCAGCACAGAGCGCGCCACACGTGACCCGCAGAGAGGCTCCCGGGCACCCGCCTGCTTCCCTCCTCCCCGAGGAGCTGGTGGAATTCTGTGGTCAGTGGCAGCCAAAGCCAAGGTTTCTATTTCTGACCCGTCCAGACGCCCTGCTGCCCGCCTAGGCGCCCTGCTGCCCGCCCAGGCCTTGCAGACAAGCACGGGGCTTTGGGAGGGTGAGTCCAGGGTGAGTTGACTGCCCCTTGGTTGAGTCAGGATGACGGCGATGATGAAGCAGGGGTGGGTGCCCAAGGCTGCAGCCCGCCCTTCCCCGCTGAGCACCAGTGGCCGTGGGGGCGCCACGTGGAGAGTTTGGGAAATGCCGGTGTGGGACGACCATAAGGCTCGGGTGCAACTGTCCCAGTAGCTGAGTGCTCTGGATGCCTGATGGCTTATTTTTAAGTCTTTTAATTTAAATAGACATCTTTCTAAAATGCTTTACTTCCTTATCATTTTTATCCAAATGTCATTTTCAGAACAGACTGAGACCAGAGAACTACGGGGACTTGCCTAAAGTCACAAAGCCGGGGTCAGTCTAGCCGGGGTCAGTCTAGCCAGGGCCGTAGCCCCAAACAGACTCCTGACCACCCCGCCCCCACCTGGGGGCACACCTCACGTGGGGATGAACCTCCCCAAGGTGACTCGGGTCACAGCCGTGCACGCTGCCGCACAGCCTGCCGCAGCCTCACGATGCCTGAGGGCCCCTGTCCTTCCTCGGCCTTCAAATGGCCTCTGTGCTGTGCTTTAGGCAGTTCTGTCCTGAGGCGTCTTTTCATCGTTTTTACTGGATCCTTCCTCCGGACTGAACGTCAGGTGGCCTTTCTGGCTGCTTCCAGTGGGCCCGCAAACGGAATGCACTTTCCAGCTATTCACTCCACATTCCCCTGGGCTGGATGCCCACCAAACAGACTTGCTAGAATTGTGTGTATGTGAAAAACCAACAGTGGCTGAGCGGTGGCCAGCCTACAAACATACCAAGGACCACTCATTGTCACCATGACTGCATCCCCAGCACCCTGCTCAATGTCTAGCACACAATAGACCCTCCACGACTATCTACTGAGTAAATAAATACGTGAATAAATGACTAGCTAGCAAGTGAGTTTAGGGCAGGGACTGGGCGATTGTATTTCCTGTGGTCTAAGACGCCAAATGGAGCCGCCATGGTTTGATGTCCCGGTAGCAGTGTTGTAACCGTCCACCCCACCCCCCGCCGCCAGCCCCGCACCCCGCCCCACACCCCCTGGGTTGCACACCCACAACCACTGGTCGGCACACTCCACCCTACCCCCTGCTCCTACTCCCTCTGCAGTGCCTGTGAACAAAGGGAGCTGACAGTCATCCAGCCTTCGCTCAGTGTCAGGCACCGGGAAGTACATTTGCGATCTCCTTCAACCCTCAATCCTATGAAGAAGGTATCATGTCGCCCTTTCTGTTTCAGAGGAGACCGAGACTGGGACATTAAGTAGCAAACTTGTGCAAACATCTCCTAGTAAGTGAGCCCAGAACAGTTCCACACACGGACTGGAATTTGATACACGTCTGATGAAAGAATACCCACCAGTAAAATTGTTCCTGGGACCTGGCTGTGCCAAAGCTGAAATGCTTTCCGCTGGGTCCTGTGGCCACCATGGAGGGGAGGTATTTTGGACAATGGGAAGAATGTGGGCTTCCTGTTGACCCCAGAGGTTGACAGATCTGAGCTAAGGAGATTAGAGGCCCTACTAGAAGGGATCAGTAACTCCAGTTCAGAACTTTCCCCTCCCCACTCCTTCCTACCCCTCGAGAGGCAAGAGACCTGCATGAGCTGCCAGAGGGGATGGTAAACAGCACAGGATGCTGGGAGCTTGGATTGCTGCCAAAGCAAATGCACGTGCTCCCTGGGCCATTCCTGCCAACGTGAGTACCCTGGGAGGATTCATTCAACGGTCTGTGAGAGAGTGCGTTCAGCAGGCAAACGGGAGACACAGGTTCCTGCCCGCCAGCACCAGCCCTGCAGTGAGCCAAGATGGTAACGCTTGGTGAAAGGGTCTCTGGGTGTCCCCTCTGCTCATTCGGCAAAATGCCCCGGGCAGGGAGGGACCACCCTCCGTATCACACTTCCTGGTGATTCCCAACTGGGCTATCATCCTCAGGAAACACAATGTAGTAATTAATGTAGGGCAAGGACAGAGCGTGACCTACTGACGGGGAAGCCTTGGCTCGGCTTCTGGTCGGTCACGTGACCTGGCACTTTCCGAGCCCCAGTTTCCTTTCTCTAAAAAGGGGCTAATGACAGTCCCTTATCCCCCGTGCCCAGCATCCTCTCTGCGGATGTCCCCAACTCCTGGTGTGACCCTGCTGTCCCCCTTTGTCTAGACTGCCTTCAACCCACCTCAAGACTCAGTAACACCCTACTCCTTTCTGAAGGCTCTGCTGCAATGGCTTCTCCTCTCTCACGGGTCCTCCACTCCCTGCCTGCCCAATAGCTGTACGGTGCCGCTCCCCCCACACCCAGCCGTCCTGCCCACCAGATCACCCTCCCTTCTGCTCTGTCACAGCAGTTTCATTACTTACTAGGTATGTGGCCTGGTGCTGTGCTGGGCAGTAACAACACAAGGATGACTATGTGCATGTGGCCCCTGCCCCCTCCCCACCCCCCAGAGCTTCTGGGTACCTGGGTGAGACGCGCAGAGAACACACGACGCCCATGCAGAGGAAGTACCTCTGCCAGCCCTGGGGCACAGCGTTGGGGTGCCACACCCAGGCCTGGGGCTCTAGGAAGGCCTCTTAGCGACTGCAGGAACTCAGAGGAGACCTGGGCATGGCCAGGAAGGAACTGGTAAAAGGGCCTGAAACCATGTTCAGACAAAGGGAACATTGTATGGCTCATAAGAGCACCTGGCAGGCAGTAATTATGTGTAATTATGTGTTCCCAGATCCTCCTCCCTTTCTGAGCTGTGAGCTCCAGCAGGATGGTAAATTACTGTTTGATCTTTGTAACCCCTCTCCTATCCCAGTGCCTGGCTTAGAGTGGGGACGTGTCCAATAAAGGTTTGCTAACTGATGAATTCACAGTAGCAAACGGTACCTGGGGCATCTGGGATGCCTGTGAGATGCAGGGGGTCAGGGAGGCTGCAGTCACAGAAGGTGGGAAATGCAGGGAAACTGAGGCAGGAGCTGAGTCTCCAGAACCGGGAGATGCTTCCTGCATCTGGTAGTACTGATTGAACCAGCAAAACCTTCAGAAAGTGTTTCTCAAGTTTGGAACTAGGCCCTTTGATTATTATTAACAACTGAATGAGCAAGCTCATGCTCGAGGTAATTGTCAAGTCCTCCATTTGAGTTCAAAAGCACAATTCTACTTGTCCAGAAGAAAAGAGATTTGCCTTAGAAGCAGATTGGGGGGGAGGGGGAGTGTGGTTTTCTTTGATTGCAAGCTCAGCACAAGGGCAAAGTGAGGCTATATGCAAGGCACAGCTCACACAACCTGATTCAGACCACACTCCCCTGGTCCAGCACACCTGGAGCATACATCTGGAGCCCCAGGTCAGGACACAGCACCGCAGGGGAGTACTGAGCAGGCAGTGAGGGTGGGGAGGGGCGGCAAGGGGGACTGGGACTTCCACCAAAAAAGGGAAGGCTGCATGGGCCCCTGATAGGCATGATGGGATCCCAGAAAGGCCCTCCCAGGGAGGGACTGCGCAGTGCTCCACAGAGCAGTGGTGGTCACGTGGGGGTGCAGGCCTGGATTCCGTGCAGGAGGAATGCTCTGACCTGTATGTAGGTGATCCACAGATGGGATGGGCTCCCTAGAGGATGCTCTGCCAGCAGAGAGGATTTCTGCCAGGGCATGAGGCATGCTACCCCGAAGAGTGGAGAGCACTGGACTTGGAGTCAGAAGAGCTGGGTTTCTCCCACCTTCTGCCTGTGTGACTCTGGGTCTTCATTTTCTCATCTATAACAATATCTGCCCTGCTTTTCTCCCCTGAGTGTTTTGAGGGTCATGTGACTTGCTGTACATGAAAGAACTACGTCAACTGCAAAGCCCTTTGGATACACAAAGGGCTGCTATATTATTCCCTCTAAATACTCTTTTTGTGAACTGCACCTGGGCGTGAACTGCACCTGGGCACTAGCTGCTAAGCCTGCCCTCCTTCCCTGTGGAGGCACAGGCCCTGGCCTGGCCCTCCC
The DNA here is from genome assembly GCA_028533065.1 of Trachops cirrhosus. Taxonomy (NCBI): domain Eukaryota; kingdom Metazoa; phylum Chordata; class Mammalia; order Chiroptera; family Phyllostomidae; genus Trachops; species Trachops cirrhosus. Next base: position 17,957,378 of record CM052547.1, on the reverse strand, counting down.
AGGACCAGCACTGACAGCCAGCCACCCACCCAGCTCGCCCCCCTGTCAAAGCAGCACACATTCAGACACACAGGCAGCAACTCGCCGGCCCTTCTGGACCTTCACTTGACCACACTTCAGAGGCTCACAATGCAGGAGGCGAGGAAACCGAGTCCAGAGGTGCTTGCACAGAGTAAGGAGGCAGCATAACCGCTCACCACGCTTGGCCTCCAGCTCCCTGCCTGGGCACCAACCTCTTCTGAAACCCACGTGGGTTGACCTGGATTCTGGAGTGACCAACTTAACCACATTAGCTTCAAAACATATATCACCGCCTCCCAGGCCTCAGTTTCCCCTCTGTGAATGGGACTGCTTCACCCTTGGATGGGTCCCCAGGTCCCAAGCCTTTAGTACGGTAGAATGCTGCTGTGAAATAGGCAGTTTTGGCTTTAAATGCTGGTTTTGCCTCATCCTAACTGTGTGACAGGCAATTACTCCACCTCTCTGTGTCTCAGTTTCTTAACATGTAACCCAGGGGTAATTATGTTTGTCTCTAGGATCATTTGTGAGAACTAAAAGAGATACTACCGGGAACTCGCTCAACACAGAGGTGCACAGTAAGTGCTTTTATTATCCTCACTACCATGGAGGTCTTCGGACTCTATAGCAACCACAGAAATCCCAGGACTTTTTTGTAGCAGAGCCGGTGATGGGTCACTGGGCCTGTAGGGGAGATGGGATCTCGGGGAGGGAGAGACGCTAATAGTCCCAGGAAAGTCGGGGAGGCTCCAGGAACCTGGCCAGTCAAGGGAGTCAAGGTCCCTTGAGATGCTTCTCTAGTCACCTGGTGGGTTATCAGAGCCCCCTTCGCCGGGGGAGGGGTGCTTCCTGAGTCATGGGGTTTGTGGGAGGGGGCGATTCTCGAGTCCTGGGGTTTTCAGTCTTTCGGGGTGCTTCCCAAATTCTGGGTCTCCAGGGGTTCCCTCCGGAATTCTGGGCTTGGGGGCGCGCAGCCGGCCGGGCCGCGGAGCGGGTAAGACTGACGCGCCGCTCCCGCAGGTGCCCCGGCGCAGCGCTGGTCCATGCAGGTGCCGGCCGAGGTGAGCGCGGCGGCGGGCGAGGCGGCCGTGCTGCCCTGCACCTTCACGCACCCGCACCGCCACTACGACGGGCCGCTGACGGCCATATGGCGCGCGGGCGAGCCCTACGCGGGCCCGCAGGTGTTCCGCTGCGCGGCGGCGCGGGGCAGCGAGCTCTGCCTGACCGCGCTGAGCCTGCACGGCCGCTTCCACCTGCTGGGCAACCCGCGCCGCAACGACCTCTCGCTGCGCGTGGAGCGCCTCGCCCTGGCCGACGAGGGCCGCTACTTCTGCCGCGTCGAGTTCGCCGGCGATATCCACGACCGCTACGAGAGCCGCCACGGAGTCCGGCTCCGCGTGACCGGTGAGCTCGGCGGCGGGGCCCGGGGCTGCCGGGGCGGAGGGCTTTCCTTCCTCTCCGCCCTCCCTCCCGCTCTGGGGAGGGGGCTGCTTCCTAGGGGCCGGGCACTGCGCCTGCCGCTAGCACAGGAAGGGCATCGATACACACTTCTTTCTCCAGAGCGGGGCTCTCACCCTTGGCTGTGGTTACCGGCAACCTGGGCCTTTGTCAAAGATGCAGAATCCCGGCCTGGGAAGGGCTGGGTGGGGCCTGGGAGTGGGCATTGTGACGAAGCTCTTAGAGAGTGAAAGTCCCCAGAAGCTCAAAGTCTAGGGGAGAGAAGAATTAGTAACCCTACGTGTGGCAAGGACTGCCAAGAGGTGAGTGCCGTGTGCCCTGAACAGCAGCCGCACCCCCTGCGAGGTGCCCAGGTTGCCGCAAGATGTGGAAACCAGGGTCCCAGTCCCCAGGGCGGCGGTTCTCGGCCCTGGCTGCACACTGACAGTGCCTGTCGAGCTTTAAAAAGTCCTGGATTCCCTGCTATGGAGCAGGGAGGGGCGGGGGCGGGGTGTCCAGGAGGAGTTCTGGGTTCGAGTCTGGCTCTCCCAAGAACTTCTCAAGTGCCCTTGGGCGGGCTAGACGGCCCGAGCGCATTCCAGTGTCTTCCCAGAGTTGGCACCTACCTAACACAGGACCGCGGGTTCAGTGAATCAGTCTCAACTCTAGCTCCCGGCAGGTCGTCCGGTTGTGGGAGGTGCCCCTGAAATCCTACCAGCAGGCTGCCACAACAATAACCACCACCTACATATGCGAGCACTTCCTATGGGCAGGCCCTAGTCCAAGCATCCCACAGTAGTAATTTGGCAAATCTTCTCACCACCCCTATAAGTGAGTGGTTCCCATTTCACACACGGAGAAACTGAGGCACAGCAGCGGAATAGTTTGACACCTGCCCTGAGACCCAGGCAGCCTGATGCCCACTCCCTCTTTTCCGCATTCCTCCCACCTGTTCCAACTTCCTGGGCCACTCAAGGGGACAAGGAAGGGTAACCTTCTCCTAGTCTGCCGTATGCACACCCTCTGATAGTGGTTCCCGCTCTCCCGCACACCCCGCCCCGCCCCCTTCACTGCCTCCCACAGCTGCCCCGAGGATCGTCAATATCTCGGTGCTGCCGGGTCCCGCGCATACCTTCCGCGCGCTCTGCACGGCTGAAGGGGAGCCTCCGCCCGCTCTAGCCTGGTCTGGCCCAGTTCTGGACAACCTCTCGACTGCCCGGCCGGGCCCGGGTCAGGGTCACGGCCACCAGGTGACCGCCGAGCTGCCCGCGCTCGCCCA
>CM052547.1:17877884-17954144 GCA_028533065.1 Trachops cirrhosus | reverse complement strand
GCCGCCCTGCCTCCAGCCTTCAGTTGGTGTCCAGGCCCTGTTGAGTCAGCCACCCCATCTCTCCTTCCTGCCCTGCTGGGCTGTGGTTTGGGAAGTCGAGGACCCCCACTTCCTGCATTGGGTGATCAGCCAACTTCCTCTCGTCCACAGGCCTCAGGCCCAGGAGTCCAATTATGAGAATTTGAGCCAGATGAGCCCCCGGAGCCTACGCACAGCCACATGTTCACCCTAAGGAGCCCCTCAGCCACAGGCTCCACCTGTGCACCGTGAGTTGCAAAGGTCAATGTGAAGCTTGGCTGGGGCGGCCCTTCCTGGCTTTCGGGCACCATGGCAGCCGCTCTAGGGACTCAGGACCCCACTCACAGGGGCTCAGTGGTCTCGTACACGGACATCCGTCTCGGAGCTCCTGCAGCATTACGTCAGTGGGGCCAGCATTTTGAAAGAGTGCGTATATGTCTGAGCATGCGTGAGCTCCAGTGTGAAGCTTCCAGAAGAGCCCCTCTTGCTTTTTCTTGCCTGGAACATCACAGTAAAGCAGGCAGGACACTGGTCATCGCATCTCAAGGCCAAGACTCCATCTTGACTCTGTCGCCAACTTGCTGTGTGGCCCAAGGCCCTTTTTTTTCTCCAGAGGACCTGGTCTCAGTTCCTCCACTGTGGAGTGTGGACAGTGATATTCTCCCCTCCTGGCTGGTAGGACTGTCGGGGTCTGAGGGTCCCAGGGCCTCGGGGGTACCGGGCTATCTGCAGAGGTGAGGGCTGTTACAGGCTCTCCTCGCAGAGCTTCCTTGGGAAAGGCAGAGTTCTTGGCCATGTGGCGCCCACAGCGGCCTCGCTGAGAACATGAGTTCCAGCCAAAGAGCAAGTCTGAGGCTGGGGCTTAGGGGCTGGGGCCGTGCAAACCTGTGGTGCCAGGAAGAGCAAATCAGCGGCGAGGAGGAGCCTGGTGCTTCTGCCCCGGTGTCTGCTGTCTGCCCTGTGAGTGCCCCACCCTCTCCGCCCACCTTTTACCCCATCAGCAGCTCTACACTGCCTCGAGCCGGGACTCCTGGGAAAAGGAAACGAAACACCCGTCCTCTCAAAGCACCTGGAACCCACTGTCCTCACGGTGGGGAAACCTCGGAAACGTCTAGGCAGTGGGATCCCCATGGACGAAGCAGCTGCAGCTCCCACCTCTCTCTAGGACCTGCACCGCCCACCCCCCTCAGGATGTAGAGTCCAAAAGCACCAGCAGTTTCACCGCTGGCCCAGTCCTGCCAGGCTGACTTGGGAGGGTTCTGCCTTCCATATTCACGCCTCAGCGTGACCCTGACTGCTTCAGCTCCCGCAGTGCCTGAGACCCGGGGAAGCTGGCCAGAGGAAGGAGCCACAGAGCTTGTCCCCCAGGGGACTGAAGAGGCAATGGGAACAAACTTTCTTCCCTTCAGAACTTCTCCAAAGGCTGGAATGGTAACCTAGAGAGAGCACGGGGACCTCTCTGATGCTTTCCTGGAAGACAGCCTGAAGGGTGAGAGACCTTTACAAGTTAATACCAGGGCAGTGGGTTATGAGGCTGCCCTCTTTGCCAGAGCCTTCGCCAGGGCAGGCGGGTGATGGTGGCTTGTGGAGCCTGAGCTGTTGAACCGTCAGAGGAATTGGCATTGTACCTCCTTACAAAAGATACTCTGGGGCACCTCAAGGGACAGTCAGTCCCGTATCAGCAGAGAAGGAGTGAAGGACACGGGATCATGTGTCTTGGAACCTCTGCCTGGTCCTCAAGGCCAGCTTCACAGACAAGAATAATAGAGATAAAAACTATTTCTTATGTATCTGCTGTGTGCTAGGAGTTGGGCCGAATGTTTGGGGGTACAGCAATGAGTAAGACATGCGTTTCAGGCCGCGGTAACAAGCCAGCCCCCAAATCACAATGGCCGAAGGCAGTCGGGGTTTATTCTCACCGCGCTAGCTGCCATCACAGAGTGGCAGGGCAGCTTTGCCCGCTGAGCTTACTTAGGGCTCCACCATTTCTAAGGCTGTGGAGGGCTCGGCTGGAGATGAAAAGAAAGCTCTAGACAGGGTCTCCCATTTGTCATTGTGGTCTACTGGCCAGAAACAGCCACATGTCCCACTCACCCTCGAGGGGCTGGGCGGTGCAGCCCTGCACTGTGCCTGGAAGAGCAGCCAGAAGACTTGAGGACTGCCTTGAGACTCCACAGTTAGTGGAAAGTCATGTAAGGGCAACAGCGTGCTGGGGTGCTATGGGAGTAGCACATAAAAAAGGGGGTGACTGGCCCAATCTTGGGAAGGCTTCCTAGAGGAGGAGACATGGGAAGGGTACACATTAGCCATGCAGAAGGGGAGAATGGAGGTTGGGAGATAGAAAAGACGGACATTAGAAGCAGAAGGGGCAGTCTGAGCAAAGGCCAGGTGGTCAGACACAGCACGATTAAGTGATTGACAGTTCCAGAGCCCGGGGTAGGGGCAGGGTGGCTGGAGCTGGAGCTGCAGCAGGGGCCTCCAGCCCCCACAGCAACAACAGCAGCAGAAGGGAGTCAGGGCACCCGAGGGGCTGCGCCCGTGCTGGCTTCCCGTTCTGCTTCAGCATGGCTGCTCTCACCTGTCTGAGCGCTGCACCTGCTCCGGCCCCACAATGCCCTGGGGCTGGGTTTCCACCGTGGAACACTGGGCACTGGGAGCAGTGTTTCCCCAGCGGGTCCCAGGGGTCCTGAATCAGGAACAGCTGAGGGGCTTGCCCAGCTCCCCATCCTGTGCACCTCCCCGACTTCCTGAATCACAGGCTCTGAGGGTGGGGCCGGAATTTCACACCAACCCTCCAGGCGATTTTACCCTCACTTTGTTTCATGATCGTTTTCAAATCACACACCCCAAGCTGAAAAAGTAAAATGACAACCCAGGTACCACTGGCCCCATTCAGCAGTTACTGACATTTTGCCGTCTTTGCTAATATTAGCACGCCCAAGTGTGTGCGTGTGCGTGTGCGTGTGTCTGGCTGAACTGTCTGTGAGTGAGCTGCAGACATCACAGACTTCGCCCCTAAAGACTGTGTCATCTGAGGACCAGAGCATTCTCCTCCATAACCTCAACATCTTTATCACATTTGAGAACATGAGTAATTCAATAATAGGGTCTTACAACCCACGTCCATATTCCCCAAGGGCGGCCCTTCTTGTGTGTTGGCACGTCTTGGAGTAGGGCTTCCTGGAAACGGAAGCAGCAGCATTCCTCAGAGGAATGCACCCGACGGAGTGGTTCCGGACACAGTGACGGGTCTGGGCGCACGCGGAGGAGCGGCAGCAGAGGGTCCCTCTGGCACGCCATTCGACAACTTGCTCACAATGCACAGGCAGCCTCCTGCTTGGTCACCAGATGGAGCAGCTGTTCTAGGGGCAGAAGGGAGGGGACTGCCCTTGACCCTCACCAGACCCCCTGGACTGGCCCAGGAGCTTGAAGTTCTCACTGAGAGGTCTGGGTGGAGCAGATTTCCCTAATCAGACCGCCTCGGAGCACTCAGGCTCTGTAGGTTGCAAACAGGGTTAAAGCCCCTGGCAACAGACTCAGTCAGCACAGTGTCCTGGGCCCCTGAGTCTCCCAAAGAGGCCTGGGAGGCCTGGTGTTTTCAAGGTGGGACCGCCCAGTGTGACCCAGGGTGCAGAGCCAAAGCCTTCCCTTCCTTGGTGCAGTGCTCTGGGAACACGAGCCCACCGCGCATTCCGTGAGGGGCTCCTGACAACCCACAGGTTCCCCCAACAACCCACAGGCTCCCCCTGACACTTAGCCACCCATCGGACTGCTGGAGGGGGGCAGCAGGAGGAAGAGGCAATTGCCCAGGTGCCTGCCCAGATCCACCAGGACTCCAACACACTGCCCCTGCCCTCGAAGAGCTAGCGAACAACCTAAATTTTAAACCAATGTAGCTACCCAAGAAGACAAAGTCCGTGAGATAGTGGACATGGAAGGTAGCCCCCGCCTTGGGATGGGAATGACTCGGTGGGGCTGAGTTTTCCCACACGGCCCCCTTCCAGACTGGATGAGACAAGGTGTCTACCTTCAGGCCAGAGGGACCCTGGAAGCAAGAGGTGGGAGTCCTGGACTGGCCCCACCTCCATCCCTGGCCTCTTAGACTCCGCCCCCTGCTCTCCACGACAACAGCTGCTCCCACTTCTGGAGCCCTGTTCCTCAAAGGCCCTTTCCCTCTGTGACCTCAGGTAGCCCTCACTGAAAACCCAGGAGACAGTAAGGCGTCAATGCTCCTCACTGTAAAGTGAGGGAGAAGTCTCAGGGAGAAAAGCGATCTGGCCAGCATCACACGTGCTCTGCCCTCCCACCACACTTGGCCCACCCAGGACGTGGATTACAAATGCTAGTAAAAAATGAACACGGAGGGACACCTCCCGGTATTCCGATGCCGCAGTGATTTCCAGAACAAGCCTCGACCAAGCTCAAGTTCCATGGCCTTGCCCTGGCAGCTCTGCCCTCCAAGGCCCCCCCTACCACCCAGGGACTCAGGCGGTGGGACCCTTTGTGCAGCTTAACGTCCCTCCTACCAACGTGCAGCCACGTGATGGACCCGCAGGGCTCTCCTGAGCGCCCTGGAATCACCAGCTGCCTTCCTGTCTCTGCCATTTCTTAAACTCCCAAGGTTTCAATTCTCTTTAGAGGCCTCGCCCCTTGTAGTGAAATGTCACAGAATACAGGTTCTACCCACTCTGAGCTTTCTAATTTCCCATTTTGTCTTAGCATAATTTCTGGGTGAAGAGTCCTACCAACAAGCTTGCCAAAAAATGAGACGTATCCACCACATGTGAATGAAATTTAAATCTAGTTTATTTCACCAATTCTCATGTCTTCCTATTTCTCATCATTATATAAAAAATTCTCCTTTGTACAAGTGTGTTAAATGCTGAACGGTAAAGAAGTGAATAGTGCAGTTAATGACCAAATTAAGTCGTGGTTTTTAAAGACCACACTGGACATGGGTAAGAAAGCAGAGTTGAACACACTTAAGAACTATTTGTTGCCACGCAGGTGAGTTTAAGCCATGGAAAGAAAAGTAAGTTCCAGTCCTCAGTGCTCAATGCAAGGTATTACATCTGTACATTAAAAAATTAAAGTTATAATAATCGACATTCTTTAGTGGTTTTATTATTCCCAAATAGGGCCAGTAGTTCACTTTTTTCAGGCTGTTGTCATCAGAAACCAGGAACCCCGTCAGACTGAAGGCAACTTCAACTAGCGCTTCTTCAGGCCATGAGATGCCTCTGTGATGCGGGAGGCTCACCGCGGACCAGGGCAAGGTCAGGGCCTGGCTGTACACCAGGAACTTCCCCCAGCTCGACCCACATGCAAATGGAAGACCACAGCAGAGGGTACTTTTTTTTTTTTAAGCAAACCACTTATTTCCAACATTTTGCTCAATAAGGCAGTTAACTGAGCAGGAAAAAAATCAGCTACTACCTCCAAATAAGCTGTAACACTGGTCCTACGTGAAGAGCAGGCAGTTCTAGAGAAGCACAAAGCACCTGATTGTGAGGCCCACGGTGCAGGCAGCCCCGGCCAGGCTTCGGCGGCAGCAGATGTGAGACAGGCCTGGAGCTGGCACTCAGCTCCCCACTAACGGAATGTACCGCCCAGGGCACAGCTGCTGAGAGCAGATACCGCCCGAGTCCAGGAAGGCGAACTCACGCTGCTGGCCTGCACTAGCGTGATCAAGTCCTAGGGCTGGGACCGGGCTAGGCACAGAAGACAGGAGGGGCACTCCCGGCATCTGCAGGTAGTGACAACTTAAAATTTGTGCCCTGGGTGCCTCGTTTGTCTCGCCTGAGTCCTCGCCCTGCTAATCCCGGGCGCAGCCCTTCTAGAAGACACGGGCCACTTTGGGCACCTGACCAAAGTGCAGCCCTGCCAGACACTGTGCCGGACCAGGACAGCGAAAGGCACTGGAGCATCAGCCTGGGGAGGACAGAGGCCAGGCCGGTGGGCGGGGGGGGTCAGAGGTGTGAGAAGGTCTCAAAGCGTCCGGAAGTCTGTCGGGAGGGATAAGAGCAGCCGCAGCCTGGCCCGCCCCAGCAGGACCCGAACCAATGTTTCTAGGAGGCCAGTTTTGGCTCCATCTGTCAACAGCTGCGGGACAACCTGCCACAGGAAAGGGTGAAAGAGGGGCTGGAGGGCTGGGGCTGGGGATCCCTGCTGAGTGAGAGGTGGGACTAGATGAGCTCTAATGCCCCTTCGGACTTGGGATCCCACAACATCTGCTTGCTGCTCCAGAAGAAATCGTCAATTTTGGGCTTAAAAACCCACTGGAAAACTGTGCATTCCCTTCCTTCGAAAGGAAGGAAGGGCCAGAGTGTTCTCACACTCTAACTTGTACAACGTGGACACACTGATTTTGGTGACGGATCGGCAGGAATGGGGTTGGCACTTGGTTAAAATGAAGTCAGGCTGCTCTGGGAGTTTCATTTTCTGGACTAGGCCTCCCCCACCTCAGAGAACAGAGACGCAGGCACCACCCCGGGAGGCAGACTGACAACAGAGCCGTGCCTGGGGCTGAGGCCCGTGGGTGCCCAGGAGCTCTGGGAACACGTGGGGGCGGGTCCTGGGCCCCACCAGGCTGAGCAGACACGTCCGCAGGACCTCCCTCCCTTTGCCTCTGTGCCTCCCAGATCAGCATCCTCTGTGCACTGCGGAGCAGAGACACGAGTGGAGAAGCCTAGAGATGCTTTTCACAAGACCGGGAAGCTGCCAGACACGCCAATGTGCACCGGATGCCACTGACGGCCACATGTGCTCGCTCACCGTCTACACTGCTGGACCCAGCGGTGGCCTTGGTCTTGCCTGACCCAGGGAGCCACATGCAGCCCCGGTGACTGGCTCAGAGGCTGGCCCCGCGCTCTCCAGACACCGACCGCTTTTGCCAGCAGTGGCTCCTTACTCCTGAGAGCCAAAGGTCACACTGCGTGTCCTCAGTCCCAGGAGGCTACAGCAGCACCGCCACCGCTGAACTCTCCCAGTGCCTGTAAAGCGCTTTCTCAGCCCAGAGCCTCCCAGGACGCGACGCAGTGAGCAGTAAACCACCTGTTACGCACGAGGGAGTTAAAGAAGCAGCACTTTGACCAACCACCTCTGATATTCAAATTCGCTGTCAAATATATTACATGTCGTCAGGCACAGAAATCTTCATCAACCTTAACAACTGCGGAAGTTTACAGGACAGTGTGATAGCCTAAAAATCAGATTCTCACCAGCTACAATCAAAGAATGATTTTATTTTTTATAATTTTTAGAGACCAAGTACATTATAAATATCATAAACCTTCAAAAATGAACAGATTAATCATAATTTTCTTTAAAATATACATACTCTCAGGCAAAAATTTCACATTCTAGGATATCCATAATTACATCCTCCTCCCAGGAAACAACACAAAATATTTTGTCCTAAAACCTTTGTTGCCAAATCAGCCTCTAAACTGCCCAGAGAGTCTAACGTTTTCTCCGGCGCAGCACGAGGAAGATGGCGGATGCTGAAACTGGAGGGAGGCAAACCCAGGAGCGCTGAGACGTGCCGCCTGGGAGGGACGCGGCGCAGCCCGCCGGACGGGAGGGGCGGCCTTCGTCAGACCGCGCCTGTGAGGCAGAACTGTCCCGCCCGCCCACAGGGGCCCCAATGTCGGGTGGCCGCACACCCCGAGGTCTGGGGAAGCATCCCCGGAGGATGTCTGAAAAGAAACGTCCTCTGCTAGCCTGCATCCTCATCCCTGCTAAAAGCGCTCGGTGACTGTTTGGACAGTTTTAGGTAAACATCCTTGGGCTGCAGATAACCCACAAACAAAGGACATGTTATGCAAGTGGACAAACAAAATCGATTTTGAGCCAACAGAATTATGACTAGGATGACGGAAGTCAAATAGCTGATTCCGGGGGGAAATGGCAAGAGCGAGACGATGACAGCAGAATCCGGCAGCGTCACAGACAGGCTCTGGTGATGACCGAGTGGGTAACAGCAACAGAAGGCACGTGGCTACTGAAAAAAGCCGGTTTCCGGTCAAGTCTCCTGACCTGACCTGGTTTCCACGGGCCAGTGATCCAACAAGTGTTTTAGCTTCATTTCAGTCTCAAGCGGAGTGAAGAAACACGCAGGGAACGGAGAAGCCAGTCGTTCTTGTTTTCTTGTTCCTCTCTCTCCCCACCCAGCAGGGCCTTCAGGTGCTCAACCTGGTGTCCGTGAAGAGCTGCAAACTCACCGTCCACAGGGGCCAAGCAAGTGCGTGAGCGAATGAGGGAACGGGCCAGGGCAGCACGGGAGGGAGTGCGTGCCTGCACCGAACCGCAGAGCGTCAGCCCATTCACGCTCTCCACCCGTGCGACCGAACGAGACACATCTGCGCCCAGCAGGCTCACCGACTGGCGGTATGCCACGCCCGACTGAGTCGGGTGGGTCCTTCTCCACGAGGACACGCGGCTGACGGAAATGTGCTGGTCACCGTCTCTGCTGTCCGCTGGTCAGGATCAAGTGGTCACATTCTAGACAATGACTGACTATAATTCAACATTCTCATCTCCCCTCTGAGAGAAGTAATACTTTTAAGCTGATGTATCTCCCCACATTAGAGAAAGGCAGAACTCTCAAAGCTTGCTTCACTTTGGAAAAACACAGATGGGACTCAAGAGTGAGGCTCTGAAGCAGTTAGATGCGGCACGAAGCCCCGACAGTTAAAGAAACCAAAGACAGAAGCGGAAGCACACAGGGAGCCCCACCCTGGGGTCTTGAGAGATGACCGGGGTATCCGGCAACTATGAGTAGCTCTGTCCGCAAGGGGAACTTGGGAAGTTTACCTCATTGGCTGAACACAAAAACTGAAAAGTCTATGGACGGTTTTGAGAGCTACGAACACGCACACACACGCTCACACATGCACGCGCACAACAGAATCATCCAGTGCCTCTGACTTCCGTGCCAGCCTACCCTCACGGGCCGCACTGAGCTCTGCAGTGAAACTGAGCAAAGTTACTTGTGCAACAGCCAGGTTAAATGTAAACATAAACAGCCACGGGTTTTTCAAGAGTCTCCGCGTTACTATCGTATATTGTCCAAATAATGCACTTCTGGGTAGAGACGGTTAACAAGAAGAGCCAGGAAGCTTTTCCCATCCTGGAGGCAATGGCCGGGATGCTTTATGAATTGTGCAGCTTGCGATATCTGATCCTGGTATTCAACGTACTGCTTACTTGAGGTCAAGGACTCGAGCGCACTCAGAGCCTAAAAGACACGGAAGACAAAAGGGTTAACCACCTGGGCGCATGTGATGTGATTCCAGCAGGCATGGCACGCCTACCACTATCATCGGGTACAACCGTGAGCCTCTGGGGCAGCTATGGAACTGAAAGGAGAAGACCCAAAGGCAGGCACTGGGTAACCACTCGCAAAAGGCGGCCAGCAACCTAAGCTTCTGGGGCTTTTGCCTCCTTCTGCATACAGCCTGCCCTCTTCCTGGCCCGTGCCCCCTCCCAGCCTTTCCCCGCAGACAGCCATGGCTGCAGCCACACTGCCCGTCCTCCCCACCACCCCCCCCCAGTGCCAGCAGGGAGCCCTCCCCACTGGAGCCCCAGCTGGAAATCACAGGCACTGGTGCCTGTGAGGCCTACTTAACTTGCTGTTGGGTTTGTTCTTAGGTTACATAATAATGTCGTATTAAACTGTCCAACTGAATGAAATTCAAAAGAAACCAGTGGCTAAGTGCTGCTGAGGGTCAGCAAAGAGGCCATTCTGTTAGCCAACAAGCATAGACGCAGAGATTCCCCCAGCTCCTGCCCACAGAAACGTGGAAAATGTTCCCACGCCTCTCCTTCAGGAATAAAGAAAAATGTTTTATTCCATAATTTCATTTTTTTTCCTCATAGAGGGAGAAGAGAAAAAAAGACTATATTTGAAGAAAACAAACAAAAAATCAGAACTATGGCTCTTGGGGGCAAGAAGTTTTACTTTCCAACTACACAATCCCCCCCAACCCCAGGATTCTGAACGTGAGCCAAGAAGTCCCGCCCTGCCCCATTTGTGGAGACCACCGCACTAGAGAATACAGATTAAAGACAGAATCTGCTTCTCTCAGTAAACAAGGGAGACCATCTTTTAAGGCTTTATTTATTTATTCTTAGAGAAAAAGTTAAGGGAGGGAGAAAAAGAGGGATAGAAATATCAGTCAGTTTTGCCTCTCCCACGTGCCCCAACAGGGGACTGAGCCCACAAGCCAGGCACATGCCCCGACCGGGAATTGAACTGGTGACCCTTTGCTCACAGAACAACACCCAACCAACTGAGCCACAATGGTCAGGGCAAGAAGGGACCTATTTTTGAGGACAGTAAATGAACTGGCAGCTTAGAAAGAAATTACCAGGGGGTTGAAGATTAAGCACCGAAGGAATTCTGGTACCAGGCTGCCTGCTGTGCGAACAGCCAATCCAAGAACAGGAAAGGATGGGGAAAAGCACACCTCCCACGGACCATGGTCCATACACCTCTATTTCTCCCCCATTTCTTAAGCTCAGCCCCCAAAGTGGTCTGTGAGAGTTTGCCTAAGAGTAATCATTTTACAAAAGGATGACTTCTCAAGTCTGAAAATCTGATGAGAAGTATGCACGGCTACTTCAAGTCTACAGGAATGCAGGCAGAAAGGAAGACCAGGGACACCCGGCGGCCGCAGTGAAGCAAAAGGCACGGCCCAGGTACCGGTGACCACAGGAGAGGAGCGACTTCTCAAATACGCCCTGCAAGGCACCCCCTGACCTCACAGCCAGGAGACCCACCGCCAACCTGTGACGGCGCGTGTGCGGCACAGGGGCGCGGTCTAGTGAGCACACGCACGTCTCGGGCATTGCATAAACCGAGACGGCAGTGAAGGACCTGCTGGCTGTGCCGCGCCATCTCTGCTCCTAATAACCAAGAGACCGCCTGAATGCGGGTGCCCAAGACGTGAAAGAGCTGCAGGAGAGAAGAGCGAAAGGGTCCAAGTGGCTACCATTAGCAGGGACAGCACCGCCCAGTGGCGAGAGCATGTGTGTGGAGCCAGCCTGGATGCGTGAATCCCAAACCCCGGCCCCGGCACTCAGTAGCCTCTTTCTGCCTCCATTTCCCCACCCACAAACACTTGGATAATAAAAGTGCCTGTACTACGAGGTTTGCTGTGAGGACTAAATAAATTAAAACTTCAACTCATCGGTAGCAAGTGAGTTAAAACTTGGAACAGTGTCTGGCATGTAGTAAGCGCCCAGTAACGTGGCCATCATGCGCACCTGGACAGCCTGATGACAGGTGACAACAGTTACAGGAATGGAACCACTGCCATGTGGCAGCCCCCCATTTTTAGAACAATCTGTAATTTCTCACAGGTACCAATCTGTCCATATTAGGTTATTCCAGCACCAGCCAACAGTGGTCAACCTCCAGATTCACAAAACAGGAACCATTCCCTTGGTTCCAAGTAAAAGCTCCACTAACCTCCATCATCCTCAACTGGGGCCACCTCCTCTGTGCCAGTCCCAGCCTCCCGCACGTGGCAGTCAGCACAGTCACATCCGTCAAACCAGATTCTACGCCAGACTGGCGTGCCTATGGCCTCGCTTCTTCCACAGTGGCAGCAACAGTGCGGGGCCCTTCACAGACGTGGTTTGAAACCTGGGGCAGGCACGCACGGCCCCCATCTCCATGCACCCTTTGCATTCTGAAGTGCATTACGTTTGAACACTGCAGCTGCCCCCTCCCCGCCTCCCCGCCTCCTTGGCCCGATGGAAAACATCTACCCCTCCACTGTAAAGCTGTGGCTACTGACCTGCTGAGCTTTTGGGGTGAGGTACAATTCGGAGCCAGGCTTCAAACGAAGCTGATCCTCAGCAGGAACCTGAACTGAGAGGAAGGCGGCCATGCCTCGGGCAACCACTCGGAACCTAGTGTTAGGGAGAGGTCAGAAGAAGTGAGTGAGTATTAAAGTAAGCACTTAAAATAAACACCGTGTTTTCTATTACAGAACAAGACTAACACATTCCCATACCTACTGCTGATTTTAGCCTCTTCAGGAAACTTAAATATGATCAAGAAGGACCCTTGATCTTCCCTTCCATTACTACCACCCAAACAATGTAAGCAAAATTCAGACCAGGATGAAAGCGTTGGCAAGATGCAGAGTAACTGGAACTCTCCAACACCGCTGGTGGGAATGCAGAAAACGGAGCAGGTGCTGTGGGAAAGGCTGAGTTCCTCAACAAGTTAAACACAGAGCAATGGCACAGCCCAGGAATTCCACTCCTGGGTACACATACCGAAAAGAACTAAAAACAAGTGTTTTAACAAAACTTGCAAACAAGTTTCATAGCAGCCCTATTCATGACAGCCAAAGACAGAAAAAAACCAAATGCCTATCGGCTGATGAACAGATCAACAAAGGGCAGTGTTATCCATACAACGGAATGTTCTTCAGTCACAAAAAGGAGTGAGGCGCTGACACACACTAACACGTGGATGAGTCTGGAAACTGCATGCTAAGTGACAGAAGCCAGAGACAGGAGGCCATGCCCAGAGTGTGGCGAGAGTAGGTTTACAGGTGTTCGTATGAAAAATAATTAATGAATAACAAAATAATCTGTGTTTTGCATCCTCACAACTATAACCTACTTTTGCCCCACCCTGTATTAATTTACATGACTCCATGTATACGAGATGTTCAGAGTAAGACACACGTATTCGGAAATCAGTTAGTGGCTGCCAGAGCCCGGGGGAGGAGAATAGGGATTGGCGGCTCAGTGGGCACGGGCTTTCCATCTGGGGTGAGGAACACAGCCCAGAACTAGGTTAGTGGAGACGGTTGCAACATCGTGCACATACTAAATGCCACTTAACTGTATGTTTCAAAGTGGTTACCATGATCAACTTTATGTTACACGTATTTCACCAGATTTTAAGCGAGTCATAATTGCACAGTCCTGGTAAGTTCTACCACAAAAAGGAAACAGGATGCTTGAATGAAGTGGCTCCTAAAGCCGCTACAACAGCAGGAGCCATTCCACAAGCACGCCGACACCGAGCGGTATGAGAACCCTTTCCAACACTGGTAAGGGCTCTCACGGGTTCCAGAATGCAAGTAAGTATCAGGAGATAAAATGAGAGGCTAATGGCAAATTCTTTCATACCTTAAAATGTTTAGCAACAAAAAATCTAGACTTGTTTCTCACTGCTTTCCCGACTTATCAGTTAACTTTAACTCATCTTGATTTAACAGTTCTAGCAGACTGCGTGCCTCCTGCAGCCTGGATTACTCCGACAACAGGCAGGCAGTGAGGTAGCTGACAGGGAGGGGTATTTTAACCTAATCCCACCCACCATCACTGGCTCCAAGGCAAAAAAGAAATCATTAGTGTGGTCAGGTTACAAAATCAAAACACAACAAAAGATAGTAGTAAAAAAACATTCTTTGAGCTCTTGCTGATGTGGCTCAGTGGACTGAGTGCCAGCCTGCCAACCAAAGGGTCACCAGTTCAATTCCCAGTCAGGGCACATGCCTGTTGTACAGGCCAGGTCCCCAGTAGGGGGTGTATGAGAGGCAACCACACATTGATGCTTTTCTCCCTTCCTTCCTCTCTCTCTAAAAATAAATAAAATCTCTTTAAAAAGTCCTCTGACCATAAAAACAAAATTGTTTCATAATGAGAAAAACATAAATGTGAGTTTAAAAATACGACGTAATCAAGGCTTTGTTCTTTTTCACCTTAGTCTCTGAGGGAAACCTAGCCCTATGTCAAATACCCATGACAGTATGACAGCCCCTAGGCAGGTGCAGACGCCGAGGCCCACTCAGGAGAGGAGCAGCAGGAGCGCCCTTACCTGTTAGACAGGGGCGATTTTCGGCCAAAGCCAATTGCCCCCAGAATCCCGGAGCTGAGCCTCTCCTCGGCCAACAGGCTCTGCCTGCTCTGAAGCATGAGCAGAACTCGAATGACAGATTCTGTCAAGACTGCATCATTCTGCTCAGTCTGAATCAGGGACAGCTGGAGGACTTGGTGCCACCACAAGAAGAGCTTCGCCTCTTCCTGCACAGACCTGGAGGGAGGTGCAGGAGGAAGGAAAATTAGAGTGGATTTTTTCTACTCACATTTGAGTTTTAACTGTAAGGATCATTTAGTGCTTTTAAAGCTTAGGTTAATGGGTAACGACGTTAATAAAGTAAGGAGGCGTTAACAGCTACCACTTACTGAACACTTGCGACAGGCCAGACACTGGGAGTGAGCTCCCTTAACAACCCCGTGAGGGATAAATGTTGTTATCGCTAACTGAACTGATAAGAGAGCTAAAGGTTGGAGCTTCAAAATGCCGGTTGTAGGAAATAAAAACCCTGCTCAGAAAATTAGCGCGTGCAAGTAAAAATCTTTCTGGAAAAAGCGTCCCTGTACCTCACAGCCTTGTTTGTCTGTTTCCCTTGGTTCTGTGCACCGAAATGAACACCTGCTTCCCCTACTTTCCAAGGGGCCCAAACCCAGTGAGTCCGACACAGCAGCCGGCGGGCCGACCCACCTCGGGTACACCTGTTCCAGCCACTTGCTTAGGAGGAGCAGCACTTTCATTTCGTTCCTCAGCGTCTGCTCGCTATTTAAGCACTGCAGCAAGTAGACATAAAGAGTCAAGTAACTGCCAAGGGACAGGCATTCCTGCAGAAACTCTTCTATGGTGAGCTCGGGAACTTGAAGGGACACCAGAATGGGGCCCCATCCTAAAATCTGGTTGCTGGAGCCTAAGGAGAGAACAACAGGAGAAAGCCAGGTTCAAATTATGGAACTGCTGCAATGAATCCCTCACTTTAAGCTCCACAGGGGCCCTAGAGGCCACAGAAGTGAAACGTGCCCTGCAGCGCAGCTGGGAAGCCCTCATGCTGCATGCCCATGCCCTGCTAGTCACAGCGAGGGTCAAGAAATCAGAATTCACCTGGCTGGTGTTGTTCAGTGGGCTGAGCCTGCGAACCAAAGGGTTCGAGTCCCAGTCAGGCCACATGCCTGGGTTGCAGGCAGGTCCCCAGCAGGGGGCACGTGAGGTGCAACCACACATTGATGTTTCTCTCTCTCCCCTTCCCTTCCCCTCTGTCCAAAATAAATAGAATCTTAAAAAAGAAAAATCAGAATTCAGTGTTGCATTTTTATAAATCACCTTTCTCATCATAGTATGATTATTAAACTCACATGCAGACACTGCCATTTTCAGTCATCTGAAAATGCTAATTTTAATACTGTTTATATTATGAGTACTAACGCTTTTCCAAGGGAAATCATTACTCTATTTTTATTCAGGCTTGGTTTGACTCATATCTCAACAGAAATCCTTGAAAATGTTTCACAGATTTAAAAAAGAGAGACAATTTTGATTTTAGTAACACAAGCAACTTGGACCAGGGGTGTTATCCTAATGGCTCTCAATTCTTGGGGAGACTTATAATGCGGTGACATGGTGACATACATAGCACCTCCCATGGAGATTCATGGTTTGTCAAAAAATGGGCAGGCCCTGGCTGGTGTATCTTTCCACACCATGCCCCTCTCCTTTCTTGGAGAGTAAACAAAAACTTTACTCTCTACCAAAAAAAAAAGGGCAGGCCCTGGCTCATGTGGACTGAGTGCTGCCTGTGAACCAAAAGGTTGCTGGTTCGATTTCCAGTCAGGACACAAGTCTGGGTTCTGGGCCAGGTTCCAGTAGCGGGCGTGTGAGAGGCAACCACCCATTGATGTTTCTCTCTCTTTCTCCTTCCATTCCCCTCTCTCTAAAAACTAAATAAAGTCTTTTTTAAAAAAAGGCAGAATACAGGCGCTTCCTGGCATTCTCACATCAGTACCCTTCTCTCTCACCTACTGTGTGCACCGTGGTGTGCACTAGGGGCTGTTTCCAGAACATGTTTCCAAACATGACCTGTGCTCAACCAGGTCAGGCTGTTGCCAGAACATGAGAATTTAGAGATGGAGAGTAAGGAAGATAAAAGGAAGGTGGTGGGGGGAGGGGAGATGACCTTTTCATAATGGTTTACAAGAAGTCCTACAAAAACTCATTTTAACAAGTGATAACACAGAGGAAAAATTACTATAGAGGGCTATTATTATATACACTGTGGTTTACAGCACATTCTCCAAGGACTATGACCGGGCCTGGGACACACAGGATTTGTCTGTCATGGAAGTGTTGGCCTGATGCTCCAAAACCAGTAAACTGAATGAGAGGTTTGAAACGTACTGTACCAACAGACATGGGCCACAGGCTCTCATGCTGACCGCAGATCTTCGTGAAAAAGACAAAATACATTCTGAAACAGCAGCATTTACAGGGAGCACGAGATGACGGTCCCCTACCTTCTTTGAAGTAGGAGGTGATGCAGGCTTCTGTCGTCTCGGCCATGTGGCGGACGGAAGCCAGGCTCTGGCAGGCCGCGGTGAGAAGGGGCAGGACCAGCAGCCCGTGCACGTTTCGCTCGATCCAGGTCCGGACGCTGCCCCGGAGGAACTCCGCCGTGGGAATGGTCGCGTTGTTCATCATCATCAGGACTTCCATGAAGAGGCTGCTGAGGGCCATGTGGCGGGTCTGGCTGTCCACGTCTGAAGGAGGACACAGACACAGGCTCATGAAAGGCCGCTGGAAAGGCAATGCGCACGTGACTGAGGGAACCAAGTGCTTTAATCTCAGCTGCTCTCCAGGCAGATTTCACCATTCTGCGGCCGGTCGCGGAGACCAGAGAGAAGACTCGGGGTGGTGTTCAGCGTTCAAGGATGGGATGTGGCACGTGAGTACTCTGTA
This sequence comes from Trachops cirrhosus, assembly GCA_028533065.1. Taxonomy (NCBI): domain Eukaryota; kingdom Metazoa; phylum Chordata; class Mammalia; order Chiroptera; family Phyllostomidae; genus Trachops; species Trachops cirrhosus. Next base: position 17,937,334 of record CM052547.1, on the reverse strand, counting down.
AGGGCAAGGTAGGAACCACTACTGCGAGATCCTTGGGCACGGCAGCACGGCCAAGCAACGTGTCTAATAAACAGACATAAGCCAGTGGGAAAGAGAACTTACTTGTCGGAATATGCCTACCTAGTCACTGTTCCCCAAACTTCGCTCATTTGGAAAACCAAACACACAGATCTCAGCAGTCATTTGATAAACTAATTAGAAACAGTACTTCCACCACTGCCAAAACCGTTGATTCTAGAGCGGTTTACCCAGAACGCTTACTGTTTAAAGCAAAACATAAAAGGTGGAAAAACCTTTTTTAAAGGCTCATAACAGCAGTTGTTTTTTTTCCTGCCTTTTTTAAATAAGAAAGACAGAATGGTAATATAAATGGGTCTTTCACTGAGAGTGTGTGGAGAAACTATTCAACAGGTATAATTCCGCCAACTATTTCTAGCTCTCCTCGAGTTGGGCACACTTTTTTTTTAACGGAATAGTCGTGGCTTTCTCACACCAGAGCTTCAGTATGCGTGTCAATGGGAATAGGGAAGTATTACTCATCACACCCCTCAGAGCAAATTCACACACTTACACAACATCAAATAAACCCTAATGTAATTGTCACTGTAAGACCTATTTATTATCAGGCAAGGACTTTAAAGGTTTATCTCTGAATGTCAGCTGAATAGCGACTTTCATTTACCTTTTAATTATGACTCATAGGAATAAAAAATGACTGCAGTAAGCCTCCTAACAGATCTCAGCTTCTGCCCTGCCTATTAATCATCAACAGGGCCAACAAATGCTTCTTAAAAATCAGATCTGATCCCATCAACCTTCTGGTTAACATCTTTTAGAACGCCCTCCTCTCCTTTGCCTGGTCAGCTGTTACTCAAACTTCAGGGCCCAAGCACATGATCAATTCTAAAAGTTTCTCCAGAAAAATCAGTACTCTAATTTTTCTTTCTTTATTTCTACATCCCCTGAACGTTGTGACTTGCCAAGCCGGTGTGAAACTTTCGATGCATTATCTCATTCCATACCTGCACTATGTGCATGAAACAGGTGCATCACTCTCTGCACACCCATCACATCCAGCCGTGCTACTCAGACTTCCTGCAGTCTCACTGATTCTGTCCACCTGATCTATCGATCACTGTGAGACGTCAAAATCTCTCGCTGTGAGTGAATCTGACGTTTCTCTCACTAGTTCTGTCAATTGTCACTTTATGCACTTGCTACTGTGTCATTAGATACAAATGAGTTGAGAATTATTATATCTCCTTGTGAGAACCTTTTATCAATTTCTGAACTGAAACTTTGATCAATTTCCAGTAACTCTCTTTATCTCTACTAATGCTTCTTCTTTCTTATTTTTTGTCATGCAATGTCAGGAAAACACACACGAGAGATCATGCTTCCTGCCTTCCAGTCCCACCTGTCTCACAGGAGGAGAGCTACGCCGGCTTTCTGTTTTAGTATCTGCAGGATGGGGCTGCCTTACAGAAAGCTTTTCATGTACTTCCTGCAAACAACTTCAAGCAGGATGGTGCTGCTTATTAATCCAGTCTGACAGTCCCTTCTAACCTGAACATCAGCCCATTGGCAATTACTGATGTACTTGAATGTTATCATCTTATTCTGGTTATTTCTCTCACCTTCTCCGTGATTCTTTTTTTGCCATCTTTGGATCGAACATGTTTTAGCCATTCCTTTTTATCTCCCTCTACCAGCTGAGAAATTATACATTTTATTTCTACTCTTTTGGTGAATTTCTTAGACTTTTTAACATTCACATTTGAATTAAGGTGTCAGTTTCATCAATTTCTTGATGCTTTCAAACAATACTAAAACCTTACTTTAACACAACCTCCTTCCTAACATATATATATACTGGTGGTCATATAGCCTAATTTTAGCTTTTGCTTTGTAAACCCCTAAAGGCACGATTATTATAGTTTTACACAGGTGGGCTTTGTTTACATGCACCCACATTTTATAGTTCTTTTCAGCAGAAGAGGCAGTCAGGACATCCAGTCCACCAAACTGCTGGCAGCACAAGTTCTCAGTTTCTTTCGAAGCCTAGAGGTGACCCTGAAGTGCCCTCTTAGAGCCGAAATGGCCGGGAAGGCTGCTCCCTGGACAGGCTCCTGGGATCGCCCAATCACGCCTCCCAGGCACCCATCTCAGCCCTCAGTTCAGGCAGCCTCACACCAGCACCTGACAAGGCCAACCCCCCTCCAGTTCTTCTTCTTCTTTTTTTTTCTTCAGACATTAAACATTTTATTAGGGAAGCGTGAAAGAGGAACTTTTTATGTGAAGCTGAAAGGTTTTCTAACTTGTTCCAAGTTTACTCTCTCTCTGCTATTATTTTTTTTCCATTTTAATTTTTTTATTGTTGTTCAAGTCCCCTCCAGTTCGTAATATTCATGCCCTACCCTTCCCCCCTGGCCGAGGCGACAGTGACCCTAGGGTCCAGTCGTCTCTGACCACTGCTTCTCTGGAAATAGAAATGACTGTATCTTCACCATCTTCCTGACGTCACAATGCCTTACAGACAACAGGAATTCATTAACTGAATAAAGACATGACCTCCCAGGGGTCACTTACCAGGCGGGTTAAAGACAATGATCTCATCGAACAGCTTAGACATCTGCTGCTCTAGAACAGCTAAGGTGATTTTTCCATTTTGCTCCAGGGAGCTGAGGAATTGAACCATCTGATGAATGAAGGCTTGGCATTTTGGAACTGCATCCTAACAATAAAAAAAAAAGAATCATTCAAAAGGACCCGAGCAAGCAGTGTTGAGGGAGTCCTCCCTGGGAGCACGGCGCCGCGCTGACTCCTTGGCAGGGAGCGCAGAGGAGAGAGCCGAAGCTGCACTGCAGGTGTGTCTGAGGGGTATGCAAATCCGTGGTGACACTTGGACCAGAACCTATATTCCCCCAAATTCTGGTGGAACACTCTTCCTTTTTTACTACATTGAAACATCACCTACACACTAATTACTGGCCAGGAACTTCTCCAAAAACATGTATGTTCATGATCTAATTTAATCCTCACAACAACACTTGAAGGCAAGGTATTATTCTAATTTAGATGAGACACGAAGGTCAGAATGCAGGGAGCTGGGGACCTGAGTGCTCCCAAACTCAAACTCATCGCTTCCCTGCCGTTCAGCTGCCAACGACATTCAGATCACTAAAGTATAATCCTTTCAGCCTCTAGTTAGCATGTGACCCTGCTTATCAAAAGAGATAAATAAAATTAAAAGATCCGAGAGGCCAAAAAAGGAGCACACTCAATAGACACCCTCCCACAGGCTCTGATGAGCTTCCTCAGACTTGAAGGCTGTCCTCAGTACCACTTAGCTATTACCAGCGCTGAAGGACACTCTCTGCCTGTTAAAGCAGCCACTCAACTTACAGGGTGCTTCTGGCCGTCAGCAGGAACGGAAAGGCCTGCCGTCACTTTTAGGAGCTTCACGATTAATTCAGCAGAAGCTTCCTTTGCCAGGAGGATGGACGGCTGGTAATGGCTGCTGAAGTAACCCAGCACACTCCGATACGACACAACATCCACGAGATGCCAGGAGAGTGAGCCTGTCTGCCCAAGGAGACTAAGCAGAGGCGAATCCTGAAAATAAAACAGTTCTTCAGTTCAAGAGCTCCCATTCTGCCGGAAATGTGTCCCTAATTAGTCTCTCAAGTGACCACTAAGATGGCCTATTTGATCATCAGCACAGAACAGTTAAGATGTCCTGTAAGTACCTACTCAAGTTTGGAGTACTAGTGAAAGTAACAGCCAAAGTCTTGGCAAGAACATAGTGAGATTTGTAAGTATTCAGAACCCAATTTCTAAAGGCACTCTCTGGTCTGGTTTTAGAACCTGCAATTCATGAGATGTAAAATAAAATTAATTTTTATATTCTGACTCACTGTGGTTCCCTTCATAATCTAGAGTTAGAGATTATGAATGGCCACGGAAATCAGGCATCTAGGTAGAGGCACATCCCACAGGCTGAGCACAGTCACACTGACAGAGAGAGGCAGCAGGGAGACAACTGACAAGTGACAGCTGTGCAGAGAGCGCGGAACCGGGAGGCCTCGCCAAGCTCTATCACAGACTCTCCAAACTTACCGGCTGGTCGACCAGCTGATCTTCCTTTGCCAGTAAGACCATCATAAAAAGGAGGCAGACAGCCATGCTCCGGGTCTCTGGGAGGGGGCTGGGGCTCCAGGCATCGGCAAGCACACTGACCCAGTTGACTTCACAGAGGACAGACCCCAAAAATAAGAAGCAGCTCTTGGGGCTTCCCCGTTCCACCTGAAAGAAAACAAATTAAAACCAGTGTTTGGCTTTAAGCTATCTCGGTATCTTGGAAATGTATACAAACCGATGTTTACTAAATTATATTTTTAAAAATCACATTTTCCCCAGATTATGAAAGTCACCCATAATCCTACCCCCTAGAGATTCAGAGGCAACAATCTTTCCTTCCATGATCAGTGTGTGTGCACTTTGCAGCGTGTTTGGAATTCATTGCTTATTCTACTAACTCTCAGCAGGAGAGGAAGGAGCTTCCCTAGGCCTGAGCAGGTGGCAAATCCCAGCCCGAGTCACTGGTGCTGAGGGGGCCTACTGCAGCCCTCACATGTGCTGGGAGGAATCAAAGGCTGGAATCTGCTCACTGGCCAACAGTTCCCTAGCAGAGTGAGCGTCAGAACCATCTGGAGCACTTGCCAACACACAGACTGTGGGGCCCCCACCCCTGGAATTTTTCACTTCCCTATGGTCTAGGGGTAGGCGCAGAATTTGCATTGATTTTTAGAGAGGGGAAGGCATGGAGAAAGAGAGGGGGAAAAACATCAATGTGTGGTTATCCTCTACTCGGGAACTGCCTGCAACCCAGGCAGATGCCCTGATTGGGAATTGAACCAGCAATTCTTTGGTTTGCAGGCCAGTGCTCAATCCACTGAGCCACACCAGCCAGGGCAGAAATCTGCATTTCTAATGAGTTTGCAGGTGGTACTGGTGCTGCTGGTCCTGCAACCATACTTTGAGACTGCCTATGTTAGTATATATATGTTTAACTGTCTTTTAGTGAAATGTTATGTTACAAATATGTCTCCATATCCTTAGTCTTTACAATTTTTGATGATAATATAATATTTAAACTAAATCCCATTTAAAATTATTAGGGATTGGGGGTAGCAAATGTATGATACAGTATATTATCAATGTCAAAGTTATCTTATAAGCCTATTTCAAATCTGTTTAAAATAAAACAGCTAGCTACAAATTTTTCCTTTAAAACGAAGCAGCTCTACTCCATTTATAAAATCAACCAACCAACAGAATTTGGTGACCATTCACGCCCTCCCATTAGCACCATCATCACACATTGCCAATCACTCTTCTTCCTTTTAGAAACCGGTCCTTAATTGTCCTTTATAACCTGTTCTCTATCCTCACCGTCAACCCCCTCAAAACTGTGCCTCATTATGCCAACAGGGCCCACAGAACAAAGGTTCCCAGTTTCCAGGCAGGTCAGGGTCATCGATTATCAGACAAAAACTCCTAGAGACACAGAGCCCACGGCATCCCTTTGCAGACTGTCCTACTGTTTCATCTGCCGTCGGCGAGGGCAGCTCTCTTCCTTAAACGCTATCTTACAACAAACAGTCCCTTCCACATTCATAACAGTAGTGAACATCTACTTAGTGCCTGTCTCCCACACTCAACCTAGCTATAAAACCCTTCTGAACCTGCTATTTCTCTAAGACAACTGTCCTCAGCTTTCGATGGAGCTACAGAGGGATGGCTGACAAGAGCAGCCCTGGGTGCAGCTGCCACTGAAAGCACGTCAAGACTGCAGGACATCTCACTGCACGCACTGCAGCCTCGAAATGCACAGGCCCAGCACCTCACACGTAACTGCGCCTGCAGTAACGAAAGCACGGGGGGTGGGGTGTTTCAGTAACACGTGACATTAAGTTAAGGGTAAACACAGACAAACTGATGGCTATGAGCAAACAAACTGCAACCATCATATAAAGTGAAGATTACAAACGGCTTTTTAAAACAGAAAAACAACAAAACTGCTGGTTGGTACACAAGCAACACCACTGTGCCTGCTTTTGGTCGCAGCTGCTTCTACTGCAAAGACGCGCACACACTTGGTGGCACTCTGCCAGGTCACTTAGGTCTTCACACAACGATGCGTCACCGGTGTCACGTGTCTGTCTCCTACACCCAGTAACTCCCTAGTAACTCCTCACAGAAACCAGTGGCTCGCTCCCATCTGCACTTTGCTCTAACGGGACATGTACCAGTACGGAGCTCTAATGGTGCTGTCCTAGAAAGCAAGCACACACAGAAAACACCAAGACGAGTGTGACGCAGTCATCAAACCAGGGACGCACACAACGGTATTACTAAAGTCTAGGTGATAACCGCCATGTTATGGACAAAGTCTTCCTCTGGGTTTAGAAGTGGTCCTAGAAATGTTTTCCCGTCATCTACCAACAACTTAACATGATTTTCACGAGACGATGCTTCACATGAGTACCATCTGGGCCACACAGAACTCGGGCACGGTCCACTCTGGCACACATGGCAACTGTGCCTAGGGCCCACAGTGCAGGGGGCACAGGCCGCCGCCCCCGGGACCAAATCTCCAGGTGGTAGGGAGTAAGGGGCTCACTTTGAAGAAGGCCTCCATGAGCATCTGGTCGGGGTGCAGGTCCCGCCACGGCAGTTTCCGGTAGGCACTGTGAAGAGCGTACAGGATGAACTCTGGCATTTTGGGCGCTGTACACGCCTCACAATAATGCATCAGGTGTAACCGAAGAGCTTCTGCATCACCTGGCAACAGCTTGCCTAAATTCAAACAGAAAATACAGCTCAAGACCTTTTGGTTTATCTTTTAAAATAATAATGATGATGATGATAATACAACATACAAATTTGAACTAAAGTCTAAAGCCTAAGGTTCTCAATAATTACCCAATTTTGCACATCGGGGGAAAAACAGTAGTGGCAGGTTAGTAATGAAGGATGGTGCTTTAATCACTCCTAGGGTAACTGGAATAAGCAGCTGGCATGTGAGAGATAGGCAGGTGATCAGTTTTCCTTCAAACCTCTAAACAGATAGATGGCTTTTTAACTTGAATACACTTCCTTCCACAACCCTAGCCACTTCTAGATATCCCTTCAGTCTGTCACCCTCACGAGAACAGAAATCTGGTGTTTCTCAATACCCACTTTTGAAAAAAAATGAGCATCAGCACATGGTACCAGCTGATTCTCCATCTCTAACATTCCTGTGCCACAGATGCCCAGGGCTTACTCTGCTCTACAGCATGAAACAGTAACATGTGTTTTTTGCAACCTTTTAAGATGGGGTGAAGGTAGCACTTGTTTAAATATGGGTGAAAGATAGTTTTGTTTAGGTAAGGATGGATACACAGGTAGAAGGCATCTGGGAGGTAATCTCCTAGGACAAGACTAAGCTATCCCCAGCCCAAGACACAAACAAATTCTGAGGCCTCATAAGTGAGGCGCAGAAAGAAAGTCCAAGGGCTTTTAGGGAACAGTGCAGAGAACAGTTTGGCTGGAGTAGAGTGCTTCCATAAAAAACCATCACATAATGTTCAAATGCACTGGGCCAGACATAGCTGAATGCTGAACTAAAACACTACATTTAAAAGTTTCTGAGTAAGTGTAGGACATAAATAGTGTTTTAGGAAAATTAACCTCGTAAATAGGTAGGAACAGAAACTGGAGATAGGGAATAGGAAGCGATTGCAAGAATCTGAGTAGGGTGGACCTAATATCCTCATAACCTCCTAATATAAAGCATTTTAATACACATTTCAGTAAGATATCACACCTTTGAAAATGCACAGCTAGTACACTCAAGAGGAAGAAACACCAGGAGCCGAAAGCAGAGACTAGGAAACCGAGTAGTAAACTGATACTGAAGACACAGCTGCCCTGAAACTATTTGCTTATGCTGGGTTTTAACCGCATAGGCAGACAGAAGACAGGATCTTCTGAGGATTATAATCTCACTGAAAGGACTGTTAGGGGGAGAAGGCACCTTTTCTACCTTAGCCCCGACTCGGGGAGGAAAAACGGTTTACTGTGATAACTGAGAACTGAGTTTAGTTTGGACTTTGATTTCACGTAAGTGTGTGGTGTGAGAAACCCCAATCCAAGAAATGACCGTTAGTTACGACTGGCAACAAACGCAGATTTTCTCTGGGGGCACGCACACTCATCCTGGTCTTTACAGAATCTCCCCAGATAAAGTCTCTAAGTACGGTTACGAACACAAAACTGCAAACTGCACAGACAACAAGCCTCTAGGAATAAGAGTCGGAAGGAACCCGAAAGCGGCATAAGCCACCTCCCAGTGGGAACTTCAGATAACAGAATTGTTGCATACAGATCACACAGGAAAGTAAGCCTGTTTAAACATTTTAAAGAAATAGAAATGGGAATTTTAAACAAAAAAAAAAAAAGAAAAGAAAGAAGATGCCATCAAAAACAATCAGGGTAGATTTGAAGAATAAATAAAACCTCTAGAAATTGAAATAAGAAATTCAATGGGTATTCCTCAAAGTTGATTGGACACAGAGTCAGAGTAAACTGGAAAAGAATCCTCAGGAATTTGCCCAGAACAAAAGGAAAAAGAAGTCAAAGTCACAGGAGACAGAATGAGGTTCAACAAGGGGCTGACAATATTTGAGAGAGAAGGCTGCCCATCTTCCATGACGGATGAAACTCCGAACTCCTCATCACGGACGAGGTGAGAGGTTACGAACTCCACACCGAATACTGTGCCGGTGAGTTTCCTTTGGTCAAAGAGGGCCGCCTCTGAACTGAAACACAATTAAATCAAGTACAAAACCAGGAACAAGAAATTAACTGAACGTCTCGGGAAAAGTGAGCTCCAACCGGGGACGTAACCCAGCATCGCCCTACCTCTGAAGCTCTCGTGCAGGGACTCGATGCAGCCGGCGAACAGCTGCACGGTGCGCGCGGCCACCGCAGAGTCGCTCTCCAGCCAGGGGTAATGCCGCTGGCTGCTTTAAATAAATGAAAGCACATAAATAAGTAAATAAAATTTAAAAAACGTACTTAGAAATGAAACACCATGATGAAATTACTCTAGGCTCCCGAGTATAAGGCTTGACTAAGTCACAGACATTATGTTATGCAGTTGTGTATGCAGCCCTAAAACACATTTAGATTCTTGGAGGTGAACTGTAGCTTGCAATGATCAACCACGCAGTTTAATATACTTTCCTTCCTAACCTTTATTTCAACCTAACGAAGTTTTAGAAGTGTGTTACCTAAATTAACTACCAAATTAACATTGTTTTGCATCCAATTTATACCCCGGAACCTATACCTTGTGCATCTTGGTTACATTTTACATGCCTTAGAAATACACTGTCAGGTGGTTTCAAAAGTAAGAAGGGGGAGGGGACAAGAATGGGGGAGGGGAGGAGATCTTTTACATCTTCATGTAAAAGATGTCCAAAAATGAATGAGAAATAACTAAACAAAAAACTCTTTATATGAAAATTTGTTTCTGAAACTGGTCCAAAAAGTCCAATATCAGAATAAATTCCATTAATTCTTCCTAGAAATAAACAGGAAACTTGCATTATGATTAGCAGTTCAATAGACACTACAAAATCCCACAGATTGTTTAAGAATAGCCCTCTAGCAAAAGCAAAATTCCAGAACCCTTCCTATTTTCTTCAAGAAGCTCATGGGTCAATGCAAGGGCTCGGGCCCCAGTTCTGGCCCTAATTCTGGCCCTCACTGGCTGTGGGACAGGAGCAAGACATTTAATTTTTCTGAGTCTCAGAATCAGATTAATCAATACTTATGAAAACACCTTAAATACTGTAATGTCTACCACTGCTGTAATTTTCACAAAACTCCTGTCAAGTTCACCTGGCTTCTGTCTGCATGCTTCTAGGGGGAAAACTCGGAAGGGGTCATGTGGACAGCACTACACCTCTCTCTTAAATGCTCACAAAGCAATGCTTTCATTTCATCGATGAGCTCGCGTTAAAAGGGTACTTCCCACCCCACTAATCTGAAAGCCAACTTCGTTCCAAAAATAACTAAGGAACTAAACAAGATCAAGTTAGTATCATATGTTTAGTGTTATACCATCCAAACCTAATGAAAGGGAGCAGCATCTGTTTTTCTGAAATTAAGTACCAAAACTCATTCAACTTCTTCACCACAGAAACTGGAAACAATTGCCCAGTTCTGCTTCAAAATTAACATAAAGATAATAGTTCTGATCACCCAGACTAGAAACTCCACAAACAGAAAATGTCTTAAGTTTCTTTCATAAAGAAGCATTTTCTAAATTTAAACATATCCCTAACTTTAAAGAAATTAAATCTGTGAATGCACCATTGGTACCAAAACACCATCAGACCTTTAAGTCTGTAAGTTGTACACAAACTTGAACATCAGAAAAACGACGTACCCGTCACCGTCCTCTAAGACCAGGATCCACGGCTTAAAGAGCTGGATGATCACTGAATGCAAGGACCTCAGCACTAAAACAAACAAACAAACATTTTTAGAGACAAGAAACAAGTGTATCTTTTATAATATCATTGATAACACTATATAAAAGAATCTACTTATTATTTGTATACTCATAAATTTGCATTGATATAAAAACAAAATATTTAATGTCACTAAGCACATTTTCATTTGCTACAATGGAATTTCCTGAATGGAATTTTTATTACATAGTGCAATGGATAATTTTATAACAACACATTTTTTTAAAAGATCAGTACTTAAATATTGAGGACCCTTTCCTTGGTGATACAAACCATGGGAAGAAAGAGCTGGAGACTGAAACCTGTCATGGGTTGGCACCGTGCCCCACGAAAGCAGGGGCGGAAACAGGCTGAAACAAGCACCGACTGTCTAATGAACACAGGTATGACACACACGGCTTCACACCGAGGCTATATATTTCCCACTTCCTCTGCCTGACACTCAGAGAGTTTTATTGCAAAGATTTAAATCTCTTAATGTGTCTGTTCAAGTCTCTCCTAATGGAAGGTCAAAACACCCACCTCCACGTCGCACTCAAGGCATATTACCTGTTTTGCTGCTGGCAGATGCGTCTTGGGCAAAGCAAGCCATTTCTGAGTCAAGCAACCTTCTTACAAGATAGTCCAAGAGTGCCCTCACATCATCCATGTAAGGACTCCATTTGGAGAATAAGCCAAAACTTTTAAAGTCCAACGAGGATAACCGAAGCTTGTAAAAAAAGTCTGAGAGCCACTGTATAGTCTCCATTACCTGCAAGAGAGTGACTTGTTATAAAGTGCTCCCTGAATATCTCCTTGCAGCAGAGTGTCACAGTAGACTGTGATGGAAGGCTTTGATTCTGTAACAGAGCTGCAAAGTTCTACAGCACATGAAAAGTAAATTACATCTCAAACTTTTTCTGAAGCAGAGGAACCATTCTTTCAAATAAACTTTCACGTGAACCCAGATCCTGTAAAACTTGTAAAACTGAGAGCTCTGTGGGACACTGCACGAAACCCTGGCCCAAAGCGCCACTGGTGTGTGGTTAAGTAAGTAGGTGGGTTAAGGTGGGGAGAGGGTACGACAGATGGGCAAGAATCACGCTGCAGTGTGAGAGAAAGGCAACTCAGACAAAGGAGGGGTGGAGGGACCAACTGACCGACAAAGAAAAGCACAGAGCTCTTACAGCAAAGGAAATGGAAAAGAAATGCACAGACAAAAACGTCAGACGCCAAATGCCACACACCTGCTTGTCTGACAAGAGAACTTCCCGGGAGCTCTGAAGCGTGGTGCTCTCAGCAGAAGCTGCCCCCTGCTGGCAGTTGGGGGCGCAGCAGCCCAGGGCTCGCAGAGTGGCTTTCCAGCACTCGGGGCTCAGCAGCTGCTCAGCAGAGCCTTATGGGGCAGAGACAGGGGACAACAAGTCAGCATCTTCCACAAACTAAGTTGTTCAACTTCAGTCAAAGAACACATGAATTTTACAAAGGAATGAACAGTAAATAAGATTCCAAAACAAATTCATAAAGATTTATGGTGAAGAAACCCAAGTAAAGAGAACCTATTACAAGAACTATGCCCCTGAACACGACTTTCCTTGTTCCTGACAACCCTGCTGCGAGCAAGCACTGCTGGAGCCATGTGACCTGGAGTCGCCAGGGAAATGCCACCACCGGACCTGACTGGGCAACGCTGAGGTGCCATTCCCCTGGCTGGCGGATGTGAAACAAGTACTGGTGACAGGACAGGGAAGACTGGGTGCAGTGCAGCAGCAGAGTCTAGGCTCCCTTCAGAAGGTGTCCTACTCACCCCTGAAACTGCGCTCCTCCGAGGGGCGAAACCTAAAGGAGAGACTACCGACCAGTGGTCTGCCACTGGAAAGCTCACGTCCCAGAAGACAGGAATAGTACCTCCTCGAGTCCTTTCCACCCAGAGGAGGCACGAGAGTCAAACAGAGTAGCAGAGGCTCACAGGAGCAGGTCTGAGGGCGAGGATGGAGGGTCCGCTGCACTATATTGAGTATGAGGTGTCTAGGGGACAGGAAAGGGTTTGTGTCCAACTGTGGCCTGTGGATCTTGGGGCACCGGCCTTGAATCAAGCTACAAGTGTGGGAGTCATGCATACCTAGAAGAGAGCAGGGAAGCCAGAAAAAACAATAGGTTCACCCAGGGCAAATGAAGAGAGCAGATGAGCGAAGAGTGGAGCTCCAGGAACCGCCATGGTGGCCAGGGAGGGAGGGGAAACCAGGAGGCTGGGGGTCATGGAATCTGACAGAGGTGGCATTGTTATTTTTCTTTTTTAAGATGTTATTTATTTATTTTTAGAGAGAGGGGAGGGGAGGGAGAAAGAGAGGAAGAGAAACATCAATGTTTGGGAGGAACATCAATCAGCTGCCTCTCGCACGCACCCCAACCAGGGACCGGGCCCGCAACCCAGGCATGTGCCTTGACTGGGAATCAAACTGGTGACCCCGTGCTTTGTGGAATGACACCCAATCAACCGAGCCACACCAGTCAGAGCTGTACTGTTATTCCTAAACCTTCAGCTGAATTATTTTCCCTGGAAAGTATAAATTTTCTGCTATATGCCAAGTCTGTGACTGTCCACATAAACAGGTTATAATCTCTTAAAAAGGTTCCAGGAGGAAAACAACACACACGATCAAATTTTGAAAATTCAGAACAAAAATTAGCTATGCAAAAATGCATCAAAAACTGTACAGATGCACTTCTCTGTTGGTTTTCCCCACCCACCCTGCAATCCCCTCTACAGGACACAATGACAGCTTGAAGTGCTTTGAAAATGGGGCCACGCAGTTCAGTGTTCGTCAGGTAGTCCAGCATATGAGACCATTAACTTACTCATTAAATAATTTCTGTTAAGTAACACAAATATTTAGCATAAAGCAAAATTTAGTTTTCCATTACGTCTATAAACAGTATAAAGTTTGCATGAAAAAGTAAATACGATCTCATTTCTCAAATAAAATTTCGCCTAGTAACATTCCAAAAATAAAAAAAGCTTACATCCTTTTTCTCCCCTAATCTGAAATACTCCAACGGGCAGTTGCTGGAGTAGGCAGAGATGGTGGGGATGTGGAAAATGTAATGCTGCTCTCTCCCTTGGCACATGTAAGTACAGTCTATCAGTATGTGGGGATAAAATTCACTTGCAAAAAAATTAGGGGGGAGTGTCTTTGAACCACAGAGAAACCAATGGTCATAAAAGAGCAAATTCCTTCTCTTGCCAAATCTGTAGTCAGCAGAGAAACCAAGCCCACTACTGCCCCACCCCATTCAACACAGCTGCAAAGTCAAGGCAGACAGATGGGTGCACAACTCTGGGCTCCAACACCAGACCGCGTGCTGTCTTGCCCAGTTACGGCCCTTTCCGACCCTCTGGACAATAAATGACCATTTTTACAGGCAGCAACCCTTTGGGTTCATCGAGTACTTCAGGTAAAAATCAGTCACTCCAAAATCCTGCACACTTGTATTACTTTTACATTTTTGGCTGACATCTGTAGAATGGTGTCCTACTATTCACTACAGTCTAATCAGTTACTTACTTTGCATCAGCAGCCTGAGAATGTCACTGTACTGGTCAGGGAACTGGTACAGGAGAAGGTAAGTCCAGTGCTTACAGAAAAGGTTAAATGGCATCAAAATATCTTCATCTGGTTCAAGGCCCCAGGCCGTGAGTGCCAAATGAATGGACTCCAGAAGCCTGGTGCGATCAGACAGAGGAGGTTTAGTGGCATTTAACCATTGCTTAAGATCGAACTAAAAAGAAAAAGAAACAAGAAGCAATTTTCATTGACACTGGAAAATTAACTGAGGCAGAGCAAAGTCTGTACAACTCAGTTTAAAGGTCAAAGATTACTATGCATTCAGTTTGTCACGAAGATTCACACTGAAGTTTTTATACGAGCACCCAAAGGAACCTGGGCAGCCCAGTGACTGAGGGCTGCCACGACGCCTCTGCCTCTGCCTCTGCCTCACTCTCTGGGACTGCGGGGGCAGGGCCTTCTCAGCTCCCTGTGCTTCTTTGTAGTTTCAGGATCTGGGCTGGTACGTTATCCCACAAGACAAGGATCCGACCCTTGCAGCTCTCTCTCACTGGTCAAAGGGCCACAGACAAGCAGGCGCTTTCTGACACTGTCTCCGACCAACAGCCACCTTTCTGAACCTGCGTCCCTCACCTAGCTCAGTTAACAAAAACTCAGGGTGCTGAGATCACCTTCCAGAGTCCCCAGCGACACAACATATTCTCCCCCAATTACAGACTGAGGTCAGTCCTGGCCCTAAAAATTAACAGGTTTTAGGACTCATGGATGCCAGAGAAATACAACTGAAGACAAAATAGCTAAGGCTCTAAATCCCCCAACTCATTAAGTAAATTCACGGCCTTGGTCTGCGTTAACATTCTACTTGGAATGAAGACAAAGGCAATTTGCTTAGATCTGGCTTTTTCTAAATATGAAAGACTTGGACGTATTACAACTCATTTATCAAACATAATTTAGGCATTAATTCAGTATAAATTCAAAAGAAGGATGTACTAAATTACTATTATGACTACTTCAAAACTGCACTAAGTTTTCAAAGAGGGTTTGGGAGGCAGGTCCTTCTTATAGTGGAATAAGACTGTCCCACACAACACAACTGAAGCCCCCACGCGAGGAAGCTGTGGGATGGGCTGCGTCAAGGTCACGCAGTTGAGAACAGGGCCGGGGAGCCTCTGGTCTACCTGGAAACAGGGCTCCGAGGGCCTCGTCCACGGAGTGGGAACGAGCACGGTTTCCACACCCCGACGGCAACACCAGGACGGAGCACCTCTCACCTTGGTCAGCAGCATGAAAATCATGTCGCTGTTGTCCTCACTGAGAAACTTCACCACTTTCTCGTACAGCTGAATGAACTCCGCAGGCGCAGCGTTGGGGGTGAAGAAAGGAGACAGAAGGGAGCAGAGCCTTCTGTTCTTCAGCACGGTCTCCAGCACTTTTCTGCATTCTGACTTAGTGCCGCTGATGAACACCTTGAAAGAACGAGAGAGAAAAATGTCCTCAGTTCTCCACTCCCCAACCTTTATTTAAGCAACCAACTTTTAAGGGGTACTATATATAAGGTAAATAATGTTTTTTCTAAATGAAAATATAAAACAAAAGAAATCTAAAATCAACACAGGTAAACTTCCAGTGTAGGTAATATTAAAAATTTGCAATCTACCGACCAAAGTGATCTTGCATTATGTCAAGAAAACAAAACTTCTGGGTTATAGATTTTATTACCTTTAAAAAGCTAACTTTTCACAGTTACTGTATAATCAGAATAACATCTCATTGTTTTAACTTGGTTCTAATGTTTAAAAGTACTAGAATATATGTGGCCCTGAGTGGTGTGGCCCAGTGAGCTAAGTGTTTTCCCACAGACTGGGGTCACCGGTTCGATTCCTGGTCAGTGCTCATGCCTGGGTTAAGGGTCAGGTTCCCAGTTAGGGGCAGACAGGAGGTAACCAACCAATCTCACATTGCTGATTTTCTCCCTCTCACTCTCCCTCCCTTCACTGTGGCCCTTTGACCAGTGAAAGAGAGCTACAAGGTTCCCGATCCTTGTCTTGTAGGAAAAACTTATCAACCAAAATCTTTAAACTACAAAAAAGCACAGGGAGCTGAGAAGGCCCTGCCCCCGAGTCCCAGAGAGTGAGGCAGAGGCAGAGGCGCCGTGGCAGCCCTCAGTCACTGGGCTGCCCAGGTTCCTTCGGGTGCCGCTCGTGTACAAACTTTAGTGTGAATCTTCGTGATATCTATTTTACTCTAAAATAAATAAGTAAAATCTTTTTTAAAAATTAAAAAATAAAAATACTAGAATATATGTGAATATTTAAATAATCTCAGGGTCAAGAATGCGTTGATAAACCTGGCCACAGGCAGAAATAACGAAGGTATGATAAGACTAAAAGATTTAAATTGATAATAATGTTAACTTCTATAAGACAACAAGTATATAAAATTGAAGAAAAAGGAAGCAGAAAAATAAACTTACAACAAATTCCAGATACCAGGTTAACAGCCTGAGTTGTTCTTTGAAAAGCAATAAAAAGACAAGACACTATACAACAGAAGTGTGCAAAGGACAATCACCAGCCAATCGCAAGAAAGATATAAATGGCTAGAACACATGAAAAATCATGCAACGTAACAATTAAAGAACTGTAACTTAAAATAATTAATAAAGTACCACTTCCCCTGTTAGATTGCAAGATTTATAAGGAATGATCACTGCTACTGTAGGCTGGGATATGAACAATGTACTCAACCCAGCAATGACAGTGTAAAAGCTTCCCTGGAGGGCAGTGTGACAATTTACATCAAATGCCAGTCGCTCTGACTTTGCAATCATACTTCTAAGAAATTATACTAGGAAAAAAAGTCCAAGTTCACAAAGACGTGAAAGATTTTTTATCTCAGACTTACTCTGGTGAAACAAACCAACCAACCCTGGAAATACCCATTCAGAGGGCACTGTCTCAATACATTACAATATATCTGTACAGTAGAACACTACAAATTAAATACCATGTTAGGACCTGGCTGGTGTGGCTCAGTGGACTGAGCACTAACCTGTGAACCAAAAGGTCGCCAGTTCAATTCCCAGTCAGGGCACATGCTGCCTGAGTTGAAGGCCAGGTCCCCAGTTAGGGCGACATGTGGGAGGCAACTGATTTGATGTTTCTCTCAAACATTAACATTTCTTTCTCTCTCTTTCTCCCTCCCTTCCCCTCTCTCTGAAAATAAATAAATATTTAAAAATAAGTAAATAAATAAATACCATATTAGAAACAGACTCATAGAGAATAGAGAACAAACTGAGGGTTGCCAGCATGGGAAAGGGGGTTGGGGGACTGGGTGAAGAAAACGAAGAGATTAAGAAGTACAAATTGGTAGTTAACAAAATAGTCACGGGAATATAAAGTACAGCACAGGGAATATAGTCAATAATATTGTAATAACTATGTCTGGTGCCAGGTGAGTACTTGAATTATCAAGGGGATCACTTCATAAATTATATAATTGTCTAACCACTATGTTGTAACACCTGAAACTAATATAAAATAATACTGAATGTCAATGGTAATTGAAAAATAAAATTTAAAAAAATTAAAAATATCATATTATAGGTGTGTATATATTAACACAGAATAATGTCTAAAAAGATGTCTGAATTTAAAAAAGCAGGTTACAAAATAGCACATATGGTTTTTATGTGTATGTGTATCTATTCATCTATTTATCTATATGTAGGGATAGGAAGTCATTTTCATACACACACACATGCTAACACATACATGCTAACACACACACACAGGACAAACTATAATGAAATGGTAGCTGTGTAATCATTTTTCCTGGTAGTTAGGACTCTGAAAAATTCTTCTTCTTTATACTTTTTGCACTGTCTGCATTGCTTAGAACAAATGAACAGACATCAATTTTATAACCAGGAAAAAATTTTAATCTATTTCAATAACTTCTCAGCATCACCTCCTAACAAGTATCCCGTAATAAGTACTCACCAATGAATTTAGGTGAGAGTACCTCGTTACTTAGTATCTACACATTTTTCAACAAGTGGCTTTTTTGTTTTATGACACATTTCATAAACCTATATGGATACACTGCCTTTGCTCTTGTTAAATATTCATATTGTAACAGTAAGTCAACTAAATCAATCAACGGTGACTGAGAATAGCAACTGGGAGGGGCAGAGCTTTGAACACTGAGTCAGAAGACCCAGGACCCAGACTCAGCTCCAGCACTCAGCAGCTGTATTCTTTAGGCAAGTCAGTAATCTTTTAGAGCCCAGTTTTCTCATCTTTAAAATAGGGATGATATCAATCACAGAAAGTCACTGTGAGGATGGAATAAAATAATGAACTGGAAAGCATTTTATAAACAACGTGAGCTTCACTGGTGTTACAGGCAACACCAAGAGCAATGGTAGAATCTGAAGTCTCCCAGAGGCTTTCAAATATGAATAATTAATCTCCTGTATGAGAAGGAGAATTCTGTACCAACAATTCTAATCACATCTTTAGAAGCCAACAATTCAAAGTGGCTTCTGACTTAGGTAAGACTCGGAACCTACAATGTAAGTCTAAAGTCACATATCTAATGTGAATACTGTAGGGACTTACTGTATCTGAAAAAGGCTAACAACACAGACTAATCTCACCTGTCCCAAAATCTCAATGCACGAAGTAAAGAACTGCCTTGTGGGAGGATGGCGCTGGGTCTCATCGCTGACGTAATCCACAACCGTGAAGAAGAGGCTAATGCCGACCTTCTGAACCCCGGGGGTGGGCTGCAACTTGTAGGCATTCACTAAGGCCCTGTAGGGAAACAGGTAAGAAGCGGTCCACAGTATGAGAATCCAGACTCACTAGTGTTTCTATGACACTCCCCTTTCCCAGGCAACACTCTCAGGAGTGCTCAGAGTCTCCTACAAATGTCACTTCAGAAATATTTTATGGGTTACCTTCCAACTTGACCCAACACCTCATTTTCAAAATATAAAAATGATTTTATGCCCTTCTGGAGAAAAAAATCAGCTGTATTAAAAGGGCTAATAAACATTCTTACCTTCATTAAACTTTTTCACATTTCATATGTAATTCATAATTATTTAACTTCATGTATTTTTAGATAATACATATTTTTAAAAACAAGAACCCCGACTTCTCTAAATTTTAAAATCTGAAAGAGTGACTTAGGTTGAGGGTATAGATTTTTGTATAAAATAAGCTCCTAAAATAAAGGAATCTCTTCTAATTCTCACATATTTTTTTAGTTCCTTTACTGGTAAAAAGAAACATTAACTTCTTGCTCACCTTCTCTCCTCCCTCCTCCCCAGAGCCCCCAATCCAACCCACAGAAAGCCGCAGTGCCCCTCCCCACAGCACCCTCCCAAATCTACCCTGCGATTAATTGCTGGTACTAGAACGTGGAGTCACTGCAAAGTAAAAGGCAGTCAACCTCCCTTCTCCCAAATCATGTCCTGATAGCTTTGGGAAGAAAGGGGATGGTGAGAATAAACCAGGAGCACCAAAGGAAAACCACAATAGCCCCATGCAAGTTGGCAACTATACCTGAGTCCTATATCTGAGCAAATCCATTGTAAACTGTGCTCAATAATCTGAGTTGACAATGATGACTTCTTAGGTAAACGTGACTTTGATATAAAACTTCAGCACTAAATCTCTCCACGACTGAATTTCAATGTACTGTATCATCTCTCATTTCAGGAATCTGCATGCTTATTTTACGAAGGGCCAGACAATAATTATTTTATGCTTTATAGGACATAAATTGCTACAGCTACTCAATGTTGCCATTGCAGCATAAAAGCCATAGACATTAATAAGTGGGCATGGGCATGTTTTTATTCCAATAAAACTTTATTTATACAACTAGGTGGCAGGGCAGATTTGGTCCAAAGGCCACAGTGTGCAATCCTTGTGCTAACTCAATCAGTGGGTGCCTGGGGGCTGTAGCAGCATGACCTGTATCGATAACAACAACAGCGTATTTTAAAGTACAATACCCTCAAAACTTACGTAATCAAGTTTTCTGCATGCACAGCAGCTTCCACAATATTAAGTGGTGGCGGAGTAGTAGCTTCGGCTTGTAACTGCTTCACTTCTTTCCGCAAAACATGAAGCTGCTGGCTTACTGCTTCGTTCTTATGCATACCTTCAAACTAACAAAAATTTAAGTGGTCATCAGATTTCTGCCCTACATGTTTCTGAAGCAGGTATCTTATTACATGTATACTGGGTATATGGTGATAAGACTATTATTTCAACTAGTATGATAAACTCTTGGATGAACTCGACAGGAGCAGGAAAAAACTGTCGAAGGACTATTCAATAATACCAGGGTTTTTTCATGAAGACTCAAACTCGAATTAGTTTATCACTGGTTCCAAGTCTTTGCAGGATCGGTTCTATGTCACTCATGTTTGGACTCCCCGATCCTCATCAAAGAGTGCCTCGGAGTGTCCCACCTCGGAGGCTTCCCTGCAGCACATCTAGCCCCTCCTCCTTCCTCCCAACAGACCAGCACACGAAGTTCACCTCCACATGGGCTGCACGTCTCCTGTGTGTGCACAGCACAGAAAAGGACGCGGATGCTGTCGCTAAAACACGTGCCATTGTGAAAGGAAGAAAGACAAGTGCTTACAAAGCAAACAACAAAATAAGATGAGTAGGACATGTCCAAACCAGCTGCATGCCTAGGAAAGAGCAACTGGCTAATTCAATGGTTCCTGAAAGCTTATCTGAGATAAAATTTTATTGGCTCTCAGTAAAGATGTACAAAATAAGGAAAATTTATTAAGCTTGTCAAAAAAAACTAAATTTATCTCCATTTAAAAGACTATCCTTTATTTAAGATTATGTCTGTCCTCCTTGAGGGAGTTAGCATTCCTTTCACTAATGAACTGATGGTGATCTAGAAATAACTGCTTCGTTTGTGCATTTTTAATGTCCTTTTTTGGATGTGGGTTGATGCAGAAAATACCCTATGCCCAGAATGCAACACAAATATAGAACCAATCAGCAGATGTGGGGACAAGAGGACAGAGCACTGAGGAGGAGCCTGGACAGGCTGATCGGGGGCTGGGGATCAGGGCTGAAGAGTGTAGTACGGCGAGACTGGGCAGCAGGGGCCCTGTCTGGGAGAGGCCTTCACAGTAAACTGCAGATCTTGGCCTTATCTGGCAGGCATGGTGGAGAATCAGGAAAGACCAGAACGTTCAGAAGGCAGGCGTTGTAAGTTCTACATTCTCCTTAGACGGTTTTCCAACATGGGCGAGCAGCAGGGGTACAGTTCCCGTTATGTGGACCTGCCTGACGCCCGTCTTCAACCACCACTACCATGGCAACAGGCATCCTTTGTGAACAATGCAAACACTCTGTTCACAAAGGTAGTAAGTGAGGCTCTTATGCCCCTCCAGGGGACACAAATCCCAAATCCAAAGCTCCTGAAGGGCAAATGGTCCTGCTTGTGTTGCTTTACACAGCGGCCAGCACAGCTCTGACAATACACTGAACGCCCACTTTTAAAGGTCGTAATGGTAACTTTCTTCTGTAAAATGTGCCACTGTTGTGGTAAAAAAAAAAAAATCTTTACAAAACTTATTTTAAAGAAAAAAATAAGATATTAGTATGAATCAAAAGCCATGAACGTAACTATCCAGTAAGATACAATATTAACAATAATTACTTTAGTTTTTATTTTTGGAGAAATGAAAGATAGAAAATTAAATTACGTCCACTAAACCACATACCGAATCAACACAAATATTAAATCTCAAATCTCTCAAATAACAGGCCAATGTTTAATAGCTTAAAATGTGATCAGGAATGCATGCAGTCAGCTCTTCTGCCCAGACTGTCCCCAGTGATATGGAGACAGGGACTCTGAGGGCCACAGCCCTTGTAGAGAAGCTGCTACACAGAAAGGAAGTGAGGGAATCAGAGAGAAGGAAGGCAGACAGCATGAAGGGAAGCAGAAAGACTCAGGACAAGAGAAAAGGAACAGAGGCTCGCTTGACCGGGAAGAGCAGAGAGACAAAGACCAAATCCACTCCGTTAACTGCCATCCCATGGCGTAGAAACTCCTAAAGCTGAAGACCAAAGAGTACCAACTAGCATAGGAAAGTTCAGACACTCTCCCAAAATTATCATTATTTCCTGGTCTACTTATTTTGTTCATTGTTCCAAACACTGTTGAAAGTTTTCTTTTCTTCCTAGAACGGGGGTGAGAGAGATTGAATAACTACCTGCTCATAATTACAAGAAGTCGGAGACAATAGAACAAAGCAGCATGGTGGAAGCCCCTCCCCTTGAGTCGCTTTAAGTAGACAAAGAAATTTAAAAGTAGGACACAGCTGGCCCCTCAGTTAAGTTTCTACAATAATGTGAAGCCCTCAGTGGGTCTTTTCCATCTTTCATTTCTAGGAATGCACAAATTTTTCACATGACAATAAATCAATTCTCGGTCCTGCCCTACAATACCAAAGTACAACACAAGGAACCCTATTATAAAACACCCCATTTCCTCAGGGGATATCGCTGAATTATTAGAGGCTTCTATTAGAAAAGGCAACCACGGAAGAAGCACGTCTCAATTCCCATAAAACATATTTGGCTTTTGTACGCCCCGAACAAGTTACACACAGCTCACACACTTGCAGGTGGCTGGGAATTTCCAGGGCATTCCCTCCCAGGAAAATTCTATCAAGCAATAAAACATTTTCATGGTATAATTTAAAATCTTCACAAATGAGCCATTAAAATTATATTAAAACATTTCTGTACTTTAATTTTAAAATTTACATTTAAAACATAAAATCATTTCCCACGATGCTGATTTTAAAAATTGATCCAATCCATGAGTTCTCTAATCACTGATCACAATCTGGATCGAATTTTCTAACTTTAGATGCATACAAATCAGTTATTTTATCAGAAATAAGTTTTGAAGGCAATGAAAAATACAAATATAAAAGGTATTTCTGAGAAGACATTTTAGAGCAAACAGTCACCCAAGGAGATTGATGAAGAATACGTCAGAACTGTTAAAACAGGGCTCGGCACAAAAAGGGGAGAAATTTTTGAAAGACAACCACAAGTCAATAAAATAAATTTTCCCCTATTTCTAAACGCTACCCACAAAGAGGGTCTACTTTTGTGCAAACGCGGCCAGGCATCAGGTGGGCCTCTCTCGAAGCGTTTCTCTCCAGGCTCCGGGAATCTGGGCTTCAGGCGCAGACGGAGGGAGGGGCAGTGAGTCAGGGGCCTGTGCTCGGTAACCACACGGCCTGGGCCTTCCTGGCTGTGTCACTCACTGGCTGTGTCGCCCTGGATACGTAACTCAACCTCTCTATGCCTAACGCAGATAATAAAAGTACCCTCTTACGGGGTTGTGGTGAAGATAAAAGTGAGTGCTGTAAGGTGTTCACACAGTGCCTGGCATGGAGCAAATACTACGATACGCTGGCTACAGCTAAACTCGCACTTAGAAGTCCTTCCGAAGTCACAGATCCAACTTAATTTTATTCTTCCCACTCAAGGAGGTGTCTCTAGAGGCAGCTGAATTTTTATCATATTATTGCACATCTTTCCTTTTGCCTTTTGGCAGACTCCACCCAGACCACCTGCTTTCCGCAGGTCCTTCCCATGTTTGTCTTCAGTGCCCCCCAGCCCTCCGCCCTGCCACTGTGCGGAGCACACAGCCAGCGCTCCCAAGCAATCGTCCCTTCCAGTGTGGACTCCAGCCCTCCCCGTGTGGACACCACTGCCACTTCCAGAAGCAACCTGAAAAAGACTGACACCGCTGGCCCGTGACCCCTGGATGAAGTCATGCTGACCCCCCTCCCATACTTCCTCTGACTGAATCCAAACCATCATTGTCAGAATCTTTTAAGAATCAGTTTAAGGCCCCCCTCTCTCAAAATCTTCTCAGTGACTCTGCTTTTCTTTGACTTTCTGTTTTACGGGACACATCAGCACTCACGGTAATGGGTGACTACGGTAGCTCTGTGCATGTCTTCACTCCTCTGAAAACTATTCAGTGTTTTGAGACTTGGATCGCTGGCTATACAAATTCTTTCAGTCTTTCTCAAAGGTAGGCCAGTTATTAGGGTCTCAAGTAAAAATCTCTGAATTACAAAAAAGTTTAAACAATCTTACCTGAACTGTCACAACTGCTGCTCCTTGGCATTTCTTCCCACTGCTGCCTCGACACTCCAGATGCAGCGTGGCCTGTTCCTCCCGATTAACATACTGTTTGGGCATCGTGTCCAACAGCTCACTGTCCAGGGCAACCTGCTGGGATTCCCGCAGAGCCGCCGTTCTGAAAGACGTCATTGGAGGGAAAAAAGTCTTAGGGAAGGTTTCATGATAAGTGATAAAGGCTTCCAGTTTCCCCCGCCTGACTAGAGTGCAGCAAGATCCAAGCATTCTAGAATAAGAAACCCAAGTGTGTGTGTGCCAAGACTCACCCAAATCCTCTCCCTGGCAGTCATGCGAACCACAAAGTTAAGAAACAAAGAAAAAGTGGGACAACTTTGCAGCCAGAAATAAAGCTCCATTCAGAATCTGTGTTATATCAGCAATGCTTTTTAAATGGACCCTTACATGTACAAGAACGAATGGGAGTTCATCCTAATTTAACTATCCCAAAGGGTACCCTTACTTGTAAGTACCACTGACTTCTTTACTGGCATCTCAAACTGAACTTTCAAAAATGGAGGTGGTTAGTGTTTACACGCTGTCAACACTGTTCTCCCTGTGGTGATTACTTTGACATGCAGGCCAGTACGAGCACATGTGTGTGTGTGGTGTGCACACACAATGCACACAACAAATACCTGGCCAAAAACAGCAAGGGAAAGAAGGCCAATGAGAGACTGATTCCATGGGCTCTGCCAAAGGGGCTCTTTTACCTTATAGAACAGATTTACTGCACACACGCTCCTTCTCACGAGATGGCACGCTAGAACTAAAACCTCACACAGCTGATCTCTTGTGAACTCAGAACACTAAATCATCTGCTCATACTTCAATCAAGTGCCTGTGCCAGGTTTTAAAATATGGAGAGTGAGAGCAAAAGGCACTGACAAAAGAAAGTAAATCTCATTTCATGCCCTTTAAACACAATCTTCCCATCATCAGGTCTCCTTGGGAGAAGCATGAGAAACACTTAGCTGGCACTCAGAAACACCACAAGAAACACGTAAAAATTTGTAGTCCATTAAAGCGCCACATAATTCCAATGGAAATTTAAAGACTTGTCACAACTTGGTTAATGAAGTATCTGTCTGGGCCGGTCTCGTCCAATTTTCCCAATGGGGAGGATGCTGATGAGGAAGCCCTTCCAGGTATTAAGTCACTCAGGCTGTCAAGGCAGCAAGCACGGAAGCATGATCTGGGGGGGTCTCACAGTCTTACCTGGCCTGCTGTTGCAACAGATTCAGGTCTGTGCACACCAGCTGGGTGGTGCTCTCCCGACTCAGGAGGACGGCAGATGAAATAACCGGCACAGGAGGCCTCAGTGGGTGCAGAACAAGGGGAGGCTGGGGAGCCTCGTGTTTCCGCAAGTTACTTAAAACCCTCTCTTTAGCTGAAAGGAAATAAAGTCACATTGACTGAGTAATGGCTACTACTAGGTAGTAACGTACTAAGTGGGTACAAAGCCCTGGCCTGCTGCCTTCATAAAAAATGCTGGAGATCTACCGAACAGATACTCCAGAGGCCTAAATGAATAAAATCATGATCTTGTATTACTTACAAGCTTTGAGGGAGCACCCACAGGCCTAATAATATTCCACCAGGGGCTGGGAGATCAGGAGCACAGGGTGTTATTAAATATAATTCCTATCCTCAAAAAGTCTTAATGATGGTTAAAGAGTTAAACCTCCCGACCCCTACACAGCCTTGCATGAGGCACTAGGTGTTTGGACTTACACTAGTATGAAGGGAACCTAGTGAACAGCTCAAGTGAGTTGGAGAGAGACGGCAGCTTCTGCCAGACAATGGATTGGGGGAATGGTGCAGGCTGCCCAGTTGAAAGTTCACTGCAGTCACCCAGATACAATTCACAGGAATGGCAGAAAAAGGAATGAGCATTATGGAACACAGCTAAGTGAAAAACCTTAAATTAAGCCAAGGTTTAGACAAGAGAGCTGAAAGTAGTAGAGTTAAAATGAATACAGACATAGACACAAATTCCTACAGAATTCATGTTTATAGTCATATAGTCAGTCAGTCATTCATCCATTTACTTATTTATTTACCCAACAAATGATTTATGGAGTCCAAATAAGAAATCGGGTGCCATATTAAGAAATAAAAGGTAAATCTGTATCATCCAAGTTTGCACTACACAGCATATGATCTCATACTGGTCAACCCAAGTTAAATGCTTACACTTCTACACCCAGCACAGAGCTGAACACACGGCAGGTCTCCGATATGTCCTCTCTTCCCTCCTCCTCACTTTGCTGCCCTGCACACATGCCACACAGCAGGCAGCGACTGAAGAACATGAAGAAGAGCTGCCACATACCCGATTCTTTTCAACAGTAAGATAACCGGGGACAAGAGAGGTCAAGGGGGCTTCAAATCAATAATCAAGTTAACAAATACTTAATGGACTACTATGAATTTCTGATTTCATTCCAAATGTAGCAGTCAATTTTCCATTCTTGTTAAGAAAAATCAAAATTTAATAGCCATGACTTTTTACTTGGCATAAGAAGACTAGTATTGTTTGCACCCCAAGCAGATGGAATTTAACATTCCAAACAGGTCAAGTACAGGATCGTCCCTTATAGCTGGGGTTTTTCCACCAGAACTACCACTCCTTGCACAGAAGGTAATAAAGTTGGACATTCATCACTGGATAAGATTCCTGACCATATTTTGGTTCGTTTCAAGCAACTTTTTCAAAATTAGTATCACTTACCATTAAAAAAAAATCAAAGATATTTTAAATGCAAAATAAAAGACAGGAAAAAATAAATAAACTCAGAGCATTTTTAACTATAAATACCACTCTGGACCACATGTGACAAAAATGTTGAAGCCAACAAAACAAATTTAATTCAAGGAAAAGAAGCTGCCGTCACAGGGGTGCAGTGCCCTGCGAAGTACGCTGCAATTCTCCCTGCCGGCACCACCACCACTTCCCTCACTTGGTGTGCCCACCAGCTAACCTGCCATCGAAGGCCTGAAGCTTCTTATTCTAAAAATCTAGGTCTTGACTTCACTTAGGACTGCAACCTGCACTGCTCACCAGAAACAAGGGGCAGGCTAGTAAGTGACGCAGAACAGGGTCTCTGGAACAAGATGGCTCTACCACGTGCCAGCTTTGTGGCTGGGCAAGTTACCTACCCACCTTACACTCGGGTTCATGACCTACTCAACAGGGATAAACCTCATAGGGTTGTTAGGAGTACTGAGTTAACGCATGTGAAGTGCTGGGACAGAGCCTGAACGAACTAAGGGCTTAATAAATCAGTAGCTTTACTCCGGAGAAAACAACTGGCCTTTTAGGGCAATGTTAATAAGGCGCTGTGAAAGCACTCCAAATGGGAAGACTGGATCAGAAGCAGTCAGCGGCTTCCAGAGCTGTAAACATATGAGTATTTCTTCATCTAACAGATTTTCAGGAATAAAAACAGGGCTTGATATGAGCTGGGTTGAGGGCAACCATTGTACCTTCCCCTATATACTTTTCTGTATTGTTTATTTTTAATTCCCCTATATAATTTCCCCTATATAATTTTCTGTATTATTAATTTTTGTCAATGAACACATGCAACTTTTATAATTGGGTGGGGAGACTATTACTATTTCAGGGGAGAAAGATGTTGGAGAGAAAAATTATAAAGTCTTTGTTGAGACTGTCCAGCACCTTTATTTTATAGAAGAATGGACTAAAGCTCCTATTTTTCTCTGATTACACAACTAACTAGTTGGTTAGTGGCAGAGCTGGAGCAAGAAGGTCTTTTTGCCTTTCTCTGAATCACTGCAGTGCTCTATTAGACTACACGCTGCAATATTTTGTTCAATAATTCTATTCACAATTTTATTACATGTTCTACATTTAAAAAATAAATTCAGCAATTAAAGTGGTGATCCCCAAATATTGTTTTACGTTATTTTTTAAAAGATTTTATTTATTTACTTTTAGAGAAAGGGGAAGGGAAGAAGAAAGAGAAGGAGAGAAACATCAATGTGTGAGAACTTGGGACCTGGCCCACAACCCAGGCATGTGCCCTGACTAGGAATTGAACCGGCAAACTTTTGGTTCACAGGCTGGTGCTCAGTCCACTGAGCCATACCAGCCAGGGCTGTTTTATGTTATTTTTGTTGTAAGATATGTCATCGACTTTCCAGGTTAAATGAGTTTTTGCCTCATGGCACAGAAAACTGATAATTTATAAAATTGTTTCTCTAGAAAAATGCACTGGAGAAACAACCAACTTAGAAATTTGGGTAATATGATCCACTTGCATTGTATGGTAAGAGTTCCAGATACAGGGAAAGTTTATAAAAGAAAAAGACTTCTGAATTTTAAAACTGCAAGCCCAAACTAATGAAATTAAAGTTGCACTTTACACACTGATACCAGTTAAAATGTCTTTAGAGCATAACAAAGAAAATGATGCACAAGCACAGTCACTTTCCAGTCTCCTTTTCGGGTAGATAGACCCTCGTGTCTCAGTTTGGACCAATGAGATGTGCTTGCATAGTCTGTAAGCAGCCTCTTAAAACAGTCCCTAACAAAGGAGGCTCCCCTTCCTGCTGAGTAAGCAGCCACCTTGGTCCCTAAGCGGATGTCATGTGTGGTAACCGTGGGGCGGCCAGACAGGAGGTGCAGGGGTCCTTGAGGGCTTGCAGGTCACGGAGCCGCTGCTCTGAAATGCCTGATGCAGACTCCCTTTACAAGAGAAAAATTAAACTACATCTCTAGCTTATTGAAGTCATTATTATTTTTGGAATTTTCTCTCAAAGCCTAACCTAAAAGTGGTAGACAAGTTAACCATGAATCCTAAAAAAGCAATTCTTACTGAAGGCGTACACTGTGTACAACTCAACCCTCAATGGCTCTGACTTCCTCATTCATCCGTTCATACTCATTCATTCATTCATTCAAAGGGCCTGATGCTCCCATGACTCACCCAAAAAAGGATCAGTGAAGTCCAGCTGCACAGATAAACTGCAGGGCGCAGAATGGGACTCAAGCTTGGTCTGTGTCCACTGACCAACGGTTTCCTGAAACTCATAATGTATGCGCTCCATGTTTAAATATTCCACCCACAGGTCCTAGAATGAAACAAACCACAGGACGTTAACTTTCACAGAAATATTCACAACATATTTAACTATAAAATGAACCAGTAAATTTGAACACAAGGTGGTCCATTCCAAGTTCTCCGGCACTACGATGAATCGCATTCAAAATTAATACTCTAACAATCTAAGCAAGGATCTCAAAAGTTTTTTGATTATGTACCATGATCAGAAAAAATAATTTTAATTCTCTGAGCTAAATTATAAGGCATAGGCAAATAACAGAAATGTTACAGAAAAAATAATAAAGACATTGAAAATAATTGAATCTGCATTAGATCAAACTTCATGTCCCACTAATAATTTACAGGAATATAGTGAACAGAAAAACATATTAAGCTACACCAAAAAGACACAGTAAGCAGTATCTATACTGTGGGAAACTAACGATAAACTACCCAAGTTCTTCAACAAATAAACTGCAAGGGAAAAACAGGGCCAGGGGAGTGCCCTGGCTAGTGTGGCGCAGTCGGCTGGGGCGTCACCCTGCAAGCCGAAAGGTCACTAATTGGATTCCTGGTCAGGGTACCTGCTTAGATTGCAGGTTCAGTCCCTGGTCGGGGCACACACAAGAGGCAACGGATCAGTGTCGCTCTCTCACACTGACATTTCTCTCCCTCTCTCTCCCCCTTCCTTCCCCTAAGCTCCTCTGGTGAGGATCTGAAAACAAAAGGGGTCGGGGGGATTAAGGGAAAGACCTATAGACTAAACAGACAAAAGAACTATGAACCAATCACAGAATGTGGATCCTGACTCAAAC
Source organism: Trachops cirrhosus (assembly GCA_028533065.1). Classification (NCBI taxonomy): domain Eukaryota; kingdom Metazoa; phylum Chordata; class Mammalia; order Chiroptera; family Phyllostomidae; genus Trachops; species Trachops cirrhosus. The sequence continues at coordinate 17,907,084 of CM052547.1, read as the reverse complement.
AAACTGTAAAAAATAAACAAAACATTTATGACATTTATGAGACAACTAGAGATTTGAACACTGTGACTAAATGTTTGATTTTTAATAACCTATTATTCATGTTTTCCAGATGGAAATGCTATTGAGTTATGTTGTTTTTTAATCCTCATCTTCATTTTTTTCATCATCAAAAAGGATTCAATGAAAAAGGAAGGGCTGCAACCCAGTGAATGCAAACATGGCAAGCCAGGTGCACACTCTTAATACGTATCTTTTACTCTTTATGCATCAAATGCTCTGAGATTAGTTCCAAGATACTACGGTGGAGGGCATGGGTGAACCACGGATGAAACCAGACACACAGTACAGGGGGTCGGGGAGAATGGGCATGCCTATCCACTGTACTATTCTACTTTCTGCATGACGAAATTTTGTCATGATAAAAAGTGAAATAATAAAAATGAGAAAAAAATAGGACTTCTAGTATTCTCTTCCCACACTCCAGTGAGCTGTCTTGCATATTCTATGTACTTCATTGGGTTGCAAACCTGCCACCCAGGCGTGTGCCTGGACCAGGAATCGAACTGGTGACCTTCCACTTTGCTGGACAACGCTCAGTCAACTGAGCCACACCAGTCAGGGTGCTATGATTAATTTTTTAAAACACTGACCAAGTACCTACATGTGCAAAACCTTGGATAAGGCCTTGGTGTATGGCGTATTAAGAAGAAATGAATATGGAACTTCACTCAAGATTTCAAGACACCAAGATCACTTATTTATTTTTCCTGTTTCTCTGGCTCTACACTCTCAGCCTTATTTCTCTGTGCCTTAAATGTTATCATCGCTCAGATTTTCATCTTCTTAATCTAAATAGCCCAATGCCATTAAACTCCATTTCCTACACAGCCTCATTCCTGAATTCCATACCTGTACCTACCCTCCCGTCCAACTCTGTGATAGAGGGTTCTCTTTGAAGCCCCTCCGGCACTTCCCCTTCCAGCATGTCCTGTCTTTGCAAACAGCACCTCTAGCTGCCCAAGGTGGAAATGTGGGAGTCTCTGTGTATCTAATCAATCCTATTACTGTATCAATCCCACTGTCTACCTAAAAATTCTACCGATCCTACCAATGCTTCCTCAATATATTTTTAATTCATCCATTTATTTAATCACTCCCACTATTTCAATAGCTCTCCAAACAGATTTCAAGAAAAACAACTTGTTTTTTTTTAGAAAAGCATATATGGCCCTTAGAGATTTGACCCTGTTCGCCTCTCTGGCTTCATCTGCCATCTTCAGGTGGGTGCTATACCCCAACCTACACCTCTGAACATGCCAGGCTCTCTGACCTGCCATGTCTTTGCACACACTGGTCTTTCTGCTGGTAACATCCTCCCTGCCACTCCCCATCACCATGCCTTTCCTAACCTGACCAATTCCTGTTTGTCCTTCAGGGCTCAGCTCAAAGATCACCACTCCATCCCGGTCTGAATCGAGTGCTGTTCCTCTGTGCTCCCACAGCACCCTGTACGTTCTACTCCCACAATCTTTACCAGCAGATGTAATAACATCTAAAAAAGGCCTAAAAAAGGACTACAGACATCTCCAGGTGCCAGAGAGAGAACAGCTTAGAATATGTGAAGACTAGGACTCAGTAATTCCAGAAGGGCAACCAAAACGATGACACCTATGAGTAAATCGTCTCCAAAGCTACATAAAGGTTATCTATTTCATTCCATTAACTTCACATGTAATATATGGGTCCTAATATATTCTTACACTGTGCTTTTTATGGGAGTAGAGATGACAGCTTCAAAGTATTCAGCTTCTAACAATTCAAAGTAAGAAAGAATAGCAAGTCTCATGAAGTTTATGTCTGTGAGATCGTAGAAAGTCACAGACCAGATTCCAAGCCTTCGGGTACAGTCATAATGGGGCTGGAGATTTGAAAGGGAATATCCCTTGCCCTGACTGGAATGGCTCAGTTGGCTGGGCGTCATTCCACAAAGTCAAAGGTCACCGGTTCAATTCCTGGTCAGGGCACATGCCTGGGTTTCAGGTTCGGTACCCCATCGGGGCACATACAAGAGGCAACTGACAGATGTCTCTCTCACACATCAATGTTTCTTTCCCTCTCTTTCTCTCCCTCCTCCCCTCTTTCCTAAAATAAATAAATAAAATCTTTTTTTAAGGGAATACCCCTTTAATGCAATCACACTTATACACTGAATGTCCACAAAAACAATGGCCACTCCAGCAAGCCATTTCCCTATTGGCAGGTGGATTTACCATTCGATTATGAATGTGACCAATGCAAACCGCAGTCAGATATGCTAAAAGAGACACTGCCATAGTTTCACCTGCTGATTCTGCATCACTTTGGCTAGCCTGTGGGTGTCATAGTGCTTTGGTAGAGAAGGGATATAGGTGTCTCCTTTTTGAAAGTTCTCATCTTCTAGCCATAATATATATACATTGAAGAGCCTGAAAGCAAAAAAAAACGTAATTATATATAAAATAAAAAGATGTACAGACACATGAAGTTTCTTACATCTCTAGAAACAATGCCACCACAATATAAAAGAAAGCACGTAACACAGAAAATGTGTCCAACCACCACCACCCTCCCGAAAAGCTCATGAGCCAACAGGGGAGAAAGACAGGTCACAGATGACTAAAATATGATGCAATAACTGCTAAAACAAAAGATGTGAAGAAACGGCTCTGTGAACTCTACTATTGAAGTAGGATTAAATACAGTAAACAGGAAAAGAAAAAAACAGTTCTTTCCTGAGCAACCCAGTCACAGTGAGCCTCAGTGTCTGAGAAGTTTGAAAACCTCTCCAGAGAAAACAGTGAAAGCCATTTTCAACTTATGAACTGGCACAGCCCGCTGGCTTCGGGCTCACGGACACCCCCCGCAGCAAGGAGCCACGAACAGCCTCCCGACACGTGCGCACCCTGTTCCCACTGCGAAGGAATGAAACAAAGCCCGGCTAAAAAGAAAAAGAAAAATCAATCTCAATTTTCCAGTGAAAAGTTTTTTAAAAATTGAATGATGTTTCCTTTGTTTTTATTTTGTGTTATTTTTATAAGGAACACAGTCCATTTTGCTAAAAATCACTGGTATTTTAAGCAGCTGTTTGCAATAAAAGGTTCCAGGGTGGCGTCTCCAGCACACGAATGACTGGGTGGGGAGCTGGGTGGAGGTGGCAAGACTTGGCTTTGCTCAGAGAAGTGGAAAATCACCTCCTTTACCTCCCCGGTCGTCTGTGCGGGCAGAGAGCCGGGGGCAGGGGCCTGACGTGCTTAAAGGGCAGAGGCTGAAATGGACCTCTCTTGCCGCTTCTGATTGGACTGGATGGTACTTGACCAACATGCCCAAGGAAGGGGGATTTAAGGGAGGCAGAGGGAACAACAGAGACTTCCTTGGCTGCTCTAAATGTTCAAAGATAAAGTCTTCCCACTGGTTAAGCCTGGTTAAAATACGTTTCCCATCAAGCAGTAAGACAAGGGGAGAAATCATCTGGAGGCTGAGAGACAGCCCTACAGGTGCTCTGAGGTCAAGCCTGAAGCCTTATCCCCGACTCAAAACACTGGGTGACCACACCAAAACATTTTATATTCAAGATTAATTATGAAGAGTCATTTTTATTAGGTCTTATTTATAAGACTAATCTGGTTCATGGCAAACTTATAAATGAAAGGTGAAGAGAAATGTGAAAGGGACCCAAACCTACTTCCAAGTTCTTAAACCTTTTGGAGATGCCAATATTGTGCCTCTTTTTAGAAGCACTTTTGGGAGATTACTAGATCCCGCCCCACCCCAGGTGAACCCCGAAACCCCCTAGAGGGTCCATGAACCCCCACTGAAAGAACCCTGCCATGCTCACTTGTTTTAGAAAACCGTCCTAGCAAGCTTCACTAGCTGTTCGCCTGTACAACCAATCATTTGGGTTAGCTTCTGTTTTTACATCAAAAAGGACATCAGCCCTCGGGTTTAAGAGCTGTCTCTCAGACTCCAGGCACTCAACAGAGGCGCACCGAACCGCTGATGCATCTCCCACGAGTGACACAGAAGAGCAGCTCTACGAGACGGAGACCTACAGTCCAAGCTGCCTTCCACAGCCAGTCTAACAAGAGAAGAGCATCTAGTAGTTTATAACACAAATAACCGGCCCAGCGCAGTGCCCGAGCTGCAAACAACAATGTAAAAGGCTAAATAACCTTGGGCTACCTCACGAGCTCCGTGTGCAGTTCGGGCGAAGTCAGGAAACCGGGGGTGCCAGCCTGGCTCGCTGGCGGCCCTTCACTGCCCTCTGCTGGAACACGGAGGGCCTTGCTCGCCGCGTGGTGGAAATCAGCCACCTCGGTCAGGCGCCTCTTCATTTCTTTCAACAAATTGGTATGAGCAGGGCTTTGAAAAAACCTTCTTCCCATACAACCATCTACGGGTAACCTTAAAAATACAAGCATAGATCACAACAAGATCAATACAATGTGTTCTTCCCACGTGACACGACGTCACAATTAACCAGTCCATGTACTACAGCTGTACGTATACCGCGTTAAATTAATACATACTACTTCTACTATAATGGCTACTGTGAGGCTCCAACAAGACAGTGTATATGAAAATAGTTTTTTAAAGAACAAAATGCTGTGCAGATTCAAGATATTACCACCACCTAGAGTACAGAATAGGTTAAAAATAGTCTGCTCTTGAAAAACTTGCAATCTGGTAGAAAACAAGTTTTGGAGAATTAACATTTATGTTTCAAGGGAGTTGAGGAAGTAAGAGGGTGAGCTAGGAAACTGAGCTGGAGCTGGAGATCAGTGGTTGATAACAGTGGACGGCTCCGGCTGGCCAGCGCCTCTCCATCTCCAGTGGGATGCTGGGCACCCCCAGGGACAGCCCAGGGCGACCGTCCACACCTGCATGGCTCACCACAAGTCTCCTCGAACAGCCCCAGGACGGCCACACCAGCTGCAGGTTCACAGCCGTCTCCCTCCCTCTGCATGTCCAGGGGTTCTGCGCTAAACCCTGCCAGGTTCCCGGCTGTTGTCTTTGCCACGTTGGGTATGGGCGATAGTAAAGGGAGAGTTGCCACAAGATACTCTGAACTCGAAAAAGGTCAGTCTAATACACGTGAAAGAGGAAGGAAGGGAGACGCGCACCACGGCGCGAGAACACAGAGCAGCAGAGCAGTGCCAAGGCAGACGGACTCACAGAAACTGACGACTGCGGCGGCCACCTACCCATACTGCGGCCCCGGGCGGTGAAGGTACAGGAGGAAGAACTTCTGCCAGATGAGCGGCAGAAGAGGGTGATCAGAAGGCGTGACGAGAGCCTGGTGGGCCCAGCGATAAATCAGCAGCCTCTGGAGAGACGGGACAATGGGGAGCTTCAGCTGGGCCTGGGCTTTCTGCAAGAGAGGGGGGCTCTGAGCAACCATGAAATGAGTCTAATGATACAAAACTTATCTCTCTAATCCACTAGCTAACACTTCAATCTCCTTGTTAACAAGAGATAAGGGGTAGCTTTTACTCTGTCCAATAATTTCACAGACCCCAGAATTGGAAAGGCTCTTAATTATCTAATCTCACATCCACGCCTTGACATGCCTTTACATCCTTTGCATGTAAAACACAACAGTGCAAGAAAGTAGGCTATGAAAACCAAAAGCAGAGTTTACCGTCAAACTTTATCAATCTCTTGAAAAGTTAGATTTTTAAAAGGGTGATAAATTCCTTGAAAGGCTCTGAAATCCCAAAGCAAAGTCTACACTATGGGACCCTGAAAGAGAAGGTCTTTAGCTCCAAAGCCTCATTCCAGTCTTTCTCACACGTGAGCGAGCCTAAGGATCAGCTAGGGAGTTTTAAAAAATAAATCCCTGGTCCCACCCCAGACTTAGGACCTCAGAATCTTAGAAGCTGGGGGTCCAAGAATCTGATTTTTAACAGGCTCTACACTGGAAACTGCTTTAAAACAATGGCAATCCCCTTCACACATGCAATGAACACAGCCTTCAACAGTTACATTCTGATTCTCAAAGTTAAATGCAACTTGGGAAGGAAGTACACACTTCAAGGATAGCATCTTCAGCACTGGCTTGGTTGTGTGCTTTCCAAACATTCACAACAAAGGAAAACACAGGGTTTGAAAGCTACAGGTGAACTCATCAGCATCCAAGTATAAACCACCTTCTCCCATTCAAATGCAGAACTGCTATTTGCACCTTCAAAGCTTGGTCCGGAGTGAAAGAAGGATTTATAACCAGTTCCCCTTCAACAACCCTTCGGAGCTGAGAATCTTCTTCAAAGATGGACTCCATGTTCAGGACAGTCCAGGCAAACCAGACCTACAAGGGCAGGAGGTAAAGGGGAGAGGAGTCAGCAACTCACTTGGGCAAACAAAATACAGCCTGATGTTCCACAAACAACCAGCTTTTGTATCACAGATTTCAATCAACGAATATTTAGGGCTGCTAAAATTAACACATTTTCATACCAATCTATACCCTTATCACAGATATAAATTGAGATAAAATAGATCACTAAAAAATGTTAAATTCTTTTTTAGTAAAGGGGATGTTTGTTCGCTCAACAATATTTAGTGGGTGGTTTCTGTACGCACAGGGGACAGGAAAAAGGCCAGACACAGCTCTGCCCTTAAGAAGTTTCCCATCTATCAGAAGACTAATGTACAAGTAACCACATGTGACGTGAGCCGGGTGACTGCCGAATCAGAGGTGACGTGCTACGAGAAGCCCGAGGAGGGAGGGCCGGGTCAGAGAAGGCTCTACACAGAGACTGGTGGGAAGAAACACCTGCTAGGACAATCAGCTCGGCAAAGGCAAAGGCAAAGATGTGTGCCGGTAACAGCAAGGGGTTGGCTTCAGCTAGTTCACGAGAGGTGTAAGCAGGAGGTAACTGTGACAGGCGGATGAAGGATGTTACTACTGGTTTAAGTGGTGACACAGACACAATTCAACACAAAGGTGGTAATAACAGTGAAAATAATGTGCTGATGATAATGATGATGACAATAATTAATAGCCAATGCCTAGTAAGCACTATATGCCAAGCACTATTCTAATGTTCTACAAGTCGATGCAATCACTATTCCCTTTTGACAGTTGAGGACATGGAGGACAGAGAGATAAGCAAGTTGCCCAAGGCACAGTGCTAGCAAATGGCAGCACCTTCTGACTCCCTGTCCACTCTTAACCACTAGGCCATGGGGCTGGGCAGGCTGTGCAGTCAGGCAGACCGGGTCTGAACCTGAGCCAGCCACTAGCACCATTAATCCTCAGTGAATCCCTCTGTAAAACAGAAATAGCAGCAGTGTAACCTCGGCAGAGGGCTATTGTGAGGGTAAAATAGAAAAGTATTCTCCTAGGGAGTGCTAAATACATGCCAGCTGTTAGGCTAGTAGTAATGCACTAGTAAGGATGATAATATTCACGGTCATTGAGGTAACCAATGGTCCTGTGGGGGTGGCCTACCTGAGTGGGCGTGGCCAAGCCCTCCACGAAGGAAGGAGTGATGTTGCCCGCCACGATCCAGCTCACCAAGGAAGAGAGTAGACTCCGGTCACAGTGGTAGCCCAAAGCATTCTACACCAGGGAGAGGGTGTGGAGCAGAGAGAGGAGGCTTTGAGAAAACCTTATCAATGACCTTTTCAGGAATATCAGCAACTATCTTACTATAATGGAAGATTCTGGTAAGCCACGGACTTCAGGCATTAATTAGTCCACCCGCAATGTAGTACAGCCAAATGTAATTGAGGGGGGAAGGAGAAATTCCTTTGGCTTTAAAGGGATCTGAGCTGATGGACTGTGGTTACTGAGATAAGACATCACTATGGCAAGCTTATTCAGTGGCCACAGTGTAGCACTGAGAATGGTGTATTTGGGAGAAGCTTCTTAGAATGCTGTCTAGCCAAGGACTGAAAGATAAATTCTCTAACAGGTTTACCTTATGTTGTTGGTAGAGTAATTTCTGCACACAGTCCTCCTGCATCAGCTGAAAGGCTGTTTTACACAAGTGGTCCATGAGGAAGAGGATGGGTTGTTCTCGATACCAAAGATGTTGGCTTATTAGAGCCTGAACCCAAAACTCCAATACGGCAACGGGGCCCACTTCATTGGGCTGAGTGCTCACAGATATGTGGGCCTACGGAGAACGGGCTCAGTGAGGTGAAAGGTAATAACCAGCCTCCCATTTTTAGAACACTAACAAAAGAACATCTACCTCCACTCCCAAACCCAAACCTGCTGACCTTCTTGGCTAAAAGTCCTGTGCCGAGGGCCCTGGAATGACCAACCATAAATGTGCTAGCACCAGGGGAGTCTGACTGGGAAGCGGGGTGAGGGCGTGTTTGGGGCTTACGAGGGCCCTGACCTGGATCATGCTGTTGAGAAGTTTCACGTTGTCCCCATGGCTGGCTCCAGTCAGATGCTGTGCCACCTTGTGGGTGACCTGCTGCGTAACACCCTGAGGGACACCACTGTCCAAGTGTAGGAACAGCAGGAGGTGTGACAAAAACCTGCCAACACACAGGACAACACACTTTATCTTCCGATCAAAGTCAACAGAATTTCCAGGGACTAATTATTTGGGAGAAAACAGAAAACTATCAAAGCGGTCCCATTTTTTGACCAAAGCTCTATTTAGAGATTCTGATAAATCTTCAGGAATTTCAAGGAATAAAGTTTTCCAATTTCATGCGGGTTAAAAGGAACTCTATCTACCTGGAGAAGTATAGTGAACGGATTGGAGACACACAAACATGTGTGAATTAAAGAGCATCTGAGAAAAAACACCCCAAAGTGCCCTGGTATCCCCTCTATACCCTCCACTTCCACTAACAAAAGCAGAGGTGTTTATAAAATCATTCCACAATCTTTTCTTGGGTGTCAACTTCACACAGGTGGCACATGGGGCACTTTGGGGGGCGCCCGCACAATGAGATCATGGCGTGTCCTCAGTTCCCTGGGCACACTGGCTCCCTCCTCTAGCAGGGCCCTTGCATCTGCTGGTTGCTGCCAGAAGCGCTCCCCCCACACCTGCCCAGCAAAGTCCTACCCATCCCTCACATCTCATCTGCAGCGTCTCTTCCTCAAAGGACACTTCCTTACTCCCACTGCCATCTTCTCACCCACTGACCTCTCTCATAGCATCCTGCTCATTTCCTTCACGGTCCTTAAAACTAGTAACTACATCCTGAGGACGTGATAACTGCCTGTGTGTCTGAGGGCAATGCCTGCTTTGCTCACCACGGTACAGGTGGCTGCAGCACACAAACCAGAGACAGAGTCATTTGTACCTGCTGAGCTGTTCCCACTTACTGCTCATTCTTCAGAAGGTAGTACTGGCAAGGGTAGAACAAAGGCAGAACCTTATCCAGAACGTGGACCACTGTTCTCAAATGCCTCGACTGGACCAGAATTCCCAACAGTGGGATGCCTTCTGCACAGAACTTCTCAATGCTATGGAAAAAGAAGAAGGCAGTGAGCATGCAAGGTAGCCAGTTCATAAAATGATGTTCTTCCAATGACCTGTCAGCCTACATGCTACCGGGATTATCTCAGGTCTCCAGCACATTCTTGCATAACCAAACTTCACACAAAAAAATTAGAATCAGAACTCTGGAAACACAAAGGAACTTAAAAGTTCAGCTATACTTTCATTTTGTAGATAAGAAAGGTGAAGCATCACACCCCAATTCACCTAATTTCCTAGGGTAGGGTCAAAATGATAACCCAGGTTTGAAAGTTTCCAGTCCAGAGCACTTGCTGCTCCCCTCTTCTGTCCCTTAAGTGGGGTTTCTCTGTAAGTCAAGAGGCCCTCATCATCTGCGCCCCACGAGGCTTTTACAGCAAAGAAAAGACTCAAAAGTGAGCTCAATCTGACAGTATACTCTGGCAAAAGTCTTCTGAAACCAATTTCACATCAAAATTTACTTGTCTTTTTTTACTCCAGAGAAATCTATCCTTAAGAAGTAATCTCAAATATAGAAAAATAAACAAGAGAGACAACCCATGTAAAAATGCACTTTTCAGAATATTGTAATTGCAAACTCCGAGGCCGAAATGACACGTAAATACTGGGAAGTACGTTCAATGGGAGTATTATTGTGCAATTTTAAAACAATGCATATGATGGCCAAGGGCAACATGGAAAAATACGTGTGCTGTAACAATACTGGAAACCAACTGTAACATTTTACAATAGAAAAGCACTGCACAGACGGGTGAAAGCATGGGGGTGACGTCGCACCGCAGTGCGCATCGCTGTTGCAGTGGCAGATGTCACAGCTCTAAAAACGATCAGAGGAGAAACAGTGCTCAAAAATAACAACAAAAAACAATGCTGTTTTAGGGGGAGAAAAATCTGGGTGATTTTTTGATTGCTGTCCTCTGACCTGTCTGTGATGTTGTGTTCATATACAACTTCCATCCCTGCACACTCTACCCCAAACCTCAAGCCCATTCATAATAGTGCCTTAAGTCAGTTCTAGAATATACACACATCCCAGATGGTCGTGGTGGACTTGTACACTGGAGTTCAGCCCCAAAGGAAAACCCTCATCCTTACCCTCACTGCCGCTGAGAATTCAGTAATTTGCACTAAACAAGTACTTACCTTTAGAGAGGACCCACTGTAGCAGCATCAATGAATAAAGAGCTACAGTCCCAAAATGGACACCAAAACAATTAGAGAAATCATGAAACAATTAAATTTAGAACACTACCTTCAAAGAATTCACATGCCGGACACTGCTCTAAGCATGTTAAATGTATTATAACTCACGAAAGCCTCATAAAGTCCAACACTATTATTATTTCAACTTGAAAGATGAGGAACCTGAGATGCAGGAAACTGAAAGACACCAGAGCTACTGGAAACAGTGCAGAGAGCCGTCCACAAGGCCCATAAAATCCCTCTCTCTCCCTCGCAGATCAATTCTGCCCCTTTACCTGGCCTTCCAATTTGTCTGTAAGTTGGCCCTCCTGGCCTACCTGATCATCTCCCTTCACCAACATGAATCACAGGCTTCAGTCAGGAGTGTTTCTTCATCACTTCCCCACCTGTCCTCCTAACCCTTCAGACACCTGGGGCTCCTTCCCGTGTTCATTCAGTCAAATACCTACTCAGTTCAAGTTGCGGACATACAAAGATGAATGAGACAACGCCCTTACCTTGAAGGACAGAGAGAGAGAAACTTTCACGCTACGGCACAGAAAATGCGCTGCTCAGAATGCACAGGTGCTACAGGGTGGAAGGGGGTGGCCCTCGGGCTGACCCTTCAACACTGTGGGCACAGATCACCTGGAGAAGGTGAGCTCTGCTCCGCAGGAGAAGGTCACTGCTCTGCTCTGTACAAGTCTTCTTTAATTAAGACTCCTCTCCAAAGCTTAGCTCCTCAGTGAAGGTAATATGCTCTATGCTTCTCCTTCCTTTAAATCATTCCTGCCCTGGATGGGTGGCTCAATTGGTTGGAGCATCGTTCCATGCACCAAAAGGATGCAGGTTCAATTCCCGGTTGGGGCATGTGAGGGGAGCAACCAATCGATGTTTCTCACATCGATGTTTCTCTCTCTTCCTTAAATCAATAAACATATCCTCAGGTAAGGCTTAAAAAAATAATAATTAAAATAAATAAATAATTCTTCCTGCTCATACTGAGGGGTTCTAAATCTACACTGCACATCAGAATGACCTGGACACCGGCAGAGGAAAGCGCTGCCCTGGGGCAGCTGCAGCCAGAGTCTCTGCAGACACTGACACAGATACACAGACACCTCCAGAAACTGAGAGAGAGGAAGATGGACTTGGCTTCTCACCTCCAGTCTCCAGCCAGCGCCTCCCATTGGCAGGGCCCCAATTTGGCTGGGATCTGGGAAATGTAGTTTGCAAAAGTGATCACTGTGGTCTGTGCTATAGAGCAGGATGCAGGAAAGTGGGGGAGGAGGTGGACGTTTCAACTCTCAAGGCTAGCTTTCTATTTTACTTCAGATTAACCCAGCCCCAAGAAGAGGTGGCTGGTAGGAACACCAATGATTCCGATTCCTTTGAGACCTGGAGATGTTTTCTGCCTGCTTCTTTTAGCCTATTGGACACAGTATTGATGTTATTATGGATCTTAGCTATTCAAGACAGTTACTGACTTCCAGTCAAAACGGAGGTATAGGTAAGCATGGCTTGCCTCCTTACACATCCACAGCAAAAATTTCAAATAAACAACAAAACAACTATTACCCAGAAAAGTCAAAAAATGGAGCTGTATGGAAGTCCGACAACCAAGGAACCACAGAAGTCACATTCATCTAGATGGGTTGGAGGGGCAGAATGATGGTCCCACACCCACGTGTGCTGGATAAAAATCAGGACGGATACCTTGGGAATGAGAGATACCAGCCCCACATCAGACCACCCAGCCTAGGGTTCCAGTGCCAGGAAAATAAGTCCTCATAACTTCTGGCTATAAAAACCAGTGGGAGTTGGGGCAGTGGAAGAAACTGTGGGATTCTCAGGAGTCTCCTCTGAAAGGGTCCACAACTGACTTAGGACTTAGGCAGACTTCACTCTGGGCTCCAGCACCGGGGCAGCAGCTGGAAGTTCACCAGTGGTGTACAGGGAGAAATTGAAATATCTGGCATCAGGGTGAGTGACAGGGGACAGCTTCCTCCCAGACAAAACTCCAGAGGCCAAGCAGTGGCACTGTCCTGTCTGAGTCCTCCCCAACACAGAGCCACAGAGCAGCAGCACCATATCAGAAACTCCATCAACCTGGTTCACAGGGGTTGCCTGGCCCTGGCAATTACCTAAGGCTCTGCCCCCTCCAACTTACTCCTGCACTTTTCTACAATAGGCCAAGTTACTAAGACAGGGAGTCAAAACAGCTCTACCTGATACACAGTAACAAACACAGGGAGGCTGCCAAAATGAGGAGACTGAAGAAATATGGTCCAAATGAAAGAGCAGAACAAAACTCCAGAAAAAGAACTAAATGAAATGGAGATAAACAAATCTATCATATGCTGAGTTCAAAACACTGGTTATTAGGATGCTCAAGGAGCTCACTGGGTATTTCAAAAGCATAAAAAACGCCCAAGCAGAAATGAAGGTTACACTAAACAAAATAAAGAAAAATTTACAAGGAATCATCAGTGGAGTGGATGAAGCCAAGAATCAAATCAATAATTTGGAACATAAGAAAGAAAAAAACATTTAATCAGAATAGCAAGAAGAAAAAAGAATTCAAAAAAATGAGGATAGGTTAAAGAACCTCTGGGACACTTCAAGTGTACCAACATTCAAATCATAGGGGTGCTGGAAGGAGAAGAGAAAGAGCAAGAAATCGAAAACTTACTTGAAAAAATAATGAAAGAAAATTTCTCTAATTTGGTGAAGGAAATAGACATAAAGTCCAGGAGGCAGAGAGAGTTCCAAACAAGACGGATGCAAAGAAACCCACACCAAGACACATCATCAGTAAAATGCCAAAGGTTAAAGAGAGAATCTTAAAAGCAGCAATAGAAAAGCAGAGGGTTACCTACAAAGGAGTTCCCGTAAGACTGTCAGCTGATTTCTCAAAAGAAACTTTGCAGGCTAGAAAGGACCGGCAAAAAGTATTCAAAGTGATGAAAAGCAAGGACCTACAACCTAGATTAGTCTATCCAGCAAAGCTATCATTTAGAATGGAAGGGCAGATAAAGTGCTTCCCATACAAGGTAAAGCTAAAGGAGTTCATCATCATGAAGCCATTATTGTATTAAATGTTAAAGGGACTTACTGAAGAAAAAGAATAAGATCCAAACTATGAATGTTAAAATGGCAATAAATTCTACAACTGAATCTAAAAAACAAACTAAGCAAACAAGCAGAACAGAAACAGAATCATAAATATGGAGAGTTATTAGTTGGGAGAGGGAAGGAGAAGAATGGGAGAAAAGGTACAGGGATTAGAAGCATAAATTGACAGGGAGATACAGAACAGGTGGGGGGATATTAGGAACAGAATAGGAAATGGAGTAGACAAAGAACTTATATGCATGACCCATGAACATAAACTAAGGGGGGAATTGCCGGAGGGAAGGGGGCAAAGAATGAAAAATTAGGACAACTGTAATAGCATAATAAAAATATATTTTAAAAGTAAAAATATATATATTTAAAAATTAAATTAAATTATTTTTTTTAAAAGAAGAATCTGGAGACCTGGCTCCTCAGACCAGTCAGACAGGATTCTCACCCTCTTCCCTGCATTGGTATTTTCAGAATCATTCCAAAATTGATTTAGACAGCAGCAGAGTTAAGAACCTCTGCTCTATACACGCCATCCAGCCCATGAGTATATATTTGGTACTGCCGATTATTTTATCCCACCATCTCCACTAAACTGTTGACAACCTGAGGGCAGCTTTTTAACAGCTCTGTATCTCCCTACCGAACAGCACAGGGCTGAGCACCAACAGCGGACAGAACAACTGGCACCCTCTGAAAGTACACTCAGTGCAGAACATGACACTGAAATCGGGATGCTAAGGAGGTGCTACAACGAGTATGAGATGCAAGAACCAGAAACCACAGGTCCAGAGAGGTTTTAGAAAGTTGGGTGGGCAAAAAAATAAAAGTAAAACATCAAAGGAAAATGATCTTTAAAGAAAAGAATTTTTAACCAACTAAGAAGCCATTCATTCATCGTTACTTACTAGTAATACAAGACACACACAGTCCCTGAGCCCAAAGCTCAGGGAAGGTCCCTGATAAAATTAACCAGACAACTGCAAGGTGGCGTGATAAGTGTTCCAGTGGAAGAAATGCAGACAGCTACAAGCTCATACCAGAGAAGCATGTGACCTCATCAAGCGTTTCATTCCCCTGGGCGTGTTTAGGCCTTCAGCTGAGAATCAGGGTTGGGCTGCCATCCACTTTAAAATTCTGCACAGGTGACCAATTGTTTTTATTTGATCATTATTCTGAGGAAAAGAATACATGAACCACTGACATAAACATTCCACTCTGGATGACATGCTCAACTCTCTTCATAATGTAACAAGGTGACTTTCCAGTATAAATGTATCATATGAATTTGGGCAGCATTTCCCCTTGATAGTAGGTTTGATGGAGGCCTCAGACCTTGGGGTATAAAAGATGAGATTCTACAATCACTGACTATAAGATTCAACAACCCTAGCGTTTCAGCCCAAACACAGTACCTGTGGCCCACCGTTGTCATAGCTAAGGCCAGGTAACAGCCAATGGGCATGCCCGCTTTAACAGCCTTCAGGAGGGGATGAAACGTGGGTGACTCTGTCATGTCCGGCACAGTGCTGGAGAAGGGAACAGTTGGACAATTCTGCTGTATTCTGTAGTCATTTTTATGCAGTTTTAACCTCAAAATCAAGTTCCAGGCCCATTGGTTAAATGAGGTCTCAGGCGTCTCTCCATATCGAACAATACTGGCCAAATAGGAAACCTGAAACAATTATTTATTTTAAACCACATCAGTCACACACACATTAAATCAGTAAGGTCACCCACCCATCTCTGTCTGTGATCAACAAAGCCCTCGAAAGAGAGGACATTTCACGTACTGGTACTCTGTGTTTGTGACACTAAAATCAAAGCAATTTCTCCAAGTGACCACTTCTGCGTACTTGCTAGTCATTCTATGAACTTGATCCGAGTCAGCTCAAGTAATACAGTAATAATACGAAAGTTATTATGCAAATAGCAGTGTGCTGGTTAATAAATTTAACCCGTTGAAGAGTGGGAGAAGCTCATTCCCACCATTCGTCAATTTTGGTAGATGAAAAAAAAAAATCCCCACCACGGTCAATTTCAAGCTACCAACAGGTCATCCTGGCTGGCAGAGGTCCTGAAAACGTCCCGCTCAGGTCTCCTGAGCCCGGGCAAGCCGGCTCCAGCACACCACTGCAGCGCAACTCCAGTTCCGCGGCAGTAAAGTGGGCATGTGTAGACTTCCTCTTAAAGAAAAATGCCTACCCAACCCCAGAGTAAATACTGTGACGTGCTCTACCCAGGCTATTCATAATAAAGATGTACGTTCTCAATACACAGAGATGGAAATACCTGCTTCATGCTTTCAGAAAGGAGCCCGGCATATGGCTTCTGTGCGAGGTATTTCTGGTACGCTTCAAGAACAGTTAAAGCCACTTCAGCATGGACTGCCTGATCCAGGTGAAGGGTACCCTATTAAAGAGAAAATTAATCACAAATATGCAAACTTGATTTTTTTTTTACTACATATGTACCTTTGAACCAAAGGACTAGGCAGAAGAGTGAAAAAGAATCTTGGATGCAGAAGCTAAATTTTCCAAAAATAACGTTCCCTAACTATTAAGTTATAAAATGGCAACAGAAAAAAAAAATTAAAATCTGCCCTGGCTGGCGTAGCTCAGTGGATTGAGTGCGGGGTGCGAACCAAAGCATCGCAGGTTCAATTCCTAGTCAGGGCACATGCCTGGGTTGCTGGCCAGGTCCCCAGTAGGGGTACACAGAGAGGCAACCACACATTGATATTTCTCTCTCTCTCCTTCTCCCTCCCTTCCCCTCTCTAAAAATAAATAAGTAAAATCTTTAAAAAAAATTAAAAAATTAAAACTCAAACGTTTAAAAAAAAAAATTAAAATCTTTTTTTAAAGAACCATTACACTGTTCCTAGATGGGTTTAGATCTGAGTCACCCTAGGCCCCAGCCATAAAAGGTATCTTTTGAGTGTAGTCTTCCTCCCCTTCCTAGAATCTCTATGAAGTTGTAAGTTTAAGGGCATAGCCACAAACCAGGAGTATGTTTAATTATTATTAAATAGGAAGAGATTTAATAAATTAATTCTATATTCCCTTTTGTTATACTATCAGCATTGAAAATGTAAAAAATAACAACACAGGTAAGATATTCAGGAGCCTGAAGTGGTCTATCAAATTTCCTACCCAGTCTTCCTATGCAGCCTGAAGAAATATGTTCAGTAACTCTCTCCTAGAAGATGGCCTTTCTAACTCTAACAAAGGACCAAGGAGACTCTCACAGGGGAATCTCCACACAGCTGAGAGAAGGGGGGCGGGGGAATGTGAAGGTGGAGAGCAGCCCCCTGCAGCGCTCACCCACCAGCACTTGAGAGAAAGAAGGCCCAGATGAACCGTGGGCAGTCCCAAATGGTCAGGGTTGCCCTAGGGGAAGCTCCTGGGCTTCCGTGTCCTCATCTGCACAACAGGCGTCCTGCTCCTGCAAATCACTGACCATGGCTACGAGGACCAGTGACCCGCTCGGAACAAAACCTAGCGGACAGCTAGAGAGGGCTGAGTTCTCTCCTATTTTCCCTTTAAAATGCTTAAACATTTTGATCAAGGAACGCAACTAGTAAGGCATAGGGTGAAGAGACAGCAAGGATTTAACAGTCAAAATCCCTGGCCTGACACTTTGGAGACATATGACAAGTAGTAGCAAAGCCTTAAAAATAATAAATTATTATTAATGAAAACTACCACCACTGAGTCCTTAATGTGTGTCAAAAACTGTCCTGTTTTACCATATCCTCAGCCACAGAATCCTTACATCAAGCCTGTAAAGTAAGCTTATCTGTACTGATGCTTAGAGATGAGCAACTAAGGCCCAGAGAGTACAAGAAGCTTGCTCAGGGTCACAGAGCCAGGAGGTGGCAGAACCGGGATCAGACCCAGGCAGGCTGGCTCAGGCTCTTTACCGATGCACAGCGTGCGTTTCAGAAGAGAAATCTGAAATAACATGCCAGACGAAATGCAGGAGGAGGAAGGACCATAGGCGGGAGAGGCAACTAGGAGGAACTGCAGTAAACAGCCAGAGAGAAAACAACAGATACAAATGGGCTAAAGAAAAAGGGAAGAATTTTCAACATGGGACAATTTATCTTCATTCAGAGGATGTTCCCTCTGCAAAACAGAATTAAAGAGGAGATCCTAAACTCTGACGCAGCTGAAAGAACCTGCAGACCTTGCAAATAATATTTGGAAATGTTGATGTTTTGAGAAAATGTTTCTTTGAAATGGATGTGTGTAGAACCTCCAGTTTCTAGAGCCGCAAGAATTTTAAAACCTGCAACATCTGACTATTTAGTCAGGGGCACTGACCTCTTTTCCCTTTGATTGTCAAATAAAAAATGACAACGGGCAACACAACAATAGCCATCTGTATGAACAAATCAAAATTATACCTATATTTTTGGTCAGATCAGCAAAAAATGTATTTTTGGTGTGCCACAGGAGTTCAGTAATTAGTGTGTGCGCTATGAGAGAGAAAAGGTTGAAAATCACTGGAGAATGGTTTAAACACATACCTGTTCATTGAATCCCCAATTCAGTCCTTCCAGAATAATACAGGCCAATTTGTTCTTCACCATCGTCAGGTTGTAGTTCAACAGCCAATCCCGAATCACAGCTATCTCGGAGGCAGAAGGCCGCCAAAGATACAATGGCAGTTCTTTAAACAAGTATAAAGACACCTTATTAAAAAGAAAATGATAATAATTAAAATAAAAAACTTAGAAACAATCCTGTATCACTATAACACATTATTAAACTGCTTGCAAAATTTTTTCTCCAAAAGGAAGAATTTTGTTTGATTTTTAGACAAGTGAAATGGACAACCAAATCAAATGAATATCAAAATGGATACATCTAACATAAAATAATACTGAATGTCAACTGTAATTGAAAATAAAGTAAAAATAAAAATAATGATACACTGAAAGCACATGCTGCAATACTTTATAAAGGTCAAATTTTTTTCAATATGTAAACTGGAATAATCCCCCTAAGGAGCACCATCATATTAAAGACTCAGATTTAAAGTCAGAATGAATGTGAAGGTTCTCCACCTCACATTATTTTACAAAAAGGTTTAGCACCTTAAAAAATTATTTCTTCTGTGGTATTTAAAAAATATTTCCATTAGCTCCAAAACAGGCTAGGGAGGAGCCAGAAGAGGATAGAGAGGAAGATGAGACAGGGTCAGCAGACAGTCGGTGGCTGTCGACACTGGACGACGGGCACAGAGCGCCTCCGAACACGGAAGAGGTGGGGTGCCTCCCCACTCGTACAGTAAAGGTACCCTTAAAGCCGACTCCTCACAGAGGCGTGAGAAAAAATGACAGATTAGCATCCCTCCTGAACATATGTGTAAAAATCCTCAACAAGAAATATTGCCAATTGAATCTAGCAGTACACAGAAAGAATAATACACCATGATCAAGTGGTTTTTATTCCAGAAACAATGATTCAACATTTGAAAACTAGCCAATGTAATTCACCACATTAACAGAAAAAAGGATAAAAATCGTAAGATCATCTCAATAAATGCAAAAAAAAACCCTGAATAGTTATTGAAAAAACTCAGCAAACTAGAAACAAACTTTCTCAGCCTAACACAGAGCATCAGTGAAAAACCTACAACTAACACACTTAATGGTGAACTTCTGAGCACTTTCCTCTACGAGAGGAAGCAAGGGAAGAATGTCCACTCTCACTACTTCCGTTCAGTACTGTAATAAAGAACACAGCCAATGCAGTAAATCAGAAAAAGAAGTTAAAGGCCCAAAAATTAAGGGGAAAAAATCCTAATATGAATTCTCAACAAAACAATTCAAACAGAATATTTTAAGTACATATTCATGTTTCCTCCAGAAGCACCAGCAAGTTCAGAGAGCACAAAGAAACCACACGTATGAACAGAAAGGGGGAGGCACCTTTTAGATGTGCTTTAAAAAACATTATGGTCCCAATTTTTACACCTCAATTAAGCACGTCTCTGGGGACAGTTTACTACTAGAAATATCACGACCAAATTAAAATGTAAACGTGGCCAAACCCTGCAAAATACTTGAGAGAAAAAGGCCATGCAGGGGCTCAACCAAACTGAAAGAACCATGTGACCCACTGCAGGGATCTTCGGCACTCTCAGGAAAGGAGCAGCCAAACACATGCCCCTGTGCTGCAGACAAGGGGCCTCTCATCGCAACAGAATCACGTCCCAGTGGAATGCAGTGAACAGAGCTCCGCGTACCACCGCACTGCCGCTTTGGAGAACAGTAAAAAATAGAAAAATTAGAAATAGAATTGCCATATGATCCCACAATTCCACTTATGGGTGCATACCCACAAGAAATTAAAACCAGGTCTCAAAGAGGTATTTGTACATTCATGTTCTTTGCGGAGTTACTCACAAGAACCAAAAGGTAAAAGCGACCTGTGGCCATCAACACATGAACGGATAAACAAAATGTGGTATATACATACAACAGATTTTATTCAGGCTTGAAAAGGAAATTCTGACACATGCTATAATATACAAGAACCTTGAAAATAGTGTGCTACGTGGAATAAGCCATCATGATAAGACATATACTGTATGATTTCACTTACAGGAGGTACCAAGAACTCATTAGAGACAGAGTAGAACGCAGGTTGCCAGGGGCCCGACTGGACAGTGCAGGGAGGAGGGAATAGGGAGTTACTATTAACCAGGCACAGTTTCAGTTTTGCAAGATGCAAGAGTTCTGTGGATGGATGGACGGCAGTGATGGCAGGGAGCAAACAATGTTAGTGTACTTAATGGGCTGAACTACACACTTAAAAATGGAGAAGATGGTATATTTTATGATGCATATAATTTACCACTATTAAAGATTTTTAATATAAAAAAGTACCATGTACTTTTCCAAAGAAAGGATGATATATTATTTATTCTTCACTTAGGAAAAAAAGTCTCATAAACCAATGTTTCATTGGAATCTGCCCACTTATGTGATGAAGTAATAATAGTTCTCAGTCACCTGTCCTGCGGTAACTCTAAGATGGAAAGCCCTTTGTAAATAGAAGCCCACACACAAATATTATTACTTTAAACATGTCTCCTGAAGTTATGACACACGACAATCAGAAAAGCTCACACATTACAGCCTTATCACAGATGGCGAAGAAAACCTTCATTAAGTGTATGATTCTGTAAAATGGCATGTGCACACAATGGAATACTACTTGGCCATAAAAAAGAATGAAGCACCTGCCACGACATGGATGAACCTGGAGAACATGCTAAGGAAAGATGCCAGTCACAAAACACCACATATTACACAATTCCGTTTATACGGAATGTGCAGAATAGTTACATCTAAAAAGAGAGAGTAGATCCGTGGTAGGGCTGCAGGAATGGAACGGTTGAGTTTAACAGTTAACAGGCATGGGGATGCTTTTTGACATGATAAAAATGTTCTAAAATTGACAGTGGTGATGGTTGTACATTTCTGTGAAAATACTGAAAAACACTGACATGTACACTCTAAACAAATGAACTATATGGTATATGAATTATCATCAATGGAGCTTTACTAAAAACTACATAAAGTCACAAAAGTGATTGTGACAAATGACAGAAATAAACTCTAAGTGTCTTGCTTGACTTCAACTACTGCTTTTAATTTTGCTTTTGACTAATTTAAATAGTGCCTTGTTTTTTAATCAGAGCTGTTTCTTCCGAGGATAAAATATAAAATTATGAAATAAAAACTGTTAATAAACTATAGGCTTACAGTTAATTATTTAAAGTAAAAACCTGTTATTAAGGAGGTGGAAAGGTCACTTTGAGGAGACTAAAGAAACACCATCCCAGCTTTTACAAGCAGGAGCTAATCCCAAGTAGGCACGTGAACGGCGCAGAGCCTGAGACACAATAAACGCCCTGCTCAGCCTGTTGCGCCCGTGAGTGAGTCATTCCCAACAGCCGCACAACTTTTTCCACTGCTCCATTACTCCAGGGTTTAGAAGAGGATAAGGCAACACAAGTAAACAGATAAACAAAAGCAGTGTTCTTACCATTCCAACCTGGTCGATGGTGTCTTGAACTCTATCCAAGAGGACAGAAATTATCTCAGGGTGAACAGCTGTGATGCCCGCTAAAAGCTCTCGACCAACCTTCGAAAAAGTCTCTCTGGTGGACAGGGTAACATAAGATACCTAAATGCGGGAGGGGGCGAAAATGGCACCTTTAATATCAATTATCAGTCAAAACACATTTCCATAATTTACTTAGGATGTTTTCAAGTTAAAGTAGAGAGACACAGCCTTAGATCATACAATGTTCAAAAAGATGTCAGAGCTTCAAAGAACAAAGTATCTACCCTGAGGCTGGAAGGTGGGAGGAGAGGGAATGGAGAGGAAAAGTAACTACGGAACAATGACTTAAGAGCTGGTTTCAGAAAGTATATCCTGATGTAGCAATAAAATAGTCCCTTCAGCATTAAAACTTTTCAAAATTTGAGGAAATCACTAAAACAATAAAAATCAGAATGCATTTCATGGGACTATGCCTTTTCTCCTACAAAATAACTACAAGAACTCCTAAAATATCACTGTTTACCAATTCCTCTTGAACAGTGTCTTCCAAACGATAGGTGACACTCCATTGGTGCCAATGGCGAGCATTATTTTTTAAATACAATGGAATAGAACAGAAATATAATAGCAGAATAGAACAGAACAGAAAAATGTGAGTGCACCCACCTAAAATGAAGTATTGCTTTAGTTTCACGTAAGAACTTTTACACATGCACACACAGCATGAGAATGTAATTTTCACTGTGAGTACTGGTTAGACACTTGAAACATTATTCAAGAATATAAAGATTCCTTTAGGGTCTGGAGAATGCCAAGATCCAGTGATAAAGCAATTTCAATGTACAGCAATTTTTTGCTGTACAAAAAATTGGAGATAGTCTGGAATTGCAGATCCATCCAGGCCTTAACCTTATGCATGGTTTCAACATACAAGTATAAGAATAGCTTGATAGAGTACTAGATCCTGGAAAAGAACTCATCTAGTCTGCCATTCTCAAATCGGAGTATTGGGTGGAGGATAATAAACTCAGAGAATCTTGGAACATAATTTTACTTGAGTTTACTTATACAGTTTAGAGGAAATACTTATTTTTGAAGATAAGTAGATGACAATCTAAATTGAAAAGGTACATGGTTTTTGTTTGTTTTTTTCATATACACAAAACTCCAATGAAAGTTTTAGTAACAATTTTGGGTTATGTCCCTAGACACTCAGGGGCCCAAAGTTCACTCTCCCTCACTGTTAGGGATGGCTCAGTGAAAAAGTGAAGAAAATGAGAATCTCCTCCCAGCCTGTCATTTTGTAGATGAGGAAACTGAAGCCCAGAGCAGTAAGGTATCTTTTCTGACGTGAAATGGGCAATTAACAGCACATTTAAATAAACCCAGGCCTTCAAACTCCAGGTTCAGTATTCTTTCCATCATCTCATGTAAACCGACTTAACAGCCAGCCTTCCACACTACTGGCAGCGTCAGAGGGGGAGGCTGGAGACAACAGACAGTATAGAAACCACGAGGGTCAGGCTGTGTCAGATGGTCTATCCCTTACCAAAACTCATGTACCAAATGTCAGGAAGTAGTAGGGAAATAGAATGGGCATGATCTGCACTTTCAATACAGCAAAATGTTGTTCCATCAAGTATCTGCTCCCAATGAGTGCAAACAGTATACAATAGTCACTTTTACTTTTCTAAAGCAATCCCAAAAGAATCAGTGAGTGGACAATCCAAAAGAAAATATTTTTTAGCTGACTTCTAAAACTTAATATTCTAACCTCATATATCTCCACAACAATAATTTTTATGAAGTCTTCATCCACACTGGTTCTTCTGGCCTGGGCCATCTGAGCAAACGTAGTCAGAAGGCAAATCTCTTCCGAGCTATTCATGGAAGAAAGACACTTCTCGAAGTTCACGAAATGTTCTGGGTCTGCAGGTTCACACCAAGAAAATTAAAATGGGGAATGAGGAAATATATATCACTTTAATTACTCTTCCAGAGAGAAAGAAGATAGGAAATTAAGATATTCAGAAATACTTAAAGATAGAAAAGTTCTTTCTTGAAGTTACTCAGTGTTCCTGGGTCTCTCCTGTGTACGCAGGGGGAGTACGTGTTGTTAAACTTTCGAATGGATTTCTACAGACCCCAAGAAGAGGGCTGGGCCAGATCAAATCCCAACTTTAAATATAACGTAGCCTCAGGGGACATTTCACATCCCCAAGCCTCAGCTTCCTCACCAGTTTCCAAAGGTTATTTAAGATTAAATGACACTTCACTAGTAAAGTGCTTTGTCAACTGCAAAGCACTAGCACTGCCACTAGGTGAGACATCGTCAAAGGCAAACTTGAAGCTGCTTGGGCCAGGCAAATGAATGACAGGCCTGCTAATGAAAACCACTCAGACTGGCAAACTACTCAGCACAAGCACAGCATTCTAAACAAAAGCGATTCGATTATAAAAGAAAATTTGGGACAAGAAATTAATTATAACAGTAACTGAAATACTAATGAAATATGACACAGTTGCCTATTTCTGAGCAACACTACATTTTGTCACTAGGGGGCAGTACTGATCAACAGCTTTGCAATACATGACAGAAAATTGATGCTTCAAAGGCAAGTTGTAGAGAGGAATGAAAAAAAAAAGTGTTTAGAAAATATGTTCCCTTGATAGAATTTTTCACAGTAAGACAGCAACAAGCCAACAATGCTTTTCATATGTTTACACACTTGAGAAAAAGGTAGTATATTAAACTTCCTGTATCTTCAAAATAACTCCATGAACTTATCGACCCAATTTTCATTTCCTATCTGCAAACTGGGTTTACCATAGAAATAACTGGCCAGAGCATTTCTAAAATAATGAAAATTGGAGCTATATTCTAAGAAGTCAAAAACCACAGAGCAGTCTCTCGAATTTCACAATTATAACACAAATACACTGAAGTAAAGCATCCTCAGTCCTCCTAAGGGTAAAGAGAAGAAGGCAACGACGAGGACAGGCACAGGTGTGGCCTG
Source organism: Trachops cirrhosus (assembly GCA_028533065.1). Classification (NCBI taxonomy): domain Eukaryota; kingdom Metazoa; phylum Chordata; class Mammalia; order Chiroptera; family Phyllostomidae; genus Trachops; species Trachops cirrhosus. The sequence continues at coordinate 17,882,187 of CM052547.1, read as the reverse complement.
CGGCGGGCAGCTGTACCTTGGAGGTGCTTCTTGCACTCGGCGGGCGGGAGGGCGGTGCACAGAGTCTCCAGGTGCTCGCTCTCCACCTGGTGCATGAGGTAGAAGAGCTTCCAGAGCATCTGGACCGACAGTGTTCCAAAAGGCATTTCCGACATAAACAGCCAAATGCCAAGTCTGCGTGTTTTAAAAAGGGCAGAAAGCATTTTATATTATCAGTCAACCTCACCACACTGAGAAAGAAAGCAGATGAACATTCGGCTCTGACAGAAAAAAATAATTTTAAATCACACTACAGCAATTTTTCTAACGTGTCTCAGTCATAAACACCTTGAGGATAGATAACAGTAGCAGGAAACACAAAGCACTTAGTTTGTGCCAGGCACTGTTCTAATCGCTGATTCGTGTCTGTATCCCCCCTCATTCCATCCTCACTAAATCCAAGGCAACTACTATGACTGATATTATCCCAATTCACACACGAGGCAACTAAGGCACAGAATGGGGGACAGGAAGAGGCAGAGCTGGGTTCTGAACCAAAGATTCTTTTAAGACCTGAGTGACCGATAGACTGTGCAGATGTGCATGTGTGTGCCTGTGCACGCCTACGGGTGCACGTGTGGTGGGTGAGCGGGGATCTGTGACTCTCCAGCGACTCCTCACTCACCCCCAAGTGAAGGTCAAACTCCCTAGCCCTGTATTCAAGGCCTCCACAGTATAGCTCAGACCCGTATTTCCAACCAGAGCCGGGTCTGCGTTCAGATCAGACCACTCCTAGACAAGCCTGGAGAGAACCTCCAACCTCCAAGCCACGGCCTCTCCCTCTGTGAAGCCCTCTCTGATTTCCGCCTCAGCACTACTGCAGAAGGCCATCCACACCTGACTTTGGCATTACCTTTCCCTTCATCGGTGATTCTCACGCAGCAGTGGGAGGCAGAAAAATGACCTCCAGTCTTTGTGGAAAATGAAGATTACAAAAGCCAGCCTACAGAAATCCTGATTTTATAGGTCAAATTGGGGCCTAAGGGCTTGTACATTTTAGTCACCCCAGGTGATTCAGACTCAAGTGGCCCTTAAATTACACAGTGAGAAACACTGCAAGTTACTGTGTCATATAGGTACACACACTAGCCACAACCACCTGAGTGCAGAAATCAGGTTTTGTTCCTCTTTGTACACACTGTATATAACCTAGAGTCTTATATTTTAATTATCCAATATCTAAACCAGTATCTCAAAACAATCAACATTCAATAAATGCTTATAAAAATTTTATGCTATGTGAGTTTTATCTCAAAAAAATCTAAATGAAACAGGGAGACTCTCAAAACTGTTGCTCTATTTTGGGTAAAACTACAAATTGACCAATTAAAAATAAACAAAGTTTATTAAGAGAAAAGACTACTAAGTTATACAGTGTGTGCCCAACCCATGTCTATGGACCACCAGGTCGCTAGTGGCCCAAACTACCACTGCCCCGGACTCTGAAAAGCAACAGCTACACTCCCAAGCAAGAGTGGAAAAAACTTCCCTAAAAGTTCAGGTGGTCCAGGCTTCTTAAACAAATATCGTAACACTCACATGGGTCTTGACTTTCTTGTAGAAGGGACCCCAAAACAATCAGGGGAAGTGTGGAGACCTTGTTTTAGGCTATGGAGCCCCCTATATGGCAGACATGCAGCAGGTCTGGCCTAGGCTTTTGCTCTGTGCACTTTGATTTTGATTTGTTTTGTCTTAGGTGGGGGGTGGCTAGTCAGAAATTTCCACTGGAGGGCCAAATAGATGTAAACTTCATGGCCTTAACTATCTGCTTTTCATATAATTTCTTCCCTAAAATAAATTTCCGAAAATAAACTGTACTCAAGAACAACAGTTTTCAACATTTTAAAGTTTAAAATAATGACCATATATGTGAATTACATACATACGATGTTATAGGAGAGTTCACAGCTCAGAATATAAGAGCTAGTAAGTTGTCACATGCTTGAAACTAATATAATGTTCAATGCAAACAGTAACTGAAAAATAAAGTTTAAAGTTCTTCCTCCCTCCCCCCCAACAAAAAAGAGCTAGTAAGGAGGGAAGTAACTGCTGTGAGAGCTTTCCTGCTCAGCTAAGCGAGCACAAGACCCAGTGACAGGAGATGAGAGAAGACTCTTCCCCAGCAGCAGGCCAGCTTCAGTGAGCAGGTGCTCCTGTATTGACCCCTGGCAGGGTTCTGCACAGGTTTTGTGGCACCTCATGAGACCACCAAGTTTCTGGGCAATATAGAATGTATGACAAGAGTAATCTAGTTTTTTTATTGATTTGGGGGGGCAGAGAGAAAGAAAATTATTGCTTTGTTGCTCCACTCATTTATGCACTCACTGGTTGTTTCCTGCATGTGCCATGATAGGGGAATTAATCTGTAACCCTTGGTATATTGGGATGACACTCTAACCACCTGAGCTAGACGGCCAGGGCCAAAAGTAACCTAAAGAGACATTTCTAAGCCTAAGTTCTATCTATTTTAGACCCATACCTTCTGAGTACCTGAAAGTGATTAAAACTTAGTCAAGGAGTCTTGGTATTTCTCTAAGCGAACAGGTATTCTAGTCTTCATCTGAAACCACAAAAGAACCACCACTTACATTTGAAAAATCCTTTGTGGTTTAAAAAACAATTCCACATACTGCTGTAGCTCATCCCTGTGACATACTCATGAGGTCAGCGGGAGAGATAATACATGTTATCATTGTCTCCACTTTACAAATGGAGAAAGTGAGGCTTGCCCAGGGGACACATAATAAATAAGAAGCTGAGGCTAAGGGGCCCAGGGTGGAAGTGTAGACAGCTCAGCTGGCAATTTGCTGGTGGAGCTTTGTGGGGCTGGAGAATGGCCCTCATCTGCCAGCAGGGGGCACAATGATGCAGGAGGAACCCATTCCTACACTTGGCCAGAAGCTCAGGGCACAGGGGTGCACTGCTGTGCCCCTGCCTCTGCCTCAAATGTAAACTAGGCTGGAAGAAGCAGCAGAGACAGCGTGGTCAGAAGACAGCATCCAAACAGCCAAGGCAGCGGACCAGGACCCATGACCATCCTGGGTCTTGAAGACCCACAGTAAGACAATCTGAACAACCAAGCCAGAAAATCACTTGTGCCATGCACCAAGCACCTACTCTGCCTCACTGCAGGCCCCAGAGCTGGGTGTGTGAGCCCCCCGCTCAAGGCTACCCCAAAAGTTCAGGGGTGCCAAAACAAAATCTCAGAACCTGGTTATTATAAAACTAACAGAAACCTGAGAGAGAGAGAGATCATTTCAGTCAACACTGTAGTTAAGGGAACTAAAGCCCATGAATTTACGAAAGATAAGAAACAGATAAAATAAACTAAGATAGCACCAAAAAATCAACTTCAGTCGATACTTGCACCTCACTCTTTCTCACTAGCCAGGAGCCATTTCTCAACACTTATCATCATACTTCTTACCTTTTGGCTCTCAGCACATGTAGGACAGTCCTCAGAAACAGCTCATCAAATTCAACCTGCAGCTTCTCCAAGGAGTAGGGCTCCAGGGCCACCCCCACGCCTTGGTTGTGGCGCACGTACTGTGCCCAGTGGTCGCTCACATAGCCAAGGGTCATCCTGAGCATGAGGAGAGACAACACAGCGCCCTTCACTAATGTGCTCAGTGTCGGCAGCTTAATTCTGTCTGAAGCATTCACCTGTTCAACAGAGTTATTGAACACTACTACCTTCTAGGTCCTGAAGGGAATCAATGCGGGGGGGGGGACCCCACCTTCATGGAACTTACATTTAGTTATGGCAAACAGACAAACAAAATAAAGTAAAATGTACAGTATGTCATGTGGTTCTACATGACACTGAGAAAAATGCATTGGAGAGGAGACGAAAGTTTCTTTGGAGTTGACAGGAGGAGAGTTGGTTGGGAGCAGGAAAGGCCTGACTGCAGAGGGCCGTGTGCATGGACACAGGAAGAAATCACAGGGATATGTAAGGGAAGAGCTTCCGGGGAGCAGAAACAACCAGTGTGAAGGCTGCAAGGTGTGTTCAGCATGCTGGAGACACGGCAAGGCAGCCAGTGTGCTAAAGCGAAGTTGAGTGAGCGGGGACGGGCTGGAGAGCAAATTGGAAAAGGGACGAAAGCCAGACCATGAAGGGTCCTGGAGGCCACTGGGAAGACTGGCTTTTACTCTGAATGAGACTGGGAGCAGCAAGGGCTTGACAGAGGAGTGACATGAGCTGACTCACCGTTTTCAGGAAACGCTGGCAGTTGGGAGAATAGGGGGGCAGTGTGAAGGGGGG
>CM052547.1:17828998-17877384 GCA_028533065.1 Trachops cirrhosus | reverse complement strand
GGGAAAATATGAAACCAGTTACTCTTTGCACTTAATCAGCAGCAGGCATACGAGGCACAGGCTTCAGTACCATCTTCAACATGCTTATAAACTACAGTGAGGGAGCCACAGTACCACAGAGAGAACAATAAAGTGTAGAATCAGGTGCCATGGAGTATAGTGCCACACAGTATAATGCCAATCACCAATGCATCACAAGATCAGAGAAGAGAAAACCTAATTAAGTAGGTGAAGAAAGATACAAATAAATGATAGAGCCCTGGCTGGTGTGACTCAGTGGATTTAGCATGGGCCTGCGAACCAAAGGGCTGCTGGTTCAATTCCCAGTCAGGGCACATGCTTGGGTTGCAGGCCAGGTCCCCAGTAGGAGGAGTGCAAGAAGCAACCACACATTGATGTTTTTCCTCCCTCTCTTTCTCTCTCTCTTCCCCTCTCTAAAAATAAATAAATATTAAAAAAAAAAAAATAAGAGAGCTTATCCCTAAGACTCTCATGTCTCATGATTGATGATCTTACCTTCTACTTTACAAACCCACTGAGGTCAATGTGATTGCCCCCTAAACTGCAAGGGACTTCAAAATATCTTTGTACTTTCCTTCATCATTCTTTGTGATTTTGCTCAAAACAAATAAACTCCCCTCCTCTCCTCTCCAATACTAACACTGCCAGCTGTGCTCTTGATTCTAACTTTTTTTCTTTTGTTGATTCCAGGGAGAAAGAGGGAGAGAAAAACAATGTAAGAGAAACATTAATTGGCTGCCTACTGACCAGGGACTGAACCCACAGCCCAGGCATGTGCCCTGACGGGGAATTTAACCCACAACCCACCCTTTAGCCCAAGGGACGCTGCTCTAACCAACTGCGACTAACCTCTCTTTTTCAGTATCTCCAAATGTTTCTCTCTCTCCAGACTCCTTCCTATCTACAAAGAGAGAGAACACAAGCACCCCAATGAACAAGGATTAGGGCTGGGGGAAAAGAGTCAGGTTTCTCTCTGGTATCTCCTCAAGCTTCCCTTCAATGTCAAGCTTGTCGAGAGTGGCCTTCTCTTCCCTGCGATCCCTTCCAGGCCACTATGAAATGGCTTTCCTGATGGTCACCTTGGTCTCTACTGGGACACATCGAACTGCCTTCCCCATTTCCTCATCTATCAACCTTATTCCATGAATCATCCTCTCCTTAATACTCTCTACCCACTGGATGTTCTCATTATGCCCAAGGTCACAAACCAAAAGGTCCATGGACTGAATCTGACTTGGAGAGATGACCTGCCTGGCCTCTACTGTGTGTGTGTGTGTGTGTGTAATTAGTTGCCAACATTTTCCAATCAAGATTCCTCACATTTGGAAAATCATAAGATGTGGCAATGCTGGATCAACACAGCCTCACAGCAATTATCAGCAAGGACTCAACAGCAGCTGCCCCTGCTGGACAGGACGTGAGTTCGCTCAGTGACCACGGTCCCACTCAGCCTGCTTCGCTTCTTCAGTTACTTGCATGGCCCCTGCAGGTGCTTAACTTTATGATTCCTGCACTGTACTACTCTGGGCTAAGACAGGGTCAGTGTGGGTACAGGAGTAGACTCCAGGCCTAGATGGCATCGGTGAGCAGTACCCCAGGCTCCTGAAAGCTTTACAGAATACTAGTCAAAATACCTGTACAGACAACTGCTCCTCCTTAAAGTGCCATAGTCGACTTTTAGCATTTTGGCAATCAGATGTCAGAGCACATAGCTCAGCTTCAGCCAGAAGCAGCTGCTTCCTGCATCGTGAATAGTTCAAAAGCAACTCATAGAATTCATGCCTGTCTTGATGAGCCATGCTGTCAAATTCCTCTAAATATGACTCAACATTTTCCAGCCATGACCCAGGCTCAAAGACTTTTAGCTGTTCTTTAGTAAATGGTACCACTTCTGGTTGAGCTGGGAGCTCCGGGTACAGTCGCTCATTACGAAGCAAGGGTTTTGCTGCCACCAAAGGGGGCACTTCTTCAGCAATTTCAGCTGGCAACTGGGGATACAGTTTTTTCACTCTGGGTGGCTGAAAAATGTCCGTGGCTTCACAAGAACTCTGCAAGCCAATATTTTGTAGCACCTCTGAAGAAAGCCCCAAGGCTTGTCTGTCTTCTTTGCTATGCTGAGTTTCTCTGGCCTGTAAATCTTCCATTCCCTGCAGAGTATAAGGAAAACTAGACTGCAATGTACTTTCAGAAGGTCCACATTGTACCACTTTATTTTCCTCTACTTCTGTAAAGTTCTTGGGAGTTTCTACTTTGGTTCCAGCACTGTCTCCATGGTCAATCTTCGGCGTGACTGCATCACCCCCAACATCGGCTCCGACCTCCTCCCCTTCTTTTACAGTCTCTGTGTTACATGTCAGGGACTCTTCATCATTTATAGTTAAGGAGGTGAGTTGTATGTCAAACATTTCAGTCTCGTTTTGTCCACGGGCGTCATTCTGGAGCTCAGAGTCAGTTAACACCCTCAGAGGGTCTGCTCTGAGTTCACAAGCTAGAGCAGGGATTTCCAGTTCTCTGGAGGTTTTTGGAAGGGAGACTTCATCGGACTCTTCCTTCTGAAGAGTTTCATATTTCTTCTTTTCCTAAAAACAAGATTTATACTGTGAAGTAACTTACAACAATAACCATGTTTTCAATATGAGGAATTTTTAAATTGTATATAAAATCTCAATGTTCTCATTTAACAAATGGACTCCATATTCACTCCACAAACCATGTTCCCTATTCTATATTATTCACTTTTGAGTATGTTGAATTTGGAGATTCAGTAGTCTAATCTCAACAGAGAAAGACATCATAATAAGCAGCAAATTATGATTCAAGAATGGGGAAGAAAAGTTGGTTGGTCTCCATTCTGCTAGAGGTAAAGTAAAAAAGAACAGTCTCCAAGTAACTTACGCCTCAATAATTTTGTCTTCATCTTGACAAACAAATTCACTCAAAACTTTGGCAGAAAAGTTGGAACAACTTGAGCTATAAAATAAATAACTATAGTATTTATTGCATTATAACCCACAAAATAAAATAATATCCATAAGCTTATACTGACATAAAGAACTGAATCAATGAATATATATATTCTTAAATGAGTGAGAAGTGACAACCCTTCCTTACAGAGGAATTTCAATTAATAAATGCAGATGGAATGAAAAAAATAGAAAAATCACCATTATGATACCATTATAAAACCACCACATGCAAGACTGATGCTGAAGTGGGTGAGTAAAAATTTAAGCAAAAACAGGATTATTTGCATAGTCTCTAAATACTCTGAATATTTACCTAAATATCTTTTAAACATCTCTAAATAGCTTCTAAATATTCAATAATTACAAAGGGAAAAACAGTAAGTTTCGGTGGGAAATCCTGGCACACCCTACCTTAAGCAAGTATTCAAAGCTACTACCACCAGTACTGCAACCCCGTGTGGCTCCGGGAAGGCCTACTGCCTCTCCAGCATCCTGTCCAACACGTGTGACCTCAACCTAACTATGGAGAACACCACGGGAAAGGCCCCAGTTAAGGAACTGTCTACAAAATCACTTACGTGTTGTGGTCATAAAAGACTAAGGAATCCAAAATTATGCCCAAAATACAAAATACAAAAAAAAAGTTAACCATCAAAAAATAAGGTAAGCCCTGGCTGCGTGGCTCAGTTAGTTAGAACACTGTCCAATATGCCACATTCGAGGGCTCAATCCCCGCAGTCGGGACGCATACAAGAATCAATCAGTGAACGCATAAATGAGGAGGACAACAAATCAGTGCTTCCCGATCTCTCTCCCCCATCCCCTTTCTTCTCTCTCTCTAAAATGAATAAATTAAGCAAATAAAAATTTTACACATATGTTTTGGGCATTAATATAAACTAGATATATAGGAAATAAACTGGATTTTAAAAATTATGAAAAGATTATTTTAAAAATTGTTACATTCAAGCAAACAAAAAATGACTAAAATCACTCAATACTTTTCCACCACGGAATTTTTTTAAGGTAAATATGACAGTTACACATTATTGGTGATTTTGGATTATGCTGTCCAGCAAATGTTCAGCAAAAACACAGCTGACATTAGCCAAAGAGGTTGGGCATTTACATGTACCTAAAGTTAGGGAGGATTAATATTTTTTAAATGGAATTAAGCCAGTCTGCTGGAAATGAATATAGCCACCAAACATTTGCAAATGGTAGTGATTCAAGGAACAGTGTGCCCCTCCAAAATTACTTTACTCCACATGTGTGACCTATATCACATTCAGAGATCTGCCACACAATTCACACAGACAGTATGTCAAACTGCCTAAAGTCATGAATAACAGGAAAGCATTACGTGAGTGTTCATAAGAAAATGAAAAAGTAGGCCCAGTGCTACTGCAATAATGCTTAGAGCACACCTGCTATGATAAACAGGTTTCTCAAAATGGGAGGTCCCAGAGAGAAAAGCGGGAAACACCAAAGGTTACCACTGTGACAGAAACGTTGGTGTACTACTACTGCTGCTCAGGGCTGCGGCCAAATTGTAGTTAGCAAATCGAACGATTAGGAAATAAAATTCAGAAAACAATTTCATTTACAATAGCACAAAAAGAAAAAAATGCTTAGGGATAAATTTAACAAAAGAAGTGTAAAGCAAAAATTATAAAACATTAAAAGAAATTAAAGACTTGGTAAAAGTAAAGACATCCCATGTTCGTGGATCAGATCACATTATTCAGATCACAAGGCTCCTCAAATTGGCGACACAATACAAGTTCAATACAATCCCTACCAAATCTAAGCTGCTTTTTTTTTTTTTTTTGCAGAAAATGACAAAATGATGAGAAAACACATGGGACTCAGAATAGACAAAACAATCTTTTAAAACAAAACAAAGTTGGAGAACTCATAGTTTACGATATTTCTTTCAATTTGAAAACCTACTACAATAGTATCGTGGCAGTAATAATGAGAGTGTGGTGCTGGCATGTGTGGTTCTAGCACATACTAGACAAAGAGACCAATGGAACAGAACTGAGAGTCCAGAAATAAGCCCTTCCCTTTAAAGCCAACTGATTTTTCAAGAGTGCCAAGACAATTCAATGGGGAAAACATGGCACCAAAAAACTGATGTCCAAACGAAACTGAACCCCTACCTGTGCAGAAGAAAAGGGGCCACATATTACCCCAACAAGCTCAGAGATCTAAAGTAACCACAAAGATAGTCGGAAATTAAAATCTAAGAGAAAGCACCTCATGGTGGGTGGTAACATGCTAGGCTGGTATTTTTCCTAACAAGGTCAATCTTTACCTCAACTGAGCCTGTCCATCCTCTTTTTGCATCTATGATAACATACCTTTAGAATGTCAAGGTAACTTACCTTTTTCCAAACCTCTTGGGCACAACACACACCAGAGCTGAAAGCACCGATCCACCTAGTGTTCTTGTTATCGTGTTAATTGTTGACTGTTAACTATACTTTTCCCACCCATGAAAAAGTGGCGTCTATCACTGTACCTTTTATCCAATCCCAGTGGTCCCGCACTTTCCGCTTTGCCTTCTCCGGTCTCCCTACTCTACCACCAATGTTTTCATGTAACCCCCTTAGGTCTCCTCCTTTGATTGTAATGTATAAAATAAAGTGCTAAACTGCCACACTCCAGAGCATTGATAAACTGAACTTTATAAAAATTAAAAGTTTTTGTGCTGAAAATGAAACCATGAAGAAAGTAAAAAGACAACTCCACAGAATGGGAAAAAAATATTTGCAAGTCAGTGATCTTGAGACAGGGCAGTAAGAATCTGGGAAAATTCCTGAGCAGGTGGAATGGGGAAACGGAGAAGAAAATTAAACGAAGTCCAACAGTTTGGGCAATTTACAGCCAGCTAGTGAATCGCAAGACCTCACCTCACCTCACCTCACCTAACCGAGGACACCTGAGAGTAAAGGGTTTATACCTCTCCTCCCTAACCAGACCAGAGAGTATATAACCTCCCTGGTCACAAACGATCAGCCTCCTAGGAAGAGAGGAAGAGGAATTCTAATGAAGTGGAGAGATAACACCACACAACACCGGAACAAAGGGGCTAGTTTGGGAAGAAGCTATGTCTCCCCTTTTAGTTCCCTCTCCGTGGCCGGGAGGGGGATGCCCCCATACACACACACCATCTGCACTCCCTCTAGGAATTTCCCCCTCCCAAATTCCTACCATTCCCCTATATAAACTTGCTTCTGAAAGCTCAAGGTAAGGTGAATGTTCGGGTTTTACTCACCACCTTCTCAGACTGCTGGCCCCTGATATTAATAAAAGCACAATTACAATCCAATCCCTGTCTCTGCTTTTAGGCCGAGCAGTGACAGGCAGCTCGAGCCAGGGAGCCAGGGACCCAGTTGCCCTCCAGTTTCAATCTTATAAGGGGTCTAGATCCAGAATGAAAAAAGAACTGTTTACAAAAGAAACAATAAAAAATGGAGTCGCTTCTGCTAAGCCACATCACCAAACCAAGACTTAAAACCTAGCCTAACTGCAGTTTCAGCCTCCCCTGGAGAACTTTAAATCAGTCAGTCTGGAACTTCCCCATCAATACAGTGAGATAAACTGCCCCATAAGACCCCAGCCCTCCCATAAGGGAAGGTGTCCTTGACTGAAACAACCCTCTCTTAATTTTTTAGTCCCACTTTCCATCTGTCTATAAAACCTTCCATTGTGTTCAACTCCTCAGCGGACCCTCCTAGTTGCTAGATGGGTGGGATATTATCCAATTCATGAATCACTTAATAAAGCCTATTAGGTCTTCAAATTTACAGTTAAATTTCTTTAACAGAACTCTTCTGACTTAATAAATAAGAAATAAGTAAGTTAATTTAAAAACAAAGGAATCGATCGAATAGACATTTCTCCCAAGTAGATATACAAATAACACATAACAAGATGCTCAACATCGTTAGCCATTAGAGAAATGCAAATCAAAACTAGAATGAGATACCACGAGGGTGACTACTTCAAGTCAGATACTAAGTGGTGGCAAGGATGCAGAGGAGTTGGAAGCCGCACACAGGGCTACAGGGACTGGAACAAGATGAAGTCACTATGGAAAACAGCCTGGCAGTTCCCGACTGTGGTGAAGGTTGCACAACCCTGCGATCATACTAAAAACCCTTATACATTTAAATAAGAGAGAATGGTACAGAGTGTGAATTATAGCTCAATAAAGCTCTTAAAGACAAACACAAGAGATCCTAAAAACTTAGTTCAGAAATAAAGAAAAATAAGCAAGCAGAGACCCGAATGGGGAAAAGAGGAGAAAAAAATCTTTAGTTCTCTTCTCCAAAACTCTAACCCAGCTCTGGGGATGGTGAATGCGAACTAGAAGACAGAGAGCGGATGCAGCAGGCATGGATGGAGGGCTTGGCAAACAACCTCCTCCCAGCCTCGGGCACCCCAGGCTTCCTGTCCAACCCATCCCTCCGGCAGTTTTGAACCCCCTGTGTGCCCTCTCGCCCCACTCCAACCCCACCTCACCCTGCCTCTCTCCCCGCTGCAGGACTGCCCTTGCAATTTCAAATTCTCCCCTCTCCAAATAAGTCGAAGTGTCCAGCTGCTCCTCCCAAACTTGCACACCCCCTTCCATCAGATCTACCTTCCAGGGAATAATCATAACCATAATGGCAACAGAAAATAGGGCTAGATAATCAATTAAAGAATTTTTAAAAGCTTCTAGCCCCTCCAGGGAAGAACACAGAAGCCTTTAGACTTTTATTTCCCCTGAGGGAAGAACTCAATGCTTCTTTTGGTTTCAACAGTGGAACCAAAGAAAACTACCAGTGCAGAAAGGCAAGTTAGGTCCCAAGAGGAATTAACATAGAGTTGCCCCAGAGAAGAAGTTGGGGGAAAAGGAGAGGGAAGCTGAAGATTTCACTGGAAGAATGGCCTAGCCCATCAGAGAGGGCCAGAGAGAGGGAAGGATGGACAATAATAGGTCACTCCATCTTTGAGCTCCTGGCAAAGGCCTGCCCCTGCCCCCTCACAGATCCCTGGATAGGGAAAGACCTTCTGGGGGACATACGTATAGGGAGAGGAGGTTTTAGACAATCGTCACCAATGTCATTGCCTCATGAGCTGTGGCAACCTCCCAGTGGCTCGCTTCACTTCTCTAAAGCACAGAACAGAGGAGCAGGTCCCAAATGACTCCAAGCCTCTGGCCTCTGCGCCACCACCAATTCATCCCAAACATCATTTCAACATGGTCTCCATAAAACACCGCTCTGAACAACATAAACACAGTCATGGCTCCCCACGGATAAAAGACTGACTCTTAACTCTGGTATTCAGTGCCTCTGTGAATTTAGTTATGATCCAGTTCCAAGGCAAACTTTTCGACAACCACACCAACCCTGAACTCCAGCAATCTGTACTTGTCAGCCGGTCCTTGTCACATACCACCACACGTGATTATTTATCTTTATGTCCTGTCCCCACCCCACCCCCAAATAGACCACAAGTATCTTTGAGGCAGGAAAGTTAAAACAAGAACCAAGGCCTCAAGCTCCACACCTCCCCTTCTCCATCTCTGCTGGAACATCACAGAAGGGACCGTCACTGACCACCTGTGCTCCCTCCCCAGTTTCCTGTAATTGAGAGGACCAAAAAGAAATTGCCATCTGGACAGGAGACAAGGCCAAGCACACCAGCATCAGAAGCAGAGGACCACCCTATCCACCCCCCCCCACCCACGTTTAATGAAAACCTTCCACCCAGACCCCATCAGGTTGCCAGCTCTCACTTCTCAAGTGCGAGCTATTGAAACAGGTAAAATAAAATGTTCCCCGAAGTTGCTCCATCAGGTTGAGCCCTGCCAGGACTATGGCAGTTATCAATAGGCAGCTATCAAACAATGGTCCAGGAACTACCGTGACTTCTTTTAAGTTTGCTTTTCAGATCTAAAGCTAAGCCACAACCCCCAGAGACAAACTCTGGTTGAGAATGTCGCTTCAGCATCCATTAGTAAGTGCTGCACAATCCCACAATGCTTTGCTTCGCTGACATGTACCCATATCAGTGTCCCGAACAAGAAAAACCTAACCTACTGCCTGACCGCTTAACCCCAGCAACTCGCGCTCCCAAAGCCATAAAACCCCCTAAGCTCCACATTTGGGGCACAAACCCTGGGACCCTATCTCAGTGTTCCTACCCTCTACAGAGCCTCAAAAAATCTGCCTTTGCTTCTATCAGTGTCCCTGGTCTAAATTCTTTTATATCAGGAGACAAAAACCCAAACTTGCTGGTAACACTATAGCATTAATAAATTCACTGTGCTTTGCTAAATCTTTCTGTCACATTCTTGAATTCTTTCTTGCTCCACGACAAGGACCTGGATCGGGCTAAGGCCTCCCTTGGCCTCCCCAGACACTGCGCAGCATCATCTTGAGGCCAGGTAGGTAGGTATCTTATGCCTCCATGGATCTGCTCTGCCTTTGATTTTTCACACTGTGTTTAAGAAGTGTTTCTTGAGCTCCGACTACATGCTGAGCTCTGTTCTCGGTACAGGAATCCTAAAGTGAAGAAATTATTAAATTATCTAACAGTTATTTATACTTATCGTGTGTTCTGCAACATTTAGAAAAAAATGTTAATATGCCCATCAGAAGACAGAGGGAAAATCCAAAGAATTAAGAGGAAACTGAACTTTCATGCCAAAATCTGAATCTATTATTACACTTAGAATACAAAATTCCATTTCAAATTTAAAAAAAAAAACAGCTTACAATTACTTGCCTATTTGAGTTAAACACAGATAAAGACATAGAACATATTGTACTTAAAATAACCAGATCACAAAATAAAATTCAAACAGAATGCCACGCACATCAAGTCACATGCCCAAATTAATACTTTCAAATCGATTTAAGAAAAAGACATGTATATTAGAAATAAAAATGGGCAGGAGTTTAAGAAAAATACATATTTCTTTATTTTTGACCTCCATGTAACTTACATATAGGTAAAGAACCAATTTTAAAATATATAATTCTATGAGAGAAAAAACAACCAGGGAATTTACAGAAATGGAAGAGTTGTTAACAAACACAGAAGAACATTTAACTACTAATGACAGTTCATGTGCCCTGAGGTGTTGCAGCACGCTCGGGAAAAAGTCTAAAGAACACACCACAAACTGTGACCGACAGCTAACTTTAGGAGACAGAATTCAAAGCATTTCTTTTTTGGGTTATTTGTTTCTCTCTATGTGTGTACACACGTAAATACGTACTTTTTAAAAGCAATCAGCACTTTTGTAACAAAAATAAATCTTTTTAAAACAAATCTGAAAAACAAATGGGAAGTTTCCATTCACTAATTACAGTTCTTTCTCTTGGAACTGTAGTTAAGAAAAAAAATTACAACTCTTTTCCCTCCTTAAAAATAATGATGAGCTGCTTCTTTACAAGGATGAAGGCCCAATTTTAAATATTTTATTTATTTATTTTAGGGAGAGGGAGAGAAACACTATCAGTTGTCTCATGCACGCTCCCAACATGGGGCCTGGCCTGCAGCCCAGGCATGTGCCCTGATCAGGAACTGAACCAGTGACATTTCGGTTTGCAGGACAATGCCCAACCTGCTAAGCCACACCTATCAGGGCAAAGGTCCAGTTTTGAACATTCCATAGAATACTTTCATGAAATTATTTAATACTTTGTAGAGATATTGATATCCTCCTTTTCCAAATACAGTACGGGAAGCATCCATACAAATGGAGATTTCCCTTACAAATATAAATGTCCTTTTAGAAAGTGTAGCTTCTACCGGGTTTCCGAGCTTTTCCCATGTCTACCGTTTCTTAAAATTAACCAGCCTAAAACAATCAGTATCTCAAAGAGGCATCTTCTGGGGTGGCAAACGCTGCTTCCCTCAAGTAATAGACATTTATTACAAAATTAGCCTATCCCAAACTGAACATCAGACCTGCCCCCTCAAAAACCTGCTCCATCCACAGCCTTCTCCCCCTCAGGGTCATCCTGGAATGTTTTCTCCCACAGCCCACGTCCAGGTCACCAGCAATTACTGGCTCTATCTTCAGAAACTCTGCAGACTACAGAGACCATATGAGATCTTGTTCCCCGGCATATGCTGTCAGTTTGGCTCAAATAAACTTATCAGAATTCTCTAAAAAAAAAAGAAAAAAGAAAGAAACTCCCCAGACTTCAAACACTTCTCATCACCTTTGCTCCTGTACCTCTGGTCCAAGCTGCCACTACCTCTTCTTGCCTGGGTTAACGCAATCGTCTCTTAGATGGTCTCACTGCTTCTACTCTTGCCCACTTACAGGTTATTTTCAACAAAGCACACACAGCGATCCTTGAAAACATAACTGCAATCCTTGAAAACATAACTCCGATCACATAGCTCCTCTGCTCAAAACCCTGAGGTGACTCCATACTCCACTCAGAGTAAAAGTCCTTACAATGGCCACTGACCTGGCCCTGTGTTATCTGACTTCATCCAAACTACTCTCCCTCCCCACTCACCCCACCCTAACAGCACCGCCTCCTAGCAGTTCCCAGGACAGACATGACACTGCCCTAAGGCGTTTGTCCCAGCTGTTCCCTCTACCTGGAATGTTCTCCCCCAAGATCCACAAAGCTAACTCCCCCAACTCCTTCATGTCTTTATGTAAATGTCATCTTCACCAAGCATTACCTTGATGACCTATTCAAAATTGCAACACATCCCTATATCTCACCAGTATTCCCCAACTCCTTATCCTCTTCTTTTGTTTCTATAGCACTTATCATCTTCTAACACGATATGTTTTATTTGATTTTATAGGGTTTACTGTTTGTTTTCTCCCTCTAGAATGTAAGCTCCATTAAGGCCAGGTTCTTCGTGCATCACCCCCCCCTCTCCATTATTTCCCAAATGCCTAGAACAGCTTCTGGAACATAACAGGTAATTAATGAGTGTTTCTTCAACAAATGACTGAACCTTAGGAGGCACAGAAGGAGCTACATAATATACAGCAACCCCCAACTTAACTCCTACAATCACAAATGCGAGGGAGAAACCAAGAGATCTAACCAGATCAATAAAGTCAGGGCCCTCTGAGGTGGGGCATATGTTTAGTAGAAGACATTTTTCAATGAAGATGTTATTAGGACTATCTATTAGGTATAAGATGATCACCACCACCTAGCAATGTGAGGTCACCCACCGGATGATTAACACTGAAGAATGTAGACCAGCAGCTGGGTAAAATCCAGCTGCTCAAACTATTCAAAGACAATAACACATGACACTACTCACTTCCTGAACTGAGCCTTGGAGCTACTTTATGGCTCTGTGAATAGCTGCCAAATTATACCACAGATGGCAAAGCTTTCATTGATGTAGGACTTTATGATCAATGCCAAACCACAGCCAGCACTACAAGAGTTAATTTTCTAGATTGACAAGTTTGAGGGCCTTGCTGGTACAGTAGACTTTTTTTCATTTGTTTTCTCATACTACTCAGGAAACTTACAGTAGGAAATTCTTCTGAGTGACAAAGCTTGGAAATATTGTTCAATACTGACATTTATTCCTTCACCCAGCCAATATCATCAAGGGCCCACAAAGGCTGTGAAAAGTACCAGGAACCTGGCAAACACGGCAGGCCCCTCCCGCACTGAGTTCACAGTTTTAAGGCAGAAGAGGGAGGTTGCCAAAGCAACCACCAGTGGAAGGAGGGGCACAAAGATGCAGAGTGGTACTGACGGATCTGGGAGGAGAGAGGGGCAGCGGGAACAGACCTGAGGCAGAGGTGAAAAAGCCAGATCGCTGAGGGCCTGAGTCCATGCTAACGACTTGATAGACTCTAGCCTCTGGGCTATGGGAAACCTTTGAAAGGTTTTGAGGAATGTCATCAATATTTGTTTTTAAAAGTATCAATCCATATCAATCCAGCTTTAGTGTAGAGAATGGGCACCAAGAATGAACTTGGAGAGGCCAGTTTAGCAAAAAAAAATCCTTCTTGGAGAATGGTTGTAGTAGTTAGGATGGAAGAAATGGGCAAAATTGAGAGAACATTTTAAAAATACAACTGGTAAGGCTTAACGGCTGATTATCTTTGGTGGGTGAGAAAAAGTATACATCAAGAATTTCTGGTTTGACTAATTCTTTTAGAATGAAGGGCACTTCATAAATTTTTTTACTTTTGATTTTAGAGAGAGAGGAAGGGAGAAAGAGAGGGAGAGAAACATCGATGCGAGAGAGAAATGTCAATTGGTTGCCTTCTGTAGGCACCCCGACCAGGGACCGAACCCACAACCCAGGCATGTGCCCCAACCTGGTATCCAACCGACGACCTTTTGCTTTGCAGGAAAATGACCAACCAACTGAACCACAGTGGCCAGGTCATCTCTTCATAAATTTTAACAAACAAACAAAAAAAAAAAAATAAGTCAGCCTATGCTAGTGTAGGAAAGTTGCCTGAAAGTTGTCAATAAAATAAGCAATTGGTTTTTCATGATGGATTTAAAAGTTTTAAGATTTCAAATTTATTTTAGAAATTGTTCTCAACAAAATAACTGGACTGAGAATCGTCTTACCTGACTGTTTTTAGATATTTATAATGTTCCATCTACAGGAAGATATATATAAATATATACTGCAATTATTGGCAACTGGATTGAGAATTCAGATTTCTGGCTTTTCTCACTAACTACATGCCTTTCAGCTTATCATTTAACTTCTCTAGGCTTTAATTTCATCGTTCATTTTTTTAAAAATAGAGATTAAAAATTAAGATTCTATTCTTTACAGATTGATGTGTACATGTTAAACACTACTGTATTCTAGGTTCAGGGACCTGATGCACCGCTGACCAATGGCTGTTTCCTTCCTCCTCTGTTTTGATAGTTCTTGCCAAATTAAATGCAAAAGTATTCCTCTCAAAAATGTTTCTGAAATTAGGTAGCAAAAGGGCTTTCTCTCCAAAGAGTAACACTCACAGACCTGGGAGCACTGACCTGCATAACTCCACTAGAGGCTTTTCAAAAGGCATCATAATGAAAGGGATTCTCCTAAGTCATTGACAACTTATTAAATATAGTGCCTTTCAACACTAGTCTCCTGTTCAAGCCACGTTCCCAAAGAGGAAATCAGATTTTGTTCTCATTTTTAAGTCACACCTGCGCTGGAACATCACCCATTTGTAGAAGTGGAAATTTCCTGTACTTATAATACCATGCTAACAACTTACTTAATGTAAATTCAGTTTCAGGGAAGCCAAAATGATCTAGGTCCAGCCATCCAGGGCTAGCATTTAATCTGTTCACTGTACAATAAATGTCACCTCAGAAAAAATATAGGAACAAAAAAATGAAAACCCAGTCTGCACCTAAAAACAAATCAACCTAAAAACACACCAATACCAAAAATCAGTTTAAACCACGAAACCCAAAAAATTCAAATCCCTAATGTGTGAGTCTCGTCCTGATTTAACTTCTGGACATTCGTGCCCTCATCTTAAACAATAGGATAATGAGAAATAAATAGCACCACCACCATCATCTTTAATTTTAAAAGTCAATAGGCCCATCACCGCAGTCTACTTTCCGGCTGTCGCTATCCATGAAGCTCTGCCCAAGGATACATTCTTCAAGTGAGGACAGGCTCCTTCCCTCTTTATATGTGAGAGGGACTGAAAACGTTCCCAGGTTATAAAAGAAAAAAGAACACCGTCACAGATAAGGCTAGGGTGGGAAAAGCTGCTTCACGGAAGGAATCCAGACCCAGGTAAGGAAAGTCAAGAAGGGAAAAACCAACGAGGTCGGAGAAAGAAGAAATAATGGGCTCCTGACAAAGTCTGGCAGGGCAATGTGGAGGAGGAATGACTCCGGATGGAGTCGACTGGTGGTGCAATCAAACAAGGGGAGGTAGGGGCAGAGGATGCGGAGAGCTTAGTGGATAGGTAGATGCGGTGGGAGAGGCCCAAGAGAGGGGAAGGGAGATAGCACCAGCATAGGCCTCGGAGGATAGCGGGGCGGGAGGAGAGGTATCCTCACCTTGGCTTTAGTCCGGCTGGTCTTGGCCTTGGGCCGGCGAGTGGGTCTTACAGCCTCAGCCATAGACCCTACGGCTGTGTCCCCGTCGCCGTTTGTTTTTGTCAAACTCCTGCTGCTTCCCACAACCTACCCAAAGCCGCCCCCCGACTGTCACATGATCAAATCTCCACCACTCCCAGAGAAGGGGCGGCAACTCAGAGCCTCTACGGTCTGCAGCGTAGGACAAACCACTCCTGAGTCCTTTTCCCGGGAGGACACTGGCCCCGCCTCCTTCCGTCCAGGCCCCGCCCCCGGGTCCTGGTGCCCTGGACTTCTAGGCTTGTGCTATTGGGCGGGGCAGGAGGGCGGGGGAGCGGGCGGGAATCACGCGACTGGCAGGTGGCCTTAGTTTCGACTATGGGTACACACGCACATCTCAACCACGTAGGCTCAAAGGAGTCCAAGGAGAAATGATTGTCAATCCTGTTTTGATAACCAGATCAAGTTAGCCTAAATCTCTAGTTTGTGCTCAAGAAAAGGACAGCTTGTCTTTTCAGGTGTAATGAAGCTTAGATGGGATAACCGTGAAAGGTGCTTGGTAGTGGCAGGCATGTCAGAAAATAGTAGTTATTTTCATTACTATACAAATTCCCAGGTAGGAAAGAGAAATCTGTCCCGAAGAAGACAAAAAAAAAGCAGTAAGACAAGACCCATAAAAATATTCTTAGTATAAACTTTGCACATCTTCATTTAAAAATTCCAGATGTGGAAAACTTGGCACCATTTCCCTTTCCCAGCTCTATTTTTTTCCCAAAAAAGCCCTTCCAAAGCCCTTAGTAACTCTTAAAATACTAATTAATTTGCCTTTTTGACATTTTAATTTTGTTTTGTTGTTAAAATAATTTGCTTACATATTTGTGACTGCCATTCAGGCTCGAATATAAAATAAAATCCTCAAGGGCAGTGCTCTTTGTTTTTGTTCTTTGAGGCATCCCAAGTGCTGCTAGAACACTGGCCGGCACATAGTACTCACTCAATTAATATTTGATAAATGAAATGAATGAGTGTGAGTTGTTTTGTCTGATGGTGGCGTAAGATAATCGGTGGAGTATAAAGGAGGAAAAAATTTTTTTTAATTTTTTATTTTAGTTTATTCAGTACAGTTTCTATTCTTTATTCCCATTCCAGCCCACCCACCCATCCCTCCCCACCTCCCTCCCCTTTCCAAGCCCCCTAATTTTGTCCATGTGTCCTCTATATTTGTTCCTGTAAACCCTTCCTTTCTCCCCTGAAATTCCTTCCCCTCTCCCCTCTGGTCACTGACAACTTGTCCTCTATTTCAGTGTCTTTTGTTATATTTTACTTGTTTCTTTGTTTTGTTGTTTTGGTTCCTGTTAATGGTGAGATCATATGATATTTGTCTAAGGAGGAAAAATTTTTAAAAACAGCTTATAGCCACTGGTAGCATACTCCACCTAGAATGAAAAACCCAGGAATATGGCATGAGAAATAGAAAGGACTTCAGATGTGCAGTCTGGACAGTGTCTTGTTGAAGAGCTAATTAAACATGTAAATTACAATTTCATGTATTTTGATCCCAAATCTTCAACAACAAAAAAGTCATCAAGCTACTAAGAATATAAATGCACCTTGTATATCCTAGGGTTGGGGGGAGGTGTATAAAGTATATATAAAATTATCACAGGCAAGACTTGGCCAATCATAACAAAATCTTTGTATCACCATTACTGTCCACAATTTTTGCTGGTATTTCTTCCAGTCTAGAAAACCCTCTGGCCTTTCCTTTCCAATTCAGATCCTTCTTGGCCTTTAATGTTCTCTAAGTGCCAGTCACTACTTAACAGAACTGAACTGGCCCTCCCTTTACTCCCCACACTTTACAGCTTAGTTGGGAAGCAGACAAAATGTACACATGAAGTGCAAAAATATATCACTGCCTATGGAGTAAAGGAGGCATATTTTACATTTATAAAGGAAATATGTTAGACCTTAGTAGAATAGTGTAAGAAGTTATGCTTATTGGTCAGTTTGGGCAACAGAAGAAATCAAAATATATCTCATACTGAAGTTTTAAAGGAATTTAAGTCATAAATGGAACCATTCATTGAACAAAGTTTGGTTTATGTGAATTGACCAAATGTTAAAGTTACCCCTTGAAAGTGGTTATTTAAATACATTAATTAGATTTTTAAATAGAATGTTAAGATTTATAAAGATAACTTGAAGACTTAAAAAAACTAAAATTTAAAATGTGGTCCAGAGACATTGAAATAAAGAACAAACTGACAGTAACTAGAAGGGGTGGGGGAGGGGTATAATGGGGGAAAGAAGAGGAAGGGCCTTCCAGGAACGTGTATAAAGGACCCATGGACAAAGCCAAAGAGGGGAAGGATCGAGGGTGACAGGTGGAGGCAGGTGGGGCAGGGGGAAGTGGTGGTGGGAAAATGGAGACGACTGTAGCTGAACAATTTAAAAAATGCAAGAATTAAAAAAAATTTAAATCTGGAAAAAAAGAATTACAAACAGGTAGTTACGGAATAGCCATGGGGTGTAAAGTGGAGTATAGGAAATGGGCAGCCAAAGCACTTATATGCACAATCCATGGACATAGACAATGGTGTGAAAATTGCCTGAGGAAGTGAGGGGTGCTGAGCAGAGGGGGGCAAGGGGGGAAAAATTAGTACATCTGTAATAGTATAATCCATAAAATATAATTAAAAAACTTAAAAAATAAAAATAAAATAGCCACATTTGAAAAGGAAAAATAAAATGTGTATGACTTGCATACACTGAAGATTTTTAAATAATTTAAAAGGTTAATTTAAAAAATGAAATAATGGCAAGTGTCTTTTCTATAAGTAAATGCTTTCTGCAGACACTCTTTTAAAAAAATCACTTTGATCCCCAGCTGATGTGGCTCAGTAAATTGATCACCAGCCTGCAAATGGAAGGTCGCTGGTTCAATTCCAGGTCAGGGCACAAGCCTGGGTTGCAGGCCAGGTCCTCGGTTGGGGGTGTGCAAGAGGAAGAAGGCAATAGGTTGATGTTTCTCTCACACATCAATGTGTCATCTCCCTCCCTTCCCCTCTCTCTAAAAATAAATTTAAAATATATTTTTAAAAATCACTGGTAGCAAGCAGTGTTCATTGCTGGCCTAATTAGCAGCAAGGACTTTGCTACTATTGATTCCTGGGTGGTAGTAATTACCACTTCCTGAGCTCTTACTATCAGCCAGAGACTGTTCTGAGTACTTTTCACATAACTCATTTGATTCTCATAACAACCCTACAAAGTCAATAATTTTACTGTTCTCATTTTATAGGCAGGGACTGAGACTCAGAGAGGTTAAATTATTGGTTTAAAGTCACACAGCTAGTAAATGGTGGAGCTGGGATTTGAACCAATGCACTTGGTTCAATGGTATAAATGGACTTGATGGCCAAGTGGCCAAATGGACTTCCGGCCAAGATGGAGGCATAGATAGATACACTTTGCCTCCTCACACAACCAAAAGAAAGACAACAACAACAAAAAAAAAAAACAGAATTGCCAGAAAATTGAACTTTAATGAAGTCCGACAACCAAGGAGTTAAAGAAACATTCACCCAGACCAGTAGGAGGGGTGGAGATGGTCATCTGGGTGGAGAGGACTCATGACAAGGCAGGGGCTGGCAAACCAGTCAGTTCCACATTCATGTGCGGATAAAACGGGAGGAATAACTGGGGAGCAAGACAGACCCCACAACCCAGGGCTCCAGCGCAGGGGAATAAAGCCTCAAAGCCTATGACTGAAAAGTCTCACCTTGGGGGTGAGGTGGTGGCAGGAGTGACTCCCAGCCTCACAGGAGAGTTTGTTGGAGAGACCCACAGGGTTCTAGAATGTACACAAGCCCACCCACACAGGAATCAGCACCAGAAGGACCCAATTTGCTGGTGGGAAGTGGAAGAAGTGACTGAAAACCCGCAGAGAGCGGAGCAAGTAGCATTGTTCCCTCTCGGATCCAACTTGCAGAATTTAAAATAGTTTTTAATCTCAGAAAAATTCTAATCAATTAAAAACAAAAAAACAGGCATTCAGGGAAGGAGTATAATTCATATATTATATTATGGTACTCCAGAATGTAATATGGCCAGGATTCCTAAGTCAGACAGCATCAGGAACAGCGCTTGTCCAAAGGGGTTCAGTGAACACTGGATGAACTCAGGAAGGAGTCTGAGTGGACGGTTTTAAACTTGCTCAAGAAATTGGATTCCAGAATCTCTATTGCCATCTGGTGGCAACTCTGCAATGATGAAGCCTCCTGTGACAGGATTTCCAAAAAGTCATTCATTTTAGTTAATTACTTCCTCGGCATCAGTAGTCCCCAACCTTTTTGGCACCAGGAACAAGTTGCATGGAAGGCAATTTTTCCATGGACTGGGGTGGGGGCAATGGTTTCGGGACGATTCATGTGCATTACATTCTAGCTCACCTCCTCCTGTGCGTCCCGGTTCCTAACAGGCCTGGACTGGTATCAGTCTGCAGCCCGGACGCTGGGGACCCCTGCTCTACATCATTCTGTAGGAAGCATCATGTCATCATTCATGCTTACTAAATGAATTTTTAAATTATTAAAAATCATGTTACTTCTAAATTATTTCAGTTTCTTGAGACAATTAGCTGACAGTGCAAGTAATCACCAAAAATACCCAGACTACATTTCTTTTAAGACTCTTGTATTCAGGGGATCTCTTCTGTTAATAGACTTTGGTTTCCACAGGAAGAAAAACATGTAAAACTTGTCTTTTTCATGATTTTCCCTTTCATAATCTTACCTACTAAGAAAAAAGTTTAAATGGGTCCTAGAAGCAGTAATTTTGTACCCCCAAAGCATGAGACGCTGCTGGTGACCCTCTTGTATCTTCTGGACACTTAGTTTTCAGTATGCAGACCCAAATCCCAACAGGTAGCACCTCTGAGCCTCACAGTTCACTTGGCCACGTGTGTGACGGGCTGAAAGTGCCGGGAAATTAACACACTGCCCTGGACTGAAAGCAACCCTCAACCAGGGGCATGGGGGTTGGCATGTAAATAGTTACAGGTTGAACTCCATCCCCCAAACGGTGTATGTTGAAGTCCTAACCCTCAGTATTTCTGAATGAGACTTCATTTGGAAACGGTCTTTACATGGGGTAATCAAGTCAAAATGAGGTCATAAGGGTAGGCCCTTATCCAATACAGCTGGTGTCCTTACAGAAAGCGGGGATTTTGACACAGACACACAGAAGGCAGGGAGAGAGGCCAGGAACAGATCCCTCCTTCATGGCCCTACAAAGGAACCAACCCGGCTGACACCTTGATTTTGGAACTCCCAACTGTGAGGTAACGAACTTCCGTTATTTAAGCCTCCCAGTTTGTGGTTATTCCAGCAGCTTTAGCAAACTGGCACAAATGCCCAGCCCCCTCACCTGCTGGGTGGAAGTACTCTGCTAACATGCGTGTTCTCTGCTATTCCCAGAGCCCCCGGGGTGAGTCACCCCTTTCCCACAGTGGAAACCTGGTTGACAACACAGTTTATTCACTTCCTTCCCTTTCCTTTTTCACTTCCTATTTTAATACTGGTGTCCACTGGATTCACCTTCCAAATAAACAACTTGATCTCAAATTCTTGTCTCTGGGCCTCCTTCTGTGGGGAACCCACACTGAGACAGTACTAGAAATGGTACTCACGTGTCAGGGTGGGTTACCGGAATTAGATTCCTTCCCAGTTAGGTGGTGACAAGGGTCTCACTGTTTATGGGAGTAGAATGGTGAGAAACTCTGAGCTTAAATCCTCACAATTATTAGAGGCCTCATCTGGGGTGAATTAAGCTAAGATTCGGGGGAAGGGCTTATTCAATATTGCTAGCATTTCAGAGGTATGAAGTCCTGATTGGTTGTTATCAACTGCTGTTGGTGCACTGAAGAAAATTACAAGTTCACATCACCAGGGACTAATAAGAAAAGCCAGAAAACCTCCATGGTTTCATTTAAAGAGGTACATTTTATTAAAATAGAAAAGAAATATGAACATGAAATGTTTGAAACAATGTTGTGACTAAAATATTTTAGCTTTCTTCAGACAGCTGAGTCAAGCCAGCACATCAGCAATCCACAGTACAATGGAAATGGGACATTCTGGGTAGGCGGGGCAAAGCCCGAAAGTCAGAAGGCCAAATACATCACACAAATAGGCAATGCATGCACCTCCGTCACCTTCCTCTGTTGCACTTACACCTCTCCTTCAGCTCATACCTGTGGCCGCATAGAGTCCTTCAACCCAACTGATGGAAACAAACAAATCAGGTCTGGTTCAAAGACAGATCAGCTCTCTATGTTAACTCGTCTGTGTGTGGATTGCCACCACACTACAGCCCCAGTCAGGAGTGACTGTGAAAAATAGTGGTGAAGAGAAGTACTCCCAGTGAGTGGTGCATCAGGTAACACAGCTGGTCATGAGCCCTGTGTGAAAGGAGGCACGGCCCAAGGTGAGTATATACAAAGACTTCTGGACAGTGACACATGGCGTGACTGGTTAATCAAGAGACAAGATTAGTAGACTAAAGGATAGGCATAAAAGGTCAAACATCAGTGTCTTATGTTAGTGCTCACATGAAAGTATCCATCAAAGGAGGTACAAAACAACCAGGTGGTTAGGATGACTCATCCTGTGGAGTCCAGCCAGCCTCTGTCCTTGGCTGCCTCCGGGCTTCCTCACTGGGCTCACAGACAGAGTAGCTGCAGTGGCAGGGATGAGACTCTGGAGGGGCTCCCACTCACCAGGCCTGATGGAGTGACTACCGCTGGATGTCTGAACAATTAGCCTCAGAGGCTGAGCCCTAAATATGTTGCCGTCCCTCAAGGAAGCCAACCACCACTTGGTGGCAAATTGATTTCATCAAACTCCTTCCACTCTGGGAGGGACAGAGATCCATCTCCTTGGGACTGATCCCTAGGATGGATTCTCCTTTTCTGCCCATAGTGGCTTGGCCAGCAATACTATGCAAAGGCTATGGGTCTATATCACTATGAAATTTCATATAACAGTCCCTTTGACGAGTGCTTATCAAATTTTCATTACCACTCCCCTTATGTCTTTTTAGACATTTTTTCTAATTGCCACTCCCACAAAATTTTAATACCACAGATACACTGTATCTGTGCTTTATGCACCAGAAGAGTTGTTTTGCCCATCAAAAATTAATCTTCACCCCCTAGAAAGCAATATTGCCCTAGCTCAGAACTCATGCCTTATACAAAGAGCTTCACTTTACAATGAGGTGGTATAACAAATGTTCACGGGCTGCACTTTATCTCTTAAACACCACAATACATTGAAACTATGGCCCTGATAGAATATTGGGATGGTCTCTTAAAGGCACAGCAACATGAGAGCACATTTGCAGGGCTGGGATGCTGGTCTTAAAGATGAGGAATATGGGGCACATATGGTCACAATATGGTACTGTATGTTCTGACTCCAATAGGTAGAAAACACAGGTCTGGAATCCAAGAGGTAGGAGTGGCCTCTGTCAC
Source organism: Trachops cirrhosus (assembly GCA_028533065.1). Lineage (NCBI taxonomy): Eukaryota > Metazoa > Chordata > Mammalia > Chiroptera > Phyllostomidae > Trachops > Trachops cirrhosus. The sequence goes on along the minus strand of CM052547.1, from coordinate 17,854,786 downwards.
CATAGCTCACATTGACCCACCTGGGAATTTGTGTTCCCATCCTTTCAACGTTAGGCTCTGCTGGACTACAGCACCTGACTTTAGGGGGTCAGCAGGAGATACACCTACCAGGGGACATAGAAAGGGTTCCAGTAAAACTACGGCTGATGCTTGGTTATTTGGGGGTCTTCGTGCCAATAGACTAGCAAGCAAAGGAAGCAGTAACTACTCAGAAGGAGTAGGTGATTACTATGAGGAAGGAGGGCAGGGAGGAAGATGTCAGGAACTCAGGAACTTCACTGGGATGCCTCTTGGTGTTGCCATGCCTGCTGTTGAATATACATTGGCAATTTCAGTCAACAAGGTCTGACAAAAGCCTGATAACCAGGGGTTAAGACCCCTTAGGGATGAGGGTCTAGGTTACCCCACCAGTCAAGCAACCTAGACAAGCAGAAGGAAGACATGCCAAGTGTGAAGGGAGCCTAAAATGTGTGTGTGTGCTAGCTTGCTAGGGCTGCCATAGCCAAACACCACAGACTGGGTGGCTTAAATTATTGAAATTAATTTTCCTGCAGTTCTGGAGGCTGGAAGTCCAAGATCAAGGTGCTGGCAGGGTTGGTTTCCTCTGAGGTCTCTCTCCTTGGCTTGCAGACAGCTGCCTTCTTGATGACCGCCCTCCTGATGCCTCTTGACATGCTTGTCCCTTTGTGCCCTTGCACCTCTGGTTTCTCTTCTTTTCCTATAAGGACACCAGTAAGACTGGATGAGGGCTCTACCCCAACAGCCTTACTTCAATTTAATTACCTCATTAAAGGCCCTATTTCCAAAAACAGTCCCATTCTGAGGTACTAAGGGTTGGGTCCTTGAACATATGAATTTGAAGGGACATAATTCACTCCATAAGAGGGCAGTAGAGGAAGAAGATAATGAATATCACTTATGAACTCGGAACCATCTGTGGCAACAGGACTAGAGTTTATGCTATTAAACTTCCTGGTGTGTGTGTGTGTGCGTGCGTGTACACGCACGCACGCGCACGCTCTGGAAACTGGGACTTTGAGGTGGTGACAGGATGGAGTGCCATGTGGGCACAGATGCATCTGAGCCATGCAGGGGTCAACACTGTCAGTGCCCCATCCAGATCCCCTCTGTACCTGTCACCTCCTTACACCATGGCCCAACTTCCAACTGCCTAAGGATCCTGTACAGCTGCTGGAACTGGCTCAGCCAGAGTTCACAGCAGGCCAGAAATGTCAGGAAATGACTCCTAGGAGCAGCCCTCTATCTCCAACTGACGGGAATTGGTGAGTGCCTACCCCAGCCCCTCCCCTCAGGTGAGCTCTCTGAGGTGCCTGTCCCTCCCAGGAGTCTCCAACAGGCTTAGGCCCCACTTGCCCACTGTGGTAACTTCCTTGATAATGCATGCTATTTTTTTTTTACTGGTGCTTTCAGGGATCACCCCCCACCCCACAACCCCAGGAAAAAGTGCCTGCGCTAAAATCCTTATTGCGGGGTCTGCTCCAAGTGGAACCCAAATTAAGATACCAAGAGTGGGCACAGTAGCTCACATTTACTAAATGTAACGTGTATACTTATTTGACTGGCTTTACACTCCTTATTCCTCTCTCAGCTGGTTGCTTCTCTATGCTCTCTTCTAGGTCACTAATTCTTTCATATTTACTACTGAGTGTCAGGTGCTCAGGATACAGCTGGAAAACGGACAGAGGGGGGCCCTGCTCTCATGAAGGTTAAAGTCTATGAGGGTAGCCCAACCTTGAATGAGAGTGAATTACATAATAGCAAGAGTGAATTATTGTAATAACAAGAAAAGTGTGGGAAGGGGAAGGATGCAGAAGTGGGAGTCCCTGAGGAAGGGACCTCGAGGCTGGCACCTGAAGGATTCGGAGGATGCTGCCAGTGTCCACTTGGGCTCCCTCCATAGCAGCTTGTCCTTCTGGAGTCTAACAATAGCGAATGTGACCAAGGGTCACACAGTGCTTGGGAGAGTGATATGGTTAACACAAACAGGCAAACTAAATCCCAACTCATCGAGAACCTTTATTTTACTTCATATTGAACTGAAAAAGCAATTAAAATACAAATATTTTCAGATCATAAAACACTTTTACATTCATTACACTGACGAATAGAGAGAAAGGTGAAATCCCTGAGGAACTGCCAACAATAAATAAAGCACTTAGAAATAGAATGTTCTGAGTCGGAAGGAAAATTTCCTGAGACTGTTCATTTGGGGAAGTCCATGGTGCTTTGCAAACTTCAGTTTCTCAAAAGGATATCCAGTTGTTGCAAGTTTCCTGTCATGACAAGAAGCTGCCACTTTCATTAGCGCCTTATGTTAAAAGAGGGAAAATAGTCTTCTTTTGATCCATTTGCCCCTAGTTCTGGGAAAGCTATTGTACAGGGCAGGAGAGGAGAATATTTGCTTTGTGGTAACAGAATTTTACGACATACTGAATGAGTACCAGTGCTATTCTAACTTGTCATCACCTAAAATGATGTGTTTTCTCAGGTGTGTGAATGTTGTACAAAAGGCACGTAATCCCCCTGCAGTTTGTGGGTGACAAAGGGAAGACCCCAATTTTTGTGAAAGGGTAAGGTTGATGCTTTAAAGATTCCTGGATCTAGGAATGGCAAGAATCTCTGTGAAGACCCAGGCCAGAGGTGTGGCTTTGTAACTCTAAGTTTTTCATGAGGAATAGGGTAAAAATACCATATTTCATTGATGACATTCCCCTTCCTTCCTTCCTTTCTTTTCTTTTTTTCTTTCTTTCTTTCTTTTTTTTTGGCATGCTTTAATATCTGAAATTAAAATGGGCTTGGCCATTAACTGTCACAAGTTAACTTTTAACAATCCCCTACCCAACTTTCTTAGTGGTGTGTGAAATGACAGTATATTTTACCATCGATGCTTCCTCATTAAATTAAACGTGGTGCTGTGGAGTTCAGTACACACAGTGAACCATGTAAAAATAAATCTGACATTTAAACCCTGGTCATTTTCCCAGTTTAAAAGATGCCAGCAAAAACAGTTGGCGTCTTAAATTTCATCAAGAGCATCACAGCCTCAGGAAGGGTTAGAAGAACAGTGATGTGGGATGAGTTCGCACTGTCGTTCTGGTCTGTCCAGAACCAGCTGGGAAAACAGTAAGGAAACTGATTTCACACTCTGGGTCTCATTTCCTCGTCTGCAAAACGAGAAAGCATGATCAGATGTCCTCTAAGTCTTCCAGTGAAAAAGGAAGGTGATTTTAAACCACACACCACTGACAGTGTGTCACTCTGGAAATGCCAGCGCATGCTGCCCCAAAGCCAAAGGGGCTTCTTGCACAGGGGATGGCTCAGCCTCCTCTCCAGCCATCCCTGTTCCCCGTCCCCCAAGAGTCAAGGTGCCCAATCCAGGGACTATTCTGGATCAAGAAGAAAAAAATGCATTCACAACTTTAGTAACTGATTGAGAAAGGATCATTCTTGAGTTTGGGCCGATCTGTAAACTTCTTTTGGAAACTGCAAAACTCTACTAGTAGCTTAAGTTAAACTAAATGTTTACCATAAACTTAAAATATCAAAAATTACAGCAAGGGTTCACTTCAAAGTCTTCATGATTGACACAATTTTCACAGACACAGCTGCGCTGAGTGCCTCCTTCCCTGCCACAGAAGCACCAGCCAGAAAAGGCTCTGTGATCTGAAAGAATAACAAAGAAATTTCATTTGAATTAACCATTCACGTCAGCACCCTGCTCCTACACTGAGATTTTATTCAACACGAATAAATGTGTTTGGCCAAGGAAAGCACATGGTGAAAAATGGGTATTCCAAGTGATGAAGAAAAATGGAATGTGATAGTAGCATCTGTCGTTTTATGGTAAATAACATGTATATTCATATTTTTTGATACACATATTTTCAAATTCAAAAGTGATCACCTGCTTTGGGGATGTAAAGCACAGCACGGAGGATATAGTCAACAATGTTGTAATAACTAGGCATGACGTCAGGTGGTGCTTGAAATATCAGGGAGCACGCTTTGTAAAGTGTGTGACTGTCTAACCACTGTGCTGCACGCCTGAAACTAATACAAACTAATACAGAGTGTAAACTGCAATTGAAAAATGAAATTTAGAAAAGACTTGACTTGGAGTGGTGAACACACAATGAAATGTACAGATGATGAACTATAGAATTGTATACCCAAAACCTATATAATTTTATTAACCCATGTTGCCCTGTTAGTTCAATAAAAAGCAAAAGAAAAGAAAATTGAGAATTGAAAGATGGGTAAAAACGGTGGAGGGATTTAGAAGCACAGACTGGTAGTTACAGCATGGGCAGGGGTGTGTGAAGTACAGCATAGAGATATAGTCGACGATATTGTAATAACTGTGCATGGTGTCAGATGGTACTAGACTTATCAAGGTGATCACTTCCAAAGTTATATAAATGTCTAATCACAACGTTGTACACTAATTTAATTGGTACAACTGTACCAATTAAATTAATTGGTACTGAAACTAATTTAATATGGTACAACTGTAATTTAAAAATTAAAAAAATTTTAATTGGTACTGAAACTAATTTAATATGGTACAACTGTAATTTAAAAATTAAAAAAATTTTTTTAAAAAAGAAAGCAAAAAAAAAGAAAATTTTTTTAAAGAATGCAAAAAAGTTAAAATCTCTCTTTGCCTAAACATGTTAGAATTAAAAACAAGAATAGCAGCTAGAATAAACAACTGTAGGACAAACTGCAAGTTCCTAAACTTCCTATTTCAATTTCCATTTCAAAGTTTCTTTCAAACTATTTTAAATGTTGTTTTAAGTTGCTTATGAAGTTACTAACTAAGGTAGACTCCCATCTCTAAAATTCTCTTACATCAGTCAGTTATACATCTATACATTGAATTCCTACTCACTGAGCTGGTCGGACGCTAAAGAACCCCAGTGAAATGATATGGCTTGAGTAAACATGCTCGTTCCAGCCAATTCTTGGGCTCAGAGGAACTAGTTTTGGGGTCAAATGCTATTTTTAAGCAAGTAGAATATATGCTTTCTGCAAACTGATGAGGGCCAAAAGAACGAAGTTAAAAATAAAAAAACTCTTGGAGCTGCCATGGCCCTGCCCAAAGCCACCGTCCGGGTGTCCAGAGCCAGTTCTGCCTTTGGATCCCAGGTCACTGATTTTTCCATGTTGCCGCTCCGCCTCTAACATGGGTCTGGCCTCTTTCCACGAGAAAGATGGAGGCTTACAAAATGAGGAAATGATGACCGGTTGTAAAGACTGCACTGTGTAGGTCAGGAAGTTATATGTAGTTAGAGGATGGGGTATTTTATTATGTCTTCAATTTCCAATGTCTTTTACAGCAAAGTTCCTTAAATATTGAACACACTCCCTGAGCAATTTAAAGACTTACATTTAAATATAAATAATACTGGCTGGTTAGGCACTCTCTCCCTTCCCCTCTCTCTAAAAATAAATAAATAAAATCTAAAATCTACTCAAGACAACATGGTTTTCGTCCTGTCTAGCTAAATGGCTAGAAGTCACAAAGCAGGTGTTTTTAGGGGGCTGAAGACAAGCATTGTTTGATGTTCTCACTCCCAAGCACGTGCTGGTGGTATCGTGGAGCACTGTTAAAAACCTGTGTTGTTTTGTAAGTGACAGCAAATGTCCCTGACACAAAACCAGAAAGGGTGGGAGAGAGGCTGTTCTGCTTCCATTATGATTTCCTGTATCCTGCCTGCCTCTCCTATCATTCCTAGGAACACACATTAAGACAAGAAGTATGCAAGAGGATAGATTATTCTTTAAAAGTTTTTAATTAAAGAAGTAACACATTTTCACTGCAGGCAAATTAGAACATGGGGGCAAACAAAAAGAAAACGATTACCTGCTTGGGAATGTGTCCTTTCAGACCTTACATGCCCATCAGACGATATGCATATATCGTCATACCCCAAGATATGCCTGACGGGGTTAACAGAACTGTACTTTAGGAAGAGTTTCTTTTACTATTGCTATTTTGGCTTCAGAGGCAGTCCTCAACATTTGTGAAGACCGATAGTGACTTGGGGCATGTTGCAAGTCCTCAAATGCCAAAGAGTAAGCATCGTGTGTGCAGCCGTGGCTGGCCTAGTAGCTCCACTCTAGGAATCTCTGTGGTTGGCGAGCTCAGAGCAGTCGCAATCTGGTGCAGGAGGAGCCCTGTGATGCCCTTGGGTGTCTGGTGAGTGAGTGTAATATCATTTGCCTTATTTCTATTGGCTTCTTTTTACTTGGCTTTTCCCCTTTGGGGGATGAATAAGGGAGGATCAGGTGTGTTTTGTTTTTGAGCATTGCCCTTATTTTTTCCTAGAATTACCTAAATTTATTATCAATCAAAATTTTTTCCACGTATTCAGGCAGTCCACAAGTGATTATGGGCATTGCCTTTCATGTAGGTGGATAACAGCCACAGAAGAGCCTAATGAGAGTAAGGTAAAGAGTTGCAGACCAGTTAATGAAGGAAAAATACCCTCATTCAAATAGGTGTGGAGTGGTCTCCAGTCCCCTTTCGGTGGTGGGATCCAGAGAAGGCATCCCACAGGAAGACCACGCCCACCAGCACGCCAGCCTGATGCCAGGCTTTTCGTGCTTCAGTGGTGTTATGAAGAAGCACCAAAGGCTTTGAAAATACTATCACCAGTCTAAATGCAACTTGATGACATGAAAATGGAAGGCTCTTACCATCGCTGTCACTGGTAGATCAAACTGTAGCCATCGATGAAAGAATAATCCGGGTCATCTGTACAGAGACACAGAGCAACATGAAGCTGACATTTGTTCATAAGGTCTCAGCCCTTTCAAATCAAGGCGCTCCACTCAGAGATCCTAGAGACTGCCCTTTTGTAAGAAGAAAATGTATCTGGCAACAAAACCTACAAATGGTAGTCATGACTACAAACCAGAGAATATTCTGGAAATCCCTACTATGATTTCTTTGTCCTTTTTCATCCATGCCCAGATAGCAGCACCAATGGTAAAGTCATCTTCAAATATGGACAACAAATAAGTCTCACATTGTCAAGTAATCACAAGGCAACAAGAAGTAAAATAATGTAAATCCTTATATTGTTCGAAGATGTCATTCCAGCCACTCATTTTCAGTCACTAAATTTTTGCTAAGCTGCTAAATGCAGCGATAGCTGTCTCTTCCCTCATTCCCTTGAACAGAGTTAGGCAGGTCTTTCTTTTACTCAAATCATTGTCGAGTACTAAGATGTGCCCAGCACTGTATTAGGTATGGTGAGTCACACAGGAAAAAAAAAAGGGCCTGCCCTCGAGGATTTTATTATTACTCAAAGAACTAACAAAAATGCTAAAATGTGTGGTTCTCCCAAGGCATGGTAACAGTTCACAGAAGAAAAAGACTCTAGTGATTACTGAAAGATCCAGTTATGGGCAATGCACAAAACATGCAGTATTAAGTTACAGGGTGCTAGACAGCTACGCCTTCCATTAACTATATTTCGGTGTAATGCAAAGGAAACTATATCTCAGTTCTTCTGTTCTCATGGTCCAAGATGAAATAATCTCTTAGGTAAGACTGCCTTATAAGAAGTTTCTTTGGTACTCCAGGAATGAAATTCTCCTGGATAGCTATAACATGGATATGAATGACCAGTGTCCACTCTGTGACACACAGTACTATAGTAAGACTCAGTATAGACATTCTTTCGGGAATTTGATTCTGTCTATTCCCTTCTTTCCCTTTATTTCAAAATTCTAGCTACTCCACCTTAAAGAAAGCCTGATTTAAGCGTTCCCATAAGTCTTTCTTGGCAGCATACCTGGTAAACTTTTAGGAACCGGGAGAGGCCCTCTCCTGTAAGAAATGAAAACCAAAATCTTTCAGAAAAGATCCTGTTTATCTAATTTTCCACATTATACAACAAGCATATTGCACTCCCATGAGATCTGGTTTCTGTGTTGGAGGGTCAAGAAAAATTCTGATGGCCATGGCTGATGTGGCTGCTGGTGTGGCCGAGTGGGCTGAGTGTGGCCCAGTGGACCTGGCTGGTCACCAGTTCAATTCCCAGTTGGGGCACATGCCTGGGTTGTGGGCCAGGTCCCCGGTTGGGGGTGTGCGAGATGCAATCACACGTTGATGTTTCTCTCCCTCCCTTTCTCCCTCCCTTCCCTTCTCTCTAAAAATAAATAAATACATAAAACCTAAAAAAAAAAAGTTCAGATGAGGCCAAAGGCCTGCAGACATTCTGTTGCACTGAGGAGTGAGATGCACGTGGTAGGGAGCACAGAGCCCTGCCCCCGTGACCCAGACTGACAGGGGGGACGTCTCAGCTGCGTGGGCGAGATTTCCTGATCTCCTTGTATATCGCACGTTCACACGCAAAATGGGAAGTAGAACAGCTTCTACCTCACTGGGAGGATTAAGAGACCTAATTCATAGGAGCTGTTTTGAACAGTGCCTGGCATTCTTAAACACTGGTGATGATCATGCCATCCCCCAAACACCCCATTGTCTTTCTAATAACCAGACTGAAAATTCAACAGCCTAGACTTCAAGGTGGCTGTATATAAAATGAAAGCTCCTCTTCTCTCAGGCTCTTTTATGTCAGGGGCAGCAAACGCTTCTGTGAAGAGCCACCTGGTAAATGACTTAGGCTTGCTGGCCACATGCCACGTCTGTCGTGACTCTAGTCAATGCCAGTATGAAAGCAGCTACAAATAGAATGTAAAAAACTGAGTGTGGTCATGTTATAATAAAACTCCATATACAAACACTGAAATTTGAATTTTATGTAATTTTCACTTCACAAGATAGTATTCTTTCAGTTTTTTTTTCCAACCATTAAAATACTCACAGGCCCCATCAAAACAGGTAAATCAAAGTTAGATGACTCCTGCTGTCCACATGCTATAAGAAAGGTATAGGACTCCTGTGTGAGTAATAACATCCATACGCAGGAGTGATAATGTCCTTCTCAAACTGTGACCAGTAAAATCCATTTCACATTTGTCCTAAAATCACTATTTCCAAAAATCTAGCAACCTCCCTAAGCAAATGCAGTGGTAGCTATGTTTCCATTGCAATGTCTTAGGACACTAATGATAAATAATGTTTATTAAAAGTATTTTCTGCATGTGAAAGAAAGCTGGTCATTACCTTGCCAAGTTCGGCCCCGCAGCCTTTCCTTGTGGGGCTGCATTCTTCTGGGGGCAGTAGAAATTCTCATACATGATGGGTGCTAGGGGAATCATCAAGAAATGAAACATGAACCGGCAGGTGCCTTCTACTGTCAACAATGCACAACAAGAAAGACTAACAGAATCGCTTACATAAACCCCCATCCCCCGCCCCCGCTCCACTCACCTGGTGGAGTCTGTCCAGTTTTCCGTTGAGTCACAAAGTACTCGATGTCCTTCTCAATGCTGCACATTTCTAAACTCTTGCGGACTTCTTCATACATCTAACAAAACGAAGAGACATCAGGGTAGAGGGGGATCATAACACGGGTGACACGGCTCATTAAAAGTAAAGTAAATAGATACCAAGTCCCAAGACCAAGGCCACACACAAACACAAAGACAATCACTTGGAGACAAGTTCTTCCATTCAATCCTACAGGTTTTCTTTGTGCTTAATTGTTCTTCTAGGGTACTGTCTCACGTAAGTGAGGGTGGCTATTTCTTAGCAAAGAAGGCTGTGATGACTTGATTCTGGTCCCTCTGGGACCCAGGAACCCCACAAGGATTGCTGTGCACAAATTAAACCTGGATAATGGTCCTAGGAATGCCAATGAAGTAACTCTTGAACCCTGGAGTGACCACTAAGCCTGGCCATGGGCCAGTCTGCTAGTTCTTGGTGCTGTCCTGGAGTGACTGACCCTCTGGGACTCATATTCATGCCATAACAACTCTGTATTCCATAAATTAAACTGTTTTGGAGTCTCCCTCTCTGTCCTCCTGCTCTGAATTCCTTAAAGAGAAAAGCATGGTGATAAAACAGACCAGGAGTAAGGCAGGTTAGGTGCTTATCTGGGTCCTTCGATCAACTGTGTGGCCCTAGGCAAGTCTCTGTACCTCTCTGGGCCTCAAATGAGAGGGGTGAACTAATAAACGTCTATAGTTCCTTCCACTCTCATGAATCCTCCACAGATGCCTCTGACTTACATCATCGCTGGTGACACATTGTTTCGACAGCTGATTCATGTGTGACCACAATGCGTTCCGAAAGAAGTTTATTCGTTCATATTCTTGAGCTTCAAACACCTAGAGAAACATAACCATACATAAACACATATGCAGAGGGAGAGGCCATTTGTCTAGACTGGCTATGTCTTAAGAAACAGTGTCACCCTTCAATTATGCGAGTTTATGGTCCGTTTAGGGTACTCCCCTCACCATCAAGGAAGCTCATGAACTCTTACAGCAGGCAAAGAATGCAAGTGGATCCTAATACGGCATTCACACAAACAGAAGGGGATACAGTTCTGAGGGTGAGAGGGGATGATGAGCCCAGACACCCAGGTGCTGTCCTGAACTCCAGCTCGCATTTCCAACTTCCTTAGGAGCATCTCCACCTAGGCAGCCGGCCAGAGCCTCCGATTCAAAACTCTGCTCCCCACCCCTCCCCCACACAGCAATGAATGAATTCCACTGGGAAGATGGTCATAACTGTGTGTGCTAGTTGAACGGTACAGGGGGGTCCTTGCGCTTGTCTTCTCATCTTTGTGTATGTTTGAAATCTGTCTTAATTAAAAGTATTTCTAAATTACTGCCTAAACAATAGTTTTTTAATATAAACAAATATCAACTTCTGGAAAATCAAGCTATTCTATAAAGTAGGTGCTATTCTATTCAACAGTGAATGTTATATATTAATGTATTTTTTAAAGTATTGAATGCAACCATATTACATTTTAAAACATTTTATAATGTAAAATTTCAAACATACACAAGAGTAGAGAGAATAGTATAATGAATTCCCATGTACCCCCACCCAGCTTTATCAAAGATTTTTCCATATTTCCTTCTGATTCTGTTAAAGCTCCTGTGTGCTTTTCCCAATCTCTGTCACCTCCCCAGAGATAACCATTGTCCTAAATGTTATCATTCCCATGCAGGTTTTTATAATATGTATGTATCCATAAGATGTATATCGTATTCTTTTACATGTTCTTAAACCTTATAAAAATGGCTTTACTTCAGGCATTTCCATGAGAGTGTGAAGATAAGGAAGTAAAAAGCAAAGAGAGTGTTTTAGGAGGGAGATAGTGACCCACAGTATCAGGTGGTAAAGACAAGTCAAGTAAGGTTAGAAACTGCAAAGGTCCACTGGACTTCACACTAAGGGATCACTGCTTCCTCTGAGAGAGCAGGGGCAGGGGAGCAAGCCCCACTCACAGCAGGCTGGGGCAGAAAGGGGCAAGGAGGATGTGCAGACAGCTCCTTCAAGAAGCCTGGCTGAAAAGAGAGGAGCGGGTAGCAGATGGCAAGCAACAACCGCTAGGTGTTAATGCCACAAATGAGCCGAGTCTGTGTACACGATAATGGAAGAACTCCCCATGAAAGGGAGCTGCTGTGCACAAGGCAATGGGGGAAAGGCAGCTGCATGGGCTCCTGAGGCCAGGTGGGCAGAGAAGATCTTGACAGGATAGGAACGGCCCCTTCTGTACTGTATCAGGAGAAAAGAAGCGAAGGGGTGTGAGTAGGCCAGCAGTTCTCTTGTTTGAATTCGCATTGGAATCACACAGGGGTTACTGGGCCCACGCCCAGAGTTTCTGATTCAACAGGTCTGGAGTTGGTCTGAGAATATGAGTCTCTAACAAGTTCCCAGATGATGCTAATGTTACAGGTCTTGGGACGTCGCTTTGAGAACCACTGATAAGAAAATGTATAGAGGGGGTGACAGAAAATTGAGGAAGTTCCTAGGAAATTGTAAATGATATAATGTACTGAAAATGAAGGGGAACAATAGTGAAATCAAAAGTATTAGGGGGGTAAAATATTCTAAAGCCTGCTCACCTGCTGTCTGCATTTTCCTTAGCACATACCAAGTGCAGGTGAGCCCTCTGAAGGTAATTACTTAATTAACCATTAACAGATTCATCTATTTCATGCCTGTGCTAACCGAACATTAGAGGTAAACCTCGAACAGAGTTGGACAGCATGGTCAGGACAGGGAGGAGACAGAAAATGAGGTTCAGGGAAAAACAAGGAAGACCGCTCCCCGCCCAGCAACTCCCAGTTCTGGTTACCTCACAGGCCTTGACGTGCTCGCTCTGCCACTCTTCTCGGATCTTATCCAGTGTATTGATCTGTATCATATACGTCTTGTCTGCAATGGTGGAGAAGAGCTTGGATTCAGAAATGGAGGATTCAGGAGGGCAGATCACAGACCCACCCCTCGGCCTCATCCCAGATGGCAAATGAAACTCACAGTGAGCTCACACGGCTCCGTGAGCCCTGAACATTGCAAGGCCACAATTACATCTCTCACCCTCATTAATACCTTCGTGAAATAAGAACTGAACCAAACGATTAGCAGGAAATGATCCAAGGAAGGAGAAGTGAAAGCAGGCGAGGAACCCTGGCCAGGATGTTCTTCGTCTAATCGACCTCAACAGCCTCCACCCCTTTTCAGGAAAATTATCCCATGAGAGATGCAGAGAACTGCCTCGAGCCCTCGAGGGCACCGAGTTACTTTAGCTTGGGACTTAGAGACTTCCTAAGTGGCTGTGGTCGTGAGAGGTTTATTTTTTGCAGGATACTCTGGGAGGTAAAAGCCTTCACAAACACCTGCTTTGGATCTTAGGTTTCAAAGGTGACAAGGCTTCGCAACTTGGCTGTTTCTTTCACAGCAGGTAAGAGCTAATCCAGGCTGAAATGAACTTTCAAAATAAATGTTCCCAAAAAAGGGTGAGCCCCTGATTACAAAGCAGCTGCCGCACGGCTCTACCATCACCACTCTATACACGTGAGGCAGCCGGACTAGCGGCAGTGGCCAGAAACTGCTGCCTCCTTCGCTTCCTTGCAGTTCCCTCCCCTCCCTCCCTTCCTCGCCTCCTCCCTGTTTCTCCTTCCCGAAATCCGATTGTACATCCTTATAGTCTACATTGTAGGGTGTACCAAGCTACCTTTCTCGGGGAGATTTAGGATAATGTAAACCCCACCGCAACCCTCCCCCCCGCCGTCCCTGGGAGCCCCCTCACCGGAGTCCTCTAGTGCCGTCTTCGCAGATGCCAGTTTCACAAAAAGCTGTGAGGATAAAAGACAACAGGGGCTCAGTAATGCTGGGCCAGGATTCCATAGGCAAAACAGACCTAAAGACAATGACTGTGAAGAGACAAGTGCCAGTGCAAGTCTTATGCTTCTCTCGTGAGTAAATCATTCACCTTGCCTTCTAATCTTACTGTGGTTGAAAACTATCCACCAAGCATCTTGCCCTAGGTCATCCTAAAGGCATACCTCTGCCTTCTGGTTGCTGGCAATCTTATACCCAGATTTTATACAATTAAATTTATAATACATCCAAGCAGGAGGCAGCCTGGCTCCAAAGAATACAAGAGGTGAGTTTGAAGAAAGATTTAAAAAAAAACCCAGACCCTTTCCCGACTTATCACCCCATTCCCTCCCCAATGGCCTCTTTTCCCTAGCTCTTTCACCAACACCTCCAAAACGTGGCAAGGGTTTTTCTGGTTCAGAGGATCCCAACAGCCTAACGGAAGATATTGCCAGAAGCTTAGGGTGCAGGTCCAATTGAAATTAAGATTATCAATTGGTTTTAGCTTAATATAGCAAATCTCAGATGTGTCAGCTGATCAGCCCTCCTGGGTACCTTTTCTTGTTGCTTCGGGTTGACCAGGTTGGCACTGCGGTGGACAGCCTGCTCTGCATCGTCTTTGTCTCGGCATTTCTGCTCATAGTTCTTCTTTGCCTGGGTTGTCATGCGCCAAAAGAGGACCAAATTAGGTGAGCAGAACACAGCCCTGAAAAGCAGCCACCCAGCCTGCCAAGTCCAGCAAAAGACAGGGTGCCCTGCACAGGGCTGTGATCACCGCTAGAATGTGGCCACTCAGAAGACAGACACTCTTTCTTATCTACCTTCGGTAGATCTCTCTAGCCCTTTCCCAAAGTATGTAGTGGCAGCCTGATCAAGGAAATAATAAGTCCTATTCGGCAAAGTATTACGTGAGCTTTAAAAACTGACCAGAGCAAAAGATGGCATTTCAGATGAAAAAAATAATCAAAAGATCTATGTAACTATGAAATAAGTAATCCAACATTCGTAATCCTCAGAATGCAGGTGCAATTGCTTGGTCATGGTAATTATAATTATGCTTCAATATTCGAACGTGCCTCACCATTGCACACTGGACAGTGGCATCAATCATATCTGTTGCTTAAGAATGGTCATGTTCCTTTTTGATTTAAAGAATTCTGTTTCAGCTCATTTAAAAGTAGGCTAGTAGCCCTGACTGGTGTAACTTAGTTGGTTGGACATTGTTCCACAAAGCAAAGGGTTGCTGGTTTGATTCCCAATCAAGGCACATGCCTGGGTTGGGGGTTCACTCCCCGGACGGGGAGCATATGAGAGGCAACCGATCAATGTTTCTCTCTCATGCTGATGTTTCTCTCCCTGTCTTTCTCCCTCACTTCCCCTCTCTCTAAAAATAAATAAATAAAATCCTTAAAAAAAATAAAGGCAGGCCAATAGTATGGAAACAGTTCACAAAACTTTGGTAGTGAACCAATTAATTTTCTGTTTCAACTACTGAAGCAAAGTTTTAGCTTGTGTAAACAAAGCAAAGATGTGAATCAGTTAACTAAGAAGTAAAAGTGGTGACAAAAAAAATCAAGATTGAAGACTCTTGCCGAGATGATTTATGCTCATTAAATATTTTATATGCTTCCCTTGATTTCTCAGCATCCCTCACAATTCAGTTGGAGTTAACCTTTCAGTAAACAACTTTACAACTCTCTATGTTACACATACATAGAAATAAAAGTTTGTAACTTTTCATTATTACAAGTACCTAAGGTATTCACGCAATAATTCTTTTGTTTTGCAACAGTATGTTATAGACACGTCTCTGTATCAAGTACGGGCTCCATTGCTGAACACTTTTAATAGTTGTAAATAAGCACACACCGTAATTTTTTTTTACCAACTCTATGGTTGACATTTATCTTATTTTCCATTTTTTATGACATACAAATATTCTGATTTTATTCTGGGTAGTGTGAATTTATCCATACAAGTCAAATTCCTAGAAGTATAACTGTTTGGTAAAACAGTATGTACATATGAAACCTCCCTCTGAAATAGCTGCACAAATTTATACTCCTACCAAAAGTGTATTCTCACCAACACCAAGTTTAGATAATTGTTTTTAACCTTGCTGATGCTAGAGGTGAGAATGTTGGCATATTGTTGTTTTATTTCTATTCATTTCATTACTGCTAAGGTGGTATGTCCTTTCTACAGCATGTCTTTTACCTACTTTCCCACTGGAGCATTTTTTATTTTATTGGTTTCTAAGAGCTCAGTCTAGAATAGGAATACTAACTGGCTGTATAAATCACAAGTATTTTCTCACTAGTCATCTGTCTTAAAGCCATAGATGACACATTTTTTCCTTTGTTCTAGAGAAGTCTTAGATGTTCATGTTGTCAAGTGATCAATCCTTCTCTATCTGCATTATTTTTTAATATGACATATTAAGCATTTTTCTCTGTTGCTACATAGTGCTCATAAACATATTTTTAAAGGTTACAACATTTTTTTAATCTTTCCATTTTTTGGTCACTAAATCATTTACAATCTTCATTATAAGTAGTGAACAAGTTCATACCTTTGTTGATTTCCTAAAGATAGAGTCTTGCATTCTTAGCATAAGATTAATGTGCTATGATCATATTTACGGCTCTGAAAATACCACAAAATACTTTCTTTAAAGGGTTATGTAAGACCCTGGGAAAGGCAGACTGACTAATGACCTTGGTCTCACAAGAGCAACCCAGAAGTGAGTACCCTGGGCTTTCCTTTAGCCTCACATATCACAGCCTGAGCCAAAGAAGGAAGCAACCAAGAAATGCCAATGGATATTGACCAAAAAAAAAGTCCCAACAAAACCTTGCTCTCTCTAGCCAAAAGACCCAAAATAAGCAGCCTGGCAGGACAGACTCCATTAGGAAACACTAATTCTACTGCAGCGAAACACCACACAGAGAAACTGTGGCTCCACCCCCACACAACCAGCAAAGGCTGGGTGGGCAGTCTAGACCGCCACCCTCACCAAACTCTAAGGAAGTGCCCAACTCCCACGTGTGGGCGGCGTCAGAGGGCCAGATAGGGAACTGGGACTTCATTCCACTGGGAGTTATCAAAGCCCCACAGGCAATGCCAGTGGAAACTAGGCGGGGAACCTGGACTTCCACCCCGACCTGGCAATAATGAGGTGCACCCGTCCCTGCTGGGGTGCTGTCAAGGAGGTCCAGTGGAGAGTCAGGATTTTAACCACCTCCAAGTGGTAACAAGGCCACACCTATCCTGTGGGTACTTAGAGTTTACCCCCATGCAGCCATAATGAGGCAGCGCTCCACCTCCCCCTGATGGAGTGGTGTCAAAGGAAGCCAGCTAAAACAGAAGGCTTAAAGAGACCCACAGTCTTCTAACAATACCTAAATTTCCACAATCAATGGAATATCGCTCATCATACGAAGAGCCAAGGAGATCTCAAAGTGGATGAAAAAGACCTTCAATAGATGCCAAAATCAAGATGACAGAGATGTTAGAATTATCTGACAGATTTTAAAGCAGCCATCATAAAAACGCTCAGTGGGCAATTACACACAGTTGAAACCAATAAAAATGTAGTGTCTTGTAAGGAAATAGAAAATATCAGCAAAGAAATAGAAGCTATGTAGGACCAAATGGAAATTTTATAACTGAAAAGTGTAAGAACTGAAATTTTTTATTTTATTTCTTTTAGGAGATTTCATTTATTTATTTTTAGACATAGGGGAAGGGAGGGAGATAGACAGGGAGAGAAACATCAGCTGGTTGCCCCTCACATGCCCCCAACTGGGGACCCTGCCCACAACCCAGGCATGTACCCTGCCTGGGAACTGAACACAGCAACCTTTCAGTTTGAAGGCCAGTGCTCAATCTGTTGAGCCACACCAGCCAAGGCTAATAAATTGAAATTTTAAAACTCAATGGATGGGCTTAAGAAGAGAATGGAAGAGACAGAAGGAAGAAGTGGTGAGCTGGAGGATAGAACAATATAAATTACCTGATCTGAACAAGAAAGAGAAAATAGGTAGAAAAAAATGAACAGAGACACAAGGACCTTTGGCAGTATTTAAAAAAAGATCTAACACTCACATCCTTAGAATCCCAGGAGAGAAAGAAGGTGGGCTGAAAAAGTTCTTAAAGAAATAATTTTCAAAATTTCTTTCCAAATTTGGCAACAGATGGATTTAAGAAGCTGACTCAAATTCCAAACAAGATAAACCCAAACAAATTCATAACAAAACACATGGGTGAACTTGTGAAAACTAAAAACAAGAGGAAAAATCAATTTGATTGACAGTGAATTTTTTTATTTTATGGTGTCATTTTTACTCAGTTATTCAGGAGGTCATGAGGAAGTGGTACAGCATTTTTCAAGCACTGAAAGAAAGGAACTGTCAACATAGTCCTATAGCCAGTGCAAATATCCTTTAAGAATGAAAGTGAAATCAAGGTATCTTCATATGAAGGAAAACTAAGTGTATTTGTCACTAGTAGACCTATCTTGACAGAGAGCTAAAGAGAGTTACCTAAAGAAAACTATAGTAGAAGAAAACTTAGAACACTAGAAGGAAAAAAGCACAGTAAGGAAAAAATGGGTAAATAAAATAGTTTTTTTCCTTCTCTTGAGTTTTCTAAATTATTTTTTGACAGCTGAAGCAAAATTATAACACTTATATAGCTCCAAATGTATGGCAAGGAAATAGTTTTAAAATTATATCTTAATAAGGCTTTCTGTTTAATTGAGATAAAGTTTGACCAAGGTTGTTCAAAACATAAAAGGTCTGGGAACAATCACGTATCTATCAACACAATTTCTGCATTAAACTGACATCATTCCCTATTTATCAATGGCTTTTCAGGTGATTTGCATCAAAGGAAAAAATGGCAGAGAACAGACTGCATACTCGCATTAACATTGGTGATTTTTTCTTTTTTGACCAGGTTACAAAATATCACATCATAGTCATAGAATATCGTGATGATACTTCTGGGCAAAGATGGAGCCACAGATGTTGCAATAACAGAATTCACTGTATCCAAAGTTAACAGATTCATGAAAAGCAAGTGTGAGATCCCTAGCAAACTGTCTTAGCTCTGTCCTGTTAAGATTTTTTAAAATAAGTTACTTAAAGTAAAAAAGGCTTTTACAATGAGCAGATATCTTAAAACAGAAACGCATCACTCAATAAAATGAGTTAAGAAATCAAGATTCAAAATAGTCACAGGGAGAGAGCTGAAACCCAACAAGATAAATGGCATGATATGGTATATATAATTTTGTGTCTTGGCTTGAAATATTTAAATTAACTTGCTATACTTTTTCCAGGTTACCACAAAGGTAATATCATTGTGTTCCCACTATCTAGTTTCATCCTCAATATCTCCAAGACCTTAAAAAGAAGGAAAGTCAACTCATTAAAAAAAAAAATCACTGCACTAACAAATAACATTGAAATGTTTTTTGAGTAGGGATATGCTCAAACACAAAACAGGACTTAAGAAAAGGGCAATAAACTGAAACTCACATCCATGGTTTTCTTGAATTGTAAGCTCCTTTGTTTATGGACAGCATCCATTATAACCTCTGTCTGTGAAGAGAACACAAGCACTATTAATAATAAAAACAGAAATGATTGCTCATACCATCTTATTTTGAGGGCAAAGTGTTCAAGATGGATTATGTCACTGAGTCCTCACACAACCCAGAAGGTAGATGACCATTCCCATTTCACAAATGAGGAAACTGTAGCAAAGAGGCTGACCAATTTCCCCAAGGTTCTACGGCTGGTTAATGGTGGGGTCCATCTTTGAACTTGGGCAGCGGCTACTGAGGATCACTGATCACCACCGAACAGTCAGTCTCTTCAGCAAATCTGGAATCTGGAGGAACTTCAGTGTCAAAAAGGACAATTTAAACTTTTGTTCAAGTGCCACTTATATTTTAAAAGGGGTCTTTTTACTATAAGCTTGTGTCAGCACAGTGCAGTTAGAGACAGAAACATTCACTTCCGCGGCATCCATCAATGTCACACTCTCAACCAGCAAGACGCCTGGACAGGATGAGGGGTAGAAATGTGGGTAGGACCGCTACAAACAGCTGTTCTCCATCTGACTTGTCACTCCACTGAAGCCAGGAAAGGCCAGCTACTCTGTTGAGTTTGCTTGGGAGCAATTTCTTTGTTGTGGCTGTGCCCTGCATACACTTACTAGTCAAAGTAACACAGCTAGTAATAAAAATGTACCTCAGACATAATACTAGCTCCCTTTTATCAAACATCATTATGTGCTAAGCAGTTTTCATGCATCACAATAACCTAATACTCTTATTCCCATTTTCTTGATGATAAACTGGAATGGATTAATTTACCAAAGGTAACAAGCAGCAAGTAGTAGAGTTGAGATCTGAACCCAGAAATCTGACGCTTGTACCCTTGTTCCTAATTATGGCCTTAAACCACCATTTCCTTACGGCAGCTCTATAAAAGCAAATGGGTACATAGAAGACCAAGAGATATAATCATTCAAAACGAGCTATGACCTTGCTCTTCCACAAAATAATGTAATGAAAAATAGTATTGAAAATGAAACTCCAATGTGGTTTCTCTTCTAGGAAACTAAGTTTCTGTCATTGTTACACACAAAGATTTTCAAGATATCTGGGTAGAATATTTGGGATGGTCTTGCTTTAAATATGAACTTTGTGGAATACAAGAACTTCCCTTGGGGGAGACTCAGAAGGCCCTCAGAGAACTGAGGCATCATTTTCCAGCCCAGCTGAAAAGGGTGGGGGGACCGTGAGGAGACAAGAGACAGAACAGACAGGGCCCCCACACGATCCCCGCACGGAAGGACTCATGGGCAGATCCTTGCCCTTGCAGGCTGGGAGCTGTGTGGTTCACAGGCCCCCCCATGCGCCTCTGCCGAGAGGAGGAGCTAGGTCTATCTATTTAATAACGGTTCCTGAGTTTCCCAGGCTCCAGGGGACAAATCAGTTAGCACCATTGGTCTGTTCCATGGGCCTTTTTTCGTGCGAAGACACACACTGCCATTCTTCCAGTTTTGGAGCTGCAACTCTTGTAGAGTTTATGGCCCAAGCCAGGCCTCCCTGTCCCTGAGTTCTACGTGACACCTGCTCCAGCACCTCTCCGATGGCTACAAAGTTCTATGAGCCACACCTGATGCGATTCCTCTATCTGCCTTCAAGGATTCCTGGCATTTGTACATCAGCAGGATCCTAGAAAGCAGCAATCCTACTCTCTCACCTGACCGATGGGACCCCTGGAGCCCAAGAGGTCACAATCAAGGCCACTCAGTGACACCAAGACCTGCTCTGTCTGCTACACCACCTTGATTTAAGCATCCTCATGTCCAAGGTTCACTTGTAGGGTGACCCCACTCGTGGAGGCCCCAGGAAGTCAAGGGTTCTCCTTCAGGTCTCCTTGGGGAAGTGCTTCTCTTAGGACTCGGATTTTCCACTCAGACCAAATCCAATGGAAATTTGATTGTTTTATTACTGATAACAGGAAGTAGTGCAAAAACACAATCATCCCTGCTCTAGGGTGGGGAGAAGGAAGAAGAGATATTAAATGACGCCAGTGACCTTCCCCTCACCATGTAAAAGCTGTTCAGTGACCTGTTTGTCTGTTACCCAACTCGGACTGTATTCTGAAAACCGGAAGTGTCACTCTCCGTAACCAGAGGTTCCTTGCTTCGGAGGATGCTCTCTTCGCAGGCAGAACAAGGTTCTGCCATGATCATTCCAATCTTAGCTGACCTGGCAAAACCACGTGGAGACCAGGGAGAGAGTAGCTGACCACCTGCTGTCTCTGTCGGGCTTTGGATGTTCTAGGCTGGGGAAGCAACCTCAGTGTCCTGAAATATCAAGACGCCCGAGAAGAGCCCCACGGACCCTACCCTACCTGCCAACCGCCAGGAGTGACAGCCTCCTCTCTGACCAGGAGGCCTCCCCAGCCTCACAGATTAGGTCAGGTGTCCCCGTTGTGTGTTCCACTGGCACCGTGACCTCCCCCACCATTTAAGGCTCATCCACTTTATCGTGATTCCTGTCACATCAGTCCCCCTAGCCATGCTCTACATTCGGTGAGGGAAAGACGACCACATTCACATTGTTCACCATCCTCAGTGAGCATCCACTGTGTGAGTCTGGACCCAAAAACGTCTGTCCAGCCATTGTACATGCACTTCCCTGCCCCTGTTTAAAAACAGAAACCAACTGATGGCTTTTCTTGATAAGTGGAAATGGCTTAATTTCCAAGAAGTGAAAGACCAAAGTGTTCAAGGTTTGACCAATGGAAATGAGAAGTTAGCACTGACACATTTTCCCTTGAAGTTTGAATTTTTTTTAGCAGTACCTATACTCAGAAGTGGGACAACCCGGAGTTCACTGTGATATGAGTAGTCACAAATGTATTTATAAACTTCGGACTTCTCCCAGGAAGCTGAGAAGGCATTTTCCTGCTGTGGAGAGGGCACTGCTACGGTGTGCGGGGAACTTCGATGCCAGCGCCGGGTCAAGTGCAGGCTGCCCTATTTCATAACAGAATTCAGAACACAGTCCTCTGGCTATGAAAATTTGTTCTTTGTAAGTAGTTACGAGGGGAAGTTTCGGAAGCCTTGCAAAACTAACAAAACTCTCTTTGAAATGACTAGGGTTACCCAGGGCACTCGAAGATGTGAGGAAATGCCCCTCCCATCCTTTTAGTGGAAATCATGTGTACAGAGACCTTGCTTGTCTAAGGCAAGCTTCTCAAAATTTGTAATTCCTCTGAAGAGGTGGGCAGGGCGGGCAATGTCAGCCCTGAACATCTGACCATCCTGTAGGTGGGTGTAATACATGCGCTACTTCTGCTCTGGAAACTACTTTGGGCCAGATGGAGCCCTCAGACCTGGGACATGAAGCTTGAATTTGCAGGAAAGTGCTTGATATGGTGTTCCTTAAATGTTGGTTTCCAGCCTTCCTTCCTAGTAAGGGGCACAGCTGTAAGAGTTTCTCAGGAAATGACGATAGGCTCTAAGATGCTGCCACCCACTCCAAATGTCAAGTGGCCACCAAGGAAGCTGGGACAGACTAATGTAGAACCACAGGCTAAGCTGCTGAAATTTAAGTTTGGGTAGCATCAACCTTAATGCATACTGCAAACAATGACCTTGGTCTGGTCAGGATGAGGAAAGGTTTCCAAAAAGTCCATGCAGAGCTGTCTGTGGAGACCTGAATGGACATCTTTGGGTGCCAGACAGGGGGGAGCTTGTCCCCATGGGAAGCTAGGTTCCAGCCTTGGAGACCAGATATTAAAAAAAGAAAGAAATTCTGGGAGGGCCCTACTTGGCTGCCAGGCCAACCTGAATACACAAGTCTTTTAGGAACCAAATAGAAGGGAGTCAGAATAGCAGCTGGGCTAGTCTCAGTAACACTTGATCTTTATAGCTTCCCAAATGTTTGCAGCTTTATTAACTTGCTCACGCCCATCTCCTTCCATGCAGTTGGCCAAAGTCAGTCCCATCAATGAAAAAGAACTTATACATGTTGGCTTTGAAGACAAAAAGAACTTGGATTTCCCAGGGCCTCAGGTTCCCTGTTTGTAAAACAGGGAGGTTGGGCTACACCGTGGTCTCCGAGGAGAATGTGTCTCCTCCACTTCTTACCCTCCCCTCACCAGCTTGCCCAGGATGGGGAGTGTGGTCTGGGAGCCTGCCAGCTTGGCTTGCTGGACTCTGCTGAAGGAAGAGGGGTTCCCCTTCCCAGTCAGAGTTTCAACAGTGGTAACAAATGTGAAAAGAGGAGGAAAGCAGGCTGGACCCCTGAATTCATCAAAAATTAAAGAAGAACTGGCTTGGGGTGTAAGTGGGCACAGAACCACGCGTCTCCACATGGTTCTCCAATAAAAGATCTCCAAGGTTAAAAGAAGAGTCTGGGTGCACGAGGGTGGGAGCCGAGCCAAGGGGTTTAATGCGCAAGCGAGCCTGGAGTATTCCGCCATCAGAAAGGCAACACCGTAACACGTATGCAAACCCAACCTTTTTCCGTTGTAGCTTTTGCCTTTCCCTGAATTCTTCTATCTTCCTGGCCTCTTCTCTTAGGGCCTGTGCAAGCTGAATGTGACATTGGGCTACACTTTCCACTTCTGCAAAAAGAATGGAAACAGAAACAATAAATAATACCTACATAAGAAAACTCTGGTATTTACTCTCTTCTTCACAGTTAGTTGTCTCATTTGAATTTTTAATATATTTTAAATAAGAAAATGAAACTACTTGTTAGAAAATAAAGACAACAAGTAACACCAAATATTAGGACCCCTGGCTGGTGTGGCTTGGTAGATTGAGCACTGGCCTGCTAACCAAAGGCTTGCCGGTTGGATTCCCAGTCAGGGCATGTGCCTGGGTTGTGGGCCAGGTCCCCAGTGGGGGGCGTATGAAAGGCAACCACACACTGATGTTTCTCTCCCTCTCTTTCTCTGAAAATAAATAAAAATCATATATATATACACACACATATACATATATACACATATATGTGTATACATACACACACACACACACACACACATATAGGAGACCCAGCCTATGCTGAGGTCCCCTTGGGCCACAACACAGTTGGCCTTGCGGTGCATATAAGAAAATGAAAAGATACTGTGCATATCTTGAGCAATGTATTCGTTGATGAGTTAAAGAGGGAAGAGAACACCTTCTCTGGAAAAGTCGAGATGAATGTTTATTTAGCTAACTGTTACAAAGGTCTGGAACCACTCCATTGCCTACAGAAACACTTCAAGCACATGCACATATTATGTGTTGGTAAAATCCTTAGTTTGGAAGCACCAAGTACTCTGAAGAACAGAAAGCTTTAATGGGAGGTTGTGAGTAACAGGCCTGAGGAATATTAGAGCTGGACAGGACCCCTTGAAGACCATAGTGCTGGGGCCTCACCCCGGACATCAAGTGTGAGAACCGAGGCTGTGAGGAAGCCAAACACACGTCCTGATAGGCAGGCGTGGAGGGCTCTCCAGCTCCCTTCACCTCTGCAGAGCTATTTCTCACCTTAGGAGCTGCTTTCATTTTTTTTTTTTTCACCCAACGCAAGATTGCTGTTCCAATGAAAACCCACCTTTGATGATAGACACAGAGCTTGCCAAGGACAGCAAATACATTTTTAAAGAATCACAAATCACTTACTCTGCTTGAAGACTTCCAGGGCCTGCTTCAGGGTGCTGAAAAACAAGTACATACATAATTTCAAGCTCTGGAAATTGTACAGTCCTACTAGAATGCCATTGCATGCATCTCTTGGCCTGTAACTTAGAGCTTATAGACACATCTTTGCCCCTGAGCTTGAGAAGACAGCAAAAGACCCAGACTTCTTCAGTCCAGTTTCCTCTTTCTTACACTCTCAATCCCAGGCACACTCATCACAAATTCTTCTCCGTCCACCTGGGTAGAGCAAGACGCCAAAATGTTTTATGCTTAATTTTCTGCAAACCCGGGCTCCCAATCACCTCCTTTTCCACCCATTCATCAATCATCACATCCTCCTTAAGCAGAAGCTGTGGGCCAGGCATCGTGTTAGGTGTTGGTGATTCAGTGGTACAAGACAGACCTTAGAGTCCGATGGAGGAGACAGACATGAAACACACTGTTTTAGTGTCTCACTGTTGAATAGCAAACAACAACAAATGTGGCAGCTGAAAATAATACATGTTTATCTCACAGTTTCTGTGGAGATGGCCATGTCTCAAACCTTTGTTCAGCCTCCCCCTTCCTCTCTCTTATAGCCCAGGGCTCTTCCTCTCCACACGCCCCTTTGGCCACAGTTTCAGTTCTCCCCCATCCTGCCTTATGAAAACCTCCTTCTGAGGTGACTTGGCCCCAGGAATTTTGTGGCTCATTGCTGCCTTCATGGGAGCAGAGCTCCCTAGGCTACTCCAGCCACTGCAGTAGAAATGGGACTTTGTGAATTCACAGTCCCCTAGCCACACAGCATAGGACCATGGGTCATTTTCTACATGTGCATGTGTCTGTAGCAAGTTCTACTATATTGCAAAGTAAAAGCTCTTGCATTTTCCAGCAGGCCCCTTTTAGTTACCTCATTTTATCCCACTCTGTTCATTTATCCGAAAACAAAGGGTTCTTATTCCTCCCTCCTTTTCTTGCACAGACATTTCCAATGACTACAAACACACCCAGCAGAAAAACATTACTGCACATTCTCAGTGCACTTTACCCATCTTATGATACAATTTTTCAAGGAACACAGTGAACTAGGAAAGTCATCATATCGAAACGAATGCACCAATTGTCCAGAAGGACGAATGAGGGTCGCCGATGAGCAGACTTACTACTGGAATCAGTGAGGAACACAGATGGATCTGGCAGTGGACGCACCTGCAAGTCTCGCCTTATCAAGAGTCATGGAACCTACCCTCACACCCTTTCAGCTTCCCCCCAAGAGGGGAAGCCTGCCTGCACCCCCC
>CM052547.1:17777886-17828498 GCA_028533065.1 Trachops cirrhosus | reverse complement strand
GAGAGGTGTGACACCGCCCTGGGGTGTGGTGGGGAACACCGGGAAAAACCACTCTACCCAGCCCTGGACAGGCAGAAGCAGAATTCCTCTTTTTCATTTGCTGCCACTTGTCATGGCCTGGCTGAGCAGACGGGTCCCAAAGAGACCCACCAGGACCAAGGTCTGAGGCTGATTTCAACGTGGCATTCGGAAACTAAACCGGCCATAACTCACACTGCATTTTAACAAATGGGTTATCGTAACAAATTCTACACATGGACATATAGATAAGTCTAAATTAGAAATACACTTAATTCCATGGGTTCTGACTGTTGTTTGAGCACAGATTTAGGCGCTGGAAGCCTAAAATATGACCTCCTCTGAAACTTCATTTCTCCATCCACCCCCTCCACTCACCCACCCTTCTGTCTCCCCCAGGTAGGCTTGTTACTGGCCCCTGAAAGGCAGCGCTCAGTGGCAGCTCTCAGCAAAGGTTACATTATCCTCTCCTGAATCCAAATCCAGCCCCTCCACTTCCATGTTTTCTGGAAACCCTCCGAGCAGCTCCCTCCCCTGGGCTCTCAGAATGCCAGCTTCTGAATTTGCTGTTTGGTGTGCCCGTATGAGTGGCCTGTGGTCCCAGCTCTGCTACCTCTACCACAAATACCTGGGGCTTCTTCGACCTCTTGGACCACTCCTGGACACGCAGTTCCCCCCACCCCAAATCCAGCTGAACTACAGTAAAATTCTGTAGGGTGAGAATGCCTACTGCTTGCGTTCCCATGCACTTGAAGAGAACAATGAAGACAAAGACTGCTGAGTGAGCGAATAGGCACAGAGTCAATACCTACATTGGTTTGTAGACAGAAGTGCTTTACTCTTCCCGGAGAAAGACACCCGGGTTATCTGTTTTGTGCTGCTCTTTTGGAAAAAGTGCCTTCCTTTTTTCTACTTAACAGTGTGTAGCCTCTTTAAGCTAGACAGGGAAGGTGGAGCTGGACCAGGCTTTCCTGCAAACAAACAGCCGCCAGCCTTGAGAAAATCCAGAATTGCGTCTTCAGGGGACTGACTGGGTTACAGAGGCAACCAAGAAAGGAAATCCCCAAGAGAAAAAAAAATCCAAGGACTAACTGTGGATGATCTGGCTTGGAAATTCCTTCCCACACTGCTCAGGGAGCATGGGCTGAGGAGGAAAGAGTGTTGTGTGAGCACCGCAATAGCATCGCAGGTCTGCCATCATATGTGAGCGTGCCGAACCCATGGCCCAGTGTCCTTGCCTAGGTCATCAGAGCCCTCTATGGATTCTTTCCTTCTTCACTTATTTTATTTGTTTAATTCACCCGAGGACATTTTTTCATTGCTTTTAGAGAGGGAGAGGCGGGGCGGGAGAGAGAGACATCGATTGGTTGCCTTCTCATATGTGCCCTGGAGCCCAGTCTGGGGATCAAACCTGCAACCTGGGCTGGTGCCCTGGCCGGAAATGGAACCCGTGACCTTTGAGCCACACTAGCCAGGGCTGCACATTGTATCCTACATCTCCTCCCTGTCTTCCAAACAGGCAGTGCACATTTTTACCCCAGGACCTTTGCACATGTTATTCCCACAGTGGGTATGGAGCGTCCTCTTCACTTAAATCCAACCTCTGCTTCAGAGCCAGTTCAAATCCCATTTCCGCTCTGAAGTCTTCCTCACTAATTCACCCTACAGTCTCCTCTCCTTCTGAATGCCTCAAGTGTATGCCTAGTCATCTCATTTGGCTCTTGTTATATATTATGTTATTATTAATGTCTTTTTAAAAATCAGTTAACTTCTTACAGAATATCTGAATCGTACCTAAACTTTATCACCCACAGTAGCTCCCACCTCAATGGTGCTTGAGAAATATCTGTTCATTGTATACCAACCACAGACAAGGAACCAAAGAGGTTATAAACCCAGCGTAAGTTATAGTTCTTGCAGTCGGGGAGACTATCATTCATTTAGGGATTCCATAAAAGACATGTACGTAAATCGAACGTGTATGCACAAGGAAAAAGAGACTAAAAGAGTATGTAAGATCATACAGAGAAAATATACAATGAATGAGGTAGAAAAGAGAGAATGAACTGGGGTCATCAAAAAAGAGAAGAAGTAAGATGACTAGAATTCGCACCAGAAAATAATGACCTAAGCTTTCACTTTACAGAGCTAGGAAAAGAACAAATTAAATCTAGGGTACATAGACGGAAGGAAGTAAAAATAGAGGAAAAGAACTAAATAGAAATGGACACATGACAGACAATATAAATGAAACCAAAAGTTAGTCCTTTGAAAAGTTTAACATGATTGATAAATCCCTATGTAGGTTGATCAAAAAACAAGAGAGAAAAAACCCCAGAAATTACCAATGTCTTCAATCTGACAAAAGGCATCTACAGGAAACCTACAGTTAACAGCCTACTTCATGGTGGAAGACTGAACACTTACCTCCGAATAAGGAGGAAATACGGCAAGAAAAAGAAATAAAGGGCACATATTTTTATTGGAAGGGAAAGAGTAAAACTGCCTTTATTTGCAGTCAGCATGATTGTGTACACAGACAATCCTAGGGAATTTACAAAAAACAATTACTAGAACTAATAAATAAATTTAACAATGTTTCAGGATATAAGGCCCATATTTTAAAAAGTCTATATTTTGACATACCAGTGGAAAGAAAATTAAACATCATTTACAATAGCATAAAAATATAAAATATTCAGAAATAAATCCTTAGGAAGTTATACAAGATTTCTTCATGAAAATTACAAAGCATTGCTGAAAGAAATGAAAGAAGACCTTGTAAGGGTAGATATACACCATCATTGTGGATTGGAAGAGTAAATATTAAAATGTCAAATTTTCTCCAAATTTATCTATAGATAGATTTAACACAATCCCATCAAGATTTCAAAAGTCTTTTTGGTAGAAAACTTCAAGTTAGCCTAAAATTTATGTGGAATTGCAAAGAACCTAGAATAAGTAAAACAATTTTACTTTTTAAAACAAGAATAAAGCTGGAGAATTCAAACCATCTGACTTCAAAACTACCATCTGACTTCAAAACGTTCTATGAAGTTACAACAATCAAAACAGTATGGCAGTGACCTGAGGACAGACCAGAAGACCAGTGGAACAGAATGGAATCCAGAAATGGACTCACTTATCACCTGACTTTCAAGAAGGTGCCAGTACTATTTATTCACTGAGGAAATGACAGTCTTTTCAGCAAATGGTCCTGGGACAGCTATAGAAACCTTCAGGAGAAGACAGTCTCTAGTCATTCCTCACTCTATACAGAAAATTATTTTGAGATGGATCATAAACTCAAATATAAAATATACATAAAACTAAAATATAAAGTTTTCAGAAGAAACCAATAGGAAAATACCTTTGAGACTTGAGTTATTTCTTAGAGAGGACACAAAAATATGAATTCCAACAGAAAAAGAACCACTGAAAACTTGGACTTGATCAAAACTAAAAAAACCTCTGCTCATCAGAGAAATTGTTAAGAAAATTAAATGGCAAGCCACAGGCTGGGAGAAAATATTCACCATACACATATCGGTCAAAAGACTTGTACCCAGAATATTTAAATAACCCAACAAAATAATAATGAAAGTATAAGCAACCCAATAAAACCTAGGCTTAATACTTGAACTTCCTAAGCACTTCATAAAAAGATTCTTCATAAAAGAATTCCTTTGGCAAAAAAGATCATGAAACATTGTTCGACATGACAGGGAAATTCAAATTAAAGTCACAATGATAACTACTTCATGTCCACCAGAACAGCTAAAATTAAAAAGTCAGTATTGAATGTAGGCAAGGACGTTGAACTATCAGAAATCTCATGCATTGCTGATGGGGGTGTGAGGCCGGTACAGTCATTTTAGAAAATGGTGATTTCTCAAAAAGCTAAACGTGCACGTACCCTGTGACCTAAAGTTCTACTTATAAGCACTTACCTTGTGAAATGAAATGTTTTCATTTCATGTCCACAAAAAAGATTTGCACAAGAGTATTCATAAGAGTTTTATTCACAATAGCCAAAAACAGGAAACAACCCCAATGCTTAACAATTGATGAATGATAAACAATCTGTGGTTTATTTATACAATGGGATACTACTCAGCAATAAAAAGGAAAGAACTACTAACATGAAATAACATGAATGAATTGCAAAGACATTATGCTAGTGAAAGATGCTAGACACAAAAGGTGTTTACTGTATAATCCCATTTATATGAAATTGTAGGACAGGCGAGCAGTCGTAGGACTTATTTCTATGGTGAAAGCAATAAAAACAGTGATTGCCTAAGTCGGGAAGGGTGGACTGGGAAGGGGCATTTGGGAACTTCCTGGAACATGGAAACGCATACACCCAGGTGACCCACACTCCTATCAAGGTGTGGACTGTACAGGTGTATGCAGCTTTCAGAACTCATTGATCTGTGGATTTCATCTTATATAAATTGAACCTCAAAAAATTAAAGGACAAAAAAAATAGCTGACTAGGATTCAGAGGGAGAGAGGCTGTTACTGGAAGGAATAAGAGAAGCTAAGCCTTGGAACTGGGCCTGGTCTTGGAGCCCTGGGTGAGGCAGGAGATGAGAAAGAAGGGGTGAGCAGATCCAAGCACCCCAGCAAACCTCCCAAAGACCCAAAATGTAAGGTTTAATAATGCTCAAGTTATAAAGAGATAAATAGCCCTCAAGTTTCAATCACGGATTTGTACTTTAACCATAAAGCCACTTATTTTTTTTTAAGACAAACAATTTGGCAGATCCAGCAGGGAGCACATCTGTGCCACATCTAGCAGATGTGTGAGCCAAAGGACAATAAAAACAGCCCTGCCATGAGCACACCAGCAGGCAGCGTGGAGCAGGTGAGGTGTGGGTTCAGAGAAGGAGGAAAGTCTCTGCGAGGTGCCCACCAGCTCTAATGCTCCAGGCTGGTTTCACTCATTCAGTCAAATTACACGGACCCCCTCCTTCACACCCAGCCCCAAACCCTGAGCCCCCAGCTGCCAAGGCCTCTGAGAACCTGTTTCCGTGCTCCCTTTCCACCACCTGGCCTCCGAGTAGAAGGTATAGAGGGAAACGGGAAGCAAAGAGTACCCACAGCTTCTGTCAGAATTCCAGGTGCTGCTACGGAGCACTCCCATATCTGGTTCTGTGCTGCATCTCAGGGCCACACCATCATGATCTCTGCTACACACAGTTTGTCCAGCTGTGGGCTCCAAGGACCACCTGTGCCAGAATCAGCTTAGTAAACATGCAGAGCCTCTAGATCTCCCCCCAGACCTGCTGAGTCTGAACATGGGGTGGGGAAATGTCCACTTCTCACCCCCGCCAAAAGACTGCAATGCCATTTGAGAAATGCTGCCACAGAAATTACAAAAGGCAAAAGAGCAATCATGATTCCTGCCTGGAGGAGGAGCTGGCTACAAGAAGAAAGCAGGGTACAGGCACATGGAGCTACAGAACAGCAGAATGGAGCTGTGAGAGAATGACTGTTAGCAAAGAGCAAGGGAAAAGAGGGCAGAGAAGACTCTCCATGGTTTGCATTTCATTTGAAAACCTCCAATTCTGAGTCAAAAAAAATGCAAATTGGCACTGATGCCTTTGGAAGCACAGAGCCCTACTAGAAGGAAGAGGAGGCTGCTGACCTTGCATTTTAGACAAAGTCTGCATTTGTTTGACCCCTGGATATCTGATGCATAAGTGGGTTACGTTTCTCATTGAAGTGCCACAGCCGTCCCAAAACAACAGTGAGACAGGAGTGATTTCCATGTTTTACAGCTGGAGAAAATGAGACACTGGGAAGAGAAGTTCTCCTTATCACTGCCTCCAACCACAGTGAAAGAACTTAACCCTCAACTAACAATATATCCAAATCTCTGTTATTTATTAAAAGCTATATGGCAACAATAGTCTTGGGATAAAGACCGAGGACTTTATTTTACTTCCCTCTGCTCTTAACCTTGATCATTCCTGCCTACCCACTTTCCTACCTCTTTCATCCAAAGAGGTAAGACCAAATGGATCCATCTCCCTTATCTGCAAATATGGATTAATTATTGTCAGTTGATACTAACAAATAGGTCTAATATACATTGAATACTTGTTGTGTTCCAAACAGCAAACCAAGTATTTCACATGGAATATCTTGTTTAATTCTTATAACAATCCTATTGATAAAGGTATCATTATTACCTCTGTTTTATAGGACAGGAAACTGAGGATCAAAACCTGTATTCTGAGTCAGACTAAAGTCTGTATTCTTTTTTTTATTTTTTTAAAATATTTTATTTATTTTATTTTTAGACAGAGGGCAAGGGAGGGAAAAAGAGAGGGAGAGAAACATCAATGTGTGGTTGCCTCTCATGTGTCCCCTACTGGGGACCTGGCCCACAGCCCAGGCATGTGCCCTGACTGAGAATCAAATCTGTGACCCTTTGGTTCGCACGCTGGCACTCAGTCCACTGAGCTACTCCAGCCAGAGCTTAAGTCTGTATTCTTAAAGCACTCAACCATATAACTTCTCTTATTAGAGGACAAGGACCCCGCCTAACTCTTTGTCAGTCCATGTCCCTGCAGTTCAAGATAGGACATACCCAGGCTTTAAACCCAGGCTTGGGCTTGAGTCTCAATTCTGCTACCCCCAAGCTACGTGACTTTGAGCTAAGAGCTCAATCTCTCTTAGTGTTAAATTACTACACTGTAAAATAGGGATCACTGGAAAGATCAAATGAGATAATGTGCTTTGAGGTGGTCAAATGCTTCACAAACCAAAGGAATTAAGGAAGATACAGTTGAATTTTTCAAGACTGGGTCACATAAGCAAAAACAACAAAAAACAAAACTATGAGTTTGGATCACATAAATTTCTTTTTTTTCACCCCAGTTGTTCATAGTTGTGAGTTTGTTGTCATTTAACTGTTCATATTTTTGATCATCTTCTATTTCTCAGATAAGTCCCTTTAACATTGCATATAATAAGGGCTTGGTGATGATGAACTCCTTTAACTTGACCTCATCTGAGAAGCACTTGATCTGCCCTTCCATTCTAAATGACAGCTTCGCTGGATAGAGCAATTTTGGATGTAAGTCCTTGCCTTCCATGACTTCGAATATTTCTTTCCAGTCCCTTCTTGCCTGTAAGGCTTCTTTTGAGAAATCAGCTGGCAGTCTAATGGGAACTCCTTTGTATATAACTCTCTCCTTTTCTCTTGCTGCTTTTAAGATTCTCTCCTTATCTTTAATCTTGGGTAATTAATTATGATGTGTCTTGCTGTGTTCCTGCTTGGGTCCAATTTCTTTGGGACTCTCAGAGCTTCCTGGACTTCCTGTAAGTCTATTTCCCTTGCCAGATTGGGGAAGTTTTCCTTCATTATTTGTTCACATAAGTTTTCAATTTCTTGCTCTTCTTCTTCTCCTTCTGGCACCCCTATGACCAGATGTTGGAGCACTTAAAGTTGTCCCAGAGCTTTCTCAGCCTATCCTCCTTTTTTTGAATTCTTGTTTCTTCATTCTGTTCTGGTTGGAAGGTTATTTCTTCATTTTGTTTCAGATCCTTGGTTTGAGTCCCCATTTCCTTCCCTTCACTTTTGATTCCCTGTATATTTTCCTTTATTTCACTTTGCATAGCATTCATTTCTTTCTTCACTTAGCAACTGAGCTCAATCCTTTCTGTGAGCATCCTGATTACCAGTGTTTTGAACTCTGCATCAGATAGGTGAGCTATCTCCTTGTCACTTAGTTCTTTTTCTGAAGTTTTGATCTCTTCTTTCATTTGGGCCATATTTCTTGTCTTGGCACACCTGTTATGTTGAAAGGGGCAGAGTCTTAGGTATTCACCAGGGTGGGCCAACCCTCTTTGCTGCGTTGTGGCACTGTCTGTGAGGTAGGGGTCAGGAGGGAACAATGCCACTTGCAGGCTCTGCTTTGTACCTACTTTCCGTCACTTCCCTCACTTCCCACATGTGGATTGTGGCCTTTCGAATGCTGATTTGCAGATGGGTGGGTTTGTGTATGCTCTAGGCCCCTGTGGGCCTCTCCCACGGACTCTCCTGTGATTCTGAGTGTTTCTCCCACTGCCACAACTCCCACAGATTTTTACAACCAGAGGTTTTGAGTCCTTAGTTTCCTACGCTGAAACCCTGGGTTCTGAGGTCTGTCTCTCTTCCCAGTGGTTCTTCTCAGTTTATCTGCCCACAAATGTGGGACCAACTGGTCCACCAGCCACCTCCTCAGCTGTGTGTCCTCTGCACCTCGGCTGCCCATCTCCTCCCCTCCTAACAGTCTGGATGAATGTTTCTTTAACTCCTTGGTTGTCGGACTTCCATGAATTTTGAATATCTGGCAGTTCTGGGGTTTTTTGTTGTAGTTTTTAAATTTGTTGTTGTCCTTCTTTTGGTTGTGTGAGGAAGTGAAGCATTTTTACCTGCGTCTCCACCCTGGCTGGAACTCCTGGGCTACTTTCTCCAAATCCTTCACATATCAGTACAGGAGCAGATCAGAATCACATAAATTTCTTCATTGAAGGCAGTGAAATAAATGTAGCCCGTCAGCTATTCAAAAATAAGTATGTAGTCATCTGAGGAAATGTGTCCGAGATGCCGCAGTAAGGGATATGGAAGTGCCAGCAGTGTTCTCAGCCATGTTTACTTAAACCTAAAGTCAAACTCACTACAGTGGCTGTGGATTGGGAAAGTAAGAATGCAACGCCACCCCGGGTCCCACTCCAGCTTGTTCTGCAAGTCCACAGGTGCCCCCCTTACTTCCCACAGCCCTTGCTTGGACACCCGAGCTCTGTCTAACCTGGATCCACACTTGACATTTTCACATGTCTAATTGTCCCTCCTGTCAAGTCAGCAGGCCAACTAACGAAGCAACTCTGCTCAACCGAAAACATGTTAAGTGAAAGCAAAACCTGACCAAGTAGCCGAGCAATGCAAAAACTCAGTGTCAGAAAAACAAGGACTAGCCAGATGCATACATCAAAATGTTGAGAATAATTCTCTTCTTAATACATTTCTGTATTTTCTAAATGTTCTATAATATGTACTTTTTAAGATAATTTTTATTTTTTAAAGATTTTATTTACTTTTATAGAGAGGGGAAGGGAGGGAGAAAGAGGGGGAGAAACATCAATATGTGGTTGCCTCTTGTGCACCCCTCTACTGAGGACCTGGCCCTCAACTCAGGCATGTGCCCTGACTGGGAATCGAACTGGGCCCCCACCTCCACCCTGGTTCGTAGACCGGCACTCAGTTCACTGAGCCACACCAGCCAGGGTATAATTCATACTTTTATAACCTGAAGTCTTTCTCCCTACCTCCATCCCTTAATGATGACAAACCGAAGTCTCTCCTTTCTCTCTCATCTGTTGCCAGGCCCCACTAAAATCACAAATGATCCATAGCAACAACAGAAGACATGGAAGAGCCCAGTGAGGAAGCTGGATATTTGGAGGAATTTCTGTGATAGAAAAAGCAGATGGTGCTTGAGGGAGAGAGTTTGGAAGCCAGTATTCCAACTCACACACACACAAAAAAAAGAAATTCCACAAACTTTCCCTACAAAGCCCTAGAAAACCCAAGCTCCAATCTGCAGGGGCTGAAACTGAAGCAGTCACGCAAGGAAGGAACAGGAGAGTGCTTGGAGGACACCGGGAACCTGGCCAGTGCCCTGTCCCACTTCGGGTGGACACAGAACAGCTGATTCCGACATTCGTGCTAAAGCCGCAGCTGGTAAGGATTCCACCCTGCCCCAGCCTCCAAGCAAGGACACCAAGACCAGAACTGTCCCTAGCCACCACCAAAGCTTCCACAGTAAAAACACAGAGAAAAGAGAGAGCTTTCTGCACAGTCCTCAAGCCCTGAAAATGCCCTTCACTTCCGGGGTAACAGCTCTCCCACCTTCTCACTCCAGACAGAGACAAAGGTATCAGAAACTGTCATTATTTCTAGATGATACCAGTATTTACTCAGGTAACCAGAGATATGAAGTAAAAATCTACGAACGAAATTAAATATTTTTAAAAGCAAATGCTTTCATATATGTCAACAATAACCATTGAAAAATGTAATATGAAATTTAAAGTCCTATTCACTGTGCCAATAAAATATATATAATATCGCTTAATAAGTCTTTTTAAAAGAACACTATAAAATATCACCAAAAATATAAAGCTCTATTTTAGTCCAAGATGGAAAAATCCAATGTTGGAAAGATTTCATTGTCCCCATATAAATCTATGAACTGAAATAATTTCAATCAAAATCAAAATCCTAATAAAGTTTTTTTTTAATTTAAGTTCATTCTAAAGCCCACCTAGAAAAGTAGATAAATGAAAATAGCCTATGAAATATTAAAAGATAAGTGAGTGAGGGTTTACCCTACCATATAAAAAAGTGTATAGAGTAACAAAAATTTGCAAAGTATGCTACTGACATGGATAATAGATAATTAAGTAAATAAAATATAAACAACTTTCCAGAAATGGCCTTATGGACATATGGAGGTTTAATATATAATAAAGGAAGCATTTGAAACAGAAATCAAAGGATGACTTAATTCAAAAATGTTATGGTGACAATGACTCCATTTTGCCAAAAGCTAAATATAGAACCCTTTCTAGCATCGTACTCTAAAATATATCTGAGGGATTAAATGTCTAAACATGGAAATCATAACATGTAAGAAGAAATATAGAAGAAGGAATATGGACATACATTTATAAACATGTAAGAAGAAATATAGACATATACTTATATATATGAGTATACATTAAAAATATTTTTATTTATTTTTAGAGAGAGGGGAAGGGAGGGTGAGTGGGAGAGAAACATCGATGTGCGAGAGAAAAACATCAAACATCAAACCTCTTTCACACCTGGACTGGAACCGAACCTGCAACCCAGACATGGGCCCTAACTGGGAATCAAACCAGCGACCTTCGCTTTGTGGGATGATGCTCAAGCAACTGAGCCACTCTATTCAGGACTATATATATATAATTATATATAGTAATAACATATATAATTATATGTATAATTTTTCTTTTTATTTATTTTTTATTTTAATTGTTCAAGTATATATATAATTTTTTTAATTGAGGTAAAAGGTTCTTCTAAGTATGACCCCAAACTTAAAAGACATAAAGAAAAAGACTAACTGATTAACCTATTCTGGAAATACAGTTTATCAAAATTAACCCCATTTGAGATAGAAAGTTTAAATAAGCCAATGTCCATAAAGGAAGCAGTGGAAGTAATCAGGAGCAGAAAAGGCAAGGACTGGATGTTTCCCCAGGAGAATGAAATTCTACCAAAACTGCAGGACAAAAAAAAGCATTCCTAAGATCCATAAACTTACTGGACATGAAAGAAAACCTCCTAATTCATTTTATAAAGCAAGTATAACATAATACTTAAATTTGAGTATGAAAAAGAAAGAGACCAATATCACTTAATACTAATCCATATGTGCTACATAAAACATTAGCAAAAAGAATCTAATACTACATGGAGAAGAGATTACACTGTGACTAAGTGGGATTTATTCCAGGAATGCAAAGTTGGTTCAATGTTTGGAAATCTGTTAACCTTATCAACCATTTTAATAAATCTAAGAAGAAAAATCATGATTTTCCCCATAAATGCCTTTGTGGTAGGCTGAATAATAGACCATAAAGATATACGAGTCTTTTTTTTTTTTAATTTTAACTTATTTTTTTTAATTTATTTTCAGAGAGGGGAAGATGGGAGAAGGAGAGAGGGAGAAACATCAATGTGTGGTTGCCTCTCATGTGGTCCCCATTGGGGACCTGGCCTGCAACCCAGGCATGTGCCCTGACTGGGAATCGAACCTGCGATGCTTTGGTTCGCAGCCCACGCTCAATCCATTGAGCTACGCCAGCCAGGGCTAGATATACGAGTCTTAATACCTGGGCTTCATGACCTTTATCTTGTAAAGGACAAAGAGACCTTGCAGTAAGGTCAGAATTCTGAAATGCGGACATTCTCTGGGTGGGTCCTAAATGTAATTACAAATGTTCTTGTAAGATGGAAGCACGGGGGGGGGGGGGTTGCCACAGAGGAGTAAAAGGCATGTGTCCACAGAGGCAAGACTGGAGGGATGTGGCCACAAGCCGAGAAATGCCGGCAGCCACCAGAAGCTGGAAGAGACGAGGAACAGAATCTTCCCTACAGTCTCCAGAAGGAGCACAGCCCTGCTGACTCCTTGATTTTGTCCTTGGGATACTGATCCTGAACTTCTGGCCTCCAGAACTGTAAGAGACTAAATTTCTTTCGTTTTAAGCCACCAATTTTGTGGTGATTTGTTAGAATGGCCACAGGAAAGTAATGCAAGGCCAGAAATGCCTTTGACGATATTCAATGCATTCCAGACTTTAAAAGAAACTCAAGAAAATAGGAATTATTGGTACTTTCTTAAATTGATCAAAAATATAAATACTTTATGCCTAAGGCCAGTGTCCTACTTAAAGGAAAAGCATGACAGGAATTTACAGTAGGATGGGGAGCAAGGCAAGAATGCCCTTATCACCACTACTTTATACTGGAGGTGTTAACCAATGCAATTTGAGAAGATAATTTGATTAGAAACATAAAAGTTAGAAAAGAAATAAAACCATCACTACTGCAGATGATATAATACAAATGAAAAGATATTCTTTGTTCTTAGCTAGGATGACTCAACATCATTAAAATGTCTCTTCTTAGTTAATTTATAATCGTAATGTTATCCCAATAAAAACACCAAATTATTTCTTATGTAGCTAAATAAAGTTCATATGGAAAACATAAAAATGTAAAAATAGCTAGGAAAATAATGAGAAAGAAAAGTTGAAAGGGGAAGGCAGCCCTACCGGACATTTTACACACATTACAAACCCTTCATAATTAAAATAGTGCAGTACTGGTGCAAAAAAAGACCAGTGGAATAGACAGTAAAGTCCAGAAATAGACCCAAGTAGACATGGAAATTTGATATACGAGTTTGCTAAAGGGGCATCTCATACCACTGGGCAAACATGAGCTTTTCCATAAGTGGTACTGGGACAAGTGTTAGCCTTTTAGAAAATGATAAAATAGACCTGAACTCCACACCATACACAAAAGTAAATTCAAAATGGATCAGACATCAAAATGGAAAAATGTAAAATCATACAAGTACTGAAAGTAAACATTCAAGAAAAGCTTTCTAACTCTGACTTAAAATCCAAATGTAATAAACAAAAACATTCATAAATTTGATCACCTAAAAGCAAAAACTTTTCATAGCGAAAATAATAATAATGTAAAAATAACTGACAAAGAGCAAACACTTGCAACAAAATCACAGCTAAAGGGCTGACATCCCTAATCTACAAAGAATTCTTTAACATGGATGAAAAAGGACCCCCCCAAAATGGACAAAGGATATGAATAGATACCTGTGTGTGTATCTATTCCTTAAATA
The DNA here is from genome assembly GCA_028533065.1 of Trachops cirrhosus. Lineage (NCBI taxonomy): Eukaryota > Metazoa > Chordata > Mammalia > Chiroptera > Phyllostomidae > Trachops > Trachops cirrhosus. The sequence continues at coordinate 17,815,008 of CM052547.1, read as the reverse complement.
TACAGAAAGATATTCAGCCTCACTCATTAATAAAAGAAAGTGAAAACTTCACTGAGACGCCATTTCTCACCCACTGGAATGGCAAATTCAACAAGCACAATGACGCCTTCTGTGGACAAGACTGCGAGGCAGCCACTGTCCTGTGTTGCTGGTGAGAATACAAGCTGGTTCAAACCTCAGGTGAGGGAGTTCAGCAGCCCCGCCTGCGTTTACCTGTTGACCCAGTGGCACTTCTGGGAATTTACCCTGAGGACATGCCACCTACAAAGCCGAAGTGCGTGTGCAGAGGTGACTCCTTGCAGTGCTGTCAGTGACTGCAAAAATTGGAAAGTAATCTAAATGGTCCCACATAGGAGAGGAAGTTCTGTGCACCTATAAAAACGAATGAGGACTATCTCTGAGAATTGATATAGAGTAATTTCCAGTCCATATTTTACAGTGAAAAAAAGGGGAGGGGTGGGCAAAAGAGTAACAGCAGTGTGGCCAGGAAGTCTGGAAATACAGGCAAACACATACATAATAAATGATTTATCATTACTACATTACAAAACATGTTCAATGGCATCGTATATGTGCGTGTTGTCCTCGATGAGCAGTGCATGGTGGGATGCATTCTGCAAAATGGCTATAAATGCGGCTCGTTATTATGCAGCATTTCTATCACCTCCTGCACGTGCATCTTCAATGCATTGCTCCAAGTGATTCATGCGTCTAATTTTCATCAAATCATCTTTGTCACTGGCATGCCCCAGAAGTAATCAAGCAATCAGTTCTAAAATATAAAACAGCCCTGGCTGGTGTGGCTCAGTGGATTGAGCACCGGCCTGTGAACCAAAGGGTCACCGGTTCAATTCCCAATCAAATCACATGCCTGGGTTGCAGGCCAGGTCCCCAGTATGGGGCACGTGAAAGGAAACCACACATTGATGTTTCTCTCCCTCTCTTTCTCTCTGTCTAAAATAAATAAATAAAATCTTTAAAAAATAAAATATTAAACAATAACATGCATGTTTTCAGACTTTGTAGTCATTCAGTGTGGTACACTTTTATATAAGAAGCAAGAGAAAATGAAAAATGTATATGTGTATTTATCTGCTCACTTGTGCAAAAAGAAACACAGGAAGAATACAGCAGAGAGTAAAGAAATCAGTCTATTACAAGGGGTAGCTGGGATCAGAGTGACCACAATAGGGAGTAGAGTTGCGCTGAGGGAAGGGGGAAGGTGATGCTTCTCTGCACACACCTTTTTGAGTTATTCCAACTTGAAATCATTGTAATATTTTGCAGAGTGGAAAATACTAGAAACAAATATGCAAGGATGGGGGGGGGACCTCTAAAATGGAATACAAACAAAAATAAGTGTATCTAGCCCTAACATGTGTAACTCATTTGGTCCGGTGTCTTCCCGGAAAATGAAAAGGTTGCTGGTTTGAGTCCCAGTCAGGGTACATGCCTGGGTTGCAGGTTCCATCCCTGGACCAGGCATGTACTAGGCAACCAACTGAAGTTTCTCTCTTGCATTGATATTTCTCTCTCTCCCGTTCTCCCTGACTAACCCTCTCTCCAAAAATAAATAAATAAAATATTTTTAAATATTTAAAAAAAATAACCTCACTGAAGGAGAGGGGGAACTAACTCAAGCAACTTTTGTACATGGTGTTTTGACTACATACTCTCAGTCTGAGACAGAAAGAAGTACACGTATTAAACTGTAGCTTGTTTCTCACGATGGGATGGATTAGCAATTCTGGAACTACTTTCTCTGTACTTTCGGACTGAGCAGGTGAGTACATATACACTGCAGATGAGGGGGCCCAGGGCTCCCTTAGGAAGGGAGCAGCGGCATGCCAGAGCTGGCTCACTCTGGGGAGTGAGAAGGAGCCGTGCACTTGTCTTCCTAACTCCTCCTTCAGTGATGTCTTGCAGTTTGACACTGGCCATGGAGGGGATTCTTACACCATGGAAATTGGCAAATGCTACAAATCAGATTTTTTTTTTTAATTTTGAGAGTACATTTATTAAAGCTGGGGAAAGTGAAACAAGGAAGGGCTTAGGAGAGAAGAAGCAACAGGAGAGCCTAGGCTGGGCTGCTTTGGCTCACTGAGAAGTCAAAGCAAAGGGGGCGTTGGTGACGGCATCAGGGCATTAGACCAGGAGAAGCTGGCGCTTCCCACGGCTCTGCTGGTCACAAGTCTCATGGGGTCCCTTAGTGCTTAGGCGACGCATGCCTGAGAGGGAAGAAAAGGAGGAAGGAAAAGGCCCAAGCTTGCTCCTTGGAGGGAGAGCGCTGCAAATCAGAATTTTAAAACCCCTGGGGAACTGTTCGTTAATCATTTATCAGCACAGCACTGGAAGAAACTGGGAAATAGAGCAAGTGGGGGAAGGCTGGAATGACCCGTGGTGTTGGGGTGCAACTGGAGGTATCATTATGCACACCTCTGTTTCTCCACTCTGCCAGCTGAGACAGCTGGGCCCTCAATGACACCCAAGTGGCCATGACCATAGCTAGAGCACAAATATTAGTTTCTAAACACAGTTCTCTACCAAACGGAGCCAGGGTGCTTTGGAGAAAGGGCAGACTCCAGGACTGGAGCAGAGGAATTACCTATTAAGCCCGTAACACCTTGTGTGAGAAAACAGGGGATGCTCAAAGAATGGTGAGGATATATCAAAAGGGCACAGGATCTAGGGCACAGGACCCAGTTAAAGGGGCACTTGGAGCATCAAGATGAAAAATGAGGGCAATAGATTATAATCCACTGAGTCATTAAGAAAGGGTGGGGTGGAGGGGACTCTTCCTTACCGTAGAATGCCCACTTAATTATGTAGATGGAATTAGAAAATCACTCTACAAAGACTTTTACACAAATGTTCACAGCAGCTTTATTTGTCATAGCCAAAAAAATGTCCATCAACAAACAGGTCAGTGGATGAACAGACTATGATATGTCCATAAAGTGGAATACTATTCAGTAACACAAAAGAACAAACTATTAATACACACAACATGGATAAATCTCAAATGTGTTATGATAAGTGAAAAAAGCCAGGCAAAAAAAGAGTAAATACTTCCTGTGCTTCAATTAACGCAAGTTCTAGAAACCGCAGCTAATCTCCAGTGACAGCACATCACTCATTGCCCCGGGAGAGGCTGAGGAGGTAAGAGGGATTTCAAAGGGGCAGGAGGAAACTCTGGGTGTGATGGACATGTTCACTACCTTAATCGTTTCACGGGTGCTGTACACATGTCAAAACCTATAAAACTGTATACTTTAAGATTTTATTTATTCATTTATTTTTAGACAGAAGGGAAGAGCGGGAGAAGGAGAGGGAGGGAAACATCAATGTTTAGTTGCCTCTTGCGCGCCCTTCACTGGGGACCTGGCCTGCAACCCAGGCATGTATGTGCCCTGGCTGGGAATTGAACTGGCAACCCTTTGATTCACAGGCTGGAACTCAGTCCACTGAGCGACACCAGCCAGGGCTAAAACTGTATACTTTAAACATGAGCAGCTTATTACATGTCAATTGTTCTTCAATAAAATTGTTTTTTTAAAAAACTTCTAATCACCATTTAGCGACCATCCAATAACTGATTCAGGCAAGAATCATCGATAGATGACTATGGATGAAGGTCTGTGGAAAGCAGTGCATTTACAAATTATGCTCTAGTAAGCTAACTATTAATTACAAAGAGGAAAGCATTAAGCTTATAGTGGAAACATCTAAAAATACCCCTGTGGTGTTTTCCAATGCATAAGTGTTAGAAAAGTGCTAAGTGCTAGGTGTTTTCTGACACCTAACACTGTGGCCTAAAGTGAAAAATGGCCCCTGCACAGGCCCTCAACCCAATCCCCAGAACCTGTGACTATGTTTCTCTACACATGGGGTTGAATGAAGGATCTGGAGATGTAGAGATTATCGTGGTTTATGCAGGTAAATCTAGTGTGACCACAGGGTTCCTTCTATGGAGACAGGAGTCGGAGTAGGAAATGTGGTGGACAGTGCAAAGGTGACACACACACACACACACACACACACACACACACACACACAGATTAAAGATGCTTTGTTGCTGGCTTGAAGATGGAGGAAGGGGCCACAAGCCAATGAATTGCAGCAGCCTCTAGAAGCTGGAAAACACAAGAGAAGAAATTCTCTTCCAGAGCCTCCAGAAAGAACCAACCTTGCTGACACCTTGATTTTAGCCAACTGAGACTTGTGACCTCCAGAACTGTAAGATAATAAATCTTATTTCTTATTTGAGTTGTTTAAATTTAAACAGTAAGTATGGTGTAAAGCCACTAACTTGTGGTCATTTCTCACAGCAGCAACAGGACTACCATTACCACCTTAACCAAATGATTGAAGTGACCACCAGGAGAAGGACAAATAAACATCACATTGCTTTCTGAGGTTGAGAAAAGCGAAGCCGAGCCTCTGGGAAATTCCTGCCCAAAATGCACAGCCTGAAGCTAATCTCAAGGAAACAAGCAAACTCAGATTAAGGGCATTCCACAGAATAGCTGTCTTGTATTCTTCAAAGACGTCAGAGTCAGAGATACAAAGACAGACTGAGGAACTCTCAGATGAAAGGAGACTGCAGCGGTGTCACACCTAAACGCAATTCACAATCCTAGCTCAGAATTGTTTTTTTTTATTTTGCTATAAATGGCATTATTGAGGAGATTTAAATAGAATCTATATATTATCTAATAGTGTTATAGCATGCAATTATGGAAGAAAATGTCCTTATACTTAGGAAATGCACAATAAAGTACCATATTTTTCTGACTATAAGATGCACTTTTTCACCATATTTTTTGTTTCAAAGTTTTCTCCCCTATTTTTCTTCTCTAAAACCTAGGTTCATCTGGGGTCCGCACCATAAGACACGCCTAGGTTTTAGAGTGGGAAAATAGGGGAATAAATTTTGAAGCAAAAAATGTGGTAAAAAAATGTGTCTTATAGTCCAAAAAATACGGTATATGTCAATAAAGGGAAGTCATGCCTGCAACTTTACTTTTAAATGCTTCAGAAACATCAATGTGTGAGTAATATACATACAGGGTGGGGCAAAAGTAGGTTTACAGTTGTTAGTCAGGAAAATAACACAATAGTTAATAAATAATGATATGAGCATGACAGTGACTATTTTGCTATACTTCCTTGCCAAAGTTGGATATTTTCAAGTTTTCCCTATCCAATGGATGAATAATTATATTTCGTTTGTTTGCATTTCTTTGATTATCAATAATGTTGATTCTCTGTTTAAAAGTGCTTATTGGACATTTTTCTCTTTTTTTAAGATTTATTTTAGTTTTAGAGAGAGGGGAAGGGAGGGAGGAAGACAGGGAGAGAAACATCGATGTGAGAGAGGAACACGACTCGGTCGCCTCCCCCTGACTGGGGCCAGCGACCTTTTGCTTTGCCACTTTGTGGGATGATGCCCAGCCAACTCAGCCACACAGGTCAGGGCTTGTTTATATCTCATACTTATTTGGAGAAAAATCAGTTGTTTGTTTTTACATGATTGATTTTAGGTGCTCATTATGCACATTATTCCTTGAATAGATATTATCGTTCTTTCTGCTCAATTTGACATTTGTCTTTCTACTTCATTTAGAGTGTCTTTGTTATAGTGAATTTTAATCTTTTTACCTTAAAAATAATTTTTGATTAACAGAAAAGTTGCAAAATAGTACAAAGAATTATTCTACTGCAGGACTGTACATGGGTGCAAACTTTTTGGAAGGAAAACTGTCAATACCCATGACAATTTTGAATGTGTAGCTTTTGAATAACGGGAACTTATCCTATAGAAATAATTACACAAATCTGGAAAGATGCACACACCTATAACAGTGACTAAAAATTGGAAACAACCTACATATCCGGCAATAAAGAATGTTTAAATAAATAATGGCAATCATACAGTGGAAAACTGAAGAGATATTCTAACAAAGCAGAATTATACATAGTAACACAAAAAATATTCACAATATATTACTACACGCAAAAAGAAAGTTGCACAGATGAGCCCATAAAAACCGAGCCCATGTTTGGTAATAAAAATGGATAGCTACATGGTATACAACTGCAGAGACAAGTCTAGAAAGAAGCATCTGTGGTGCCAACCTCTATTTCTGAATTGTTTGGATTCCTGTATCATAAGTGGACATAAAACTATAAAAAACTTCACATTTTACTAAATGGAAATTAATTTACATTATGTATGGTGAGATCATGGCTTTGTGAAAGATGATTATCCCTGTGCATAAGATTTAGAAGATGTCACTGTTCAGAAAGTTGGTTAATGTTCACCCTTACCCGTCTAACCTTCAGCATGATCCAAATCTTTCTCTCTACCTTCCCCCCTCACATAGACACACTACATTCTTAACATGAATAGAGATACATGGATGCAAAATGTTGTACTCAACTGGTAACACTCAAATAAATGCAATAATCTCCAAATTTGCACATCAGCCTGATTAACTTGTTTCTGAGGAATAGCATGAAGTAATCTATTTCTTTCTCCCATTAATTCTCATCTGCCATGTTGCAGTGATTCAGCCTTTTCTGACCCCTAAAATATGTGACTCCTGTTCCTTTTTTAGATTTTAAGTTTTTACATATTTATTTTAAGAGAGGGACAAAGGGGGAGAGAAAGGGAGAAACACTGATTTGTTGTTCCACTTTTTATGCTTTCATTGGTTGCCTCCTGTCTGTGCCCTGATGGGGGATCGATCCCACAACCTTGGAGTCTGGGGAGGACTCTCCAACTCACTGAGATACCCACAGGGCCGGTGACTCCGGTTTCTACTTGTTCCTACTGACTATCTATAAAATAATTTGCGGTGTCCTTGACTGTTTTTTTTTTTCAAAGTTTAATTTAAATTTAATTAAGCTTTAGATTTAGTTTATTCTTAGTTTCACTACTGCAATTGCACTGAAGCCAGCCCCAAGTTCAGGATATTTTAGGTTTTCTGCACTTCCTATAGTGACTTTGGAGAATGAAAATATAAGATTTTATATTCAAATTTCAGACTTATGCATGTCTCTAGTTTTAGAAACAGGAAGTATTTCTCCAGTACAAGCTCATCTGAGTTCACTGCCTTGTCTCCTCTCTAACTTGCAAATTTCTGATCCAGCTTGATTCAATAAACATCTTGCCCAAATCTGGGGCACAAAGGATATTCAGGCAACTTGGATGTGAAACACATGTTAAAATGACATTTCAACAGAGCTAGATCAGTAAATATCATTCATCGAAACAAAATCTCATCCCTGGCTGGTGTGACTCAGTGGATTGAGAGCTGGCCTGCAAATCAAAGGGTCACCAGTTCGATTCCTGGTCAAGGCACAAGCCTGGGTTGCAGGCCAGATCCCCAGTCGGGCACATGCAAGAGGCAACCACACATTGATGTTTCTCTCCCTCTCTTCTCCTTTACCCTCTCTAAAAATAAATAAATAAAATCTTTAAAAAAAAACAAAATCTCAACTATATTGAGTTGAAAACTTATGTCCACACAAACCTACGCATGACTATTTATAGCAATTTGTCATAACCGCCACAGACTGAAAGCAACCGAACTCTTGTTTGTGGGCAAACAAACTGTGGTAAATCCATACTGTGGAATATTACTCAGCGATAAGGAAAAAATGAGCTATTCAGCCACAAAAAGACACGGGGGAATCTCAAGTACATATTGCTAAATGAAAGCAGTCAGTCTGTGAAGGCTACATACTGTGTAATTTCAACTACATGACATTCTAGAAAAAGCAAAACTATGGAAACGAGAGCAAGGTCAGCGGGTGCCGGGCGGTCAGGGGCAGGGCAGGGAGGATGGACAGGGGATTTTTCAGGTCAGTGAAACTACTCTGTACAGTGAAACGACCTGTAATGGTGGATACATGACCTTACGCATTTGTTAAAATGCATAGAAAGCAAAGAATGAATCTTAACGTAAAGCACAGACTTTAGCTAGTAACAATGGATACAATATTGGAGCAGCAATGGTAACAAATGTACCACACTAATGCAAGATATTAATAATGGGGAAGCGCTTAAAATTTAAAAAAAATTTACAGAATATCTGATTCTCCTGCAATGAATGCTTCAGCCAAAAAGAACATCAAAATCATCCATGATCTAGAAAACCAGGAATAAATGCCATTTATATGCTTTTTAAAAATTACAAAAGTGCTGAGTTGCAGGGAGGGGGCGACTTCTGACCTGCCACTCCTGACCAGGATCCTAAAATGCCTCTTCGACAACTTCCATGGACCAGCTACACAAGTGTGTGTGCACAGAATGAGGCACACGTGGAAAGTCCTCTAGAAAGTTACTATATAATCTACCCGGGAGGCTGGGATTTAAAGTGCTCAGGGAGGCCCTTTTATTGTTGTATGAACTCTTTTGTTATACATGCATCTGAATCATTTCACTGTTGTACAATGCACATGTGTTGCATTTCTGCTTTTTTAAAGTACCAATAAAAATTAAAAACAAATGACCCACTGTATCTGCAGGTAGTTCTCTCTGTTTACAGGCTGCAGTAAGGAAAGGTCACTAGAGTCTTGCCACCAGCATATGCGGAAGCTGGAGGGGAGGGGTGGGGTCTTCCCTGGATTTGAATCTTCATCCCCTAGCCGGACGCAGCACCCCAGAGGAAAACCTTGGCCTTGGCACAGGAGTTAGCAAGGCCCCTTTCCTGCAGGTCGGTCCACGACCCTTTGGGTTTGTTACTTTTATTCTACTGTCTGAGCAGGTGTACTTATTCTTCTTTTAATAATTACTTTTTTAAAAAACTTTTTAATTCTTCATTTTTAAAGTTATACATATTTTACATATAAATGACTAAAAATTCCTTAACATTTAAAAAATGGTCTCCCCTCATCATTTTCATTCATTAGCTCGATGTTTAAAACTAATTTAACTGCAATAAAACCTACAGTTTTGAGATACTGGTGCGTTACTGTCAATGCCACCTCCTTAACACAACTGTAACCAGGTCTGACATCTGGGACCCAGCCTAGGACCCGGCTGCCCACGTATTGCTATACTCACTGCACAACAGGAAGCTCAAGCCCAGAGTGGTTAGCTGTGTGGCTCTGGGCAAGTCACTCATGTAGTCTGAGTGGTGTGTAGGCTTCAAGTGACACGCAGCCAGGGCCGGGAGGGCTGCGACTGCCCTTGACTGGTGACCTCTCCCTCTCCTCTTCCTGTTCTCTCCTGATCATCACGACTCAGTCTGAATAGCTGCCATCTTGTACACTCAGCCTCTCCCGGGCCCGCTGGTGTTTTCAGGCTTCCAGTTTCCCCACCCGAAACCCTGCCCACAGGACTTTGGTCCTGGGCTGGCAGCTGGCTGAGCCCTTTGGCCCTGGCACCTTGCAATTTGGTTTCTGCAGAAGGGACCATGTGACTCACAGGCAGGTGCCCAGCCTTGCAGCACATCTGCTCGGTCAGAGCTGAGGACACCTGAGAGGAGCACCAGGGTCCCTCTTACACAGACTCCCCACCCACGCTGCCCAGGAAAGGGCAGTACCAGCTTTGGTCAGCCAGGGAGCGGCCTGCTGGCTAAGACAACGGCCCTGGGCCATGGCTAGTCAGAATCAAGGCCAACCACTCTTAGAGGCAGGGAATTTGTGGGAGCCTGATTAAACAGGTAGGTGCTGACACAGGACAGGGAGATGGGGAAGCCTGAGCCGGGGACAGACAGCCCATAGGACGGGTCAACCATCCAGATCTGGCCATCAGCAAAAGTGCTGACCAAAGGTCGAAGTAAATACTTTTTATTCTGGGGAGTTCAGATCTTTTTGGACCCCTAGTTCAGAACCTGGAGGTCTAGGGATGAAGGAAGCTTGGTGCCTGCGTGTGGTAACAAGGGGTATATCCTCAGAGCAGGTTCCAGGAGGCTGGGTGACCTTGGCTTGGAGCAGTGGAGGAACTTAGACATTTTTAGGGTTTTCAGATGTGTGTGGCCACTTGTGAACCTGTCGCTTCAGGCAGCTATTCTTTAAATGGAACAGGTAATCAATCCTCCAATAGGATAGAGCCTCAGCGCTGTGGGGCAAGAGTGGAGAGGAAAGACCTTGGCGACCGCTTTTTTGGCCTGTCACCTTGCATCCCAGCAAAACTAAGCTTAAAGGTTAACCAGGATCCCACCCCTCAGAGAGCAGCCAAGCCGTCGACTATTTTCACGCCAGCAAGACCCTCAGGTAGGGGTGGGGTCTCAGTCCCCTACCCTAACCAGCTTATCCAGGTATTCATGCCAGCCCCACGCCACGCCGTAGCCTCCCTTCAGGTGGTCTCGAAACAGATTTCCCCATCTTATCATATGACCAGTGATCTCTTAGTACTTCCTAGGGACTGGTCCCCCATAGCACCCACCCAGTGGAGCCACGCCTTTTAGGGTGAGGAGAGTAGGTCAGCCTGTTCCCGACTACTGTCACGCATGTGTTTGGCCCTTAACAAGAATGTGGCCCCCCAGGGAGGGAGGAATTTCCTGCCTAGAGGTCCACACCGATCTCTGCCTCCACAAACATCAGAACACCTCAGGGCTCGGACACAAAGACAACGGAATATAGAGTAATAGTAGAACCATACTAAAGTACAAAAAATAAAAAACAGTAATTCAGTGTTTATCAAGCTTTCTGTGCAGGCTGACAGGTGACAGGGCAGGGGAGTGAGAGGATTGAGCAAAAAAGAAGAAAAGAGAGAAAAAACTCATGGACACAGACAACAGTGTGGTGACTGCCGGGGGGTAGGAGGGGCGGAGGGAGGTGGAGGAGGGTACGTGGGGATAAGTGGTGATGGATGGAGACTTGACTTGGGGTGGTGAACACACACTACAGTGTACAGATGGTATGTGGTAGGATTATGCACCTGAAACATGTATATTTTGTTAACCAGTGTCACCCCAATAATTCAATAAAAAGAAAAACATGTTCACCCTCCTTGGTAATTAAAAACACAAATGAAAGTTTAGTACAGCACCCATTTTTGCTGATTTGATAAGAAGCGGGGGAAAACTTCAATGGCCACAGCTAACGCTATGAAACGGGCATCATCAGATATTATTAGGGACCCTGAGGATGTACTTCCCCCTTGGGAAATCCGTTCAGTTCTATATATCAAAAGTTTTGAAAAGTTCTACTGTTAAGGAATGCTGTTTTAGTTATCCAGCTGATATTACCGGGATTCTGTTGTGCGCCAAGCACTGGGCCAGGCACCGCTGCAGTCACCAGACAGCGCTGTGGGTCTCAACACCAGGGATGGCGGTGCCAGCCCGGGAATGATCGGTCGGGGGCCTGGTGTATATGAGAGAGAAACAAACATTGTCCTTGTCTAGGCCACTGTTGCTTTGCGCGTTTCTGTTACTCGTGGCTGAACCTAACACTATACATGTAGAAGATAAACGAGCTTTCACCAGCTGGTTACTGGTTTCTTACCAGAGTATTAGGCAAGATCATCAAAATAGCATGACAGTGTGGGAGGGAAGTGGAGGGCTGAGTAAAGGGGAAGAGTATGAAATTATCGTAGTGGAAAGAGACTGCGGTCTTACTAGTGAAACACTGTAACACAGCTAGGTAGTAACAAGTTCTTTCACAAGTTTCCAGAAATAGATACTTAAAGAATTCAGTTTTTAAACACTCTAAATGAATGAAGATGTGCATCACAACATTATTTATTGTTTAAAAAATTCAGAAATTACATAAATGCCAAATACCAAGAGAAGTGTTACATCCCATCTTATTTTTAAAATAATTGTTAGGCCCTGGCTGGTGTAGCTCAGTGGATTGAGCATGGGCTGTGAACCAAAGGGTCGCAGGTTCGATTCCCAGCCAGGGCACATGCCTGGGTTGTGGGCCAGGTCCCCAGTATCGGGTGTGCGAAAGGCAACCACACACTGATGTTTCTCTCCCTCTCTTTCTCCTTCCCTTCCCCTCTCTCTAAAAATAAATAAAATCTTAAAAAAAATAATTGTTAGAAAAAGGAAACAGCAACAGATGAAATAAACATGGTATTTAATATCATGCTTATATCTATTATAGTGAAACAGTGGAATACGAAATAATGTATACACTATGAATACAACTATGCATGGAGAAAAAAGGGAGAAAGTACTAAATTACTAATAGAGTCTAAATTCTCTCAATTTTGTTGTGTTCATATTAAAAACTATTATTTTAAACTAGCACGTGCGACTCACCTCCTTGAGCAGGTAACAGCCTCTAAAAGGTGAGAGGTGTGTGTCTCTCTGGGACCCAGAGCATCTCCCACGGCGCTGGCACGCTGCCTGACAGATGGTTTCCCAAAACATGCCTGAGATTCCACCATGACTGGGGAAGAACTTCCCTCTCTTCAGCCAGTTGTGGGTTTTCTCTGTGGGTCACAGGGCTCTCACCAGATGGTGAGCATAAAGTACGTGGGTTTTGCTCTTTACACGGGTGCTGGCCGTTCCCGCCCCTACCGTGGGTGTGGGGCTTCTTCTGGTGGAGCCAGAGCCCAACCCTGATGATGTCACTTCCCCACATTCGAGAAGCCAGCCCTGACGCCCCAGGGGAACAGGTTCTTTAAGAGCGTGGAATGACACTTCAGACTAAAGGGAGTGCAAGGACAGAGTGTTTACTTGAATGAGTAACCTCCATTCCCTGGCGCATATGGGTCTCCCTGTTTCTTCACTTGTTCACTTTGACACTTACTGACTGCCAGCTACAGGCCAGGCACCGTGCTAGGTGCGGGAGACACTGTGCTGAACAGGCTCGGCACACCTCGTGCAGCTTACAGTCTGATGGAGGGGGGTAAAGAGGTACTGACAACCCCGTGGATTGTCGTGTGGGCACAGGATGCCATGGGAACAGGCAGCAGGGGCAAGCTAATTGGTTAGATGGAAACAATTCATCGTCTGGAAACTGACTTAGGAGTGCTGCAGTTGAGTAAGTTTGAGTGGGAGATGGTGAGTGGTACGTATAGAGGGGCAGGCAGCGCCTGTCAGATGTTTAGCTGGGGATTTCTAGTACAGCGAAGGAAAGAAAAATGTCAGCCACTTCCTATGCAAGACGTGCTTTTCATCAATACTGAAATTTAGATGATATTTATGTTATAACAAAATATGTACACAAATGGACATCCGGTTACATTTAGGAGACAGTAAATAAGAATTATAAAAATTAGCCCTGGCTAGTGTGGCTCAGTGGGTTGGGAACCATTCCGCAAATGGAAAGGTCACCAGTTCAATTCCCAGTCAGGGCACATGCCTGGGTTTCAGGCCAGGTCCTGGGGTGGGGGGCATGTGGGAGACGGCCAATCAATGTTTCTCTTGCACATTGGTGTTTCCCTCCCTCTTTTTCTCCCTCCCTTCCTCCCTCTATAAATAAACTTTTTTTTTTAAAAAAAGCATTATAAAAATTAATTGTAGCCCCGGCTTGTGCAGCTCAGTGGGTTGAGTGTCAGCCTGTGAACTGAAAGGTCGCCGGTTCAATTCCCAGTCAGCGAACACGCTTAGGTTGCTGACCAGGTCCCCAGTTGGGGGCATACAAGGAGCAACCTATCGATGTTTCTCTCACACATCGATTTTTCTCTCCTTCTCTGTCTCCCTCCCTTCCCCTCTCTCTAAAATAAATAATTGCATATTTATCCATTACATATACATAGAGATGCTTTGGATAGTGTATATATATTTGGATATAATCAATATTTTGCTTTGACTGCCTCCTAATGAAATCTATGGATGCTTTTACCAGAAAAATCCACATATTAACATGCATCCACACACACCAAGTTTTGCACACATCAAATCTTTCTGACTTCAGAATGAATTTTAACTACATGTGTTTATCTATGTATATATTATGTGTACTTTTTGGCCTTTCCATAGTGGGTATCTGAGACACCAAACTCTGAACTCTGCATTCACTATGTAAGTCCAATGTGTGGATAAACTCTCTTATGGAAAGAAAAAAAAAAACCTCTGATAAAGGTCAATAATGCCCCCTCCACCATGGGTAATTAGAAAGTACAAGAAAAAGGAATGAGTATCTAATCATAATACAGGGTGGGGCAAAAGCAGGTTTACGGTTGTTCGTATGAAAAATAATACAATAATAGACTGCATTATTTACTCACAACTGTAAGCCTACTTTTACCCCGCCCTGTATACTGCTTAGTTTTTTTTTTTATAAGATTTTATTTATTTATCTTCAGAGGGGAAGGGAAGGAGAGAGGGAGAGAAACATCAATGTATGGTTGCTTCCTGTGCATTCCCTGCTGAGAACCGGCCTGCAACCCAGGCACGTGCCCTGACTGGGAATCGAACCGTGATCTCTTGGTTCACAGGCCCGCGCTCAATCCACTAAGCTACACCAGCCAGGGCATATACTGCTTAGTTTTGAAATGAACAGTCTTTACACACTGTGAAAACATCAATAGTGACTGTGTTCCATTGTAAGCCTTTTGGAAATATTTGGATTTTTAAAGCACATGCTGTGTTACCTAATTTTTAAAAAATTTGTTAATTCTTCCCAGTCCAAACCCTCTATGCCTATCTGCTTGTTCAGATTTTGTTTCCTATATGTCCATAAGAATTTATTTTCCTTAAAAGGTAGATCCTATGCCTTTCTTACTAAATTTTTAAGAAGATAAAACAAGAAAAAAGGATTTCAATAATTATTTTAAAAATATATCTCACTGGCTGCTCTAAGATAAATAAATTGGAGAAGGGCAATCGTCAATGACTTGACCTTTCACTTTGCCACCAGGCCAGATAATACCAAATAGCCCTCATGGTGTGTTTCTAGGGATCCGGTTTCCAAGAAAGAATATTTTTAAAAAATTGAAGCAATAGCCTAAACATTGTATAAAATAGCACATATGGTCAGCCTGAGGGGTCTGTGCGATAACCTGTTTTCTTTGTTGTTTATTTAAAAGAAGAAGAGCCCTCCCACTCTGTACAGAGAAAAGTCACAAAGCAAAGTCAGATGCAGAACCAGCTTAAGCTCTGGTGAGGCCCCAGAATGACAAGATGCCAAACCAGTCAAAGGTTTGGAGCACAGGGGCAGCCCTGGAGCGCGGAGCCAGTTCAGACAGCCCCAGGACTCCCCAAAGCTCTCTGCAGCTGGAGGGGTGGCGGGGAAGGGGCTGGCACAGGGACAAGGTAGGGAGCTGGTCTGAAACAAGTGCCTTGAGAATGAGGAAGCCTGGGTCAAAACAGGATCTAGAGGACACAGGACGGCAGGTCGGATCTCAAACAAGTAAGTAGTGCGGGTCTCTCCTGGGGAGAAAGGACATCTGCCTCTTCAGGAGCAGGCTCCACAGTCACCCGTGCATGCCCACATCTGAAAGACACTTGTGTCTGATCATGCCAAAGACGGTGATTTTCCTGTGCTGTGGCCCAGCCACTTCCCCGGAGCTCTGCAACACAGTCATGGTCACTGTCTGCCTTATTCTGACAAAGCACCTTCCGCATTAACCAAGACAAATTACAAGCACCGCTGAACCACACTGCCGTGAAGAAGGCGTACATGCAGGGAGGGTGGGAGAGCAGAAACACACAGGCATGCTTCCTGTCGGGGAAACTCAGCTGGGGATGTGGGGACCATCCCAGTTTTAAAGAACACAGAATATTTTCCCTCTCAAACAGATCCACCAAAAGATTCCTTTAAATAAAACATTTTTGCCCTGGCTGGTGTGACTTAGTGGATCGAGCACCAGTCTGTGAACCAAAGGGTCGCGGGTTCAATTCCCAGTCAGGGCACATGCCTGGGTTGCAGGCCAGGTCTCCAGTAGGGGGCGCGCAAGAAGCAACCACACATTGATGTTTCCCTCTCTTTCTCCCTCCCTTTCCTTCTGTCTAAAAATAAATAAAACCTTAAAAAAATAAATAAAACATTTCCATGGAGCATTTGAATAAGATTGTTTTATGAAATATGTGCTGACTCATACCTTTTCAAGAACATCTACCTAATTTGGCCATAGGCATCTCAACTTGCAGGGGAATGGCCCCTCTCTTGGGCCTGCGATAGCTCTTTCCTGGTGTAGCCCTGTGTCTCCGCCTCTCCTCCTTTGCCGCTCTCTCTTCCTGCCTAAACACAGGCACTCACCAACAGTGCTTCTTTGGGGACTTCTTACATCTTCATTCTTTTTCCTCAGTTGAGTGACTATCTCCCATTTCCTTTAGTCTCCTCGGTGCTGTTAATAGCTGACAACCACAAGTGCTCATTATGTGCCAGCCTCTGTACCAATCTCTAATTTCACCCTCGCAACAGTCCTATGGAGTAGCCTATTATTATCCCCATTTTTATACATGGGAAAACTGAGGCTTGTGGTGAGGGTCGGGGGGTTGAAGTAACTGCCTAAGGTGCCAGCTAGTAAAAGGCAGAGCTGGGATTTGAACCTGGCTGGCCCACCTCAGAGACTCAGCTGGTAAGATGACACTTCTGCACTTCATGCAGTTCCGTGCACTCTCTCACCTGGACACCCCTTCCAAGGGGCTGGAGCCGTCTCCACCAACCCCTCAAACCCAGAATGTTGACCGCCAGTCATCAGAGAGTACTCACTGACATGTTTGAACTGGTTGTTTAAACACTGAAATACTTCCAAACCCTGCCACCTGGCACCCTGTCCCCTCCCCAGCTCATCCCCTCCAAGACTTCCCCAGCAACCCCAACCAGCAACCCCAGCACGGTGCTGGGGGCTGAGGGACTGGGGTCTGTGTGATAGCCTGTTTTCTTCTTTGCGGGATTGGGCTGGGCTGGGGGGAAAGGGCAGAGAACTGTACTTCAACAATTAATAAAAATAAAAATAAAATAACAACAACAAATAAATAAGGGTTTTGGGGAGGGGCTTCAGGATGCTGTTGGCCTTGGTCCTCATCATTGCTACCCCTGTGGTTAGATCCCGTTCATATCGCTTCTGCCTCCTCCCCCTCCCTCCTTCTCTCCCCATAAGCCAGTTCCTCCTCCTAACTTCCTTATTTCTGGGGCCCGCAACTCATTCTCAAATTCACTTTATAGGAGCCCTCCTTTCCTCTTCCTTCAACTGCTGGCCTTGTCCTGTGGCTTTGACCTCTTCCACTGTCTGCAGCTCATCTCACCTGTCTCATCTTTTGCCCCTCCTTATGGTCTCCACCCTGGAACAGACCCCTTCAACTCCTGGCCCAGCTTCCTTGGGCCCTGCTGGACTCTCCCTACTCCCTGCCCCTGCCTCCTCCACATTCTGGAGGCCAGGTATTCAAGCACAAAGCTTCGCTTCCTCATGAGAAATCTACCTTCTAACCAAGGTGGTGGTCTTACCCTGCCAACGCCCTCTCCATTAGAGTGCCTTATACAGAGAAGGTAATTCCTGATTATGCATTAAATACAGTTCACTGATACCCACTTACGTTTCCAAACTTTCCTACCTTAGCCAATCACAGCCCTCTCGTAAGGGTTATTGCCAGCCCCTCAGTACTCTCAGCAGCCTTGCCTCCCTACCCCTGAGAGTCTGAAAGCCTCAGAGGCAGCCCCTGAAGTCCGCAGCAGTTTCCCTTCTGCCCATCTCTTCCCAAGTCCTGGCTCACTGTCCCATCTGCCTGACTCCTAAGCATCCAATGCAAGGCACTATGGCAGGTGCCAAGGGCCCAGCTGATGGTGATGCCTGTCCGGGAGCTTGTGGTTGGAGCTGGAGGAGAAAGATATATTCATATGAAGGTCCAGCGGTGACCCACCAACTTCCTGTGGCACTGCCATGGAAGACAGACATGTAGGCAGCTATGCTGGGACTCGCTGCACACCACCCTCCTTGAGGCACTCACTGAGCATTTGGTCCATGGAGTCCTGCTGCACTAACAGCCCAAGGACCATGAGAATGTTGCTTAACCCCTCAGTTTCCTGGTCTGTAAAATGGGATAGTAAGTAAGCTACCACCATAGGGTCATTGTGAGGCTTAAATGAGTAGTGTGGGTGAAACATTTAGAACAGGCTTTCCAGACTCTGTGCACAGTGATATTAGCTATTATTGTTTTTATTATTTGACATAAAGCATCACAGGAAATTAGAGATGGAAGATAACCTGTGCAAACCATCTCTCAGGATCTCAGATGCCTTCTGAAAGTAGATGCCCAGAAAGTTCTCTTCCCCAGACCATTCCCTAGGCACAGTCCCAACCACACATCATTTCTGTCCCCTCCCCTAACCACTCCTGCAAGTGTGCTTCGGAGCAGCTGGGGGGCTGCCTTCCTGTGGCCTGGGAGCCCTCTGAGGACGGAGGCTGCAGCTCTTAGCGCATCGCATGTCCTGCCGGCCTCACGGATGCACTTGACTCATTCAGCAACTATTCCCAGAGCAGCTTCACAGTGCCACCTGTGTAAGGGGCAGTGGCACTGAAAGCCAGCACAGTTCCTGTCCCAAGGTGCTCGAGTGTTGGTAAGCCCCAAATTCAAAACCATAAACTAACAAATGCTGAGCAGGACCAGGATGTGTACCAAGTGAACAGGTGACAGAGCCTGTTGGGTGCTATCAAGAAAGTTTTCCCCGAAAAGGGAACAGCTGAGTGAAGATCTGAAAACTGGCTGTCTCACTTCAGGGGTGGAAGGCGGGAGGCGGGTCTCTCTGCCCTGCTTTTTCCCACAATGCCCTTCACCGAACCCAGGAGTCCTATATTCTACCTGAACAGGCCTCCTGGCAGGCCAGCTGTGAGGTCATTCATCCTCCCTGTGAATGAAGCTCCTCAACCCTGCACCTCACAGGTAGGCAGTGTCCCCAAAAGAACCTCAAAAACCCCAGGAAAAGGGACTTCACAAGGCAGGGAAGGAATAAACTGTCCCCGAGGCCACAGAACCACGTTCCCCCACCCAGCAGCCCATGATAGGGGACGCGGAGCTGTGAAGCTAAATGGAGGGCACGCAGGGTCCCAAGTAGGAGTTGGGGTCACTTGGCAGCTGAAAGTCAACTTTGAGCTGTGCTGACTTCCTGCTCCTGCCTTAAAGGAATGAGGGTATTTCCTCTAAGTGAAGGGTCACACACCTTTAAGGGGTGCCTGGGGAGTAAGAAGGGTGGACAGAGGAGGGCAGGTGCAGGCAGACCTGCTGCATCCTGCTTGGGCTGGTCCTGCTGGGCTTGGACGCCCCCACCAGCTCATAGAGTCTCGCACACATCAGACTCCCTCCGGGCCGGGGCCACTGCCTGGGGAGGGGGGCTCAGGAAACAGGGCTACAGGATGGGACAAAGCTTCTGCAAGAGAACCTCTCTAGGGTCTGCAGGGGAAAGTCGGAGCTAACGTGGCTCTGACAGGCTATACGTTTCAGCGGACCTGGAAAAGACCACCCCCTGGGGATGACTGCCGCTGTCAGCCTGGCGAAGCTCATCCCAGGTCCCCGACCCCACGCTCCCCCAAATCTGCTCGCAGCCTCCGGGGACATTGGCTATTCTCCCGCTGGGTCGCTCCTCCCTTTGGGTCTTGGTATCATCTGCGAGATAAGGGGTAGATGTCCCAACTCAATGGGGCTCCGCTACACCCTTCCGCGGGAGTACGCGTCGCTGGGGTATGAGCCTCAAAAGGGGGGACCCGGGAGCCGGACTCGGGGACTTGCGGGCTCGTGGCGGGCTGGGACCCTGGCAGAGTGGGAACCTCCACGGAGTGTCCGCTCCAGTTCTGCCCCTAGGCAGCGGGACCGGCGCATGGCGCAGCGCAAAGTGCAGGAGTCGCTTGGAGGCCGCCCCGCCCCACGGACTTACCCAGAAGTTCCCCTTGAACAGTGAGCCCGTCATGGCCGGTGCTTCGGCGGGTGCGGAGGAGAGCGGTGGAGAGCGGAGGAGAGCTGAGCAGCAAGGGCGCACGCTGGAAGGTCCGAAGGATGACTGCGCGCTTCCCGCAGCTCCAGTCCAAAGACGCACCGCCAGCGCCCGAGGTGAGGTCTGCCCCCGGCCCTAAGCCACGCCCGCTGGCTCCACCTCCTAGCCCCGCAGGGACCTGAAGCCCCAACCCCGACTGATTTAAAGCCCCCCGGTGGCAGGCAACAATCAAGCAGCAACCCTCAATGCCTCCTCCTTCGGGAAGCCTCGGAGGATTGGAAGAAACTGGTCCAGTCAGTCGCCTGCCCGAATTCAGCTCCGTTCCTGCACACAAGCCCCCTCCCCCCTCAACCGTATTCCTCGCAGAGAAATGAGGCTCCGCGGTACGGTGGAGGAGACCCCGCCTAAGCAGAGGCTAGTTGCGGGGCCCAAGGGTCAGCCGGGTAAAACCTGAGGACTGACAGTGTCCGCGGTCGCGTGAGCCGTAGACGCCTCAGCGGGTCGTGTTCACGACCCCAGGTGTCCCAGTGCAGATCAGCCAACCCCTGGGGCGTTTTAGTCTAAAAACCATGGAAAGGTCATTCATACTTTCCCCCCTTGACTCTAGGTCCCTTGTGGCGTCCCTACAGGGCGCCCAGGAGCCCAGCTCCTCATCGACCCCTTTCCCATTCCCGACTCAATTCCTGACACCAATCCTGCTCCAGAAGTAGGAGCCCAGAGCTTCCTTCCTCTTCCTCTCACAACATAACACCTCCATGAAAACAGTCCTAGGATGAAGGTCAAGAGTACAAAGAGCACACAACTCCAAACCTGGAAAGGCAAGCGTTTGCCTCCTGAGCAGGTTCTAGCTCTGTCCAGACAGTGAAAGAGCAATGGCTGAAATGACTTTAAGGGCAGCTAAAAGGTTCTGCTTGGTAATGCCACCCCCAGTCCCACAACTACAAGGATGGAAAGGTGGCCTCCAGCCCTGGGTGACTTCAAGGGCATGCACCCGTTCATCTGATGGCTCATCGTTTTGGAAAGCAGTTAGGTTAGAAGGAAAGGAAACTTGGCAGCACCATCAGGAGGCAGCAGAGCCGGGGAGGGCACCGGGAAGACAGCCTAAACCTTAGCAGGAGGGGTAAGAAATAGTGCAAACAGGGGAGATGAAAGAAGCTGAAGGACAAGACTTTTACTGGAAGTTTTGAAGATTTTGGCACAAATACTTTAGATACAATCCCAACGGTCTAAGTTTCAATTCTTAAATACATATTTTTTCAAGTCTTAAAAGCTTTCGTGGTACATTGTGCCGGATTTTCGAGGTTCAGGTTTCATTCTAACTCTCCCACCCCCTGGTGGCAAGATTGCAAATTGCAAATACTTGTTGAAGCTGCTGCAAAGTATTCGTTTCTCAAACATTAAGCTTACCATCTGGACAGGTGTTGTAAGTAAAGTACAGCTGGCTCATTGGTCTAGGGCTATGATTCTCAGTTTGGGTCCGAAAAGACAAGTAAATGTGTACTGTATTCAAGGGTCTATGACAAATTCAGGACATTTCACTAACAAAGTTAAACTAACACTGTTACAGCAATTATGAAATAATGAATTTTAATGGTTAATACATTTAAGATAACCCATTCCTATTTTGGCATACTCTCTTCCAATAATAGACATTTGCATGGTTAGGTTCCTACTGTACACAAAATGTGGTCTTGTTTTTTTAACTTAGTTATTTCCTAAGTCCTTAAATGAATCTTTCCTAACAAAAAGTTTGATAGTACACAGTGTGGACCAAAACACTCTTGCACATAAAATCACGTCTTTGTGAAATTTCGCCATGTCATCAAAATTTGGCATGCCAACAAAATTTGACCCATCTTTTGACCTCACGTTTCCATGTTGAAGAGTTTTCCCTCCAAACACATCCCTTGTGCAAAGTGAAGTATGTACGCAGTTATCCACGGCAGCATCATTCCAGCACAGATGTGAAGCAACGGAAGTCCTTTCATAAACAATTACGTCCATGTGGTGTCATGTACCCCGACAATGAAATCATACTAAAGAAGCTCTTCGTATGTGTATAAGGAACAATCATCGAGTATGTTTGCACGAGGAGGGAAAAGGACACACGATTTTAAATTGCCTCCTCAGAGGGGATGGGGCTGAGGGACACAGACGGGAAGGAGATCAACTTTTCACTTCATGCCAATTTAGGCCTTTGAATTGGTACCATGTGAGTTTATTACAAACCCCAAATTACTAAAACTCAAGTATCATTTTAATTTTTGCATAATTTCCCATCAGGTGGGTATACTGATACTTTCTTAGCATTTCCCTAATGTTTTCAGAATTACTATGACAAATATCTTTTCTATAAACCTTTGTTAAAGTTCCTCATGGTGGAATTACACGTCAAAGAATATAAACATTTTTAAGGTTCTTGAAATATACTGCCAAACTGCTTTCCAGGAAAGTTGTATCCGTGTACACTCAGCAATGGAGGGAGAGGGTTTCCCCGGAGGTAGTCAGGCATCTTTTCACTGAAATGGAATAAACATCAGTGGGTAGCAAAAATAACAAATGCCCACTAAAATCACATTTCCTTTTAGCTGTCCAAAACCTGGTATTTACGTCCCTCTTCCTCCTTCTCCTCCCCTCTGCCAATCCAACCTCCTATCAAGTTACTCTTAAATCTTTCACCCTTAAGACATTGCTTCCTTTATGTCTCTCCTCACAAAGCCACCAACTGTCCCTATTGCCCATCAGAATTAAATCCCAAAAGCCTCTGTCCTTCAAAAGACCTTCCCAGTCTGGCCCCACTCTGGCCTTCCCCGTCTCATTTCCCAGCTTCCTACCCCCCTCTCCTCCCCATGCCAGTCTGACTCTTCTCTGTCCTGCCACCCCAGCTTAGCTCAAGCTTTGTGGGCTATCTTGATGCAGACACCGGCCCGCAGTGTCCGTGTCATTATGGATGAAATGAGACATTCACACGGACTACCAATTCCGGTGGAGGAAAGGGACAGCATGGCTTCTCTCTCAAGGGGAGCAAAAGCCTTGGCCTTTATTGGGTTTCTCAGTACATTACATGATGGTCCTCATTTACTATGCACAGGTTTGCTTTAGATGGTTACCTTATACAGAAAACAAAGGAGCCGCTAATCACATCACAGAAGAGAGGTATTTGCAAATGAAAAGGCAAAACTGGTTGAGCTGGTTACACTGGTCCTTGGAAGGTTTAGCATGGTTTTTAGGAAGTTATTTTGTAGTAAATGTTTGCCATTGGGGGCTGGGCCCACACCTTGCAGAATGGTCTCCTGCACTACCTGGCTCATGCTTCCTCCCGCTCAAGTTCCACCCCATCAGCATTCCGACCTTCTCCAGCCCTGTCTGGCCACTTCTTAAAATTCTAGAAATTAACTTTACCACACAAACTAGCCCTTAATAGACGTATGCTTATGCTCTTCTTTAATTTCTATTCTTGGATATGTTACCTCCCCAAGATGATTGCAAAACACCTCAAGAAAGGTATTTTCTCATGTATTCTCATGGATTAGATAATGATGGAGCCCACCAGAGAACCCAAATGAACTCTCTGACCCCTAACAGCAATACCGATTTTTACTTCACTTCCCCTGGTCTCATCCCCCTCTTCCAGGAAGCAGGGGTAAACCTCGCAAGGAGTATTGACCAACTAGCTAAAGCCAGAGGGGACCCCAGGACCAGGACCTGGCCAAGCAGAGACTGTGGTCTGAAAACACCAGAGGGCAGGAAAGGAACAAGCTGTTATTAAATCTGCCAATCAGCCCTGGCATCCTGCAAACTGAAAGGCTGCCACTTCGATTCCTGGTCAGGGCACATGCCTGGGTTGCAGGCTGTGCTCTGCCCCCATTAGGGTGCCTGCAGAGGCAGAAGGCAACCTGTCAACGATGTCCTTCATCCCTTTCTCCCTCCCTTACCCTTTAAAATAAAATTTCTAAAATATTAAAAAAATAAGTAAATTTGCTAATCAATGTCAAAAGTGGAGACACTGGATTCTGTCACTAAGAGCAGAAGTGGAGCAGACTGAGGAATGGAGCAGAGGGTCAGGACAGGACAGGAGTACAGTACACACAGCAAAAACATTCAGGAGGAGGCTTCCGTGCCCGAAGATTAGCTGTGTGGTGGCTGCAGAGGCCTGCCCTAGACCAAAACAAGAATTAGACTGGGTACCATCAAACTCTGAATTTTCACAAGTGAAAGTGAGCAAGGACCAATTTCTGATCAAAGTAGTTTATGATGGAAAAACTTGGGTATCTATTGTCTACTGTACATGGGGAGTTTTATGTTTTTAATCAAAAGCCATTGAGAGTAAGCCACAGAAAATTTATGATACATTTTTCCTACAAAGGACTTATATCCAGTATGTGGGGAACTTGTAAAACAAAACCAAACCAGAAATAACCCTGGCCAAGTACGTCCACTGGTTAAAGCGTCACCTTGTTACACCCAGGTTATGGGTTCCATCCTTGGTCAGTACACATACAAGAATCAACCAACGTGGCCGGTGTGGCTTAGTGGATTGAGTGCCAGCCTGTGAACCAAAGGGTTGCTGGTCTGATTCCCAGTTGGGGCACGTGCCTGGGTTGCAGGCTAGATCCCCGGTAGGGGAGGCACAAGAGGCAACCACACATGGATGTTGCTCTTGTTCTCTTTCTCCCGCCCTTCCCCTCTCTCTAAAAATAAATAAATCTTAAAAAAGAAAAAGAATCAACCAATGAATGCATTAAGTAGAACGTTAAATCAATGTTTCTCTCTCTCAAGAAACCAGGACTGTTTCTAGGACTGGAGCGGGAAAACACATAAGGTAAGCCTGCAGCACCTTGTAGTTCCAGAATGCACACCCACACACACAAAACCGGGGTACATGCACGAACGCAGAGCCTGCTGAACGAGCCCACAACGGCCAAAGCGGGAACAATCTCAGTAACGAAAGACTGGATCTGGTATGAGATCCCAATCGAATTCAAAATACAAGATGTTCTACAGGACTAGTTGACTCCTCAAAAAATTCAGTCATGGCAAACAAAAAGATCAATCAAAAATTCTAGATTTTAGTAACTTTTAAAATAGACAAAGTAGATAATATACTTTGCTTGGGTTCTGATTAAAAAATAACTACTATAAAGGATACCTGACATAGCTGAGGAAACTTCAATACGAACTGCACACTATTAATCAATACTGGTTTTCTGAGACCTTCGCCATTCCCCAGACAGGCTACCCAAAAACATTTGACGGCTGTCTGGCTGCCACACAGGAGGGCCATCGGGCAGAGTATTTAGGCACACCTAGTGAGAACAGCCTGGTACCTATGAGGTCTACTTCACTGGTCTGTGAGTTATTCATTCACAAACATTTCAATCTCAGAATTTGTCTCTCCTCCTTCACTGCTGCAATAGGGTGGGCTGGGTTCTGGCTCAGCAAAACTACAAGGCAAGAGGGCAAAACAGGACACAGGTGGCATAACAGGTTGAGTGGGGGATGGGGAGACCATTCAATAACTAGAACTAAAAAAAATGGGTATGCACATGGGAAAGAAAAACGAAAAGGACTCCTGACCTCTACACAAAAATGTAACTCCAGGCAGACCGTGACGGTCAATCTTGCATGTCAACTTGGTGAGGCTCTGGTACCCAGTTTTTGGTCAAATACCAGTCCAGGTACTGCTGTGCAGATTTTTTAGACATGATTAACACTTAAAATTATCAGTAGACTGTGAGTAAAGCTTATTACTTTCCATACTGTGGGTGGGTCTTGAAGCCTTAAGAGAAAAATCTGAGGTCCACAGAGAAAGGAATTCTACCTCAAGTCACAACTATTCCTGGGTCTCCAACCTACCAACCCACCCATTCGAACTTACCAGGATCCACAATATACATCCTCTTTGCTGTAGTTCTCTGAAGAACCCTATGCTGTGGATTAATCTCTTTGATTACAAAGCAAACCTTTAAAACTCTTAGAAAATACAGTTATCTCTGTCACTATCAAGATTTCCTAAGACCAAAAATACTAACCATAAAAACTATCTTTATTACATTATAATTAAGAGCTGCTTAAACAAAGTACGTTAAGTGACACAATAAGATACTGACAAGCACTCACAATTCTATTCATTCTGATATCCCCTTTCTCAACTTTTGTCCCAATCTTTCATATTTTACTTAAGCATTTTAAAAATGTCCTTGAAAATTTCTAATGTCCTATTTCTTTTCTTCACCTTTTTTATACAGAGAAGCCAGTGAGGCTACTCATTATTAAATGTGACTTTGCTGCATATATCCAATTATCCAGTTAATGAATTTCTCTTTAATCAATTACACAGCATTCTAAAATCTTGTAAAGAACTTAGCTGTGATTTACCTAGGTGAGCCCACTTAGATTGCAAATCAAGTAAAATAAGCTAAAAAGCATGTCTACCAATTCCACAAAGTAATCTCAGTTCTTTTTAAAGAATCACTCAAACTACAGAAAACCACCAAACAATGTGGAACCTTTATTTTTAAGGTGATTTCTGTACATCTGGAATACAACAGTAACCCTTTTACAAATGGAACTGGTTACTAGGAGAAACAATGACAAAACCCAACTGGTATTTCACATGAATCCATAGGAGTTTAAGCTTCAAATCCAGCCAAGAAGTTTGTTACAATCTCTTTCAGCTTTGCATCGGACTGTTCTGAAATCTTTCCATCAGCCCTATTTGGAAATAAAAGCACATCATCAGTCCTGACATGGACAAAAATTCAATAACTACAAAATTCAAAAAAATTTTAGAAGACTTTTTATCTTAAAACTCACAAAAAGAGGCCGTCTATTGTGTTCATACCTGATAGTGCCCAACAGAGCTTGGTGTTGGCTGACAACATGAGACAAGAAAGCATTCTCAAACTTTGTGATCTTACTGGGCTCCAGTTTATCAAGGTAACCCCGCACACCAGCATAAATAACAGCCACTTGCTCTTCAATAGCCATGGGAGCTGGGGGGGAAAAAAAAAGGATGCCAATGAGTTGCTGAAATAAACGCCATGTTACCAAAGTCAGAGACACTTTCTTTTTCCTCCATTAACATGTCTCTGCATATCACTTAATTCTCATGTTCTCAGTGAGAAACTCCATTCTACTTCCCTCCCCAAGAAACAGTATTTTTCCTATACTTACAAGAACCAAGGGTAATATATGGGCACAGACCATAAGCACTGTTTTGGATATAAATAATTTGCTGAAATTTTGTAACATAAATGCATACTGATATTCTTTTAAATTTCCCAAATTCTACACTCATATAGCAGGGCGGAGAATGGGAAGAGCATCTATTAAGTCCTAATTCCCCAAAGAAAGGTACTGAATATATTCAGTAAGTTTTGCTGGTTATTAAGTTCATAGCATTTACATTTAAATAAGGACTGCACTTTAATTAAATAAAATAGGCATCCATTACATTCAAAAGGCAGTACCTCCAGTTAAAGATAACAGCACGTATTATAGCTTACAGGAAGCTATGTGGTATTTCCACACAGTGGGAACTTGACCAAATAAAAAGAACTCACAATACTGTCCTTGCTTCAGCAACTCAGTCAGGCGCACACCACGACTCAAGAGTTGCTGAGTGGCAGCATCGAGATCAGAACCGAACTGCGCAAAAGCAGCCACTTCACGATACTGAGCCAATTCCAGCTTCATGGTACCCGCCACCTGCAACACAGAACTGGTTAACTCATCCAGTCCCAAAGTGCTTCACTCAGTGAGTGACACAGAGCACCTTATACTTTGATTTTAACCTAATGATACCCATCCCCATCAAAGTAAAGCACATTACCTGCTTCATGGCCCTGGTCTGGGCAGCGGATCCAACACGGGACACAGACAAACCAACGTTAATGGCAGGGCGAATACCTTTGTAGAACAATTCTGTTTCCAAGAAGATCTACAATTCAAGGAGAATACACATGCTAGCAAACTTTAAAAAAAAAAGTAAACATTTCAAAATTAAGATACTGCCAAAAAACTAAAGCCCAAAAATGTTAAGGAAGAATGCTAAATAATTTCTTATGGTAAAGAGCTCCTCCAATCTTTCACAACCCAAATCAACCTATACATGTACGTCATTGCTAAGACTAGGAAATGTGCATGACATGAAAAAAAGTAACCTATTTTATTAAAATACATACAGGTCAAGTGATATGATCTCTGGGGTTTAAAATTACCCAGGAGGAAGAACAGTAGTGGGTCTAAATGAAGCAAGAATTACTTCAAAAGTTCTCTATACCATGAACTGATAAGCAAGTGAGAAATACACGGGGTTTTGCTATACTACCTTCCTTAGTTTTGCATGCATTTGAAATTTTCCATCATAAAAATATAAAAGGTGTTTAACAAAAAATCAGTTCATTGCCACTAGTTTTAACAAATGCCTCAGAATCATCCTTTTACATTTATATTAAGCATAAAAATAACACCTGTCCGTCAGTGATGGAAATGACATTCGTTGGAATGTAAGCAGACACATCACCAGCCTGGGTTTCTATGACTGGCAAAGCCGTCAAGGAGCCACCCCCGAAGGAGTCGTTCATTTTGGCTGCCCTCTCCAGCAGACGGGAGTGTAGGTAGAACACGTCACCAGGGTAGGCCTCGCGACCAGGGGGCCGGCGCAGCAGCAAAGACATCTGACGATAAGCAACAGCCTACAGCACAGAAAAGGGTTGCGAAATTCTCGTGTCAGACAGGCTCCACATTCGTCGCCCTTCCCTGTGGTGCAAACATAAAAACAGAGTCTAAAAATACCTTTCTTTTACCTGTTTGGA
Source organism: Trachops cirrhosus (assembly GCA_028533065.1). Classification (NCBI taxonomy): domain Eukaryota; kingdom Metazoa; phylum Chordata; class Mammalia; order Chiroptera; family Phyllostomidae; genus Trachops; species Trachops cirrhosus. Next base: position 17,786,410 of record CM052547.1, on the reverse strand, counting down.
TAAGTCGTCATAGATGATCAAAGCATGCTTGCCATTATCCCTAAAATATTCTCCCATAGAACAGCCAGAATAAGGAGCCAGGTACTGCAGTGGGGCAGCATCAGAAGCAGTAGCTGAAACCACAATGGTGTACTTCATGGCATCTGAAAAGAAAACAGATTTTAAGGTTTACAAGGTTGTCAATAATGTGATTTTAATAGAGGCTACTGTAATTAAAATGATCTAAGTGCTTTTACTAAGTGATTTACTATTAAGATTAATGAGCCCTGGCCTGTATGGCTCAGTTGGCTGGAGCATCACCCTGTAAAACGCAAGGTTACAGGTTCAATTCCCAGTCAGGGCACATGCCTGGGTTATGGGTTTGGTCCCCAGTCGAGGCACCAAAGAAGCAACCAATCTATTTTTCTCTCTCACACCGATGTTTCTCTCCCTCTCTCTCTCCCTTTCTAAAATCTATATGCACATTTAAAAAAATTAATCAGCCCTGGCTGGTGTGGCTTAGTGGATTAAGCGCGGGCCTGTGAACCAAGAGATCATAGTTTGATTCCCAGTCAGGGCACATGCCTGGGTTGCAGGCCAGTTCCCAGCAGGGAATGCACAGGAAGCAACCATACATTGATATTTCTCTCCCTCTCTCCTTCCCTTCCCCTCTGAAGATAAATAAATAAAATCTTAAAAATAAATAAATAAATCTTTAAAAAATAAAAATAAAAAATCAAACAGCTTCTACTTTGATAAGAAATTGATAGAACCTTGAAATGTATTGTTTTATGTTATTTTTACACATTGTTTTGTTTTATCTATCGTTTATATTACTAGAAAGTTCACCAGGGGGCAATTAAAATCAGCCTCCGTTAAGCAGACACTACACCAAGATCGGCTGCTGCAAGACTCCCAGGTTTAATACCTGCATCTGTAAGCCTCTTCACCAGCTGGGCAACAGTGGATCTCTTCTGACCAATAGCAACGTAGATACAGTACAGCTTCTTCTTTTCATCAGTTCCATCATTGAAACGTTTCTGGTTAATGATTGTGTCAATAGCAATTGATGTTTTGCTTTAAAAAGAGAGTAAACATAAATCTTACTAAATAAATATTTCAAAGAACTTCCCAATTAAAATGTCATTACAACAACTAATCCACGCAGCACATTCTACTCTCCCCACTGTATCCAAAGCATTTACCATTTCAACACTAAAAAGTCATCTTTTCAGAGCCAATTTTAGTTAGAACTTTTAAAAAGCTACTGAGTCTTTACCCAGTCTGTCGGTCACCAATAATCAGCTCACGCTGACCACGACCAATTGGCACCAAGCTATCCACAGCCTTAATGCCAGTCTGCATGGGCTCCCGCACAGAGATCCGAGGAATGATCCCAGGCGCTTTCAGGCCAACTCGCCTACGTGTCTTGGAACCAATTGGACCCTGTTAAACAATAAAAAGGAGCCCCAGAACAATCAGTTTTGATACTTGTTAGAAAGTACAGCAGCATCTAATTAACGATAAACCTACCTTTCCGTCAATGGCGTTCCCCAGGGCATCTACCACACGACCCAACAGCTCCTCGCCAACGGGAACATCCACAATGGCTCCTGTTCGCTTCACAATGTCTCCTTCCTTAATTAGCTTATCGTTCCCAAACACGACGACACCAACATTGTCAGGTTCCAGGTTCAGAGACATGCCCTGCACGAAAGGCACAACTGAACACCAGGGAAGCAAGGTGAGCGGCTCCTCTCCCCACACGGCAACACTACATGATATGAACACAGCTGGGGGAAAGACGCAGGGTTGTCCTTCACCTATAATTTACTCAAGATTTTCCCAATAAACGACCTCCTTCGGTTAAAACTTTTAAAATGCCAACATATTCCCTTGCATGATCTTAGAATAACATTATCAAAGCTAACGAACTCTTTATCACATCCTCAAGGAACACACGGAAGCAATGAAATCGAGCATGTTAAGCTTTTGCCACTACATTTCTTTGGACTATGGCTTTTGAGCTGGGTGATTAGTATGAAATAAAGTATCAAGCTCAACTGGAAATTTTAAGACACACTTGATTTACATCTTTTGATCTGTAAGAAGCTCCATAAACAGTTTGATTATCTAATGAAAACCTCTACTTGTTTACAGAAGTGAAATTAAAAGCTACCCAATCAAAATCAAATACTTGTGACATAACAGTACTGGATAATCCGTCATCATTACAACCACATTTCAAAATGCTAAGATTTTAGGTCCCTAAATCATGACTAAAACCTAAGGGCTATTCCAGGACCTGAGTCTGGTCAGTAATGAAAGATCTGGAGAAGTACTTAGAATAAATAGGAATATCACAGACAATCATTGGAGATACTGAATCTTTTAGTCTAAATCTCTGATTTCAATATTAACTATCCCCCTGTGGCTTATTAAATTTAAACCAAATCAGATTTAAAAAATTCAGTCCCACCAGCCATGTTTTACATGCTCAGTAGTCTCATACGTATACTAGTCACCGTATTGTAACAGCAGACACAGAATATTTCCCTCACTACAGAAAGTTCTATTGGACAGTGTATCAGTCAAGACTCTTAAAAGCTAAAAAGAAATTCGAGTTCATCAATTTCAGCCTAATCTCTCAAAGCTATACACGATACCTACACTGAAGTTAAATTTTTAAACAAGGTTTTACAGACACTGATAAAACTTTTGGCTTTATTATTAGTCTTCCACATTTAATGGCTCTTTTTCCATAACCATGTATTAGCCACGAGGACCAAGACCATCTTTTCTCCTGTGGACTTAGCAGATAATCCTACTGGCCCTGGTCCATCTAGAGATCAGGCTCTACTTTCCTCAGAGGATCCGGGACTTCCACAACTTTTATTTCGCACTGCACTAGCCAACTAGGCTCAACCTAATAGAGAGAAGTGGACTTCGATCGCCTAAGAGCTCTGACAGCTACATCACTAACTCATCTCCCACCCATAGGTGTACTCGCACTAGAAACACAGAGTCAATCAGTGACTTCGAACTTTCTACCAGAAAGGAATTTAGTTGATGTTGACGTTATCCAACGCTTTTACTTAAGATGATCTTAACACCTACAAAGGACAGACCTGAATGTCTTAAAATTTGGGCGAAGATTTACTGAACTACATATTTAAAAATTAATGGCTATGATTTGTATACACTGGTTCCTGAGAAAAAAACACTTAAACTTATTTTCACAATCTATGACAATGACCACAAAACCCTGAGGCAGACTGAGACTTAAAAGTTAAAAAAAAATCTGACATAATCTCCGATTTACTAAATGAATGAAGACACCAACGCTAAAACAGCCAAACCTCATTTTATAATTTACCTTTAAGCCTGAAGAAAACTCTACCATTTCTTCTGCTTGAACGTTCCTCAGCCCATGTACTCGGGCAATACCATCACCAATACTTAAGACACGCCCAGTCTCTTCAAGGTCAACAGAGGTATCAGCTCCGAGAATACGCTCTTCAAGAATAGAGGACATCTCAGCAGTGCCTGTTGAGAAAGGACAGTGTTTTCACAAAAATATCTAGCCCAGTATGTTTTCAAAACCTATTTCCCCAATAACATAAACACTAAGTTTTATGATCACAATAATCAAATTATAATCTCAAATGTAATATGGTTCTATTCAAAAAAGCTTGATACCTGTCACTGTGACAATGAACCCAAGTGACTAAAAGAAAACTTCACAAGACAAATGTAAACAGATAAAGAGGTACTAAAATTAAGCAATATCCTTAAAAGAAATATTTTCTATCTCGTACTCCTTTGGTTCCTGTGATTGCCCCCCCACTTATCTCTAGAATTTGCAATGTGCAAATTCATAGGTTCATAGATTAGCAGCTACTACCCTTGAAACACAGCGAGGTAAAAACCGCACACGCTGTGTAATGTTTTTCAGGAGAGGAGAAATCTTTCATAGATCAGAAAGTGTGCCCACCACCTGATACGTGTGCATTCTGTTTCCACACGAGGGGGTGTTATCAGAACAAAGAAGCTGTAGTAACATCAAAAGAAAAATATGTAACTGTAGTTCACTTCACTAGAACAAGCAAACCTACCAAGACAACTAAATGGCACAATGCAGGTTAAGAATCAGATTCTGTAGTAACTAAAACTGACAGGAAAAAATGAACAAACGGGGAAAAAAATCTGCAACACCTATGTAACTTACTTATCATTTACTAAGAAAGTAGTTAAGAGTGCTGTACGCTTAGAAATGACTTACCAGACTTCTGAACACGAGTGTTAGAGGCATGGAGATTCCTTGCAGCAATGAAGGATGATCCCAAAGCATTTTTGGAGACCTAGGGCAAGAATATTTTTTTTTAATCTGATTTTTTAAAAATTTACTTATCTATTTTTAGAGAGAGAGGAAGGGAAGGATAAAGAGAGAGAAATCCATGTGCAAGAGAAACACTGATCAGTTGCCTCTTGCAGGCCCTCAACCCCAGACCTGGCCCACAACCAACCCAGGAATGTGCCCCGACCTGGAAACAAGCGGTGACCTCTCAAGTCTGCAGGACAACACCCAACCACTGAGCCACACCAGTCAGGGTTCCATCTGACTTTTAGAAAGGCCTCTGTAAAACTGGCAAGCTTGAACACAGGCTTAGTTTGACCAAGTTATCAATTAAAATACTAATTATACCCATATTATTATTTAAAGATGCTTTAAATTGGAAGACAATTAGGCAGATAAGGAAAAAACTTTAGATATGAGAAAATCTATTATGCAGTTCCTGGTACACTGTAAGTATATGCAACAGTTAAAGCGTCTTTCCCTTTAAATGCTACTATTTCCACTTTAGGGATATTTCATTTGATTTGTGGCAACTGTCAGTAAGATAAACTGCTTCCTAAAAGGTGCAAATTCAACAGATTACCTATTTAAAAAAACAAATTTTAAAAATCGAGCCAACAACTGTCAGTGTTGAACTTGAGGCATGGCATATGCAACCTTTTTTTTTTTTAAAGTGCCTTCAACAAAACCTGTATTAAGTCTGGACCCCTCCTTCTCCTAAGTTTAATACTGTGACTGGCCACAGTCCATTGTGACGTTTCCCAGGGCCTGGACGAAAATCGTTGAAAATGTTTTTTGCTAAAAGAATCCCCGAGTGCTACCAGCGGTTGTGTTGGGGCAGTGACATGTCCAATATGTTTAAATCTTTCAAACTGAGACCACTTTTAACGTGGAAAAGGAAAAGTGTAGAAGTGCTTACACAGGATTTAAGTAGGTTAACTTCCAGAGAGGCAAGTAATGAAGGGCATTGAGTTTTACAGATATTTTCCAACCTATGTTCTATTCTCCTTGAGTTCTGGATCACTAACAATTCCTCAAGGACGAAATCGTAAAACATGTCCAAGTCCCACAAAGCAAAGTCGTCTGCTAGCAAAAGACAATACAGAAGCTAGCTTCACTGTTGTCACGGCAGGGGCCACGTGAAATGCATACCTGCCCCTGTGCGCTGTTTTCACAACCGTTTCAGTACTCAGCACCAAGAGATCACCTACTTAAGTATTCAGAAAGTCACCTTTATTGCTCTCCTCTGAACCGACCTCCAGGCAGAGGTGGAAAGCCGGCACCCGCTGACCTTCATACAATGTCAGGCTTCCCCAGTTCGCCTGACCTTCAGCGAGGGAGTGCCGGACAATCAGCCCGGCCAGGCCTCGCGGTTTCGGACAGCGCCCAAGCCCTTTTCTTCCCCCAAAACCCCTCGAAGGCCGCTCTCCAGTGAAGACGGAAATTCTCCCGAGTCCCCACCTCCGTAGGACATCAAGGTCACTGCCTTTCCTGCACCACTTCGCACCATCCCGCACCGATGCACTGATGACGAACGCCAAAGAGCCCTTTCGCCGCCCGCCCTGCCCTGTGAGGCCAGGCCCGAGCAGCCAACAGTGCAAGATGGCGGCCTCCGCCATAGCCCCTCACCCTCCTTGCAGAAGCGCTCCCAAACTGCCGCAGCACGACCAACTAACTCACTGCAGTCCCCACCGGGCCACCTTCCACCCGCTGATGCCCCGCGCTCACCAGCCCGGCGCGCCGAGGGAGGGCGCGGGCCACGGCCGCAGCGACGCGCACGGACAACATCTTCGCAGCTTCCAGGTGACTCCTCTGCAGCCGCAGCCTCCGGACTGACTGGGACAAAATGGCTGAGCGGCGAGGAAGGTCGAGGAAGCCAGCCTACTTAACCCGGAAGTACCGCCCCTCGCTTTCACCTCCGGATGCAAACTACCTTTTGCGGGTGGTGGGGGTGGTTACTTTTTTTTTAAGTATTATTTTTAGAGTTAAACTTAAATATAAGTGATTAAACCTGTGCCAGCTTCTGCCCAGGCACTGGCTACACATTTGCTTTGGTCTTTGCAGTCGACCTTGTGGCTGCCCCAGGCGACCACGTGTGTAGCGGAACCAACTACGACCAGTTTGCTGGCCGTCTGCCGGGTGCGAGGTGATGCTGGCGTCACCTTGTCCTGGTGCGAGTTGATGGTAACACCCCGTCAGAGGGCGCAACCGGTTTGACCGTGAGGTGGGTTGATGGTGACTGGTCCGAGGCTACTGCTATTAAACAGTGTTGGCCGCAGGGCGTCTTCTCCTGAGAGAGGTGACACTCAGATCAACGGAGCCCCACGCTGGCCACTCAGCTTATCTGAATTTTTACAAGCACCCACACTGATACGCAAGTTGGAGAACCGCTGTTCCTTTGAATCCTATCTGCGAATTAGAGGAAATTGTTTTAACACTGTAACATTCACAAGGAGTTCGAGCAGAGTGGTACAAAATCAGAGGTCTCACTCCAGACTGGACTAGGGCTCAAGCTTTCCTTTACCAGTAACTAGTTTCATGACAGTAGGAACTTGGCTTTTTCATTTGGAGTACAACGGAAGTAATAAGAATAATTTCTGTACCTTCCCAGTAAGATTGCAATGGGACTCCCCTCACACACACACACACACACACACACACACGCAGAATTTTTGTGATTCTAAGATTTTTGTGATATGTAGAGAATTTAGAGGCAATGTTGGGTATTTTGTGATAGTGGAGACTATCAACGTGGACTTCACTTGTTTCTGAGATGTATGTCAGCCTCACAGCAAATCCTGGTTTACACCCGTAATCTTAATGGGGCCAGGATATGAGCTTGAAAGGTCATCTGCAGAAACAACTTGCTAATGTATGTCATCCCTTTCTCTAATATTCTATTTCTGGTACAAGGCAAGCCATGAATAAGTAAATATGACAGTTCTTTTCCTGGGAATCTAGTAGGAATAGGTAGGTAGGAATAAGAAAAACTTTGGTTGTACAAATAAAAGTGCAGGGATATTATGTCAAATACGTAGTAATGAAAGTGGACAAAGGGCATTAAGATAAGTTTTTCCCCCATACTCATGGGCTGTACCAACATGCCTGAAATTTGGTTAATAAGCAAAGATATTTAACTGAAACAAAAATAATCAGAAAGTTATACAATGTGGTATTGGTTAGTTAATAAAATTCCTTTGAAAAGAAAGGTTTAATTATTTTAAATATGCATATGACTGACCAGATAATGTGGACAAAAGACCAGGCACAGATGTCATCCACTCAGGATGGGCTGGCCACCAAGAGGGGTCCGTACAGAACACCATTGTCCTGGTCAAAGTACCACAGTCCAGGGAATAGCCTTCAACTGTGTCAGTTTAGAAGCCAGAATATGTAAACACAACAGAAATGAATCTGATTCCCAGAACAGATTTAGGTAACCCTACAGAAGTTGTAAAATCAAGACACGAAATTAGTACTATATTTCCTAGATGCTGAATAGAAACTTTTTTGAATACTTCAACATTTTTAAATAAAAATGTTTCTTATGATGGAAAAATGCACATGATTGGAGAGAAAGATAATTGGTGCTAAGCCTGATCCACAATTTGATACTGAATCGCATTATCACAGAAGGTTGAGTGCATGGTCTACCTTTCCTACGGTAACACAGTACACTACAAGAGGGCGCGACAGCAGCGTGGAACATACAACCTGAACAAACTGAAACACCAAACGAGCCAAAGCACGGGGGCCAGATTCCAGCTCTACCACCTAAACTTGGTTGAGTCGTTTAATCAGTGTGTGTGGTTTTCAGGTGAAAGTACGTAAAATAATGTGTGTCCATCTATGTTACAGGGTTCCTGTAAAAATGAACAAAAATAGGAAAACGGAAAACTACACATTGCTGTAGCAATATAAAGAACCACTCACAGTGCTAACTACAGTGATGGAGGAAGGAGAGAATTTTAGGGAAGATGAGAAATAATGGAAGAATGGCTGAGTGGCAGTGACAGTGTCAGAAGTGGGATGCTGTCAACCATTTTAAAACAGTCCCCAGGGAGGACTTCCAGCCAAGATGGAGGCATAGGTAGACGCACTGTGCCTCCTCGCACAACCAAGATAGGGACAACAACAATATAGAAACAAAATAACAACCAGAACTGACAGAAAATTGAAGTGTATGGA
>CM052547.1:17650181-17777386 GCA_028533065.1 Trachops cirrhosus | reverse complement strand
CCTCGCGGTTCACTGCTGCTTCCTACTAGATTCTAGTAACTACAATTTTCATATGCTTCCGTGTCTCGCATCTCAATTCTTGGAGCCTCCCTGGGGCTTGTCTGTTGGGGACAACGCTTTTATCCTTTTGCACGTATAATAATGCTTTAGCACCTTCTTAGTGAGCTTTAAAATTATTTGGATGCTGCAAATTATTAGCCCAGATGCTGCTTTTGTAGCTTTGGGATAGGACGGGTCGTTTTCTGGTAACTTTATCCCTTGTGCTTTCTCGCTTATTTCCTGACATCTAGTGTCTATCTCCTTAAAGACAAGTTAGGATGTGAAGTAAATAGGAGGTCAGAGTATTCATCGAAAGCATCTAGTATACGTCTGATCACATCTTTGTAATATTTGCTTTGTGCCATTACAGTAAATAAGACATAATTTTGGCTTCCTTTTAATTGTTAGATTGCTGCATGGTTGAAAAAGATATTTGGAGATCATCCCATTCCACAATATGAGGTGAATCCACGGACCACAGAGATTTTACATCACCTTGCAGAACGCAACAGGGTCAGGGACAGGGATGCCCACCTGGTAATAGAGGACTGGAAACAGAAAGCAAGTGAATATGAATCAGAAGGTGAGGTTAATTCCAGAGTTTTGAATGAGATAACTAGAGGTAACCAAATTTTATAACACTAAAGTGTACAAGATATAAAGTGTACAAGTGTACTAAGTATAGACTACTTTTTAGTTTTGCTTCATTTTGCCCAGATTTGTCTTCCATGCTGTTATAATAACTTAATGTCATAAATGTCATTATAGTATATGTTTTATTTGTATTCTGGTAGAAAAACATTAAGCCCTGAAAGATGAGTCTAAACTTACTAGCCTGACACACAAGGTGGTATGTGGTTTTTCTCTTTCGTATCCTTTCGATCCGTTTCCAGTGTCCAAGCTTTAGTTATAATGAGCCATCAGGACACTTGAAGGCAGCCGTGAACTGTGAGACCTGAACAAATCACTTGGTCACTAAGTATTCACAGGATTGTGTTAGAATGTTCTGTTGTGCATATGTAGTTTGGAAAAGTGCTTTTAAGACACCTGTTGTTTTTATGATACAAACCACCAAAATGAAAAAAACCACAATGACTGATAAAAGTCTTTTACGGCCCTGGACTGCATGGCTCAGTTGATTGGGCGTCCTCCCACAGGGCAAGAGGTTGCCAGTTCAATTCCCAGTCAGGGCACATGCCTGGGTTGCAGGGGTGTATGTGAGAGGCAATGATTGATGTTTCTCTCACACATTGATGTTCCTATCCCTCTCTTTCTCCCTCCCTTCCCCCATCTCTAAAAATGAATAAGATCTTTAAAAAAATCTCATTGTGAGTGGGAATATACAGAAGAGGAAGGAAGCGATATCTATATTTGCCCTATATGTGTATGGCATGTTCTACATTCAGTGTTATAATGAAGTGCAGTTTACACTGTAATTCCACTGCATACGTGCTTTGTCCCAATTTTCTTTTAAAAATCACCGTACAGTAACATTGATGTGCTGTTTTGGTGTGCTGATATAACACACGCGGATGCTGGAATCCACCCCCACAGTCGGGAAGTAGAACAGCTCTGTCACACCCCCCCAAAAACCCCTCCTGGAGTGCAGCTTTATAGTTCTTTGAAATTGTTTTATTTTCAAATGAATTTATTTTAGAGTAAATTAAAATACAGTATGGAGAAAGAGCTTTGAGCCCCCCAAAATCTTATTTTCTAAGAGCTTTTTTTATCCTATAACAAAAAAAAAGACCTGAGAGCTTTTCAAAGTAAGATTACTTATGACTGTCCTTAAGTACCTTGTAGGGTGACACAAGGTAAATAGCAAATGTTTCTACTAAGAAATACAGGATTTTGATGCAGCTTTTCATGTTTGAACATCTAGAAGAGCGCTGCTGCCGTTGATATTTGTTAGCGCTGCCATGTCATGCGATTTAAGCATTACTTCTCTTTTCTGAGCTTTCCATTCTTTTAGACAGTGAAGGATCCAGTAGAAAACGAAATTTGTGGGACCTTGTAACAAGTATAGAATCCTGTACATTGTAAAAGAGGTCTTGCTTTCTCAGTTTGTAATTCTAAATTCTGAGTGGTGATACCATATAGCTCCCCAGACGTCAGTGACTTTTGAGCTGAAAATTATTGTTTGATGCAATTATTTTTTTAAACAAGATTGTTCTTTTTTTTTTTAAAGATTTTATTTATTTATTTATTTTTTGAGAGGGGAAGGGAGGGAGAAGGAGAGAGAGAGAAATATCAATGTGTGGTTGCCTCTCATGTGGTCCCCACTGGGTACCTGGCCCGCAACCCAGGCATGTGCCCTGACTGGGAATCAAACCTGCGATGCTTTGGTTCACAGCCCATGCTCAATCCACTGAGCTACGCCAGCCAAGGCTGATGCAATTTTTTTTAAATTTTATTTATTTATTTTTTTAGAGAGAGGGGAAGGGAAGGAGAAAGAGAGGGAGAAACATCAATGTGTGGTTGCCTTTCACGTGCCCCCTACTGGGGACCTGGCCTGCAGCCCAGGCATGTGCCATGACTGGGAATTGAACCAGCAACACCTTGATTCGCAGGCAGGCACTGAGCCACACCAGCCAAGGCTACTGATGCAGTTTTTATTTCTATACAGTACAGTTCTTTGCAGTTTGAGATTGGAACATTTTGGAAATATTTTCAGGAATCGGGAAAGGATGTAAAAGTTTAATATGAAGACTTTTTCTAAAAAAGATTTTACTTATTTACTTTTAGAGAGAGGGGAAGGGAGAGAAACAGCAATGTGTGAGAGATACCCTGGGGCTTGGCACACAACCCAGGCATGTGCCGGGGTCAGGAATGAACCCGGTGACCTTTTGGTTTGCAGGCCAGCACTCAATTCACTGAGCTGCTCCAGCCAGGGCTGAAGACTTAAATCATGACGAATACAGATGAAACTGTTGAATCCATTCATTCTTCATGCTGCCAATTCTTCCGTTGAGGAGGACAATGAAAAAAATGTCCCTGGCTAGCACCTCTAATAAAAAGTTGAATAGATGTGACAAGAACGGACATGCTTATCATGTTCCTGACTTTAGAGGGAAAGCATCCAGTCTTCACTGTTAAGTATAATGTTAGCTGTGGGTTCTTTGTAGATGCCCTTTATCAACTCGGGGAACTTTCCTTCTCTTCCTGGTTTGTTGAGTGCCATTATCATGAAAGGGTGTTGGATTTTTCCAAAAAGATACAAATGTTTTTTCTGTGTCTGTTGAGATGATTGTGGGACTTTTGTTTTTTATTCTCTTGATATGATCTATTAATTGACTTTCGGATGTTGAACCAACATTTATCCTTAAGTTAAACCCACATCCTCATGGTATATAGTTTTTTCATAGTTTGCTACATTCATTTTGCTACTAATTTGTCAAGAATTTTTCCATTTGTATTATAAGAGACATTGGTCTGTAGTTTTCTTTCCTTGTGATGTATTTGCCTGATTTTGGTATCAGCCCACATTGAAAGAGTTAAGAAGTATTTCTTCCCTTCTATTTTTGCAAGAGATGTGAAGAATTGGTACTAATTCTTTGTATATTTGGTAGAATTCAGTGGTAAAGCTATCTGGGTTTGAGCTCTTCTTTGTGGGCAGTTTTTTCATTACTAATTCAGTCTCTTCACTTGTTATAGACCTATTTGGATTATCTGTTTGTTCTTTAGTTAGGTTCATTAATTTTTGTCCTTTTTGGAATTTGTCCATTTCATCTAAGTTACATAAATTGTTAGGTACATTTTTCATAGTGTTCCTTTGTAATCCTTTTTATAAAGTAGGTAAGTCGGTGGGATGTCTTCTCTTTCATTTCTGATTCTACTGATTTGAGTTTCTCTTAGTCAATCAAGGTGAGGGTTTTTCATTTCTGTCAGTCTTTTCAAAGAACTAGCTTTTAGTTTCTTTGATTTTTTTCTCTGCTGTTTTCCTATTTCATTAATTTTCATTCTGGTTTTTATTATTTCCTACCTTGGCCTATTTTAGGGTTAGTGTGCTGTTTTCTCAGTGTCCTAAGGAAGGCCAGTGATTTGAGATCTTTCTTTTTCCTTAGTACAGGAATCACAGCTGCATTTTCCCTCGAAGCATTGCTAAAAGGCATCCCATAAGTTGTGTGTGCTTGTGTTTTCATTTTCATTCGTCTCAAAGCACTTTCTAGTTTCCCCTGTGATTTCTTCTTGACCCATTGGTTGTTAGAAATAAGTTCTTTAATTCTACACAGTCATGAATTTCCCAAATTTCTTTCTAATTTCTAATTTTATTTCATTTTAATTGGAGAATACTTCGTATTACTTCGATCCTTTAAACTTATTGAGGTTTGTTTTGTGGCCGAGCATAATAAGGCCATAATGTTTTATATTCACTTGACAAGAATACATATTCTGTCGCTGTTGAGTGGAGTGTTCTAAACGTGTCTGTTAGGCTAGTGGGTTACGCTGTTGTTCAGGTCTTCTGTTTCTTTGTCAGTTTTTATCGGAATGTAACCCCATGGTAAGTCAAGGGACATCTGTACATGAGCATGTCCAGAGTCACTCTGAGATGACAGTGGTTTTGGTAGGACTGTCTTCTCATTCACTGACCACACCCAACTGTAAAATTTCACTTATTGACAGCTGGGTTTTTTGTTTTTTTGTTTTTTTTTTTTTTTTCAGCAATGCCCTGGGTCATAAATTGCTGTATGAGATAATGCATTTGAATTCTGGCACCCTTAGAGGAATAGTTTCTAAGGTCAGTGTTTCATATCTGTTCTGACTCAAGGATGCATCCTCCTAGATGTCTTATTTTCTGATTTTTCCATGCAAACTAGGTGGCCTCAGTTTAAACTCTATCTTGACTCCTCTCTCAATTACCTTTTACTACAATTTCCACTGCTCTTGAGGGTGTTCCTAGGCTTGAACTTGCAGCTCTGTTGCAAATGAAGTCAGTTTTTTGGGGAAGGTATTGGGAGCTATCTGGTTTATGACTTGCATCTTCCTCCAGCCAAAATCTCTGGGCCAGGGCTTTGGAGCTAGAGGTAGAGACTACGGCAAGCTCTTCTTTGAGTGACACCTGCAGTATGAACGCTGAGTGCTTGGCAGAGGGAGAGTACAGCAGCCTTTTCTGGTATGGAACCACCATCCCATGAGCTGGTGTGAGGGTCATCAGGGCCCCAGCACTCTGGCTGTGCCTTACCCAAGGTAGAGGTTGTATTCCAGGAATGCGGCTGGGTAGATAAAGAGCGCCTACAGCTCTTGACCACGTTTGCTGAGGACGTAGTCTGAGCCACAGATAGCTGGTGGCAGGACGGAAGCACCGAAGCTCGGTTCCTACTGGGAAGAAAGCCCTCTCTGGCTGGGAGCTGGAGGCTGAGGGAGCCCCGTGCTCTGCACGCAGCAGTCTAGTGGAGTCTCTGCCTCGCTGAGCTGGGAGGGAGGAGGGAAGAGTGGTCGTGGTTCAAATAGCACACACTCTCACCTTTTTTACTGACTTTTCATAGATTCTCTTTAATAGTTGTTTCTTCCTTTGCTGTTTGTCCCTGGGACCATATCGAGGGGCTTTAAATGGTTGTGTTTTGTTTTGTTTTTTTTTTACAATTTTCACCAGTGTCACTGGAAAGCAGGTCAGCATAGCTCCTCACGCTGTTAGGCTAGAAGTCAAACTCCTAGTCATATGATTTTCACAAGGGTGACAAGACAATTAAGTGGAAGAAAGACTAACCTTTCCAATGACTGGTGCTGGGATAATTGGACATCCACATGTAAAAGAATGAAGTTGGATGCTGCCTCAGATCATAAATAAGGATTAGCTCAAAATGAATGAAAAACCTGTGATAGTAAACCTAAACCTCAGAAGATGACATAGTGTATATGTATATTTTCCATGACCTTGGGTTTGGAAATGGTCTTAGCTATGATACCAAGAACACAGCAACAAAAAAAAAAAGTAGGTAACTTGCACATCATGAAAACTAAAATTTTTTGTTCTCAAAGGACACGATTAAAGTAAATGAAAGGTCAATCCACAGAATGGGGTAAACTATTTGCAAATCATATATCTCTGATAAGGGGCTTGTATCTACAACATATGAAGACCTCTTACATCTCAGTAATGAAAAGACAACCCAATTTACAATGGGTAAGAATATGAATTCAAGTGGCCAGTAAGCACGGCATCATTAGCCATCAGGGAAATGCAAATCAAAACCACAATTCCACTGCACACCTACGAGGAGGGCTATAGTCAAAAAGACAGATATTCAGGTCTTGATTTATTTCATTGATCATTATTCAATTCTGTGAATGATCACTATACCAAACAGGCAAACAAAAAAGACAAATAACAACTGTTGGTGAAAATGTGGAGAAATTAACCCTTGTACACTTTTGGTGGGAATGTAAAATCATGTAGTTTTGAGAGCAGTCTGGCAATTCCTGGTATGGTTAAACATAGAGTTATGTGACCAGCAGCGCCACTTTTAGGCATATACCCAAGAGAAGTGAAAACATCTGTATACATAAAAACTTACAGATGAATGTTTATAGCAGTGTCATTCGTGATAGCCAAAATGTGGAAGCAACCCAAATGTCCATGAGTGGTTGAATGGATAAACAAAATGTGGTAGGTCCATCCAGTGGAATATTTTTTATCCATGAAAAGGAATGAAATACTGATAGGTGCTATAGCATGGACAAACTTTGAAACCATTATGCCAGTTGCAAAGGACCATGTATTATGCAATGTACCATTCAGATGAAACATCTATAACAGGGAAATTAATGTGGACATAATGTATAAGTGGTTGCTAAGACTGGGTTGGAGAACTGGAAAGTGACTACTAAGGAATCATTTTTAAGGAATGTGGGGTTTCCTTTTGAGCTGATGAAAATGTTCTAAAACTGATTATATTGATGGGGGTACCACTCTGAAAATACTAAAAGCCATTGAATTATATATATACACTTTAGGTGGGTGAACTGTATGGTAGGTGAAAGATTTCAGTTAAGCTATTAAAAAATTATAATGAAATAAAACAAACATCTTAGTCACCACCAAACTCTTATTATCTTTTCAGCCAAGCATCTTCAAGACTTTCTCATGGAGAGTGTGAATTTTTCCCCTGCCAATCTCTCTAGCATTGGGTCTAGGTATCTGAATGCTTTGGCTGACAGTGCAGTAGCCCTTGAAACAAAGGATACCTCACTAGCTAGGTAATTTTTTTTAACAGTTTTAATTTCTACAATCATGTATGCTATAAGGTCTTAACCTAAAGGTTTTTTGCTTCTCAGTGTAATTCTGTGTAGGAAATTAACAGTAAATGCCAGAACACTGAATTTAATTAACTCCTTATCATTGCTAGTAAGTATGTATAATTACTTCAGATAAACTTGGTATTGGTTAAACTGTAGTGTTTTCTTCTTCGAGGATTAGGTTTGTAAAGCTTGATTCTATTGTATATTTGGAAAAGTATTAGGTATCACTTATATTGTTCCCTATAAATTGTGCAATAAGAAAAGCTGTAAGCTAAGTCATCTGGTCTGATCATAGTGAATTTTGGTTATGTTCCTGCCCTATTGGGTAGAGCAGGTTAAGGACCTTTATTCTTTGTTATAGGTGTTTCCCCTTTATACTGACATTATTCTTCCAACAACTCTAAGAGGAAACTGAGGTTCAGGAGGGGCATATAACCTCGAGTTAGTAAATGGCAGAGTTGAGATTCGACCCTGTCCAACTCCAAAGTCACTGGAATATCACAGGAGTATCACAGGTGGCCGTATCTTAGCTAGGATGACCACTACAACTCACAGAGAACTGTATGGCTGTTCTGCTTCATTGCCACAATAAGGGCTTGGGATTTGTATGTATGCTCAAGAGTAGTGTTTCAGGTATAAGAGCATGTATGGGGTGTGGCAGCAGACACATCTAGACTTAAGTCAGCTCAGCAGACACTAAGTACTGGCTATATGCCACATGTGCATACACACACATGGCACTGGGGAAGCAGAGATGACTGGGACAGTAATTGCAATCAAGGACAGTCTCTGCTCGTGGTCACGTAAGGGAGGTGGGCGTGTAAAACTGTAACACAGTGGGTGACGGCTGTAACGCAGGAATATACAAGCTGTTGCTAGGGCACGGAGAAAGGGTAGTGAATTCCAGGAGGGAGTAAATCTTACCTGCGTTTTGAAGGACAAATGGAAAGTTGCCAACTGAAGAAGGGCTTTCCCGGCAGTGGGAACAGCGTGTACAAAATACACAGAGGTAGGAAACAGCGTGGTTATGGGAGACTCTACGCAGAGACAGAGTCATTGTTGGAAATGAGGAGTAATTGTAATTGTTGTCCTTGGTGTGCATTTACGTGACCAGGTTTTTTTTTTTAAGTTTTCTCCCTGCAGTGAATGATTTGACCTCTGATCTTTTTCGTACCAAATCCAAAAATGAAGAAATCAAGCTTGAACTGACAAAAGTTGAAAAAAATTTAACTGCAAGTTTAGTATTAGAAAAACGTCTACAAGAGTAAGTAATGGAGTTGGAAGTGGTGACGGTTTTTATGAAAAGGAAATAATAGGACTTTATTATATCTAGTTTTTAAATCAATAGATATGATTTAAAACAACACACTAAGAAATGAAGTCCATAAAATGTTTTTTGAAGTAGAAAATGACTTGGGTGGAGATGAAGGGGTGGTTGAATACAGACTTTGACATTTTACTTTATACAATTTCTTACTTTTTTGTCTTTTTTACAAATAACCTGGGTTTTATAATTTTCAAAATGTATGTGAATTTTTTTTATATATAAGCTACAGAGCAACTTAAAGTACATTATATTTTGTTGCCTTTAAAAACAGTTTTTTTTTTTACTAGTGCTCTGCTATCCCTCTTGATGTTCTGGACCTTTTTCAGGTCCCTGTTGCCCCCGAGATTAGATGCTGTGGATCAGCAGTGTGTATACGCACCAGTAATTCAATAAGTGTTGACTGTAATGCAAGGCACTGTGCGTGTCACATTTAGGAGAGAGACCTTTTGAGACTTCCATAATTCAAACTGACTCTAGGGTATATGAAGTCACTTTCTTGAGCAGCAGATTTACTTTCTCTAAGAGTAATTGGCATAAATTAATTTTAAAATTATTTCCTATTTATTTTTTAAAGATTTTATTTATTTACTTTTACAGAGGGGAAGGAAGGGAGAAAGAGAGGGAGAAAAACATTGATTGGGTTACCTCTTGCACGCCCCCTACTGGGGACCTGGCCTGCAACCCAGGCTTCCCAATGACTGAGAATTTAACCAGTGACCTTTCGGTTCACAGGCTGGCACTCAATCCACTGAGCCACAACTGCCAGAGCTATTTCATATTTCTTGAGAAAAATCCCAGACGGCAACATGGGACGGGGGATGACCTGGAAGAATGCCTATTAACTAGTCTGGGATATAAAATTTATGGTAGAAAATCCAGCAAATATTTTAGCTACTTTTGTCAACTGCAGAGTCGAATCCAAAAAGTAATATAATTTTTTAAATAATAATTTCACTGAGGACAAGAAAATGTTTTCGATTTTAAATTTTAAAGGGATCTCAAGAAGGCAGAGCTTCACCTGTCTGCGGAAAGGGCCAAGGCTGACCATCGTCTCCAGAACATGGACTTCCTAAAGGCGAAGTCAGAGGAGTTCAGATTTGGAATCAGAGCCGCAGAGGTATGTAGTTGGACTGAACGTACTAGATCTCTTTATGCTTCTTTTTGACCTTCATCTTCACGACTAGGCAGTATTAATATTCCCTGTTTACAGACAAAGGAACTCACCACAGAGAAGATAGGTAACTTGCCCAATGTTACACAGCTATCGTGCTTAGCCTTGGATCCAGATGCAAATGCAGGCAGCTAGGCCTGGAAGCTCAGGACCGTGAGACGCACTGTACCCATCTTACCGTGAATCTGTGGCTGGGGAATTGATTGGCATGCAACATGAGAGTGTTTAGATGCATGTATCGTTTTTCGTCTGTGATTTGTAGCTTCTCTTTATAGGGTTATATGTTGAAAATATTTCCTGATGACCACTTTGAAAATAATTGTCTTAAGCAAACCCCCCTTTTTTGTAACTGCAGGAGGAACTTTTAGCCAGAGGCATGGATGCTTCTTTGTCTCATCAGTCACTGGTGGCACTTTCAGAGGTGAGCTTATTTTAACCCAATTTAACTTTCTTTAAAATCTTCGTGCACAGTCTCCATTTTTACCTCTTTTCATTGAGCTTTATTCACTACTGACCTGGTTTCCTTTACCTCTGTACTTTACGTTCACCAGTATTTATCTCTTTATTCCTCGTTTAGCTGTATGTATCCTCACATTTGCTTGGTTTTCTTTTTCTTTTTTGGAGGGGGCAAGATACATAGCGATTTAATTAATGAACTTAATGAACGACTTAAGTAGGTTTTCTTCATTTATTACTATCTGCTAGAAACTGTTTGCTGGAGTCAGTTATACATTACTGATTCACTTATTAAGCAGATTTATTGAGGAACTACGTGTTAGCCATCTACATCTTTCTCCTTTTCTTTCAGAGTACAATAAAAATTCAGGCCCCAAAACTCCTGTAGAATGCAGTTCTGGGTTTTTAGGTTGTATAAGGATTTTATCTATTTTGGTGGGAAGAGGGAGTAATAGGGCCTTTGTTTTATTACTTGTAAGACATTTTTTTGTACTTTGATTTTTGGAATCTAAAGTTGACAACTTACGAACATGTCTTTGAGATTCTGCTTCTTCCCTTACATTTCAATTCCTCTTAGTCACATTATCGAGAGTGCTTAGACAGCGTACATAAATCCTATTTTTAGTAAATGGGAGTATAACTTTTCTATTTTAAGCATCTTATAAGTGCTGTTTCCATTGGAAATGCGTTTGTCTGTTTACGTGCGTTTGTCTGCTTATCTTTGAAGCTCTTTATTTGAGACATTATTTAAAATATCTTAATGTTACTTCTTTACTGTGTTTTATTTCAGAAATGGGCAGTATTTAGTTGCATTGTGAATGTCTCTATTGCTCTGTGACTCTTTTTTTTTTTTCATCCCCAGAAACTAGTGGAACTAAAACAACAGACTATACCTTTGAAGAAAAAATTGGAGTCCTATTTAGATTTAATGCCGGTAATTATTTTTTATGAATTAAAAAATGAAGATATCTTTCTTAGTGCTTTCCCCAAAGGCACTAAATGATCATGAATATAGTGAACCCATGCATGAGGATTTAAGTCCAAGCTGAATTTTCAGTGGGTATACTCTCTGTCAGGTTTTTTAACTTTTGAAAAGAATCATTACATTTTTTTCCCCTTGAGTCCCAGTTGAGGCAATATAACCTTTCCTTGTTTTGTTTTTCTTTAACAGAATCCATCTCTTGCTCAGGTGAAAATTGAAGAAGCAAAGCGAGAATTAGTAAGTTCCACTTATTCTTCAGGTTTTAAAAAAGACATAAAATAAATGCTGATATAGTTAATGCTCCCTTCTTCCTCCTCAAAGCTGAACCACAGTCCCAAAGTCACTGTGTATCACTCCCATGCATCTTTTAATACTCTGGGCATATTTTTCCATTAAAAACATACATAGTGGTCTGTTATGTCTTTTAAATTTTTGCTTAGATTCTCTTGGTAGAAGGGTGGGAGTGTGAGACTCGCAATATTCTAGACAAGAGGAATTGACCAGTGCACATGAGCTGAAAGTGGGGGGCTTCTCCAAGCTTTGCCAAGTGATGGGGTGCAGCTGCCTGCGAGTGTTCAGTGGAAGACAGGCTGAAGATCCATCGGTTTATAATGTAAAGAGCCTTCGATGTAAAGAGGGTGGAGTCTGTAGGGGACCACTGAAGTTGCTGTGTGTTTCCTTGTTCGTTAAGCAAAAGAGAAACGTGATGAAAGCTATGCTTTTTGATCAGGCCAGTTATTTAGAAAGAGGATTCTGGAATCAGCGTATAGGGTGGATTGGAGGAGAGAGAAAGAAAATTGCAGGAACCAGCTGGCCTGTTCAGGCCCGATGAGAAGTAATGAGAACAGTGGCGGTGAGAGTGGAGAAGAGGTGATGTGAGAGATGCTACGGAAGGACGTAGTTTAAGGAGTACAGGTCAGGAAAACCTCCTCTGTATCCTTGTACCAGTTCATCTCCCTGAAGTTCCCCCCTGTAGATGTGTATTAGAATCAAGAGTCTGAAAAACTTTTCGGGTCTAAAGACATATTTAGTATTTATAATGTTTTTTTTACATTTTCTTTCTGTTTTCCTTATTTTAAATAGTATTTCCGGTGATTCTTTCTTCCTTTAGGACACCATTGAAGCTGAACTTTCAAAGAAAGTAGACATGTTGGAACTGTGAACAGAGCCAAGTAAACTTTGTCTTTTCCAACCAAGTAAATTAAATAGGACTTTAAAGAATTGTTTCCTCGCCATGGTTGGTGTGGTTCTGTTGGGCATTGTCCCGCGAACCGAAAGGTCTCCTGTTCGATTCCCAGTCAGGACCTGTGCCTGCATTGCTGGTTTGGCCCCTGGTCGGGGCCGTGTACGGTGGACAACTGATCGTTGTTTCTCTCCCTCTCTCCCTCCCTTCCTCTCTCTCTGTTAAAAACAAAAAGGATTGTTTCCTCTTGGTATTCCTTAATAACATAGTGTCTGTGTTCTTAGACAAGATGATGTCACTGTTGATAGGATAGTGGTTTCTGCTATGTATTGCATTTTTGTGCCCAAACATATAGTTTTCACATTAAAAATCTTGGTTTTCTATAGTGTTGGTGGTCAGCATCCTTCAGTAGCTCTATGAGGTGAACATTAGGGTAGTTGTTACGCAGTCACTCATTAGGTCAGGTAAGTGAAAAGGAAAGGTTCTGGAACTCCAGGTACATTTCTCCCGCTCTCCTCTCCAGGGGTTTGCACTGAGCAGCTCACCTGTCTACTACCAAATGTTAATAAATGCGGGAATTTAGTTTATGAAAAAGATGGCCTTTAAAATCAGTGGTGGAGAGATGGATAATTCAACACTTGGTGCTAAATCCACATTCACACCTTATGTCAGGATAGTTTCAAAAGATCAGAGATTTAAATATTAAAAAAGTACAGGAAGTCATGGAGGAGTCTTAATGTTTTGATTCTTACATAATCATAGTGAGAAATATATGACAAAAATCTAGAAACCATAAATGAAATTATTGAAATATTTGACATATTAAAAACTCCTGCATGGCAGAATCGTTCATGGACATGACAAATGTGGTGCAGAAGAGAAATTTTTCACAGTACCTTTTTGTGCTTTAAAAAGTGTTATACCATGTGATTAGGAAACAGTTTTTTAAAGATTATTTAAATGACCTTAAAAATTTCCTTCCTCTCCTTTTCCACAAATATGTAGCTAAATATAATATAAAATACAAAAAACTGGGGGAAAATTGTATTTCCTGTTTTGAAACTGTCCGTATTCTTTAGCCATTTAGGTATTGAGGTTTGGTCTTTGTCTTAATTTACAGGAGCTCCTCATATATTAGCTGAATTGCTGTTTTTGTGATTTCACTTACAAATATTTTCCAAGTTCGGCACTTTTGACTTAATTGCAGGCCTTTTGTCAAGGCAGCCAGGCAGACTGATTGTGGCAACGCCCCTAATAACCCCTCTGCACTCAGCCTTAGCGTCTCTGCTCCACTGCTTCTCCGTGGAGAGGTGCAGTCTCCATCTCCGTCCCTTGTGTCTGACTTGGCCCTAGGATTTGTTTTGGTCAGTGAGAAAGTAGCAAATGTGACTCAAGCAGAGAATTAAAACCTGTTTACGCACTAGAACGCACCCTCTGTTACTGCTCTGGGATTCTCAGGCCGTAGGCAAATCTACAGGAGGATGAAAAACTATGTGGAGCAGAGACCAGTAGCTCCAGCTGAGCCCTGCCCCCACCCTCAGAGCAAACAGGCTGCCTACGGCCAGAGCCTTGAACTTGGCCTTCTCAGACCATCTAGCCCCCTCCAGTCATCAGCAGATTCAGAGATAAATCAAGCCCAGGCCAGAAGTCCACAGAGTCAACCTGTGGAATTGTGAAAACTAATAAACAATTGTTCTTTGAAGCTTATTTTAAGTTTTGGGCTGGTTGTTATCTGTAGTAGCTAGTTAATAAAAGTAGCTTTTGAAATTAATGTTCAAAGAAAAAGCTAAACATACAAAAAAGAATCATAAGGAGACCTAGGACCAGCAAAATTTTATAAAACAGTAGTTACGTTAAATGTAAGTGAGATGGTGTATTAATTAAAAGGCAAAGATTGAAACAATATGTTTTTAGAAAACTTCCAAGTATATGCTGTACGTGAGAGAAATATATTTAAAGTATGGGCCCTGGCTGGTGTGGCTCAGTGGATTGAGCACGGGCTTCCAAACCAAAGGGTCGCTGGTTTGATTCCCGGTCAGGGCACATGCCCGGGTTGTGGGCCAGGTCCCCAGTAGGGGATGTGTGAGACACAGCCACACATTGATGTTTCTCGCCCTCTCTCCTTCCCTTCCCCTCTCTATAAAACTAAAAATACATAAAATTTAAAGTATGGATAGGTGGATCCACAGTCATGGTGGACAGAATACATACTTCTCTCAGTAATTGATAGAACAGGCAGAAAAAAATCAGCAAGGATACAGAATATTTAAACAACACAACAAACCTGATCTGATGGACTTGTAAAAACTCCTATACTGCCCTGGCCGGGTGGCTCATTTGGTTGAAGCATCATCGTCCCACACACCCAAAAGTAGATTTAATCCCCAGTTGAGGCGTATACAGGAGGCGACCAATCGATGTTTTTCTCTCACATCAATGTTTTTTTTTCTCTTTCCCTCTCTCTAAAATCAATAAACACATCTTTGGGTGAGGATTTAATAAAGAAAAAAAGAATCCTATACAGTCTGCCACAGGATGCATGTTCTTTTCGAGTGCGTTCAGAACATTTACAAAAATTGTCCCAAAAGTGGGCAGTAAAAGAACTCTCAACCATTCCAGGACTGAATGCATAGCATGTTCTCTCACCATCGTGCATTTAGATAAAGAAAAATTATCTGTTTGGAATTTAAGAAATACATTCTAAATAACCTACGAATCAAAGAAATTATAGTATGAATTAGAAAATACTTAGAACTGAACAATAATGAAACAATTCTATATATCAGACTTGTGGATTTTTGCTTTTGGCCATGATGGAGTAGTGATCAGACTGACTGTCTTGCTTTAAACAAAAACAAACAAAAAATCAGTAACTACATTCTTTAGACATTGAATAACAAAGAAGGACAGGAAAGCAGTCCATAAGAGAATAGAAAGAAACGATGAGTATGGACTGTATGTTAGATAATATTGTGTCAATGTTAGACTTCCTGAATGTGATCATTTTACCGTGATTATCTAAGCCCTATCGTTGCCCAAGCTGGCTGCACGCAGGGAGTTTCTAGTCCATAGCTCAGGGAGGGAGCACCCAGGCCGTCTCATCCAGTTGAGGAGGAAGGTGAGAATTTGAGATAACCAAAGTAAAATTTGAGAAACAAAACCCTGAAGTGCTCTGGAGATTTGCAGAGGTGTTTTCTCAAGTCTGGTTGAACTACTGATTTGCATATACACGTGGGACCACCCAAAGCCGGTGAGAGAAACTGCTGAAAAACTGCAACACGCGGAGGGCTGTGCTATTTCATGTTCCTGGGGGCCCGAGCGGAACCACTTTCCAGTGCAGGGAGCACTGAGTAGGGCCTTCAGGCGGACATTTGCGATAGCAGTGGCACCAGGGGATGTGGCTGTGCTCCAACAAACTGTTTACAAAAACGGGGGGCAAGTCGGATTTGGCTCACAGGCAGCACCTCGCTGACTCCTGCCCTACAACAGTAGCTACAAAACTAAAAGAGGTGTAGCTAATGAGCCAATTGTGGAGATAAAGTGGAAGTATAAAAAATGCTCAGTTCAAGAGAAGGCAAGAAAGGAGGGGGAAAGGGGACATAAAGAGAAGTGAGACAAGTGGAAAACAAGTAAGATGATAGATTTATACAAAGCTTTATCAATAATCACGTTAAATGTAAATGGTTTAAACACTAAAAGGCAGACTGTCAGCTGAAATTTAAAAAATCAAGACAATTAAATGCCATCTACCTGCAACCCACTTTAAATATAAAAGACACAAGTTAAAAGTAAGATCATGGAAAAAGTATACAATGTAAACATAAGTTTACAGTAATATCAAACTAGATGTCAGAGCAGGAGTATTACCAGGGATAAATATGCTTATTTCACGGTAAGAATGCCAAGACCGTCCAATGGGGAGAGGATAGACTCTGACAAATGGCTGTGGGACAAGCAGGTCTCCCCATGCAAAGGAGTCAGGTTGGAGATCTACCTCACACTATGCATAAAAACTAACTCAATGAAGTAAAGCCCCCAGTATAAGAGCTAAAACTATAAAGCTGTTAGAAGGAAAGATAAAGAAATCTGCATAATCTTAGATTTGACCCAAAATTTTACAATATGCCAAAAGCACAAGCAGTAAAAGGAAAAAATAGATTTGGACTTCATGAAAATGAAAAACTTCAGTGTTTTAAAGGACCCCATAAGGAAGTGAATGACGATTCACATGGTGAGGGGACATATTTGCAAATCATATACCTGATAAAGGTCTTGTATCCAGATTACAAAAACTTAGAACCGAATAGTAAAAGGCAAATAACCCCATTTAAAAATGGGCAGGGTACTACAACAGTATGGATGGTCCCAGGGAACATTATGCTGAGTGAACTAAGCCAGTCAGAGAAAGACACCATATGATCTCACTCCTATATGGCATCTAATGAACAGACTGAACTAACAAGGAAAATGGGGACAGACTCATGGAGAGCGGGATGACAGCTAAGTGGGGTGAGGAGGAGGTTAAGGGGTGGAGGGATTGAGCAGAAAGGAAAAAAGGCTCATGGGTATGGACAACAGTGTGGTGATTGCTGGGGTGAAGGGGGTATAAGGGAACTAAATGGTAATGGAAAATATACAATAAAGATTTTAAAAAATGGGTAAGGGATTTGAATAGACATTTTCCCAATGAAGATACATGGATGCCCAATAAGCACATGAAAAGATGCTTGACATTATTAGTTATTAGGGAAATAAAAGTCAAAACCACAATGAGATACTATCTCATACCCAGTAAGAAAACTGGAATAAAAGATAGTGTTGGTCACGATGTAAATGAATTGGAACCCTCAGACACTAATGAGGGGTGTAAAATAGTACAGCCGGTTGGGAAAACAGTTTGGCAGGACCTCAAGTGATTAAACATGGAGATACCATATAACCCAGCAATGTAACTGCTATGTACACATGTATACCCAAGAGAAATGAAAATACGCCCATACAAAACATACAGGAAAGTTTGCAGCAGCATTATTCACAACCACCCAAGTGTGCGTCAGCTGACGAGTGGATAAACAAGCTGTGGCATATCCACACAATGGAATGTTATTCAGCCACGAAGAGGAGTGCAGGACCGATACGTGCTTCAGCATGGGTAAATTTCAAAATCATTATGCTAAAGGGAAGGAGCCAGGAGCAAAAGATCATGTGCTGTAGAATTTCATTCATATGAAATGTCCGGAAATGCATAGAGATAAAGCAAACTGATGGTTGCGTAGGGCTAGAAGGATGAGGGATGTGGGCGACAGGTAAAGGGTATAGAGTCCTTTATGAGGTGAGGTTTCATGTGCCTGTGGATGTACTGAAAGCCATTGAGTTATATGCTCAGCTGGGTGAATTGTATAGTGTGTGAACTACGTCCCAACCCTGCTGAAGAAAAGGAATGCAGATTAACAAACAGATAAAGTCAGTGAAGTGAGCCATCTATCCCAGGAAGTTAGAAAGAGAAAAATATCAAACAGAAAGAAATAACAAAGATAACAGCAAAAATGAATGAAACATAATAAACACAATGGAGAGGATCAACAAAGCCACAGTTGGTTCTTTTAGAAAACAAAAAGGAAATTTGCAATGTCATCTAAATTTTTAAGTGTATAGATATAGCATTGTTATTAATATTCTCTAGTCTCCAGAATCTAAAGTAAACCCTTTGATGATTTGTTTCAACAAAATTTGGGGTTAAAAATAGACAGGGCTGGTCTAGGAAGCCAGAAACCCGGGCTCCAGAGGGCAGAGAAGTGGAATGGCCTGTGGAGACCGCAAGGGCCACAGCTCAGACCGGCCCCTCTATTCACCTTCATGCGCCAGGAAGTGTGTGAGTGTGGTCAAGCAAACGTCCGAGGCAGCCCTATTCTATCCTATCCTATCCTATCCTATCCTATCCTATCCTATCCTATCCTATCCTATCCAATTTTATTCCATGTGTAGGTCTCTAGCCCGTACATGTCCTGGAACCATCAAATAAATCCGCTTGGACTAGAGCGGAGGGGTGTTTTTTGTCTCATTCTGGCCCCTACGCTGCATGTCTGTCTATAGAGAACCACTGCTTTCCTCCTAAGTACTTCTGCATTTGTCTTCTAAGAACAGAGACATTCTTAAGTAATCCCAGTAAAATAACCAAATTCCGGAAATCTAACATTGATGAAATATTGTCTAATATGTAGTGTATACTCAAATTTCGCCCATTGTCTCAATGTGCTTCCTCACAAGTGCTTTTCCAGTGCAGGATCATGACGTTGTGGGTGGTTGCATCTGTCTGAAAACAATTTTTGAAACCTGGTCTTGACCATTTTGCTTTTGCTGCTTCATTAGACCCCCACTTGTAAGTGTATGAAACTTCCCCGCCACACGCAGCTGTCTGAGCCAGGGTGGCACAAACCTAGGGGCCATGACGTATTGAGGTCCGAGCCGGGAAGGGTCACTGTCCTTTGCCCAGTGCTCCGTCCTGTGGGAGGGGCAGTACCATCAATAGCTTTGCTTTTGTCTGTATACTAAACGAAGAACTCGTGCCCTAGGCAGGGGCTCACGTGACCAGCTGAATGGGATTAGCTATTACAGCTGCTGCTGCTTGGGAAGGGTGTGAAGCTGGGTGTTGGGTAAGAAGTGCAGCATGAATGAAAAGAAGTTCCTCACCCAAGTGTGTCTCAGGCTGTTCTGAGTAGACAGGGTGGTGTGTGGATGTCCTTGGAGCCTGTTTGGCTGCCAGGGGAACTTCTTCTTGTGAATTTTCACCAGAGCACGCAACAGATGGCTCCCCGTATTCTGGCTCTGACCCTGTGCCTGCACTGCTGATGCCCTGGCTTTGGTGAGACACCACCCAAAGAGGCCACTCTGCCAGCCTTATTTAGTACCATGATTCACACACTGCTTCTGATCTTAGGGTGGCTTCCTCTCACATTGTGCAGCTGTGTATTTTTAGGTTCACCTTTCCGTGCACAGCTCTGCCATTTACAGTTTTCTTTGAATTCTGCAGCAGCATGTATGGGCTGACAGGCTGCCTCCACTGCACTGAGAGAGAGAGTTTCCCTCTGCCTTTTCAGGGTCCAGAGTTTCTAAAGCATGTTCAGACCCTGAGCGTGAAGCCTAGCCCTTATGCAGCCTAGCAAGGCGACCTTAAAGATAACGTCTAAATTCTCAGCTGTCAAGTGGAAATAATAGTTGCCCTATGTCCGTTATCATTCATCCCCCCTTTTTTTGACTGTCCTAAATTGTTTACTAGGTAAGAATTTTACAAACAGTACTTATTTAGTAGTAGTAATGGTGGAGCTGGGGAGTATGGCGGCGTCTCTTCCAAGCTGCACTGTGAGACCCACCAATAGTGTGGTGGAACTTGCAGCCCTTTCCAAGGGCAGGGTTCTTGCTGCCTGTGGATGTCAGCCCTTGCATCTCCTTGTGCTTGTGGACTGGTTTGGTGATCCACTGGGCGTCAGGATTCCTTCTGGTAGCCTGCACGGAATGGATCAATGAGGATAACCTCAAAGAGTTTGTGGAAGCTTCACCAAGCCAGTAAGCGTTCAGGACTCTCAGAGCCCCAAGTGGCATCCAGCTCACTCCTCGGCAACAGACCGAGGGCTCCAAGCAGACTTCAGCTGGTTAACACCACGATGGATGGGCCTGCAGTAGGTCGCACCCTTAGGAGCAGGGCGTTTGTGGCCACCACCACACACACGCATCTGATGTGTGACATAACTCTGCTGGACTTTGTATCCCAGCCCGTGCACTCTATCTGCTAGGTTGGTGGTGGGGCTCCCGTGCACCACAGAGAGCTGGCTGTAGTGCTTGCAGCGCAGCCTGAGAAGGAAGCACATTACATCAGCCTGCTTCTTCCTCTGTAGCTCCTGGATGTACCCATAAGCACCCATCTTGGCTTACCGGATGGCTGTGGCCAGACAGAAAAGCCATCCACTTATTTAGTTATTAAATACTGTGTGACAAGTAGTGGGGCCACAAAGATAAATAGCAATTTCCCTTCAATCTCAGAGAGGCAGTTTATAAACGTACAGACTACCAGACTGGAAGGGACTGTCCACTCCAAATCTGAGTCTTACACACAAGGAAACTGAGACCCAAAGGAGTGAAATAGCAGCCTAGATGTCACACCCAGTCACTGACCGAGTCAGGATCGGAACCCAGGTGCCTAACCTGCAGATCTTCCCTCCACATCATCTGCCTTTGGCTAAGCCGTAGTAAGTTTGAATCTCCTTCGTCAGCCTTTAATGACTTCGGAAATCTACACTGGGGATGTCCAAGCTCCTCCAAAAGCAAAATCCTTAAAAAGAAGCCCAAACTCCAAACTACTTTTAACCAGGAAAGTAATACCTGCTGATTATAAACAATTGCAACAATTAAAAAATGTATAAAAATAAAAAGTCTGAACTCTTTTCTAACCCAGCCTCAATTCTTCTTGCCAATAGTGACTACTATCGTGAAAGTGAGTCTTTCTAGACTTTTATCTATGCACATCCAGCATGTATACATATTTTTATATTATTTTTAAGACTGGGCAGTATTTCAGTATACACTTCATGACTTTTATTTATTTTTAACAGATTTTATTTATTTATTTTTAGAGAGGGGGCAGGGAGGGAGAGAAACTTCGATGTGTGAGAGGAACACCGCTCTATTGTCTCTCACACACCCCCCGCTGGGGACCTGGCCCACAACCCAGGCACGTACCCTGACTGGAAATAGAACTGGTGACCCTTAGGTTTGCAGGCCAGGGCTCCATCCACTGAGCCACACCTGTCAGGGCTGCACTTCATGACTTTTAGATGATCTCTAGTTCAAAATACTTTTTAAACATAACAAATTATCAGATATTCCTACCCCATGAACGTTGTGAAATTAGTATCCAGTGATTAAGAAAATACACAGTAACAAAAAGCTAATATGAATTTAGAAATTAAGACCATTTTTATATCAATTTAATTCATAAAAGTGTCTATAGATATTTGAAAATTAGTTGCCATATATGTGTGAGACATTGTATCTAGTCAGGCTACAGTTTTTCCCATGTGTATACAAGGTCTGTCCAGAAAAATTCCAACCATTGTTAATATAAGAATGGTTTGTGTGACATCGATGTAACCTGGTGGTCAAGGACAGTGGACTGAAATGTGCATGTGTGAACAATGACAACTTCACTGTACTGGTCAGTGGTGGCCATAGACGCTGTTGAGTGAGCGTGTGCACTGTGTGGCCCTCACATTCAAAACGAGTGAGTAGAGCAATGAATCTGCATCAAATGTTATGTTAGGCTTGAACATTCCTCCAGGGAAACTATTCAGATGATTCAGAAGGCCGCAGCTATGGGCAACTAGTGATTAGCAGCTTCATCACGACAATGCTCCCACTCGTGCGTCATGTCTTATACAGAGATTTTTGGTGAGACGTCAAATCACCCAGGTGACTCAGCCCCCCTACAGACCAGATTTGGCAACCTGTGGCTTCTGGCTTTTCCCAAAACTAAAATCACCTTCCAAAGGGAAGAGATTTCAGATTGTTGATGACATTCAAGAAAATATGACTGGGCAGCTGATGACAATTGGGAGAAGTGTGTGAGGTCCCAAGATGCCTACTTTGACAGAGACTGAGGTATCATTGTCCTGTGTACAATGTTTCTTGTATCTTGTATCTTCTTCAATAATTGTCTCTATTTTTCATATCACATGGCTGGATACCTTCTAAACAAACTGCATATTATATGGGTTCTGGATCTATCTTTTTTTTCTTAAATAATGTAGCTTCTTTATTTTTTTTTAAGATTTTATTTATTTATTTTTTAGAGAGAGGGAGAAAGAGAAGGAGAGAAACATCAGTGTGTGGTTGCCTCTTGCATGCCCTGCACCAGGGACCTGGCCTGCAACCCAGGCATGTGCCCTGACTGGGAATTGAACCTGCAATGCTTTGGTTTACAGGCTAGCACTCAATCCACTGAGCCACACCAGCCAGGGCTAAAGATTTTATTTATTTTTAGAGAGAGGAAAAAGGAGGGAAGAAAGAGAGAAACATTGATGTGCAAGATATACATCAATTGGTTGCCCCTTGCACGCCCCCACGCCCTCCGCCAGGACCTGGTCTGCAACCCAGGCACATGGCCCTGACTGGGAATGGAACCAGCGACCCTTCCATTCGCAAGCCAGCAAGCAATCCACTGAGGCACACCAGCCAGGGCCTGGATCAGCCCCTCACAGCAAAGAATTAGCTACTCCAAAATGTCAATTGTGCCCTACTTTAGAATGCTTCATTGTTTTATTAATCTATTCTACTGATGGACATTTGCGTTGCTTCCATTTGGAGTTCTTATGAATAAGGTTGCTATGTATGTTCTCATGTCTTCTGGTGTGTAATATGTGTACGTTTACGTGATGTATATACCTGGTACGTTCAAATTTAGAGAAAAAAGTCAAAACATTTCCTAAAATGATTGTATTAAGTTATACACTCTTATCAGCTATGTATGAGCATTTCAGTTTCTCCACATCTTCATAAATCCTTGGTATTGTCATTAAACATTTTTTAAACCACTTGTAGCTGTTAGTAGCATCTCACTGTAGTTTCGATTTGCAGTTTCCGATGACTAAAGAGGCTGAGGACCTGTTTGCTTGCTCGTTGACTGTTGGGTTCCTTATTTTGTGAATGGCCTGTTTAGCCTTTTGCTCATTTTTCTATTAGTCTATTTGCCTTTTTTTAAAAAAATTGATTTGTAAGAGTTCTTCGTCTATTCTGGATATGAGGTCTTTATCAGCTATAAGTATTGCAAACACTGCCTCTCATTCTGCAGCTTGCT
The DNA here is from genome assembly GCA_028533065.1 of Trachops cirrhosus. Lineage (NCBI taxonomy): Eukaryota > Metazoa > Chordata > Mammalia > Chiroptera > Phyllostomidae > Trachops > Trachops cirrhosus. The sequence goes on along the minus strand of CM052547.1, from coordinate 17,754,143 downwards.
GTTTCACTCTTTCAAGAGCATCTTTTGAGAACAGAATTAATGTCAATGTCCAATTTATCCATATTTTCCTTTTTGGTTAATGCTTTTCACCTTCATTTTAAATGCTATTTTCACTGAGTTTATAGCTATATTGGCAAATATTTTGCTTTAGCACTTTAAACATATAATTCATATATTTTACTTCTACTATGTGTTGGTTTTCTGTCAGTGTGTAACAATATTACCACAAATAGCATCTTAGAACAGAACACGTTTATTATTTCATGGTTTTTGTGAGTCAGGCGTCTGGATACAGCTGAGCTAGGTCCTGGACCAGGCTGCAATTAAGATGTTGGTCAGGGCTGGGTTCTCTCTCATCTGGAGTTTGACTAGTAAAGGACCTTCATCCACATTCGTTCAGTTTCTTGACTGAATTCAATTCCTTGAGATTGTAGGATGAAGGGCCTCAGTTTCCTTTGGGCTAACAGCTGAGGCTGCCCTCGGCTCCTAGCAGCCACCCGCAGTCCCTTGCCAGCTGAGACTCCCCAACACTGCCACTTCTCAAAGCCAGCAAGGAGGGTGAGACTTCAGTAAGACGGGCACCATCTTATGTAACACACTGATGTAATCTTATAATTCACGTGCTCACAGACACGTAATCGTGTGTCGTCGCCTTGGCCTCACTCCTTCGGTCAGAAGCAAGCCACAGGCCCTGCCGCACACTCACGGGTGGACCACACACGGCATGAGCACTGGGAGGGAAGCAGGGCCACGGGGGCCACCCTCAGTCTGCCCCGCCCATCACTTCTGCTGAGAGTCGCCCCTCCGCCTTAACACTGTTCATTTGAAAGTAATGCATATTTTTTTCATGGCTGTCTTTGAGATTTTCTCTTTAACCTTCAGTTTTCAGTAATCCTATAAAGTTTTAGGTATTTTTTTTTTAGAATTTCTCTTAGTTAAGTTCACAAAACTTCTTGTGTTAATGGGTTGGTATTTTCCATCTTCAAGTATTGCTTGTGCTTCATTCTCTCCTCCCTCTCTGGTGCTCCCAGTTGCCTGGGTGTTAGACTTCCTCCCTGTATCCCGTGTATCTCCTGTTCTTTTCTGTATTTTCCATCCTTTCCTCCTTCATTTTTTTCTCTTTTTTCCTCCCTTTCAGTCCGGATATTTTTACTGAGCTATCTTCCAGATCACTAATGTTTCTGGTTCATATGTTGGCAGAACATCAGCATTCTTAACCTCAGTTCTTGTATTTTTCAGTTTATGGTTCCCATTTTGTTCTTTTTTTAATATTTATTTTTAGAGAGAAGGGGCGGAAGGGAGAAAAAGAGGGAGAGAAACATCAGTGTGTGGTTGCCTCTCACACCTCTCCACCAGAAACGCACAACTCAGGCATGTGCCCCGACCAGGAATGGAACCAGTGACCCTTTGGTTTGCAGGCTGACACTCAGTCCACTGAGCCACACCAGCCAGGGCTCCATCTTGTTCTTTTAAACATATATTATTGCTTCCAACTCTCTGATGAAATTCTCCATCTTTTCTTTTTCTGAACACATTAATTACTTATTTATTTCAAAGCCCATATCTGACAACTCAAGTATCTTCATCTCCAGTGGGCCTGCTGCTATTCTCTTTTTTTGCTTGGTTTTGTGTCCTGGTATGGTGATTTTTTACTGGATATCAGACACTGAGTATGAAGAACTGGAGAGCTTCTAGATTAGTGGCTCCAAACACAGGGCATCAGCATCCCCTGGGAACTTGTTAAAAATGAGAAATCTCGGTCCTAACCCAGAGCTGTTGAATCAGAAACTCTGGGACAGGTCTCAGCAACCTGTGTTTTAACAGGCCTTCCAGGTGATTCAGACATGCATTCAAGTTTGAAGACCCCTGCACTCTATGACTTCATCTTCCTCCGTACAGATGTCTCTTTAACTTCTGGCAGGCAGTTTGAATAGGATCAGGGACTGAGTTGAAGTAAGGCTGGGTTTTAACCTGAGGCCTATTTCATTTCCCATTTTCACTTACTCCTAGGTGTATTGCTGCGAGCTTCCTTCACAGGACCCCTCTGCTACAGTGGCCCTTGAACTTCTAGCACTATGAGACTGCTGGTTCCGGGGCTCAGTCCTCCACCTCTTGACCTCTTGACCTCTGGACCTTAAGGAGAGACAGCAGTTCAGACTGCTGAGTTCACTTCTCTGAGCTTCCTGTCTTTCTGGGATCTTGGCATCTTGACATCTCAATTTCTGACTGCTTCTGTTTTCCAAAATGCCAGATATTTTTCTTCCCAGCCCACTGAGACCACCAAAAGCTTTGCTTGGAGTCCTACATCTTGGCCACCGATTTGCACGCAGCTTTTCAGCTTCTCTTTCCTACGGCATTTATGATTTAGCACTTTCCTCGTAGGAGGAAGACACTGCTCAGCTCCTAAAGTTTCTCTTCTCTCTGGAATCTTGGCTCCCTGAATTCTGGCTGCCTGGGCAGCTCTCTGCTGCCTACAAACAGAATTTTCTCTTTCCATTTTTCCAGCCGCTCTAGTTGTTATCAACAAAAGGATTGCTGCACCACGCAGGCCTGCATTTATACTTTCACACAGATTTCTCTGTGCCGCCCTCCCTTGTCTGAAGTTTACCACTCAGTTCACATTCTTTTATAGGAAGCAAATGTCCACCACCGTGCTATAAACCAGACATATATTTACGACTGACTTACAGACCTCAGCAACACTGTGGACACATAAGTACCGGTGATTCATTTTTCATCTCCCCTTTCATTGTTCACATGGGAAACAGGCAGCAACACATCCATCCGAGGCAGCACTAGGCAGATGAAAACCTAGTGGGGAGACCTCCACACCTTTAGCTCCTCTGATAAAATCATTGCTCACAGGAGGAACTTCTGAAAGGTGGTGTCCAGTCTGGCTCTCCGAGCAACAGTATCTATGTGGAATAAAGTGGGTTTCTCAGGAAAAGTGAAGAAGAAGGGTATGGTGGGGGCCTCTAAGATGACCTCCAGTGACCCCTGCCTTCTGGAACCCCCGTCTTTGTCTAAGCCCCTCACCTGGAATGTGGGCTGAGCTTACTGACTTCCTTGTAACAAATGGGACTTACAGGACATAGTTATACTAAACCTTTCTTTGTTGTTTATCTGCAATTCAAATTTAACGGGGCATCTTGTATTTTTATTTGCTAATCTGGCCACCATTGTGTGTTCTCAACACTGCTGGTTTCTCTACATGAGAATTCCAGGTGTGAGCAGCTGATGTTACAGAGACCTTGACAATGGGAGTCCCAGCTTTGATCGGTCATTAATGCAGCTACAAAGTGGAAAGAAATTAGGTTTTGAACTCAGCTGTTTATTAAATTCTCTTATCGTTCTAGTACTTTTTCCGTTCATTCTCCTGGCTTGACTCTTCCAGATATATAATTATTTCAGTTGCAAATAATGATAAATTTACTTGCCGCTTATCCGTTTTTGTTCTCCTAATTTTTTTCCCCCTCAGGAGGTACTATCAGATCACGGTGACACCGATGTGGTAATGGCAGTGACAGTAACTGTTTTAGTCATTATTGTTGTGTAACAAATATCCCCAACTGACACAAAACCATCACAGGTTCTGTGAGCGAGAACAGGGCGCAGGGGACACAGCTTATCTTTGCTCCTTACTATCTGGTGCTTGGAGTTGGGAAAATTTAAGGGCTGGAGATGATTCAATAGCTGAGGGGTAGAATCATTGAGAGATATCCTCGATCACAGGTCAGAGAGTTTTTACTGGCTGTTGGCTAGAGTCTCAATTAGGCTATTGGCCTCTGGCTAAAACACTTACTTACACGTGACCTCTCTGAGTGGTCTCTCCATGGTGGCTAATTTGGGCTTCTTCCCACCACGGTGGCTGGCTTTTAAGAGTGAACATCTCCACAGAGCAAGACAGAAGTGTATAGAAATTTTGTGATCTAACCTTAAAAGCCACAATGCATCACTCCCATCATATTAAATCAATTAAAGCTGTCACAAAAGTCCACCCACAGAGTCGAGGGAAAGGGACAGAGACCCCTCACCCGGTGGGTGGATTGTCAGGACCACACTCTCAGAAGAGCATGTGGGGCGGGAGATATTGTGGCCACCTTTGGAATCTGCAGTCCGCCCCAAAGAATAGCCTGTCATGTTCCTAAATTGAGTGGAGATTCTGCTAACAGGGGTTTACCTTTTTAAAAAAATTATTTACTTTTTGATAGGAAGGAAGGGAGGAAGAAAGAAAGGGAGAGAAACAACGACCTGTTGCATCTTGTACGCGCCCTCATCAGGGCTGAACCCACAGCCCAGGCATGTGCCCTGTCTGGGAATTAAACCTTCGACCTTTTGCTTTGCAGGATGACGCCCAACCAACTGAGCCACGCAGCTCAGGGCAGGGCTTTACCTGTAAGCCTGGGTTCAGATTGATCTATTTGTCATGTTAAGTAAGTCACTCTGTTCTGATTTTGTTAAGTGTTTAAAAAATAATAAATAATAGATGGTGAAGTTTTCAAATGCCTTTTCAACACCTAACAAAGCATCTATGCTTTGTTAAGATGCAGCAAAATGAGACAAAAATAAATGATATGGTGTTGCTGCCTGTGAGGCGTGCCTGTAATGCATCCACTCATTCAATACGTATTTCTGAGCACTTCTGTGTTCCAAGACACTCTGCTGGCTTTAGGATAAAAAACACTGGGCCAAAAACGAGGTAGTTTGCAGCCCTCGTGAAATTTATAGCCAGAGTTATCCAGATCCAATTAACTACCTAAAGTCTAGCTTTTGTGCCAACAAACACAGAAAAGAGGTATTACCTCCTCCTCTCCCACTTAATCCCAAAGAAACTCAGCAATCTGATCCAGCAATTTATCCGTGACACCAAGTCAATTGTCTGGATCTATTTGGAGGGATGGGTCATTTATGTATATAATTTTAGCCACCAGAGGGCAGTCTTATTTTAAAAATACTCACATACGAGAGGAGAAAGGACAAACCCATTTCGTAAAAGGCTACACCTGGGGTTCTGGAGCCAGACTCAGATCACGTGGTGGGATTCTCTCCAACAGGGCCCACAGCCGGCCAAACACTCCCACTTCAGACCTGCTGATTGCACCAATTCATCACCAGGCTCCAGGCTCTTGACCGGCGGATTATGTAATGAAATTTGACTAAGCCATAATGAAATAGATCAGAGGGTGTCCCAAACCAAACACTTCAGCGGAAGTTAGCTGCCCAGGAACCCGTAGAGGGAGGCATTCTCACCCCCTTTCGAGTCCTCACTGAAGAGTTGGTCAGCCTTCATAGCGTTCTAGCTCCTGTGTTCAACAGCCAGCTCTGTACTGGGCCGCAGGCAGTCTTGCTAGGGCTGCAGAGAGAGGCCTCGCTTGCACAACATTCTGAGAAAACAGCCCCAAGCCAGTGTCCAGTTAGGCTGCCCCTTCCCACTAGGAGGCCACCCAAGACTCCAGCTTCTCCGGATGCAGCGGGCAGCCCTGTCCTGTAGGGTCCTGCTGGCACAGGTGTGCTCCCAGGAGCCCCAGCCCATCTGGCTCCTCTTGGAGGGATTTATTTACAGTATTTTATTTGGGGTTTTTTTTGGGGGGGGGTGCTTGTTCAGAATGTTTGTCAAAGCTCTACATCCCCTCCCGTATTTGTCTGGGGCCTGAGCAGCTTCGGGAACACATAAACAAGACTTACGGGCTCTTTCAGTCCACAGCCTCCCCCAACCCCACATCAGAGAATGCAGAGCCCGCTTGAATGAGAAGAAAGAAAGGGGAGGAATACAGTTAATATCTCAAAAACATTCTTCTTCCACCGAGTTGTGAGAATGTGCATGACTTAGCCCAAGCCCGGCATAGGGCAAGAACTCAGCAAATGGTAGTTGTATGTCCACAAACCCTTCCTGGAATTTCCAAAGACCTCGGGGCTCTGAAAAGGCATAGGTCTTTCATAAGGTATTTGACAAAACCGAATCTGATCCGAATTCATTTGGTGGCGAAACCTCACCTGAACCACCATGCAGCTAAGCCCTCGGCGTGAGCGCTCACACACTTCGCGGGTTACAGGGTGCCGTCCAGACCCCGTGGCAGGTATTGAGCCTGTGGTGGAAGCGCCCGACCTACTTCTAGACTCAGGAATATTCTGAATTCTGAAACATACTGGGCCCCTGGGACCTATTTCTATAGGAATCTGGGATAGTACCTCTGCTACTGTCTAGCCATGTGACATTGGATGTGGTAGACCGACCCTAGGGCAGGCCTAGGATTCATGTGCATTATTCATTCCCAGAATAATCCCCTCCCTCGGAGTGTGGTTGGGACCTGTGACTTGCTTTCAATGGAATATAACAAAGATGAAGAGATTTTGAAGATGTAAGATCTCGAGTCAGTTGATTTATTCCAAAGGGGGATTATCCCGCGTGGGCCTTTCTTAACTGGGGAAAAACTTTTAAAAGGGGCAATGGGCCCTCCCTGAGGCCGGAGACTCCCAGCTTTTGGCTTTAAATAAGTTGCCAGGCTGTGACAAGGCCTGTGGAGAGAGCTATTTGACAAGGAACTGAGGGTAGACTTTAGTCGCTAAGGGCATCCAGCTGACCACCAGCAAGAAGATGGGGACTTCAACTCTGGCGGGTGTGGCTCCGTTGGTGGGAGCGTTGTCCTGTACGCCAGAGGCTGGGGCTTTGGTTCCCAGTCAGGCCACGTACCTGAGTTTTGAGATTGATCCCTGGTTGGGTGCCCATGGGAGGCAACCAATCAACGTTTCTCTGTCACATCGATGTTTCTCTCTCACTCTTTCTCTCCCTTCCTCTCTCTAAAATCAATAAACATTTAAAAAAATTTAATTATAAAGAAGAAAAGAAAACGGGGTCCTCGGTCCTGCAACTGTGAGAAGATGAAGTCAGCCAATAGATGAGGAATAGTGGGAGGAGAGATCTTTCCCCACTTGCACCGACTAGATGGCAGCCCCAGCTGATGCCTTGACCAGGTGAAACCCTGGAGAAGGGGACTCAGCCAAGCCAAGCTCAGGCTCCTGACCCGTGGATACCAAGCTAGTCAGTGTGCACTAATCCACTAGACTAGGATCATTGGTTATGCAAGATGGAGAACTACTGCATTACAGCACCCCTTACCCTCCCTGGGCTCCAGTTGCTCATCTGTAAATTGGGGAGAAGGTTGGACTAGGTTGCACCTAGGAGTCTTTTCAGCTCTACCTTTTGGAGAGTCTCTGGATGAGGCAGATGCTGGTTGTTTTGGTGCTGGGAGAAGTCAGCCTGGTCTTATAGGGAGCGAGCAGATCCAGGGCTGGGGGCTGTGAGTGCCAAGAAGGTTTGCTGTTGAGGCAGATGGTCCGCAGGCCAAGAAAAGTGCAGATAGCTGAGGATTCAGCCTGAGTTCCCAATGACCCATCTGCCAGGCTGAATGCTGACCACAGCTGGCACGGCTCCTGGCTGCAGAGACGATCAGCTTGCAAAAGCAGGAAAACAAGCATCCTCTTTTCCCTGCTCTGTAAGGGAGACTGTGAGGGACATTCCACCATGCTGGGCACCCAACCCCATGTCTGCTAGTTTAGGAGGGGGCACAGTGTCCACCCTCAGCAATCTTTATCTTGAGACACCTAAAGCTGGTGACCACAGGAACTGACCTAGGGAATTCTCGGAAAGCTGAGTCAGAAGGGCATCGGGTTTCCTGTGAGCTCTTGGTGAATGCTGCAGAGAGTGAAGTTGTGCTTCTCTGTTCTCCCACGAAGCTGACCTGCCCTGTCTCCTGCTTTCCACACCCCTCTGCCTGTGGAGGGGGTCCCAGACTACCAGTGTGTCCCAGAGGTGGAGCATCAGATTGCTGCCTTCCTGCCCCAAATGCTCTCTCAGATACAGCTGACACTCTCGTTCTACTGGCTGGAGTGATTGTCCTTTATTAAATTCCTTGGGGGATGATCTCATTAAGTCTTGTTATGGGTCACTTCTATTTCAGGGAGAACGAATTTGCAAGCATCTTTCTATGGGCAGCTAGTTAATTGAAACTTGAAGTAGAGGGTGGGGGAGGGGTAGGCTTGGGTAGGGTGGTAGAGATAGCCTGAAAGGGTGGGGATTGTGACTGGCTGAATAAGGAGCTGGTAGCTAGTTGAAACGAGAAGGCAGAGAGAGGGTCCATATGAGGAGAGCCGATAAGGAGGAAGACGCAGGCTGTGGAGGGCGAGGGAACACAGGACAAGTGTTCACCACAGCCTGATCTGCTGAGATAGCCTCTTAGCTGCCTCCCGGGCCTCAGCGTTCAACCCTGCCTAGACACCTGAGTCCCAACCAACATGGAGTGATAAGGGCCTAGGCCAGGATTGTGGCAACGGAGATGGAAAAGAAGGAGATAGGAAAGAACTTGGAAACAAATTTGATATACAGAGGGATGGAGGAGAGGAAAGATCCCAAGATGACCTTAAAAGATGCCTGGAGAAAGGGGAGAAGTACCAGAGTACAAGGCCTGGCATTGGCCTGGGATCAATGCCAAGTTCACAGCTCCATTGTTTGAAGAATCCCTCTTCATCCACTTCTGAAAATATGACATTTCCTGCCTCCAGTCTTGTGGCTCTTCAATCATGCATGCATACATGCATGCAGCTAACATGAATTGAATACCTACTGTGGGTCACACCCTATGCAAATATAAACAAATACACTTCTGAGGTCAAGTGACTTGAGTCCATTCAGGAAAGTTAGCCACTCTCAGAATCTCTTTTACTTAAGTTACCTTTCAAACAGCATGCTGATCTTTAGGATAGATGCTACAGAGAAGATATAAAGATGGGAGAAAGTTTTGTGTTGGGGACCTTAAGTCAAATGAACTTGTGCATTTGGTAGTGCTGGAAGACAGGTGACCACTCACCAGTTGGGTGGCCCTCGGCTGGTCTCTTAAACTTCAAGGTCTGGATCGGTAAGAGCAGGGAGAAGGATTAGGTGATTTTCAAAAACTCTTGTATCTTTCTCTCCATGCTTTGTGTTATGGATGTGAAAGTGCTTTGGAAAGTTTGATTTGTGCATAAGTGTGAGATAGCCCTTTGTTTCAGAAAGCAGTAACAACCAATGTGAGCACACACAGACTGGACGTGGGGTGAGCCATGGAGCCTCCATCTGTTCTCCCCTGTTCCCGTGGGGAGGACATTCCACTGGGCCACACTCCTTGGTTCTCTGGCCCCTCTCCTGGGAATAAAGACCTATCCGATGGGAAAGTCTGAGAGAAGGAAGTGAGTGTGCTCTGCTAAGACCTGCTGGGTCCTTGTTATGGGCTGAAATGTGTTCCCCACAAGTTTATACATTGAAGCCCTAGTCCCCAGGCTCTCAGAATGTGACTGCATTTGGGGAGAGGGCCTTTAAAGAGGTGATTCAGTTAAAATGGGGTTGCGAGGGTGGGCCCTAATGCACTACGACTGGTGTCCTTATAAAAGCAGATTAGGACGCAGACAACACAGACTGAGGGGTGACCACGTGAAGAAACACGGAAGGAGGTCATCTGTAAGCCAAGGAGGGAGGCCACGGAAGAAACCAAACCCGCTGACACATTGACCTTGGACTTCTAGTTTCCAGAACTGTGAGGAAATAAATTTCTGTTGTTTAAACCACCCAGTCTGTGGTTCTTTGTTATGGAAGCCCCAGTGAATGAATATAATACTCTCTAGGACTTCAGAGCTAATACAGTACTCTCTTTAGGATGTGTCTGCTTACAGAGGGAGTGTATTCCAGGCTGCTCATCACACAGCAAACCTGCTGGGTGGGGAGGGGAAGGGCTGAGGTTGCCCAGGTCTACCTGCAGCTGAATGAACGTCTGTCTACAGTGGCCATGGCCTATTAGGAAGTCCATGGGACCGCCCGTTTGCATTGTGTCCCCCAGTCTAGCTTTCATCGCCCATAAAGTTGACCCATTTCCTGTGCCTTATTTCTCAATTGGTTCCAAACTTGAGGAGAAGAGACAGGGCTATTTTTTTTTTGCATTTCCACTCTCACCCCCAGCATGAAAAAAAAAAGGAAAAACCATCACAGCCTTCCTTGGGTATTTTGTTCTTTTTTCTAGACTCCTCCCTTACTGTTGCCCTCACCCGATGAGCAATCTACCTCCAGGCCAACCTGTTTCTTGAAGAATGGCTTAGCATTTTGATTCTACTTTGACAACTGCCTAGAATGCCTTTCCTGGTCTTTTCTCTGCTGCAAATTCTCTTCATTCTCAAGGTGTCAGCTCAGAGGTCTCCTCCTAGGTGAGTACTCCCTGGGGCACAGGCCAAGTCTGCAGCTTCCTTGTCTCAGCTCCTATGACTCTGGGTACATATTTCTATTATGTTGTCATTTAGTCCTAATATTAGATGACCTCCTGTCCGTCTTCCCCATTAGGACAGACTAGTTTGAGCACTGAACCTGGAAGAACTTCCTCTTGTCACATCTGTGTTCCCAGTGCTAGTATGGTGCCTGGCCCCTGAGTAGGCATCCACAACGTGCTGGAGAATTGAATGAGTGGCAGGGTGACAGTTTGACATATTGATTTGTGTGTTTCTCATCATATTTTGCCCTCTCTTCTATTTCTAGTAGACTGCCAGGTTGGTTATTCCTTGTCAGAGGCTGGGCTTGGTGGAAGCAGAAGGAGCCTGAGATCAATGACTCCTCCTGTCCTTTGAGACAAATCTAACCTCACTGGGTTTTATGTGTGTGTGGGGTGGGGTGGGGAGGGAGAGGAGAGGGAGGGCAGATGGCCTCTGAGAGAGAAGAAGTCATGAGGGCCTGGAAGGGGAGAGGGTTGTGGGTGCCCTCGCCCCTGCACAGTCATCCTCGATGGAGAGGCCTTTGGGGAATCCCAGCCTTGGCAAAGATTTCTGCTCCCCGTATTTGATACGAAAACAGAGCCCAGCTGAGGTTTCTTCTACTGTGCTTTGGAAAATGACATCTGCATGGAGGGAAGTCTGGATGCCACCCTAACTTTTCAGGCTCTCGGGTTCTGGGGGTCCTGGATGGGGACAGGAAATGAGGATTCAGCAATGACTGATGTGGACTTTCCTGCCAGGTGGGGACCTTAGGGTAGAAATTAAATTGAGGTGCAGCACAGGAAGAGAGGGATGCTTCTCGCATGCTGGAATTGGAGTGAGATAGGGTACGTGGGTGAACAAAACGGCTCTGACTGGTAAGAGCTGCAGGGACTATCATGGAGATGGTGAGACCAACCACCAACAGATTTACGGCTTAGAATCAGCAGAAGACCAGCTCAATACAGCACGGTGACTAAGTTCACGTTGCGGTGACCCCTAGCCTCCTTACACACTCACTGTAATAACACATCATCATTCTAAACAGCACAACCATGCCACCGTGGAAAGCCCATAAAAAGTCACACAGTGGCCGATGGAGCTCTTCTGAGAAGTCTCTACCCCTTTCCCCCCAAAATCCTGAATATTCCTGTCTCTTATTAAAAGCCCCACCCCTTGATTAAATGAGCCTCAATAAAAGAAGTAAATCCCACAAGGGAGGGGCTGTACTACCCTGGAGTAGCCTTCCCTCCATCCCACAGCTTCACGAATAAACTGTCTTTCACTTTAAACTCTATGCGGATTCATATTTGAATTCTTTCCTTTATGAAGCCAAGAACCAACCATGGGTTGTGGACCCTCGGGTGCCTGGACCCCCAGAACACCTGTATCAGGAGGACAAGATTATTGTCCAACACAAACAAATTCTGAATCTTTTTTAATATCCTGAATTGTTGCTCCCTCTCCTCCTGTCACCCCAGAAATTTTGCCAAGGCCTAAGCTGACCCAGAGTTTACTCCATTTTCTCCTCACCTGTTGCCTAGAATGTGGCAGGTTGGGGAGTGTTTATCACCCTCTAGACTTACAGTAATATGTTCTCACAGCGCCTGGGACAGCCCCAGAAGGGGAATCCTTCAGCTGATGAGTACTTCCTGCCAGAGACTAAAGGCCCCAGTAAAAAAAAAAATTCTACTGTTGCCTCGAGGAGGATGGAGAGCGGATGGTCTGCTTAAGGTCAGGCTGCAACCACTGGGGGAGAGGCACCCTGGGGAGGCCGGAGAAGAAGCTTCAGGAAAATGAGCCCAGGTGAGCTGGGGTGGGTGCTGGGGGAGGTGCTGTGCAGGATGGAAAGGATCCCTCCAGCCAGCACCAGGCTTACCTCCAGAAAACAAGGTATCCCAAAGAGCAAGAGGTAAATAGATTGCTCTCTCAGACCTGACTAGTGTTGGGGTTCAGAATGAGTCACCCCAGGATATGCCACTCTGGCATGTAGATTATTTCAGGCTGAAAACAGTCAAGGCACAGAAGGCTCAGGAGGAAACTTTGACCTTCTGCCTGACTGCCTAAGAGAATTTAGACAAAGGGCTTGCTCCAGGAAGGGAGCTATCATCATAGATAGCTACATTTTTGTATCAGTTAGATGTGATCGACAGGGAGGAACCTAGCAAAACCCATCTGACCGAAGTCCTCTCTGTGTCCTGTCGTTTCAAGAGGGCCCAATACACATTTGTCTACTAAACAGTAACTCTTCTTATCTCTTTTGAATTGCCTGACTTCCCCTTCCCTTTCTCTGAATGACATATAGGCCTCATTTTGCCTTACTGTCTTGGGAATCTTCATGCTCATATGAATTCCCTGTTTGCAAGTATTAAAACGTAATTTTCTCCTATTATTCTGGTGTATGTCATTTGAGTTATTCAACCAGCCAAAAGAACTAAGATGTAAAGGGGAAAGTTCCCTCATCCCTGACACTAGTCACTTCTATTGCAATTAAGACTTCTTCTTTTTTTTAAATTTTATTTATTTATTTTTAGAGAGAGAGGAAGGGAGGGAGAGAAACATCATGTGTGGTTGTCTCTCATGTGCTCCCCACTGGGGACCTGGCCTGCAGCCCAGTTATGTGCCCTGACTGGGAATCGAACCGGCGACTCTTTGGTTCACAGTCTGGTGCTCAATCCACTGAGCCACACCAGTCAGGGCCAATTAAGACTTTTTAGAAATGTAACTTCACAGAGATGTCATTTCTTTAACATGACCCTTTCTTCTTTCTGTCTGTCCACTCCTTCCTTAATCATTAAGCATTGGGGCATCAGATTCTAGTCAATATCAAACTGTCGTAAGAACAAAAACCTCTGGTCCATTGACCACAGAAACAGAGGTTCAGTCAAGATAAAGATAACATCTGGACTTCAGTTGTGTTTTAGCTCCTGGCCCAGGAAAGTGGAATGACCCTACTGACCACACCCTCGTGAAAGCAGGCAGGACAATGCCATGGCTGACCTCAGGACCTGCCACAATGATCAACTACTCCCTACCCTGGCCCCCACCAATTGGTGGAGCCCACGATCCCAGCTCCCTTAGCCACCAGGACCAACGTTTTTTCTCCTATGTAATCTAACCCCTGGAAGCCATCGGGAGAATACTTGCTTCCCTGAGACTCCAGGTTTGGTGCCATTTCCTCGACTAATAAACCTCTACTTTCTTTGCTGCTCATTCCTGTTCAAATTTGATTGAGCTTTGATGCATGCAGGTGAATGAACCCCATTAATCTGGTGACAGAACCCACAAGCATCTCTCTCCTCCCCTTAGCCCCTTGTCCCTGCCACCCTCCTCTACCTGGATGATGTGATGACTCAGAGACCAAAGCTCCCAAGGAACCGTGTGCTGATGGAATCTCCGATTTCCTCACATTCAGTCAGCCTGTGACACACTGTCTCCAAGGTGGACTGGGGAGGAAAATAGACATTGAGAGGCCAACAGAGCAGTAAAGAGAAGAGGTTGGAGGCCCAGCAGGAACTGGGGAGGAAAGGAGGGTTGTGACTTTGGGTTCCCCCCAAAGCAGCGTTGAAGACAAAAGCTTGCACAAAATAGGCAGTCAATTTGGGGAAGTACCCCAGAAACAGGAGGCAGGGACCAGGAATTGCTGCACATGAAGGGAAAGGGAGACATTCCTGGGGCGCTGCATTACCAAGTTAGTCTCCACGGAAGACCCCTGGGGTGCGGTCCTGCTGTTTGCCTTGGAGGAGCCCTACAGAATGGGGTGCAGAATTGTCCGCCCAAGGGAAAGAAGACGAGACATTTATCCACCAGTTCTCACCCCTACTGGCCCACTGTCACCCTGTGACCCTTCTCTCTTCCAGGTTTGTCTATGGTCAGTCCCAGTGTCCCAGGAGGGAAGTCCTAGGGCAGGTGACATCAGGACACAGCTGGAGTGAAGATATTGTGGACAAAAAGAGGCCACATGCTACACTTGACAAGCTCAGGGGAGGCGTGCCTGGCAGCCTTACAAACTCAGAGACCTAAAGTAACCACGTAGGACTTTCTGAAATTAAAGCTTTTTAACTAAAAGAGTTCGTGGAGGGTAGTCAGGGCCTAGGCTAGAATCTTCCTTGACAAAGGTCAACCTTCACCTTACTCGAGCCTATCTATCGTCTTTTTGTGTCTGTGATAATGAAATGGGAACAGTCAGTGTTTGTGCTGTCACTCCCAGAACCAATAATTGGAGACAAGGATTGAATCTTTATGGATGCTTTATCCGGATGGCCAGTGATCGGAGAAGACAGTTGGTTATGTACCCTCAAAATCTGTCTTCCCATCTCAAGTTGACCTTTTTACAAGGAGAAGAAAGAGTAGGTAGGGGGTTTGGGAATAAGGTTAATTGCGTAAGAGTTGCAGTCTGGCACACTTTTCCTAGTACTTCTTTATCTGCTGATCGGCAATTCTTTATCTGCATCACAAGCATTCCCTCCGTGGAACACAATGGCTCAGATGCCATCTTCCTCACGCAGACCCCTGGGATGCAAAGGTTGAATTGCTTGTCACTTCCTAGAGTCACACGGTCATGCATTCCAGTTCCAGGAATAACAGCTTTCCAGCATGCATTAATCACTTAAGCCAATCAACTAAGGCAAAAATCTTTAGCTCTTGAGCTCCCCTGTCGAAAAACACACCTTTCGAATGTCAAGGTAACTTCCCTTTTTCCAAACCTCTGGGCCACGGCCACTGCACCAGCACAGAGCCCACAAATCCTGCCTCCATCTATGTAAAAAGAAGTGTTCCTATCATTTTACTTTTTTATCCAATCCCAGTTTTCCCACTTTGCTTTCTCCCACCTCCCTAATCTATCCCCAGTGGATTTCTGTAACGCCCTTATGCCCCCTCTGTTGATTGTAATGTATAAAATATGGTGCAAAACTGCCATTTTCAAAAGCATTTTCTTGTTGAGGTTTTTGTTTTTTGAGGTTTTGTTTCCCCAGCAATTGTTGTCAGTTTGGCTCAAACTCATAAAAATTCTTGCAGGTTTGGACGTTTCTTATGTTGATAATAATATGAACTGGAGGACAACACGAGAGAGGAGTGAGAATACACAGCAAAAGAATGGAGACAGGAAAGAAAAGAATGGGGGGTAATGGGGAGGGGAGGACAGGACACACAGGACCAGTCCCTGTTTTGAGGAGAGCTGCCGCAGGGCAGAGGCAGTCCTTCAGCAGCTGGGGATGCTCTGCAGAGCTCCTGGGACTGGCTGGGATAAGCCCTGGGTGTCACAGCCTCTTCTGCCACTAGCCTCTGGCGGGCCCTCCTGCAAGGACCGTAGGACCCCACCACCTTGTAGCCGAGGGCCATCTCTTTTGGGCCTCCCCGGAAGATAAGCTGTGTCCTTTGTGTTTCTGGCTCCTCGGCTCAACAGCACTGACTCGGGGTTTCTGGGCGGATGGTTATACAAGAGGATCAAGACCTGTCAGAATGAAAGCAAGCTTCCTGCAGTCCTTGCAGCAATGGGAAATCCAGTTTGGACTGTGGTTGTCCTCCCCCCAACCCTTGATGTTGGGTGGGTTTGAGGAGATGGGCTTCCGAAATTTAAGTGGAAATCTTGGGAAAGGAAGATTTTGCCCATCTGATGACTTGCAGGACTCATGGCAGAAACCAAGAGCAGAATTAAAAGGTAGAGCAGCTCTACTAAGGACTTTAAGTGACACAATTTTCCAAAAAGTAAAATTAGTAAAAAGGTACCATTTTTTCTGCAAAATAAAAGGGTAATTTCTAAGGTCCCCTTCTTGGCCTGATGGTTGCTCATGGTTACCAGTAAATGGCAATTACCCAAGTGGTGGAAAAGCCTTTGGAAGTTGGTGGAGGTCCTGCTGTCCTGGGGCTTGCTCGCCTGGCTGGTGAGGGCCCTTCCAGCCTGCTAGCTCCACACCCATCCTGTAAATCTCGGCTTTGTCTCTCTTCCAGGGGGCCCCATCCAGCTTCCCCAAATCCTGATGCCTTTGCACTGACTCCTCAAGAGAGGAGTCACATGAAATACTCTGCTTCCTTTAATTTAAAGTTATTGTTGGGGCTGTCAGTCTATTGAAGTCCTTTGATGAATGCTTGCATTGTTCTCACGCCCAGAGCCTTTTTCAAATGATCAGCACATTATAAAACACAATAACAAGTCTAATTCCTTCTCCAACACACATACACAAAGGCACTGCTAAATCCCCCAGATACGTAGGTACAGTAGTAAAAAGAGTCTGGGATTGGAGACAGCAGAGCAAGGGCTGGTCCTCACTCTCTCATTTAGTGCTGGTAACCCTGGGCAAGTCATTCATTCACTCATTCAGCATTTATTCAGAATCTCCATGTATCAGTCATTTACATACTCTGCAAAATGTTAACAATACCCTCCCTCACCACCTTTTAGGACTGTTTAGAGAAGCTAATGAAATCATACTCTGAAGTGTTCAAGGTAAGCTCTATGCAAATGTATGTTGTTGGTATTAATCATCGAAAAGACAAAAACAGAATTGGAGAGGTCGGGGACGAGGGTCCAAACCGTAGCACTTGATACATCACTTCTCTGAGAAAGACACCTGTTCTGGGCCCTCAGGCTGTGCCCTGCACTCAAGATGGCCTTTGCCCAGATACCTTTCTCTTCATCTCTGTCCTTGGACATCCTGCTGTTCATCCAAGGCCCTGGTCAGAAGCCTTCCTTTCCTCAAAATCCTCTTAGCTCTTGGGACTTAATATCCACCCCCTCCCCATTCTGCTCATGGTTTCTGCCGTGAGTCCTGCAAGTCACCAGATGTCCCTTCTCTGCTTTGCAGCTTGCCGTGTCCCACCTGTAAACTATTGCAATTTGTTTCCAGATTGAGCCCTGTTATCAGACAGACACTAATGTTCTTGAGGGGGGTGACTGTGTGCTCTTCCAGGAACTCTGCCTCTGCCCCTTTAGCTCATGTGACCTTGGTCCAGTGCACTGTCTGAGGATTAATGAAATATCACGTGTCAAGGGCCTAACACTTGTGTTTGGTGGGCAGGCTTCCAACAGATGTCTTTTGAATGAACTTGAATGGATGCATACTTTGTTGGGACCTCCTAACAAGGTGGCCACTTAATATGCATCAACGAGGGATGTTGGGACAATCCCCGCCCAGTAATATTTTCCCCACCAGGATTTGGTACCTGAAATGTCACCAGGAAAGATCAATTCCTCCTCAGAGGCACTCTTTTGAGTTTCAGTTCTACCGGGAGAGACAAAGCATTGGGCCAATCCACCTTCTGAATTTCGGGCGATGGCAGCGTTGGCCGTCAATGAGGAGGTGGACGTGGTCATAGGGAAGGTGGAGTCTGAAGAGAGAGTCGGCCGAGGACTGGGCTTGCTTAATGCAACATGTTTATTTAAAACTAAATATGACATATGTGTTGAAAGCCAAACTTTCAGGATCCTGTGTAACTATTTCTGATACCAATAGCAATTCTCCGACAATGACTGGGTATACGACAATTCACCAACTACCCAGAGTTAATGCAGACCCCATAGGTCTAGGGCTCCGTCCCACCAAACTGTCCCACTGGAGATGACGGCCATAACTGGGATCCCCGGGCTACCCACACTTATGCTCTCAGACTATAATTTTGGGGGTTCCCATGACTCCTCTTCAAGTTCCAGAACATAGGAAGGCATTTTACTATTGTCGGTTTATCGAGGATACAGCTCAGGAACATGGAAGAGAAGCGTGGTAGGGGGCGGGGGCTGGTGCAGAGCCTCCGGGGCCTTTCCAGGCGAGTCAGGCGCCCTGTATCTCAGTACGTTTGCCAACCTGGAAGCTCCTCAAACCCCATCATTTAGGGGCTTTTGCTGAGGTTTCATCAAATAGGTACGATTAACAAAGTCACTGGCCAGGGGTGACTGAACTCAATCTCCAGCCCCTCTCCCCTTCCCAGAGGTGTGTTTGGGAATGACAGTCCCAACCCTCTCGTCTTGAGGTGGGCCTGTTGGCAAGCAGCCCCCATCCTGAAGTCACCTAGGGGCCCACCAAGAGTCACCTCGTTACCATCAACTCAGGTTGAAAGCACTTTCTTAATAACCGAAGGCACTCCTATCAGTCAGGAAACTCCAAGGATTTTGTCCTCTGTGCCAGGAACTGAGGACAAAGGCCATATATACATTTTACATTACACCACAGATCCCCTGATGTTGCTCTTACTTAAAATACTGTCGTTTTTGGATCTGAGAAGGAGAAGGCAGAGGTCAGGGGCCATCCTCCGTAAAGTTGGTGTTTCCGTTGCTCTGAAGTCCTTACAAGTCCTTGAGTCCTTTCCTCCAAATTACAGTGTGCCTTTGGAATGTGTCCTATCTGCCACCCATAAGGAAGCTCCCTAGGGCTGCAGGCCCTTCCCTTCTTTCCTCATTACTGTGTTCCCTTCTTTCTGCTCTTCCGGCAGTCCTCAGTCAGCCCTTCCCCTCCCAGGGACCCCACTGGCTCAGCCTGGGTTCAATTGTTCTCCCTTCTCTCCACATGGTCAGTGGCCTGGGGGACCACTTTCTGCTGGTCTTGACAGCAACACTCATTAGAAGACCAGGTGAGAATGTCATCCCCGCTTCCCCATTAGTGCTCAAAAAATGAGCCCCAGTCTCCTTACACTCACACTCAGCACCCCCGCCTCCCTTCTGGCCTCACCTGCCCTCTGCCACCTGGCCACAGGCCGCCTTGCCCTGGAGGTGTCCTCTGCCCAACAGCCCAGGGGCTTTCCCACCCCTTTCCCCTTCCCCTTCTCTCCAGGTCGGCTCCTCTGCACTCTTGTTCTTTTAGGCACATGTATTTGTGGAATGTGTCATGTGCTGGGTACAAGAGGGCTGGAGGAAGGATGACAGGAGCTCCGCCCTGGAGGCACTGACTCTCTTCCTCCTTAGAAACAACTGCCGGCAGACACCAGGTCCTTCCCCAGGCAAGCCCCAGGTGCCTCCCTCCCAGCCTCTCACCTACTTGGCACCTGGCACCTCTTCCTTATTTTGACATCCTTTCAGGTTTCTGAGTCTCCCCAGCTGGATGCTTAGACGGACTTCCTCCATTCACATCCGTGGACTGAGTGCCTGCCCCAGGGCACAGCAGCAGGGCCTAGCCCCTGCCCTGTGGTCTGGTGTGCCAGACGGATAGGAAAGAAGAGTATGTATAACAGGTACACAGGGTGGGGGGAGGGCATGCTGTGAAGGGAGCAAACAGTGCTGTGATGGGCAGCGGGCGCGCTGGGTCAGAGCGGGTATCAGAGGAGCCCTTCCCTTCCTCCCCCCCTGGATGTCCCACGAGGCCGGGTGTAGTGTCATACAGAGCTGTTCTTCTCACTGGAAAAATGAAACACCAATGCATTCTTGATGAAAAATTTAAAACTGTCCTTTGCTTTTATTTCCAGTTTTTATTAGAAGTTAGTTACAGACTTCCGATATGGAAGCAGTGTCAGAACAATCACCTGAATGGAAAGAGAGACTTGGAGCCCAAGACAGAGGAACCTTGATTATCTACCCCAGAGAATGGAGGGAGCTGAGGGAGGTGGCCCTCCCAGTCACCCTTGGCCACTGAATGGCTCCATGTTCATGACACCCTTGTGCCCAGTTTCATTCTGGTTCCACACGAGCTTGTTGCTCTGGAAAAATGAGTCCTTTGAGATGGCAATGCCACCGTACTTGACTAGTGTGTCTGTGTCTGTTGGAGGTGCTGGCGTGGAGTGTCACCAATGGAATAATGTCCTGTTTATAGAGCATTCTCTCTGAGCCAAGGATTGTCCTGAGGACCTTACATGTGACTAATTTAACCCTCAGCCCTTGCGAGAGTCTGCAAGGTAGTATCAGGGGTCATCTGCATTTGACACTGAGGACGCTGAGGCTTGGCAAGATTATGGAATTGAGGCAGAATCAGATCTGTCAGAGTCCAGAACCCCTGGGCTTGACCCGACAACCATGTCACCTTCTGCTGCTCAGAATCTTTAGAATGCTCCGAGATGGCCTTCTATATGGAGCATGTAATTGAATTCTGTGGAATGGTGCTCTGAGGCAGAGCAGGTAATGCTAACCCCGGAAACGGTGACTGGTCTGAGGTTACATGGCCTCCTCAGTGCAGAGGCTCATTCCCGTCCCCAGCCCGGGTTCAACTGCCTTACAGGGGTGCGGGGAGATCTGGTGGGTGCTGGTTACACTGGGGATGCAGGGGTGGGAGGTGGTTGTGCTGAGGAAGGGGTAGCTCGGTTTTCAGCCGTCTGCTACAAAAGGAGGGGGCAGTCCAGAGACGAGGGTTCTGTCCCTGGGTCCTCCATTTTCCTCAACTAAAGAGTGATTCTAATAATAGTGTCCACCTATTTGGCCTTACAAGGCCAAATGGTAGAAGTAACCTGCTGGGTCAGGAGGGGACAGACTACAGAACAGTCAGAGCAAGGCGAGTGACATTCTGATGCTACTGCTCAGGTCCCCATTTCTAACATGTTCCTGCTGCAAGCCCAGACCCATTCCAGGTGGTGCATTGTGAGCAAGCAATAATGCTGACAGACTTGACCTTGGTCTCTAGGGCTTGTAACAGAAGTTGAGAGGAGAATGACCAATATGATGCAGTAGTAACACTGCAGAGAGGCCAAGCGGTAGACATATTTGCAGGGCAGTGTCTGTGAGCAGAAAACACTTGACAGAAATTTCTGTAGAGACAATGGGATTCGGGGGGCTTGTAAGGGCTGTGATGACCGGGTGGTGTTGGGACTGGGCTGGTTTTATGCAGGTGGGATTTCAGGAGCTAGGAGGGCTGAGTATATAAGGCACAGGAGATTCTAGGAGACAAAATCCAAGGCAGCAGTAGGGTCACCTGTCCAGCTCTTCATGCTCCTACAGAGGGGGTAGACAAAAGCAATCATCCTTTTTAGCAATCTAAATAGGATAGCAATAGGGTAATGGTAATTAGGGTATCAAATGCCCCAGCCTCCAAAGATATGCACAGTCCCCTCATTGTAGGGAACTGATTTGTTGGTGTCGTGGAAGAAAAGGGGCCACATATTAACCTGACAAGCTCAGGGGAGGCCTGCATGGCAGCCTTAGAAACTCAGACCTAACATAACCACAAAGGATGGTCTGAAATGAAAACTTTCTAACTGAAAGCACTTAATGGCAGGTAGTCCTGTCTTAGGCCAGCAACAAAGTCAAACTTTAACTTAACTGTGCCTGTCTGTTGTCTTTTTGCATCCATGCTAACACACCTTTGGAATGTCAAATTTCCTTTGTCCGGACCCCTCAAAGCACAGGCACTGCATCAGGGGGCAATGGCAAATCTCCTCATTGTTATTGTTATTATGTTAATTGTTGACTATTAATTATCCTGCACCCACCAGTGGAAAAGTGTCTACCATTTTACTTTTTCTCCAGTCCCAGAGGTTTCCCTGTTTAGCTTTCTCCCTCCTCCCTTATCTATCTCTAAGGGATTTCCTGTAAGCCCATTGGGCCTCCCTCTTTTGATTGTGATGTATAAAATAATTTGGTGCTAAAATGCCATTCTCTGGAGCATTTTCTCAGTATGTTGGGATTTTGCTTCCCCGCAATTGTTGTCAGTTTGACTCAAATAAACTCACCAAAAATTCTCTACAGGATTGAATGTTTCTTGAGTTAACGGTATTAAACAGGAGAAGGAGCCAAGACGGCACATCAGGGTCCTACACCAGTACGTCTATAGCATTGGCAAAATAAGTCCGTCAGGCTGTTTTAAAACGGAACACTTTGGTCCACATTCATTCACTCAAGAGTGACAGCTGTGATCTCAGTAGTTGTTTCCTTTTCTGTTTCTCCTGAAAGAGCCTCAGCTCTTGTCACCAACGCACAAATTCTCAAATTCCTTGAGGAAGGCAGCAGAGAAATGAATGAATGAATGAATGAATGAATGAAATAACCTACACAGAGGAAATGTTTACCTGACACACAGCATGTTCTCAGTTCATTGCAAGGAGACCGCTGGTGATGATGGATGAGAAAGCAGGCTCTGGAGTTGGGCTGCCTGTGTGGGAGTCCAGTCTTGCCACTTACTGATGTGACCTTGGGCAGTTCCTTTTAGCATTCCGTGCCTCGGTTTCCACCTTTGTCACCAAGCACTAGTAATACAACCAAATTCATAGGACTGTTGTGAGGCTTACATGACTGAATCTATTTAAATGCACAGTACAGTGCCTGGCATATAGTAGGCACTCAATGAAAATTAGCTATTATTATAGGCTTATAGGCAGTCAGAATAAACGAGTGAACTGGGAGCAGCTGAGGGTTCTGATTTAAAGGGGAGACTGATGTTAATGGGAGCGTGGGGCCAGAGCTGTGATTTTCAGAATCTCCTCCTGAGGATTGTCACACCAGGTCCCAGCATGGCTCCTGAAAATGTAAATACCTTTTACATTTTCTTCTCAAGCCCTTATTTATTTATTTCTCAAAACTCTCTCTGCTTTTAAGGAGAGCAGCCTCCTGGACAGGTCTTGAGTAGTGTGGTCTGTTCTGAGCACCACTTTTACCGGCCAGGTGGCCTGTGCCCACTTCACCTTCCCTCTGGGTCCCTTGTCCAGCAGGTTTCTCCCATCTCAGGCCTCGAGGAAGACTCTCGAAAACTCATATTGCGCACCGGTGCGCCACCTTCCCAGGGAAAACTGCAAATCAGAGGAGTGACTGTGCTGCGGTGGAATTTGGGGCGTCTGCAACGCATTTAGGGGCGGGGCGGGGTCTCCCTAGGGGACTCTGTACCACCAGCAGGTGGCCATCTATCTGCGAGACCTGCCAGACCTCGCAGAAACTTGAACGGGACGTTGACGGCACTGCATGAGAAGAGTACAGCTGAGTCTCCCCGAGCTGAGCGGTGTACATCCTCGAAAAAGAGGGAAGGGAAAGGTGGGGACTCCCTGTTGGAGTGACTCAAGCATTCAGACCCCACGAACTTCATTCAGGAAGGCTTCAAGAGGGGTGAGTACGGAGCAGCCTACGGAAAAGGGAGCGCCTCCTTTTCTTAGGGCATTGTCCTTGGCTTGCATTGACTAGCTTTCCGAACCTCCGAGAAAGATATTTCTGGAACGGAGGTGCCTGATCAGATGGTGGGAGCGCGGGAAAGAATCCTGGGAAGGCGGTGCCTGCGCGCCCGGCTCTCTGCATTGGGAGGAGCTCGAATTCCCTCCCGCCAGATGGCGCTGTCTGGTTTTTCCTTGCCCTCCCGCTCCGGTCCCTAGAGGGTCCCGCCGCAGCGGCCGCTCTAGCCGGCTGGCGCGGGCTCTGTGGTTCCGGGCGGAAGTGAGGCGCCGAGCGGAACGGCCTCTGGTGACATTTTCTCCGGGCGGCGCGGACGAGTGAAGGGACTTGGTGTTGTATCCTGCGGAGGCAGCGAGATTTCTTGTGGCCCTGGCGGGTTTCTGACCGTGACTCTCTGCTCGCCAGCGGGGCTTGGTCTGAGTAGGAGAAGGCGGCGGTGGGCGTCGCGTTCCAAGTCATCGCGGCCGGCAGAGTCCCGGCCCGGCGGTCAGTGCGTGCCCCGACGGGGCGAGCGCAGCGGACGAGGAGGTGCGGAGCTACGGCAGAGAGCAGGTGAGGCGTGAAGGGGCGCGGGGCCGCGGCCGGCTGCGTGTCGAGTCGCGGCGCCCGGGCTGCGTCCCGGGGAGGGGTCGGTTGAGTCGAGTCGTCGGGGTACGGGCCGTGGGTGAGGACTCTGCGGCGTCCGGGCGGTGGGGCGGTGAGGGGTCCACCGGCGGGTGCCGGGTTTCGCGCCTGGACTCGGAGGGAGGCGCGGCCCGGGTCGGGGCTAACTAGAAGGGTTGGTTGGTGGCTCGCCCGCCGGCTGGTGACCCTCTCGTCCTCGCGGCTCCCCGGAATCGGCGGGCCGAGCCCCCTGCCCCCCAACCCTCCCCCAGACCGCTGGGGCCCGGGCGAGGCCGGTCCCTTTCCCCGGCGGCTGAGAGTAGTAGGCTGGAGGTGCCGCAGACCACGGGCCGCGCGGCGCAGCGGCTTTACGGCCCTGGAGTTGCTTTCACGCAACTTTTCGGCGCCCCGGCGGGCGGGGGAAGCGGTGGCGGCTGCACCTCTGCCAACTCTGCGGGCTCTGCCGGCCGGGGACTGGCGCCGACACCTGCCCCGACTCCTGAGAGCCCAGGCCGCCTCCCCAGCGCAGCGGTGGCCTAGGAGGAGGGAGGAAAGCTTCCTCAGGCGCGGTGCTTTCTGCCTCTGGGCTCTTTCTTTTGGTCGGCGGACGCCTCTGGTCCTCGGGAGGGATACGTCAGTCTCCAAAATTGATCTCCTCTGGCGAGTTTGTCAACTTTATTTAGACAGCTGACGAGGATGTAAAGCGACGAGCCCCAAGTTAAAGATCATCGTCTTCTCTGACTCTTCCTGAGAGTTCTCCTCTTTTCCCCAGTAGCACTTTATTCCTTATAACACCGACCTCAGTGTATTCTTGGAGCGGCTGCCCCCAACAGAACCAACAGCACGTCATTCATTCTGCCTTTTAAATCGTCCTCTTCTTTGTCACAGAATAGATGCTCACAGATTGAAGGAGTGAACGTCTGTCAGTACTTGTTCTCCCAGATTGAACCGCTTGAGCAGTGTATCCTTGGGTGCACGTTTGGTTTTTTGCTTGAGCTTTTGCTTTCTGAATCCTTCTACCCGGTAGGATGAAAATTCCACTGACGATAGGTGACTAAGTATCCTTTGCCAAGGTAGACCTCTTGATTACAACTACATCTGGTGGTTTTGCTTAGGCTATTATTGTGTAGTGTCGTTGGGCACATGCTAACAGTTTGAATTACTCTTTCTTCTCCTGGGATATTTAAGGATGGAGACTATTAACTTTTCTAATGTAGTTTTATTGATCCTGGCAATGGGATTTTTTCCAGTAAGAGCACCGCCTTTTGGTTTAACAAGGATTTTTAGGGGCCTACAATTGATAGTTATTACCCGATGTCCTGAGGAATCACAACGCTAACCGTTTTTTAGTAGGAAGTGTAATATTTTGGCAGAGTAACCTGGCCAATACAATGCCTAGTTGAGAACTTTATACTCAGTAAATATAAAATTATGAATTAAATATGAATTCAGGAAACCAGATGAAATTTAGATAATCTGTATGCTACTTTAAAAAGAGCCTTAGTGAAATTTTACGCAATTCCATGAAATGAGAAATAAAAATATTTTTAGGCATTTCTAAATTAGATTATTTCAGATTACTTTTCAGTACCACTTTAATCTTAAAACTTAAAACAGCTTTTTTTATAATGTTCGTATTATAGATATAAACTCCAAAATAGGTGTATATAATATGAAAGGCAGGGAAAGACATCATGGTATTATACCTAAAGCATCAACTAAATATAATTTCTTAATGGAAATAATTTTTTTCTGACTTTTTTTTGAAAAATGGGAGGGACTGGATTTTGGAGCTGGAAACTTTCCCATTGCTAATTAGCTTCATATTAAGTTCACGGTGTGCCTGTTACGTTACTCAGTAATTCAGTTTACATTACTCTTAAATGCACTTATGAAAGTGTCATACATAATACTCTCTTTTGTAGTCTTCATGGTTTATCAGAGACCCATATATTAAAGATAAATTAAGCTTTAAATTCTAATTTAAGACAGTTCTTTTAGAACTGAGAGCTCCGTGTATGTCCTGCAAAGGTTTCTATTTTCATAAGTGAGGTCGGTACCTTAAGTCTCCTTAGTGTATGACTGTTAATTTCTGGGAGCTTGTGTAGTCACTCATTATTTAAGAGGTTGTTTTGGTGGGACCCTCGATCTTACGGTTTTGTTCTGATGCGTGCATGAATAGACTTGATATATGGGTAATTAGGATGTTTTTGTTTTTTTTTCCTCTTTAAAGTTTGGAACTAGTGCATGGTAGAGACCCAAACAAGCCTTATGTTTGTAACTTTGGTAAACCACTTTAGAACTTCCTAATGTTTCTGCATGTAACTAGGGACATCTTTACCAAATTGATGATACTTGAGAAAACCTGTAAAAGAGGAAAAATGGAGTATGGTATGTTTTCTTTTAAACTATATTGATTTCAATATTCTCTATTATTTTAGGAAAGAGTTTGGGGCCAAATAAAGTTTCTTGGGTAGCTGTAAATTATATAGTATAAATTATATATAGACAGAACATTCAGTGGCACCTCTTTATGCTCACAACGCTAATTTATTGATTGTTTCCTGAGTGCTAGCACTCTATTTGCTAGAGCTGGAGTGGTGGATAAGACTGACAGAGCCCTGATGCTACAGGAACTTACACATTTAAACCTGAGGTTTTATCTGATTTCCAGGTGGGCGTTCCAGGCTAGGGAGCAGCCTAAGCAAAGTCATGAGTATCTGTGATCTTGAATGGTTAAGTGTGGCTGGTTGTGAAAGTACAGTAGTTTAGTCTGTTAATGAGCTGCTACTACTCTTGCAGGGGGTGGAGGGAACTCAGGTGGAATATAAAAGATCAGGTAGGCAGTCCTTTAACATTTATTTCAGTGAGTAGGAATTTATTTGGTTTTAATTATTTATTTTGGGTTGATGCTTTGATAGTTATTTTTTATTTGTCTTATTTTTATGTATTTTTAGAGGGAGGGGAAGAGAGAGAGAAAGAGAGAGAGAGGAACATCAATGTGTGGTTGTCTCCTATGTACCCCCCACTGGGATCCACCCGCAACCCAGGCATGTGCCCTGGCTGGGAATGGAACCGGCAACCCCTTGGTTTGCAGGCCAGCACTCAGTCCACTGAAGCACACTAGCCAGGGCTGATAGTTATTTTTTAGTTGTCACATTTCAGTCAAATTTAAATTTGACTGTTGTCATGGAACTTTTCTAAATCCTTAGCCTTTATCTTTAATTGTACCTACTTTCCCTACTCTTTAAGGACTCATGATTGAACTTGAGGGAAATAAACAGTGTTTTCTGCTTCTGTGTGGGCAGCTTTTCTTAGCAGAAGTGGGATTGATGTTCAGTCAGTTTTCACACTCAGCCCACATGTCCTTGTGGTAAAAGAACGGAGCAGGGTGAAACTAAAAAGCATCTTGCTTGTTTTATTTTCTTCTGTATTCCTGAACTGCTAGGGAGGATTGTGTGTTGTATATATTGTACATATTTATCACAACATATTAATAGCAGCTAATAATAGTAAATGTAATTTTAAAATAATGTAAAATAGCCAGTGTAACTCAGATTTGATGGTTGTCTTATTTAGGATTTCTAGTTTTAATTTACAGTGTTTAGATTTTGTTTCTGTTCTCTTTCATTCAAAATAGGGACCTCGTTCCTCTTCCCTCTGATTCTGTCATTTAATAGCCAATAGACAGATGGTATAAATCCTGTTACTAATTTGATTTTAATTTTAAAACTATCTGGATAAATATTTTCTAGGTAAGATTAATCAAAAGTAGAACTCTTTCCATAAAACTTAGGTTTATTTGTATGTGGGTTTTTTTATACCTGGTTAAATTAAAAAACCCATTCACTGTCCTGGCCAGGTGGCGAAGTTGGTTGGAGTGGTGTCCTGTACACCAAAAAGTTTCAGGTTTGAGTGCCTGTGGGAGGCAACCTATCAATGGTTTTCTCTCACATGGATGTTTCTCTCCACCCTGTGCTGCCCTGGCCCCCCAAAATCATTAAATCGTTTCAACGTATCCTTGGTGAGGATTTACAAAAAAACAAAAACGATTTACTGAGCATTTTGGTGTCAGGTGGGGATGGTTACAAAGATAAATCATTTCTGCAACAGGGAACTCAAATGTAGTGAATCAGATGATTTTTAAGTTTCTTTCCTGCTCTAAAGTGTGGAGAAGAAAAGTAGGCTATAGGAGAAAAAAGTACCGTATAACAAAACAACGTTAGTATGGAGTTAGTCTTTTCCTTTATAAAATCATTTTAAATAAGGATTTGGAAGATAGCTCCTATATGGGTCTCTAAGCTTAAAAGAAAGTGATTGAAATCTTGAATGTTCTTTTTGTACTGCCAGTTCATTTACAAAATACTTTTTACCCTGGAATCAAAACCATGTATTATTAAATTAGATCTGATTGTTGTTCAAAGAGGAAAAAAATTAAATCTGTTAAAATTTATAGTATATACCAAAAAACCCCAAACAAAATGAAACAACTTATACAGCCATTCCTATGAATCTGGATCGACTAGGTTGTAGTTAGGTAATCTAGAAATTAATGTTTTCACTAACATGGTTAGCATTAGGGAAACAAGATACCAAAAGGATCAGTGGAAGTTATTTTTTACTGAGTTGTCTGGTTTAAAAAAAAAAGCAAAAGACTTTTATGATGTCCAGAGTCAGCATTTTGTTAGGTGCCTTATAATTAGAGAAAGATATTGTTGGGGAGAGGGAAGTTGGGTGTGGACTAAAACCGTAGGAAAACAGGACTGTTTTCCTTTCTGTTAAGGACAAAAGAACAAAAACCTCATGTGGTTAAGATTTTAAGCATGTCCTGTCCGCCTTAATTTTAACTCAGAGTATAGAAGTATAGTTTATTCTTAAATCAACATTTTATCATCAAGGGTTTCCCATTATTTTTCTCCGCTACAGTCCACTGAACAATTTGCTGTGAGTCTGAGGTCATTTAATGGATCAGTTTTTGGCAATATTTATCTTGGGGACCTCAGGTCTCAGCGTGTGGTAACTAACCTTCATGTGTATTGTCTTCTCAGGGAGATAGAAAATGGCCAGAACAGAACACTTGGAGCAAATCTAGAACCTGTGTTTTAAATTATTCTTGATTTACAATGTTGGTGCTTTTGAGTACTTAGAGGGTCTCTCATTAGTCATGGTTCATTCTTTGCATTTGGTAACTTCTTGGCATCTTACTTGATGCTAGTTTATGTGCAGTCCTGGTACTGGGCCAGGTATACGAGTCAGTAGTGGTGGTATCTGCCACATGAAGTGATTTGAGCAGCCATTATCACCCTTGGTCTATTTATAGAGCTTATATCAGTGGAGAAGAGGTTGGCTGGCAGGCAGGCTAAGCTGCTCTCTTCCCATTGTCGCAATCTCAGAATTTATACTTCGGTTCCTGGTAGGCCAGATCATTGAGCTGCATTAAGTTTTAGTGCTCTTTCTGTACACCAGCTTTTTAGCACTCAGTTTCTTAAGCACCTTCACTCCTGAAGGAAAAAAGAGAACCATATAACTATTACCACACTGCAAAATAATTAGCAATAATTTCTTAATGTATGATATTCAGTGTTCAGATTTCTCTATCATCTCATAAATGTGTTTTTACAATCATTGAGTTGAAGAGTCAAATGAGGTCTGTGCATTATTTTATAGATTAGAGGTTCTCCCTCCATTTTTTTTTAAAGATTGATTTTATTTATTTTTTGGAGAGGGGAAGGGAGGGAGGAAGAGAGGGAGAGAAATACCAGTGTGTGGTTGCCTCTCGCATGCCCCCTGCCAAGGACCCTGCCTGCAACCAGGCATGTGCCCTGATGGGGAATTGAACTGGTGACTCCCTGGTCTGCAGGCCGGCACTCAATCCACTGAGCACACCAGTCAGGGTTCCCCTCCATTTGTTATTCCTGGCAAATTATTTGTTGAAGAAATAGGAGTTTCCCAGTTTGAATTTGCCAGTTACATTCCTGTGTTGATGGTATTAAACATGTTCCTCTGTCCCCTGGGTTTCTTGCTAATTGGTATTAGGTTTGATCAGATTCGGTTTCTGTAGGTACAATCTCTTATTTTTTTTTCTTTGAGGGGGCAAGAATACTCTATAGATGATGAGTACACTTGTATCAGGAGGCACATAATGTTTGGTTCTATGTGATGTTAGCAGCTGTTCGTGCTTATTGCCTATCTCCATCAATTTATTAGTCATAATTCCTCGCTGGAAATGCCTTTTATCATTCTCAGTTCTGAGTCTTTTATACTGTGTCTTGTTTATAGCCTGTTCAGCCTCTTCCTTTTGAGAGCTAAGTGAAGGGAAGGGAAGAGTTGCTGTGGAGAAAACGGCCATCTTCTACAGGGTCCAGCAGAAGTAAGGCCTGCTTGAGTGTGGTTGGCAGGGTGTAATAATATAGTGTTATAATTTATAGTTTTAATTTGAACATTTCACCTAAAATTTCATATGATGTGCTTGAGTGTGATATTGTTATGTTACAGAATTATCTTACGACTTCTTAATAAAAGATTTTGTGATAAAAAGGTGTTATTTGTGCTGGACCCAGTATATGTAATTCTGTAGTATTTTTATTTCAGTCCTGATCTTTGGTTCCTGCACTGTCCATGCTACAACTTTACAGTGAAAAAACTAACCTCAAATCCTGACCCATAACAGAAAGATGTCCTGCAGTGTTGGTGCTTATTTAAGATTAGAGTACTATTGTCATTTTAAGGTGTTAGTGTTTATATATAAGAATTAGAAAAGGGGTTAATTTTTCTACGTCAAAAGATTTCGGAACATCATTGTTACAGATGCAGTGGAATCTCTTCCAAGATCTAAACAACTGGGGAGAGGGGGCTTCATTTTGTTTTTTAGTGATTTACTGCTCTCTACCTTTTTAGTTTTGTAGTGTCAGGTTTTTGCATCTTTATACATAAATACACAGTCATTTTATAATATAGTATTCTAAGTGTATCGAAACAACTTTACTAGACTATTAATAATTGTGTTAGTTTTGTCTTATGTTTTTATGTAGAAAGAGAAAAGGAGAGTTACTCTATCTGAAATCATGTCGATTCTATGTAATGGAATGTATTTTTATATACAAGTCACTAATACTAAGTTTTAAGCAAAACAAGGTATTTCATTTGTGTTTTGGTGATTTCTAAAAATGGTTTTCATCAACTCAACAAATATTACATATTATGTGTTAAGAACTGTGAGTGAACTGAACATGTTTAACATTATCCCTGTTTTTTAAGGAGATTTGTAATCTAATGGGGCTGGAGGGGGTGAGTGAAAATATTTACACAAATAATTTGGTTAGCTATGTTCCTGTTGGTGGTCTCATGACTTTTCTTTTGTTTTAAAAGTCTCATCCATATAAAAAGTGGTTTTTACACCAGTTTAAAAATAGTTCAATTGCTTTGATTTTTTAGTGTTAAGAGTACATCATTTTTGACTCACAGATTCAGTAATAAACATGCATAGTTGAATATTTAAACTCTAAGCTAGCTAAGGATTTTGAAGGTAAGCCTATTAAACAACTTTAAAAAAATGTGTGTATTCTGGACTGTTAGAGGTTATTTAAACTGCAACTCTTTTGCTTAGTAACTCCTCCTCTCTTTATATGGCATAGTTTTTACTTTTATTGATTAACCATTTGGTGTACCTTGGGCATAATTGAAAATAAGCACATGGAAAACTATGTACAGTTCTCTTTCAGTATAAAGATACAGAAGTGGTGTGGTTTCTGTAAAATGAATCAGAAAAATGGATGTTTTGTTTTTAAGGAAAATTACAAAGGAGTAGTCTTGTTGAACTTCTTAAGTGGAAAATATAACTTTGCCTTAATTTATACAAAGGATATCTTCTTGTGTATTCATGTACAAAACCAAATTTTAATATCAAACCTCAAATACATTAAGAAAACTTATTTTAAAGGAGTCTGCATTAAAACCTTACCTCTTAAGTGTATAAACTAATTTAATTTTTGTAAAGATCCAGATGTTCAGAACTTTTATTTTGGTTATTGGAAGCTACTTGTGTAGTGTGATCTAGTCTTAGGTTAACAAGCAGGCTGGAAATTCAGAAACAATTCTAAATATATCTGTCTAACTTTATCTAAATATATCTTGGCCATTGACCTACATATTCTTTTCTTAGAAATGAGGATTATACATTTCAGGTTAACTATGAACAATAATTAATAAAAATAATTAAAAAGTTCTGAAAACCTAAATAGAATTGTTTAGATAGTTGCCAGTGTGGTTAGATCACTTCTGTGTCTTTTTAAAGTACAACTTTTTAAAAATTACACAAATATGCAACAAAACATTCATCAATTAAAAGAAAATGTCCTGGCTGGTTTGGCTCATTGGATTGAGTGCTGGCCTGTGAACTGAAAGGTTGCTGGTTTGATTCCTGGTCAGGGCACGTGCATGGGTTGTGGGCCAGGTCCCCAGTGGGGGGTGTTGGAGAGGTAGCTGCATGATGTGTCTATCGCACATTGGTATTTCTCTCTCTCTCTCTTTCTCCCTCCCTTCTCCTCTCTCTAAAAATAAATAAATAAAACCTTAAAAAAATGACTAGTGACTGAAGCATTCTTTTTTTTTAAATTTTCTTTATTGATTGATTGACTTTAAGGAGACACAAACACGGATTCGCTGTTCCACTTATTGATGCACTCATTGGCTGATTCTTGTATGTGCCCTGACCAGGGGATTGAACCCACAACCTTGGTATATCAGGATGGTGCTCTAACCACCTGAGCTACCTGGCTGGGGTGAAGCATTCTTTTGGTGTGTTGTATTTTTAACTTGCCTGTATCTTTTTACTTTTTAAACTATTTTTTGAAACTTTTTGAAGACTTTAAGGCCTTGGAGAATTCGTGGTTGAGTATTTATGCCATGTCTAAAATCGACCAACAGCATCAGTAGTGTCCCTTGGAGGCACTAGTTTTCCAATGTTGAGAAGCAAAGGCCAAGGTAATGCAGCTTGTTCTTCTGTTCCTATTCCATGAAGTTGACAAGCGGAGCCTTAATTGCAGTGGTTTTTCTGTATGCTATGACCCTTACTCCTATGAAAATATTTATGCAGAAGATAACTGTAAAACATACACAGTAGCTTCACATGCATTTTTTAAAAAGCAAAAATGAGATTTAATAGGTTCATTTAACTGTGATAAGTCCAGTGTGCAACTGGCCTCTGGCCTAGTTGGATCTAGGAACTCATTTGATATCTGGGCACTACTTTTCTATGTGTACTGCCTTTGTATTGCTTTTCTTTTGGGGATTTATTTTCCGCTAGATTTTTTTCTCCTGAGGGCAAAGTTGGCCCCCAGGCAGCACCAAGCTAACTAGTTTCTTCAGCATTAAAATAATTATAATAAAACTTTTTTAGAGCAGTTTTAGGTTTGCAGAAAAATTGAGCAGAAAGTACAGAGTTTCTATATATCCCCTCCTGAGTTTTCCCCATTTATTAATACCTTGCATTAGTTTACATTTGTTACAGTTGATAAGCTAATATTGGTATATTATTGAAGAGCAAGTTTACATTAGGGCTTACTTTTTATGTTGGAAAACAGATAGTATGTTGAATAATACGGAATAACAGTTCTGTGGATTTTGACAAATGCCTTGTGCCTGTCCTTCGTTACAGTGTCTAATAGAACAGTTTCACTGCCCAACTTGATACCATCCTTTCTCATGTCCCGTATTTACTCTTCGATCTCTCAGATTCATGTCTCTCTGTTGCAACTACCAGTTAGTCCAGAGCTACCATACTTTTTTTGCCTTGCCTTCAAATTGTTTTACTGACATTTACTCTTATCTTTTTTTTCTGTCCGGTCTCCACTGTTGCAGCCAGAACTGTCTTTTTGAAGTATAAGTCAGCTTAAATCTCTGTTTCCCTCCTTTATTTAGTAGGTTCTTTTTCCTCCTCGGGGAAGACTTCCTAGATCTCCTAGGCTGTGTCACATTCCTCTTCTCTTTCTCCTTTCATGGTGCCAACATACTTTCTCTCTACCAGACTTGCCAGAGCAATACCTTTTGTATTTATTTTGTGTGATTATTTGATTGACTGTTTAAACTGTAAGTTCTGTAAGGAAGGTAGTGTATATTTCCCAGTGCCTAGCATAGTAGCTGACACTTCATACTCAGTAAATTTGTGTTGAATATATGAATGAACCAGATGACTTTGATTAGAGGGAAGTGTCTTACAAAGATTACAAGATACTGTTTCTTTTTTTAAAAAAAGATTTTATTTATTGTTAGAAAGAGGGGAAGGGAAGGAGAAAGAGAGGGAAAGGACCATCAATATGTGGTTGCCTCTCACGTGCCCCTCACTGGGGACCTGGCCCGAAACCCAGGCATGTGCTCTGACTGGGAATTGAACAGGCAACCCTTGGTTTGCAGGCTCACACTCAGTCTGTTGAACTCTACCAGCCAGGGCCTAAAAGACTTTGTGCTTGTTTTGCAGTAGGTGCTTTAATGTGTTACTCATTTCATCCTGCAAGGACTGAAGTTTTACAAACAAGGAAACAGTGGCTTAGAGAACATCAATAATTTGTCAGGGACACAGAGCAGCATTTCAGGTTCCCTTCTTTTTGAGCCTTAGGACTGGTGTTTTTGTGAACTTTTGTTTATTTTCATTTTTAAAAGTTGTTGGATCACCATATTTCACGGCTATCACCATGAAAATATACCATATTGTATTAATGCTGAGAGTGACATCAGTTTCGTTTCTGCAGGCTTATTTTCTTTGTCAAAGTAGAACTCTCATCTAAATCTAATAATTTTTAAGTGTTCTCAATTGAAACTGAAATCCCTTCTTGGGTTTTGAGTTTAGTGCCTGTGAACTTGTTTCTTTTAATTTTTCTCATGTAATTTTTCTCTCTGTTATAGAGTATAGCTTTGAGATTCTGTAGCAGCCCCTTTTACTCTTGTTTTTATTTATTGAAATCATTCTTACTTTTATAAGCCCAGTTAAATTACTGCTCTCTTCATACACACACTTTCTAGTCTTGAGTCTAGAGTTCTTTATACCTTTCCTATAATACTTAACCTAATTCTGTCCTGCTTGTACTCATCCAGTTCATTTGTGTGAGCTGCTTGCTGTCTTTAACTACCCTGAAACACTTAATCAGTAGATTTTCAACAGATATTTGTTCTTTGATTGTATTTGAGTGTGAGCACCATGACTTACTCATTTAAAAAAATTATTGATTTAGAGAGAGAGGGAGATAAACATCAATTTGTTGTTCTACTTAGTTATGCATTTATTGGTTGATTCTTGTATGTGCCCTGACTGGGGATTGAACCTGCAACCTTGGCATATTGGGACAACACCCTAACCAACTGAGCTACCGGGCCAAGACTTGATTTATGTGTTTTTGTAATCCCAAATGTAACATGTTGTGTGACACAACAGGTATTTGATACTTGCTAGCTGAATTAATTATTTTTTTGTCCTAGTCTTTTTAAAATAGTTTTTTTATTTTAATGAGTTGAACCAGTGGTACAAGATCATATTTTTAAAAAGATTTTATGCATTTATCTTTAGAGAGAGGGGGAGGGAGGGAGAAAGGGAAAAAAGCATCAGTTGTGAGAGAAACATCAATTAGTTGCCTCTTGCTTGCCCCCATTCTGGGGTTCTGGCCTGCAACCCAGGCATATCTCCTGACTGGGAATAGAACTGGTGAGCTTTTGGTTAGCAGGCTGGTGCTTAGTCCACTGAGCCACACCAGTGAGGACCAGGTTTTTATTTTTAAACAAAAAGGGTTCTGGTTGCAATTGTAGTGATCAAGAGTGGATGTGGGGAGACCACTAATGTTGTTGTAATATTCTAGGCAGTAGTAGGTCATGGTAGCTTGGACTAGGCAATATAGAAATGTAAAGACTTGAAGGATATTTGGGTGGCCAAATTGATAGGGCTTGGTCATGGAGTGGAATTTGGGAGTATGCTTTTGGGTTTGGTAATGATACCACATTAATTACGCAGTAATTGCTTGGTAGGGCGTGGGCAGATTTTTTTTGAAGCATTTTAAATTTGCAGTGTCTTTGAGATAATCTAAATAGACTGTCATGTAGACAGTTGATCTTTGAAAGAGCCTTTCGGGCTAAAGGTATAAATTTGGGAGCAGGGATGTGGATAATAGCAACTAGATATAACAAGAGGAAAGAGGCCCTAAGAGTAGGTGATGAAGGACTAATTTAAAGAGATGAGAAGAATGAGTCAACAAAATAGATATAAGTAGGTAGAGTTGGAGAGGAAGGAGGCAAATCCTAAATAGTGCGATGGTATAGAAGTCCGTGGAAGGGTATTTCCAAGAAGGGGAAATGGTTGACAGTATGAGATATGCTGAGAGGTAAGGAATCAGGACTAAAAAAGTGTCTTCGATTTGGTGTTATGAGGTAATGGTAGCCTTATCAAAAACTTTAGATGGAATAATGGGAACAGAAACTAGATTGCATTGGGTTGAGCAGTGAAGGATATGGAACTATAAATGCTGACAGTTCTTGAAGTTTGGTGATTGAAGTGAAAATAGAGCAAGAAAGATGTGTTTTTTGTTTTTTTAGAGGTAAGACTTGGGCATACTTTTTAAATGTTTTATTCTCTTGATAGTGTCTTGCAGAGCAGAAGTTTTTAATTTTAGTAAAGTCTGTGTATCAGTTTTTTCTTTCATGGATTGTGCTTTTGGTGTTGTATATAAAAACTCATTGCCAAACCTAAGTTCAGCTAAATTTTCTGTTTCCAACTAGAAGTTTTATAGTTTTTCATTTTACATTTACTTCTGTGATCCAGTTTGAGTTATTTTTGTGAAAGATATACTGCTTGTGTCTAGATTAATTTTTTCAGGTGGATATCCAATTGTTCCAGCACCATTTATTGAGAAGACTTTTTCTCCATTGTATTGCATTTGTTTTTTTTTGTCAGAGGTCAGTTGACTATATGAGTCTATTTCTGGGCTCCCTATATTGAGTTCTTTGGCTCATATTATACTGTCTTGACTACTGTAAGCTTTACAGTAAGTCTTGAAGTTGGGTAGTGTCAGTCCTCCAACCTCACGTATTGTGTTGACTGTTTTTGGCCTTTCCAAA
The DNA here is from genome assembly GCA_028533065.1 of Trachops cirrhosus. Lineage (NCBI taxonomy): Eukaryota > Metazoa > Chordata > Mammalia > Chiroptera > Phyllostomidae > Trachops > Trachops cirrhosus. Next base: position 17,717,176 of record CM052547.1, on the reverse strand, counting down.
TAAACCTTAGGACCCGTGATGTCAATATCTACAAAATACCTTGCTGGAATTTTGATTGGGAATACATTGAATCTATGAATCAAGTTGGGAAGAATTGCCATGTCAACAAAAATGAGTTTTTCAGTCCAAAAATATATTATCTTGAAGGTTAAGAATAGGAAGAATTGACTTGTGATGATAAAAGTCAGAATAATAATTACTTTTGAGGGGCATGTAATGACCACAGGGTGGCACGAAGGCTTTGGAACTTTGGAAATATTCAGTATCCATTTGCTCATTACATGGACATATTAATTTTAAAAAAATCTGTTGCACACTTATGGTGTCTATACTTCTTTGTGCTAATATTTCAATCAAAATGTTTCTTAAAAAAAGTTAGAGGACATAATCAATTTTGATTTAAAGAGCAAAGAACTCAGCATACAAGTTTGTTTTGTACTCGTCTAACACCTGCTTACTGGTACTTTTGAAAATGTGGGTATAGATTTTTTGTGGGGAGGGGAACTGGGTAAAGAATTTAAATACTGAAAATAACTAGACTCACTTGAAAGATTGATCTTTAGTGCATTTCTTGTGGACTGTTTTTATATGGCTACATATGGTGGTCACAGATATAGGCAGAATTTTTATTATCAGTTTTAAATAAAATGAAGGATACTGTAGACTAAATCTTGGAAAAAACTATACCACAAATTCTGTTAGAAACAGTGTTCTTGAGGGAAGTTGGTATATGCCCTATCACTTGGTATTTGAAGCTAGATTAGATAAAACAGAAGAAGGTGTCCTATTTGGACCATACTGCATTGCAAAGGAATAGACAGGGTCACTTGAAAGGCTTTTTTTTTTTTAAACTTAAATTTCTGTGATGGGGAAATGTTATAGTCTGTACTGTAGTGTGAAAAAGCATTCTTGTTTTGTCAGTAAAACATTGACCCTCTTCAAAGTTGATTTTTGGTCTAAATGTTAGCTTAGAATATCATTTTGAGCAAGAGGACAAAGATGGACTTTATGAGTTACCTAATACTATGGCTTGTATATGTGGAGAATCATTGTAAGTTAACTGGTATCCATCGTGTTTGAGGCATTAGCTGCTTGTATTTCATACAGGTGGTGATAATGAAGTGAACAGATAAAGGAGTGCTAGCAATTAGAATGCCCCATTTTACATGAGTGTAGAGCAAAATCTTGCCTAGAAGCAGTTTAATTTAATGGGCTGTGCTTGTGGTTTCAACGGAAAGTCCTGTAGCAATAGTAAACTTGTAACAGCAAATGACTTCAGTTTGTATTTGTCACACCAGGAAAGACAATACAGTATCAGTTTATTCATTCATTTTTGTGTCAGTATAGTGGTGTTAAGGATGGATGTTGCTCACATGGGGTAAAATTGAAAGGGGTGAAAAGGCAAGGCTTTATAATGTTGACTGCTTAATGATTTTATACATTGCTATGTCAAAACCCTTAGGAGGGTTTCCTGTATGGCTGGTCTTAGATAAGACCTTATTATTCTTGGTCCTTTCTCACAGTTCTGTTCTAAGTCTATAGGAAGTTGTTAAACATCTGAGAATATATTGCAAGAAGGAAGACTTTCTGCTGTGTGTGTGCTTTGTAAATATGTTTATATCTTTTTCCTCCAAGATAATTTCTTACCTATCGGTTTATAGAATAAAGCAACTGGTTTGCCTTTTTTTTTTTTTTTTTTTTACTTTAAAGTCTATTAAAGTCTATTTTCTGTTCACTTTATGCTTTCTCCCTGCCTGGATTTACTGTTATATCCAGCTGCCATCTCTATTCATATTGATAATGTCCAAATTTGTATTTCTATATTTCTTTTCTTTGAGACCTCTGTTTTCATTAGCATTATCTAGTTCAAACTAAAGTTGATTACTTTTTTCCTCTTCCTGTAGTCCACATTTTAGCAAAAATTTTAAATCCTTACCTGAGACCATGTTTATTGATTTTAGAGGGAGAGGAAGGGAAAGAGAAACACTGATGTGAGAAACATTGATCAATTGTATCCCGCACCCCAACTGGGTGCCCCAAATGGGGATTGAACCTGCAACCTAAGTCTGTGCCCTGACTGGGAATTGAACCCTCATTCTTTTGGTGTACGGGACTATGCTCCAGCTGAGTCATCAGCCAGGGCTGTACTCCACAGCTTACCCTATATCCAGTTGTATGTGCCAGTAACCATCTAAGGAATGAAGTGTTCTATATATAATCCATATGGGTTGATTTGGTTTTTAATGTTCAAATCTTCTGAATTCTTATTGATTTTTCTATCTAGTTTTATCTGCTTAAAATGAGGAATTGAATATTAGTGTTGAATTATCTCTACCCTTTCCATTCTGTTAGTTTTGTTTTATGTATTCTAAGCCTGTTAAGTACATATATTTTTGTACATGATATGTGTATAATTTTATATTTTCTTGATATATTAACCCTTGTGTCATTATGAAGTGTCCCTCTGTATCTAGTAATATTGTCTGAAGTTGATACAGACATTTCAGCTCTCCTATAGTTAGTTGCTCTTTGCATCGTGTATCTTTTTCTGTTATTTTCTGTCAACCTAGCATATCTTTGAGTTCCAAGGTATTTCTGTTGTAGAGTGCCTACAGTTGAATCATGTTTATCCAGCCTAACAATCTTTGTCTTTTGATTGGAATATTTAGGCCACTCACATTTAATGTAATTATTAATATGGTTGGATTTATAATTGCCATTTTGTTATTTATTTTCTAATGTCTCTTTTTCTAATGTCTCTTTTTTTGTTGTTATTCCTCTGTATCTTTTTTACTGCCTTTGGGGTGGGGGTGTTTAAATGATACTTTCTGAGTTTTTTTTTAGTGGTTGCTTTAGGGATTGCATCTGTATTTTTATAGTTATCACAGTCTTCTAATTAATATTTACTTAATTCTAATAAAATATAGAAACATTCTTCCAGTATGGGAGGGCTCAATCTCCTGCCTTTTACACTATTATTTTAATATGTGTAATATCTATGCATATTATAAACATAGCAATACAGTGTTAAATTACTGCTTTGTACAGTCTTACATTTTTTTAAAAAAGGTAAGAGAAGGAAAAATTATTTTAGGGTCTTTTATGTTAATGTACACATTTACCACTTTTTGTTGTCTGCATTTGTTTTATGAATTTGAATCATATAAGGTGTCATTTCCTTTCAGCTTAAAGAATTTCCTGTAAATCAGGTCTGCTACCAATTAAATTTGTTAGTCTTTGGTTTTTTCCCCCTTTATTTTGAAAGAGTAGTTTTGTTGGATGTAGAATTCTTAGTTGATAGTCACTCCCTTTCTCCTCTGGCCAGAAGGAAGAGAGGTAAATTATTTCCTTGTTCCTCATTGCCACTTTTCAGATAATTTTTCTCTTTCGTTTGTCCACATATTATTGTCATCTTTTTACCACTGACCGACCCCTTTGTATTGTGACTTTTTGTTCCTTGCTTACTGTCATTTTGTCCATATTACTCTTACCTTAATTTTTGGTCACTTTAATATACACATATTATACAGACGGTGTGATTCTTTTGACACTGCCCATTCTTTCTGTGAACTTTCCCATAGTGATTTATTCTCCGCCTGACCTCAGCCAATGTAATGTACTTCCACAGTCACACTTTAACCAGTGCTTCTTGAACTGTCTGTTGTGAAAACCAGTATATATTTATTTCTAATCCATCATTGGTAGATTTTTTTTTTTGGTAAAATACAGTCAAAGTCAATTACTAGGAAATTGAAATGCTGTTTGGTTGTCATGACAATACCAAATGATTGTAAATTTCTAATAATTTACTCTAATTTCTACACTTCTTTCTTTGAAGTCAGTCAGAGTAACACTTTGAGTAACACTATTTTAGATCTTGTCAGTTACCAATAACTGCAGCCCTTCCCTCATCTCAGTTTCTTCATTCACAGTGCTGTTGGAGTACTACCTTCTATCTTTCCAGCTCACTCTCTACAGTACCCTGAGTCCACTGGGTTGTCTGCCCTATTGTTCCTGCCACGTTTTTACTGCCTTGTACCTTCTTAATGTGATCATTAAGATCATTTCCTTCTTTCTCGCTTTGTTCTACTAGTTTGGCAAAACTACAATTCTGGTTAAATCCAGTTTCTACCTTCTTTGTCTTTGGATTACGCAGCTGAACTTGAAAGGAGAGGAACATACCCATGGGTATCAGTCTCACTGTAGGTTCATGACTACATCCTTAAAATGGGCCCATATTGTCTGGAAAGCATATACTGTACTTCTATCTAGTTCCTTCACTTTCTCACTGCTGTTTCACACCTGGTGCTCAAATCAGCCTCAACGCCATTCTTAACTGATGACCTTGCTGTCTGCTTCCTTGACAAACTTGCTGTCAGAAGAAAACTCCCACAGATTCCCTTTATGTCTGTCATTGAGCCGTTAAATTAGAATGACACTTTTTGTCTTAATAAGAATTATTCTTAAGATCATTGTGTTAAATCAGTGGGGTTGGGGACTGGTTATATAATTTTCTCTTCTTTTCCTTTAAAACTTTATTATGTCCTTAGGTATAGGGGATGAACATTTAACAATAACACAATTACTCAACTACAGTTATGCAAAGTGTTGTGCGGGGAAAATGGGTGTATACAATGTTAATTACAGGGATTTTATTAGTCTGTAAAGTACCAAAGACTACCCTAAGGAAATAGTAGTTTATTCTGATATGTGTGAAGAGTAGCAGCAAGAAGGCAGGCACAAAATGAGTGTGAAAAACTGTTTATGTGACATTCCCTGTAGCTGGAGAGAGCTAGGGTGTGAGTGGCCCTAGATGAAACTAGAGATGTGGGCAGAGATTTTGAGCTGGGGAGAGCAATCACATCTCTCCCCCTTGTTCCCTTAGGTTTGTGTTAATGGTCCTTCTGAAGTTTGGAAGTTGAGTATTGTGGATTGTTCTGTTTTTTGTTTTTGTTTTTAAATCCTCTCCCAAGGATATGTTTATTGATTTTGGTGGGGGGAGAGAAGGGAGAGGGAGAGAGAGGGAGAGAAACATCAATATGAGAGAGAAATATCAATTGGTTCCCTCCCCTATGTGCCCTAATGGGGGCTTGAACCTGCAACCTTTTGGTGTAGGGGATGAAGTTCCAACCAACTGAACCACCCAGCCAGGGCTGAATTGTTCTTTTTGACTGTTTCATTCTCTGTCAGATTTCCTGTAACCAATGTTATAACCCTTTTCCATTTTTCACAACTCCCAGACCTGCCTTTTTTTCACCTTATATTAAGTTTTGCTGCTGAAGAAGGAGGTCTGACATGAAACAAACTCCCTCTAGATTTTCACATTACCCTCATGCAGCCTTACACTTCTCACTTCCTGTCTCCTCAGGGGGGGCAGTAGATGGCTTCCTTTCTGTAATTTAACTCTTATGCCTGTCCTCATCTAATTTCTTAAGGAGTGCAAGGATTGATAAAACAAATGGTGTGTTTTAATTGTCCAGAATTAACAGCTGATTTAAAAATTATTGCATATAATCCTTTTTAAAGGGGAGAGAAAAAAAATCAGATAAAGCTCAAGTTGCCTTTATCTACTTTCTTCTTGGTCATCCCCTCTCATTTCAACCTTTATAGGACATTAAGAAAATACTTTATACATATGTGTAATTTTAAAAAATGTTTTTCCATAAAAACATGAGGGCCGCTCATATTTGCCTTGTGACAATATTGTTCTGTCTGCTGTATAGAAAATAGGTTGGTTGGTAGGAGCAGGATTGAATACAGAGAGACAGGAGATAATTGTCAGTCATTCCATTGAAGAATAAATGGTGGAGGTTGTGTTTAGAGTGGCTGACTATAAAGATGAAAAATAGTAGACAGGCTAGAAATTTAAGGACGTAGGATTGCTAGGAATGAGTGAATGATGGGATGCATTGATTACAGGAGCAGGCATTATTAAAGGTAACCCTTAGGTTTTTGCCAAGAGCAGTTGAGATAGTAGTGGTGCTATTTACTGAGGTAGAGAAGCTGGAGAAGGGGTCAGATGATTTGGCTTTGGACATGAAGAGATTTGGTGCCCTTGTGAAATCTGAATGAAGATGTTAGGTGGCTATTTGGGTGGACTGGTTTAGAGCTCAGAGAAGGTCTGAAGATGGAGCAGCAAAAATGTTTATATAGGAATGGTGTTGGAAACTGAGGCGTAGAAGAGGTCACTTGGGTGGGTGAGTAAAGGACCTAACCCTAGGACTAACTGCTGAGATTTGGTAGAGGAAATTTAAGCCTGCAAAGTAGGCAGAGAAGGAGCAGCAAGAATCGGAGACCTGGGAGCCAAAGACATTAGTTTAAGGAGGAAAGGTAGTGGTTAGGCATAGAATACTGCTTAGACATTAAGTAAGATGAAAACCAAATTGTGTCTGTTGGGTTGAGAGATAATAGGGGTCTTTAATGACCTTGATAAGTGTTCTATTGGTTTTATAGAAGCAGATAATCACATGAGAATGGGCTGGAGAGGGAGGAGAGGTAAGGAAATAGAGGCGCGGGGTATTTAGACAACTCTCTTAAGGTTGGCTTTGAAAGAAGAGTGGTACCTGGAGGGGGAGATGGGAGGTTGAGATGGTAGACAGAAGGAGGATTTTAAAAAAAATGAATAAGCTATGAATGAATGGATGGATGTCTGATTGAATGTGAGATGTGGATGAGTACCAAAGAATAATCACTAATGTAAGGTTCTAGGGAGATGAGGGGGGGATGATCATCCTGTCCTGTCATATCTTATGCATATAGAAAAGGATTGTAGATCAGAGGGAAGAACAGCGTGGGGAAAATGCTGTTCTAATCCTGTTTCATTGTAAATTTTCTGTGAATTATAAACTTGGAGGGTTGAGAGCCTTTTAATCACATTTTTAAGATGCAACTCCCATTTGATAATTTTATCATTTTTTTTTACTGCCATTTACAACTTTTGACTATCTGTACCAGAAAAACACACACACCCCAACCAAAAACAATATATGCAGTAAATAATCTGGCTTTTTGGGAAGACTAATCTGTACATATATTTTCCCCCTGTGTTTAGGGTACTTTATTTTTATTCCATTTCAGGGAGTTATGTCACAGCTTGTATTTCTACTTCCTGTGACCTCTTTCCCCTTGTGTATAATGAATTATAACAAAATTCTTCTATATGGGGAAATTCTAGTAGAATTCATTGACCAAACTTGACCTAAATAGTAGTTGGTGTCATGAGCAGAAACAACTCCTTTTTCTTCAGAAGACTTTTCATTAGACTGTTATGTTAGAGTGGATTTTGTACAGAGAATACTTGTATGTGATACAAAAGTCAAGAGGTGCAGAACTACATAAAGAAGTCTTTAATTCCTGGTTCCTCATTTACTCTCTTTTGTTGCCAAAGCAGCTGGTGTTACCATTTTCTTAAGTATCCTCCCAGAGAATGTGTGCATCCACAGGCAGACTTACATATAATTTTGTTCTTTATTTGCATAAATGCTGTACTATAATGTACCTTTCTTATTCATTTCACATTATATATTTAAAATTGCTCCATATTAGTATATAAAGAATCTTTTCATTCTTTGTGTCCACATTGTAAAGACATACCATAATAAACTGATTATTTATGTTCTATTAATGTTTGGTGCCAGTGTTTATGATTGATTTGGACATAATTTAAGTGGTTTTGACTGAAATACTGTTTTTTTTAGGCAGCAAAAGTCATTATAAATTTTTATATAAACACTTAAATTTAAAAAACTGGAAATGAGCCCTGGCTGGTGTAGCTCAGTGGATTGAGTGCAGGCCTGCAAACCAAAGGGTTGCTGGTTCGATTCCTAGTCAGGGCACATGCCTGGGTTGTGGGCCTGGTCCCCAGTAGGGGATGTGAGAGACACAACCACACATTGACGTTTCTCTCCCTCTCTCCTTTCCTTCCCTTCTCTATAAAAATAAAAATAAATAAAATTTAAAAAAATAAAAAAGAAACTGGAAATGAAAGGTAATTATTTTATTGGTATGTCATTGAAAGACATTGATATTATCATGTTTGCCTAAAAGGAAAAATAGACTAGATTTTACTTATGTTACCTATACAGTTTATTTACAAAAGAAACAAAAATTTTATGGTCATTTTAATAAATTTGCTTTTCAACCCAATGTTGTATTATGTAGTTTAAAAAGGTCCAGTGCCTTCTGCTTTTAAAAGTTCATTTGAGGCTTTTGACTCTTGTGCTTTATGAGTGACATTAATTTCATATGAGTATATTTCTCAGATATTTCAACTCTAAGAAAAAGCTTTATTCCAGAATATATAACTTCATTCTCCACAGAAGTGTCAACACTCATTTTGATTTAGTTAGAAGATCTTGGTTTATTCCTCATACCCAGCGGTATTTCATGTCTGCAGATATTTTAGTTCCTGTTTGTGTTGCCAGCATGCTTTATTTATGACATTGGCAGTTTGTTGGTTTAACCTTTACTCCCTCTGTTGGCTTTCAGTGATGTAACATTCCTTTTGTAATGGCGTTAGGAATAACATTTATGCTTATTTTCATTTAATTTAAAAATTAGCAGTGATGCAGATATACTTATGAAATAGGCTACACATGGGATTGTTTTATTTATTTATTTTTAAATGTATTTATTTATTTTTAGAGAGAGGCTAAGGGAGGGAGAAAGAGAGAGAGGAAAAAACATCTATCAGTTGTCTCTTGCATGTGTCCTGACTAGGGATCGAACCAGTGACCTTTCGCTGTGTGGGATGATGCCTAGCTGAGCCATACGGGTCAGGGTGGTATTGTTTAAAATTAATAAATGTTTCTAGTGGCTATGAATGTTTCGGTTTTCATCAATGTGTTAAGGAAACTTCATCCAAATGTCTTGTTTTATCAGCAGCTGAGAAGAGGGCCATGAAAAGCAAAAAACAAGTATATAGAAAATTTGTGTTTATACTAAGCAAAAAGTAGCCTTGGCATGTTAGATTAATAAAAGGATTTTCCAGGTATTTTCTACTTGCTGCCTGCCATATATTTAACTATCAATTAACTTGGAGTGAAATGATGGAGACATCTTATTTCACTTGACTAGCATACCATCTAGCTTAATATTTGTGTGTGTGTGACCTATGGGACATCATGATAATTGCCTTCTTTAACATCACATATACAGGTTGAGGTGTTTACTTGCTTTGCACATTCTTAGTATCCTCTTAAAAACTATCACTTAATGAAGTTTGCACTGTATAGGTCACAGCTCTTGGGGTGAAAGATTTTGTCCTGTTTCTTCACATTTAAGTGGAATTGTGGCACACACAGTGGGTTACGGGTGTTAGGTCCTAAAGTTAGCATATAAGGTGGAAAATGCATGTAGGGTGTTTTCTCTTACCTCATTCTTGGAATAGAGTGCACTAGGTTTTCTGGGTTTACAAAGTAGTTGATCCGTATTAGTGGGTATTGTTTATGAAATAAAACATGCTTAAACACTAGACTCATATTCAGCATGATGAAAGAGGTCTTTGGGAACTAGGACTACTGAGGAAACGGCAGAGTCAGGTGTTTCATCCTAATGCCCTCTGGAGCAATTCCTTGTTGAGAGGAATGGCAGACAGGTTTGATGTATATAATTACTTTGGTTGTGCATTTGCCAAATGCTACTAGTTGAAGGTTTTTTCTTTAAACATAAGTATGTGTCTGATGCTACCCCACTGTAACTCCCCCCTTGCCTTTCTTCGATGATTTGAGTGTAAAAGTAATCATTTCAGTTAATTTGTTCTCTAGATTAGTTTTTAAGCTTTTTTTTCATTTATATCAAAGTCAAATTGTACATAATAACTATATCAGAATTTTGAGGATCCCTTTTGTAAACACAAAATTAAGTTTTAAAGTTGCAAATCCTTGTTTGGTTGCTCGCTGGCCTTACAAGTTCAGGAATAGAGGACTAATACTGTGCCACTTTTGGTAGCTGTGTGTGCTAGTATTTGGATAGTACTAAGTTCTTCGAGTTTGATTCTTGATGAGTATGTGAAGATACATCTATTTCAAAGGCTCATATGATAACTTTTGCTAGCCACTTTGAAAGGTAAGGCATGTTGTGTTAATTAAGTAATTTGCCATTTCTGTTTATTGATTTTGTGTGTTTTTGTCCAGGTTGCTTTCCTGTTGCATCTTTGACATAGTTTCATAGACTCTGCTCCATGATTAACTCAAACATCTGAAATGAAGATGGAGGAGGCAGTGGGAAAAGTTGAAGACCTCATTGAGTCTGAAGTCCCACCAAAAACATCCAAACAAGAGACAGCTAAGGAGGAAGATGGATCTGTAGAACTGGAATCTCAAGTTCAGAAAGATGGTGTAGTGGATGCTGCAGTTCTATCTTCAATGCCCTGCTTGTTGATGGAACTGAGAAGGGACTCTTCTGAGTCTCAGTTAGCATCCACAGAGAGTGACAAGCCGACAGCTGGCCGAGTTTATGAGAGTGACTCCTCTAATCACTGCATGCTTTCCCCTTCCTCTAGTGGTCACCTGGCTGATTCAGATACATTGTCTTCTGCAGAAGAGAATGAACCCTCCCAGACAGAAACAACTGTAGAAGGAGACCCTTCTGGGGTGTCTGGTGCTACAGTTGGGCGCAAGTCTCGGCGGTCTCGATCTGAAAGTGAAACATCTACTATGGCTGCCAAGAAAAATCGGCAATCCAGTGATAAACAGAATGGCAGAGTCGCCAAGGTTAAAGGTCATCGGAGCCAAAAGCACAAGGAGAGAATCAGGCTACTGAGGCAGAAACGGGAGGCTGCTGCGCGTAAGAAATACAACCTGTTGCAGGACAGTAGTACCAGTGATAGTGACCTGACTTGTGACTCAAGCACGAGCTCATCCGATGATGATGAAGAAGTTTCAGGGAGCAGCAAGACAATCACTGCAGAGATACCAGGTAGAGGATGTTTTTTAAACTGACTGTAGAGCACCTGATGGCATTTCTCAGCTGTCAGGCTCAGTTAGATGAGTGACACTTGAAAAAATCCAGGAGACCTGCAGCTCTGTGTAAATTTGAAGACTGCAGTGTATTACAAGACATGGCCAATTCAAAAAACCTGTTCTGAGGTTTCCAGTGCACTTTAGCACATTAGCAAAAAAGAAAATATTTAAATGGTTAATGATAGGGACAAGATTATTTTTAAGTAATGGAATTTCTCACATCTCTCTCTCTGTAACACGTTACCTGAACTCCCATTATTGCCTTTTTAGCACTGTTTAGATTTAATAATCACTGCTCAGCATTATTACTAAGTACATTATCCTCAGGAATAGGCACCTTGCTTTATTATATAGCCACTGCACTTGAACTTATGGTGTCTGAAATGACATGTCCTATCTTTCGTTAAAGATTTCTATAACTATTTCTCTTAAAACAGTAGTTGATGTGTTTTTTCTCATTCAGTGCATGATAAGCTAGTTATCTTTTTTGCACATTTTTCTATTCTGAGTTGTCACTCGCATTGAAAATAATATTTTGTTTTTTTGCAAAATTTCCCCCTTACTCCCTAAATCTTTAAAAAGTTTGATTGATAGAGATCTGCTTGTTCCAGCTCTCACTTGTATAAGGGTCTAATTTATTACTTGTTTGACATACCTGCTTTTTCCATATTATCACATCAGGTACTGTGTACTACAAAGGCAGTCTTGAGATTTCATAGTGAAAGAAAGATGAGGTCTGAATGCTTCTTAATTGGTGAAATCTCATTATTGAGGAGAATTATGATTAGGAATATTCTGTAAACTACATGGCATTTGACAGATCACAACATTGTTTATTACTACATCAGAGGGGGAAGTTTTGGTTTTCAAAGTTTTATGGGTGACACTGTTATTCCTTCTAGTTTACTAAAAGGTTTTTTTTGTTTCTACACATGGAGACAATGTATTGTATACATACAAAGAATATTTGAAAAACAGAATATTGGTTAATTAAACCTGTAGCTGACCAAACTTATAAACTCAGTAACAAGAATGATTAGTTTTAAAGCACTTTATAGCTCTTTAAATTATAATAAAAATCTCACCCATATGGTATGTGAAATAGAGTTTTACAGTCATTAGAATGCTTACTGTTTCAATATCTACTGAATTCTTATGGTAGTTCCTTGTGTTAAAATTAATGGGGAGGGTATTTAATTGAAACCCATCAGTTGAATGCATGAGAGAAGCAGGCTTTAAGATTGTTCTAGGCAGGTTCTAGGTGTATTTCAGTTTTGCATTTAATATTTTTAAGAAAGCTTTTAATACTTGTAAAATTGCTCATGCATTATTATGTTCTGTTCTAATCTATTAATCAACATCATTATGCATCTCTTGATACAGTGCTTAATTTCACTCACTAAACACGTTTCTATGTAACCACTTCAATACTTTGCCTTTTTATGTGAAGAGAGAAGAAGGTGGGTGAACAAAATTCTCTGTGATGATAGACTCCATGGTAGAGGTGGCATGAGAAATGTCTTCATGGGCACTCTGCCTCTTTGGCTTACACAGGTCAGGTGTGCTTTGTTCATAGTTTTCAAATCTCTTTGCTATTTGACTACCTTGACCAGTTTTTAAAACTAAAATACCATTGATTTGTTTCTTGTCTATTCTGAATTATATACTAACAAAAACCTCAGAGTAAATTATCTGGATCTGTAACTTAGTTTCTGTTGTTCACACTATTTAGTAAGTTTATGGCTTTTGAAAATAAGTAAAGTTTTCTAAGGTAATCATGGAGAATCAGACGGTAGGTGAGGTCAGGGTTACTATATATGACTGCCTAGGCTGTGCCCTGCAGTTTCAGGAGGGGCTGTTCACATAACACAGACAAGAGCATTCTTTCCTAGAATTATGCAAAGCAGTGAAGATGGAACAGCTTACCTTTAAATATCAGGAAGTTCATTTCAACTGTCCATATTATTATCCCAGAAAAATTGTGACATTGTGCATTTTTTTGATATAAAAATTTATACCTCAGTTTCCTGAGTCACATGACTGTGGAGAAGGGATACACTCAACCTCATAGCAAGGGCAGTAGAAAGTTGTATAAATTGTACAGCTGGGACAAATTAGGAACTGACCTGAGTGCAACAACGTGGACATTCAGGTGAACCTTAAACTGGATGTGCCTAAAAGAATTTCTTGGATATTGAAATTTGAATCCAGCTCTTTACACAGAATGGAAACCAAGAGGAAAAGTAAAAACTGAGCTTCTTGCTATAATCATTCATCAAGGTAATTACAATAATTTAATAATTCAGGAAATTATTTAGAAACTTGTTTGGCGGCAGCTTAAATGTTGAAGGAATTATGCTAAATATTCTCTTATGCCAAATACAACAATTAATGTGATTTTTTTAAAGAGTGAAAATAAGTAATGATGCAGGCTCATATAATGCATGATAATAGTTAATTGAGTTTGATATCTAGGCAACAGGTGTTTATAAAGACTTTTCTTTAGTTCATAGTTAACTAGCAGGCAGCTTAGTGTGCACACTAGATCATTTTCTTCTTAAAGTTTTTGAAAAAAATGTTACTGTTTTAGGAATCTCTTTGGAGATATCATACCAAGATAATTTTGGCAGTTTTTTCACTTGGGGGATTTGGAACCAAATCAGAGTACCTTGTAGTGAATATTAATATAAAAATACTCTGTATGTGGTGGTCTTGAGTGGTCAAGGCTTTTATCAAATGTCTCATTTATTTTTGTAGATGACCTTTTTATACTGTTAATCACTTGGCAGTTTTATGAGCAGAACATTTTTTTTCTTGTGGGTGGAGTTTTCTCCGTGTAAAATCACTTTAAGTTGCAACTAGTTTTGTAAAGTCTGCTCTTGCAGGAAAATTTGATTTTAGTGAATATGAATAATGGATATCAAATTTCATTTAGTTCAAGAAATTCTCTGAACAGACTAACTTACATGCATCAGTGTATAGGGGTAGTGGGGAAAAGTTTCTTCAATAACTGTTGTTTTTCATAAATATTTACCCTACAGTAAAATCTTAGGGTCACTTCACCTTGTCTTGGCTAAAATGACCTGCTTTTGTGTGGTTAAGTAGTCACCACATAAATGCCTACTCAGACTGAGGTCCCAAAAATGTACCCACCTTGGTAGAGAAGGTTCAGTTGTCTTGGCTGGTTTGCATTTAGAAAATCTAATTGGTCTATTTTGGAGAATGTCAGGAAAGCTGTTAAGGACAGCTGTCTGAGATCACCCGAATTCTCCAACTGTAGCCAGCAGAACAGGTTAGCCCCATCGAAGCCAGGTTCTCACCATCTGTTGTTCATCATACACATTTATGCACTGAAATGCATCATGATGATCTATCATCTTACCTCACAGTTTTTCTGAGGTAAAGAGTTAGGCTTGATGAATTAACTCTTGCTTGGAAATTTAAAAATAAAAATTTTGAAGTAGTAAGTCCTTTGTAGAAATTTTGAAAATAGAAAAATGTGAAATAGAATATTAAAATCATAATCCTTCTTTTGTTAACATTGAATATGTTGCCTTCCATAATATATAACAGAATTTATCATATTATGTTTATGTACTTCTGTTTTGCTTTCCCTCTTAATTGCATTTTGAACATTTAACCAAAACACAATATTCTCTTTAAAATGTATTAAAAAAATTATTTAGCTAACTAGGAGAACTTCCCTAACATTGGTTCTTTGGTCTGTTTTTAGTTTTTGCTGTTAATAAAAAGGATATGAACACTTTAAGGGTCTTCACATATATTGCCAAACTGCTTTTTAAGAATATATTGTTTATTCCATCGAGGAGCTTAAGTATTTTTTGCATTACATTCTTGCTATTGAGTGTTTTTTAAAAATTGCTTTGCATTTCTTTGGTCACTAGTGAAATTGAAAAATCATGTTTGGCCATTTGTATTCTTTTGATAAAGTCTGTTCATTCATGTTCTTTGCACATTTTGCTCCTGCCACATTTGTTTTTATGATTTGTGAGGTTTCTTAACCTGTTGGGAATTGTATTACTTAGAAAAAATTTAATACTGATTTAAGCAGTGGGGACTTGTGGTGGAAGATAAGACCACAAACCCACACTGGGAATACCATGACCTTTTTCCTAGATGGAATATGAAGTGGCTAAAAGCCCCACATTCCCACTTTAAGCCTTTTATAATCTGGTCGATTTTAGTAGCTGTTTAGGAGACTCACTAAATACATTGGTAACAAAACACTGAGATGGAGTAATCAGATGGTAACTGCCTATTTTCATCTTAGTAAATGCAAATGAGGTAGGTAAAATCCATGCGGTTTTCAATCTGGCTATATATTAAAATCACTTGAGGAGCACTAAAAATAGGATGCCCGGGCCCTACTCTAGACCAGTTAAATCAGAATCTCAGGGTCTGACCCAGGTATCAGCATTTTTCCTCCAGCTTTTTTGCAATATACTCAACATATATAACACTATGTAAGTTTAAGTATATAACATGAATATTTGATAAATGTTTATGTTGTAAAATGACTATCACAGCAGGGTCATTTAATACACCCATCACTTCATGTAGTTACAGTTTGTGTATTGAGAACTTGTAAGTTCTGCTCTCATAGCAGCTTTCAGATATACAATACAGTAAATACTGTTAACTATCACTATGCTGTATATTACATCCATAGAACTTACTGTCTTATAATTGGAAGTTTATACCCTTTGACCACCTTCATTTCCCTCCCCCAAACACCAGTCTGCTGTATTTCTATGAGTTCAGTTTTTTTAAGTTCCACATGTAAGTGAAATTATGCAGTATTTGTCTTTTTCTATCTGACTTATTTCACTTAGCATAAAGGCATTGGCATTTTTCAGGTTCCCCCAGTGATGATAGCAGCCAGGGCTGAGAACTCAGTTGAACAGTGATATTTTAAGTCATAGCTAAAGATCAATTGTGAAGCTGGTAGTGTGGTTCAGTTAAGTTTTGTTACTGCTAATGGGTATCAAATTCTGAACAGTGGAGTCTAGTTTTAAAAAATCTTAGTTATAAAAACCACAGCATAGCTCTGTATTAGTTAACAAGCATAAACCCTTTTACTCCATTTAAGTGATAATTTTAAAAGCATGCATGGTTTAAATGTGGTTTTCTCTATGCTACAATGTCTGGATAATGTTACCTTAAAGTTAGAATCTTTTGATATCTTACTGGTGGCTATCCTTTGGCAATCTCTAATGTTAAAGCACCAAAGTATTGTTTTTGGCCTGCTTTTCCTACCTTATTTCCTAGAGTGAGTGCCTATATTAACTTTTATATGCAGAAGCATAAGCTTTGCTTTCGATGTAATTCTTTTTCTCAAAGTAGGATATATCTTAGTATTAATAAAAGAACATGTGTGTTTAAGGTGAGAATATGGTCCTTGTTTTTTTTTAATAGACTTAATTTTTAGAGCAGTTTTAGGTTCACAGTAAAATTGAGCAGGTGGTACAAAGACTTCACATACACTTCTGCCTGCACACATGCACAACCTCCCCCACTATCAGCTTCCCTTACCAGAGTCATACATTTGTTGCAGTTAATGAGCCTACATTAACATGTCATTGTCACTTAGAGTCCGTAGTTTACGTTAGGGTGCATTCTTGGTGTGCATTCAATGAGTTTTGTCAAATGTGTAATTAATCTCTTTTTTTAAGATCTGGAAATATCAGTGTTTATTGCTGGTAGTCATTTTTATGAGGCTGCATCTTATCCAGCATAAGTATTTAAGTAATACCAAAATCTGTAACAGGACTCCTGCCCTATACAATTAAGTTTACCCAGCATTTCAAATGGGAATAAACTGCTTAAGGAAAGCTTGCTATTCTTTAAATTCTATTTAGTCTTTCCATAAGCTAAATAAACTACCCTCTGGGGAAAGGTGTGTCCTTCTTGAGAAAGTTTATGTATAAACAAGATTTTTTTTTTAAATACGAAGAAAGGGGATGGAGTAATCAGGAGAAAAGGAAATAAAATGAAGTTAATTGGGAAGGTTGCTAATAAACTTAGTAAGATTTTTATTAGCTGGGTAGAATGGGGCTAAAAATTTGTCCCATAGCTTTTTAGGCATTGAAGAGAGGTGTCATGATGGATTAAACAGTTCTCATTGTCTAAGAGAAACATTTAATACTAAGAACTGGTGTGCTGGCTGAGTAGCTCAGTTAGAGCATTGTCCCAGTACACCAAGGTTGAGGGTTTGATGCTTGGTCAGAGAACATACAAAAATCAACCAATGAATGCATAACAAAGTGGAACAAAAAATTGATGTTTCTCTTCTCAAACCAGTAAAAATATACGGAGAACTGGTAAATTTTTCTTTTGCATCTTCATATAAAACGACTGTGAGATAAAATGAACTGTATTTTCAGAAATATCTTAATTACAATACAGCATTTTATAGGGCTGTTCTTGATATAGGATTTCATGATATGGATAGATGGTATAAGGCCAAGATTGATTGATTCCATCAATCATTCACTTAGTCAGCAAATATTTGAGCATCTCCTGTGCAGCATTGGGAATGCAATTGTGAATGTAAATAAAGTCCCTGCCCTCATTAAACTTAATTTTTTTTGAGGAGACACAATAAATGAATTTATCATGCTATCAGGTAGGAATATATGCACTATGGATAATAAAGCAGGCTATAAGAGATAAAGATTGACTGGAAATGGGGTAGAAAAGCCATTTTAGGTAGTGTAGTCAAGTGGTCTCAGGAGGTAACATTTTTAATAGCTTCCTGAAGAAATGAAGAGTTCATTATAGTTTTTTTTTTAAGAGACCCAAATCAAAGATGATCTGGCCTAGTGAGAATAAAACAGTGTATGTGCAGGAGCATCTCCTAAATTGAAATCCTGTGAAATCACTATTCTGGAATTAATGCACACATTTGGGAAGTGCTGCATCATGTGGAAACCTGTTTCTTTATTGTAAGGCAACTCAGCCATTAGAGGGGGAGGATATGATTTGTAGCATACCTCAAACTTAACCACAAAACATTCTGTTTTTTTCCCCGAGGTATACCTTGTAACACCTTGCACAGACTAGAGTTTGTAAAAACCTGACACAGAGGCAATTTTTAAACTTAAAACAAGAGCATTTGATAAGACTGTCAGCTAAGAATTATTGTATACTGATTGATTATAGGCCAGCTACCAAAATTTCTAGAATTTTAAAGTTAAAGCAATAAAAATATTAAAGGATATAGTGGTTCTCAACCAAGACTGTACATTCAGATCACCTGGGGAGCTTAAAACAAAACAAAGAAAAACCAACCTACAATGCCTTGGAGCCCTACTAGGCTTTGGCATTTGTTAAACCACTCCTAGTTTTCATGTGTTTAGCCCAGGTTGAAAACCACTATTACAGGTTAATATTAGTTGTACAGTTACAGAATACATGTTCCTAGCCAGATATATTGAAGCCATGAGAAATGGTAGTGTTGTTTTATTTTTCTTGGAATGACTTTTGTTTGGTTAATTAAATGCTGCTTATCAATGATACTTATTTCTTTATTTAAAGCTTTTATTTATTTTTAGAGAGAGGGGAAGGGAAGGAGAGGGAGAGAAACATCGATGTGTGAGAGACACATCAATAGGTTGCCTCTCATATGCCCCCAACTGGGGACCTGGCCTGCAACCCAGGGATGTGCCCTGACCAGGAATCAAACTAGCAACCTTTTGGTTCGGAGGCTGGCACTCAGTCTACTGAGCCATACCAGCCAGGGCATCAGTACTCTTATTTATATGGCTGTTCTTAGTAATGCTTATGCTCTTTGCCTGAATAAGCATGTCTTATTTAAAATGCAATGTTCTGTATTAATGATGTTTTATCAAATGGCCTCAATATTTTTAAAGCTGACTTCAGTCATGCTGTGGGATCTGAAGGCACGCCCAGGGAAATTCCAGGATTACTTGACAGGGGTGCTGTGTGTAATAAGAACTGCATAGTCAGTGTGTCCTAGAAGAGGCCATGAGCTATTTTTCCAAGATGGAGAGGCAGACAGAGGAGAAGTTCCTGCGTGTGGATGGAAAAGTTAACTCACCTTGACACTGGCGAAAAGAACAACAGGCTGCTCCTGGAACCCAGGGAACTTAAAATGCAGCTAGTTGGCCCAAGCCCTCCCCTGCCATCCCATCAGGTGCTCACATGCAGATGCCTGGCTCCCAAGACCTGCCACAGCAGCCCTTTGATTCTTATGTGACTTTCCCAAATGTCGACAGTACGTTAGGATTCCTGAGGACTTGTGACAGTTTTTCAGTTAACTTTGCTGCAAATGGAAGTATTTAAAAACAACCCTTGACTATCACAAAATTAATTGTATTAACTATCTGGTGTTTGGACTGTGTAAGAAAGAATGTGCTTTTGCCCATTGTAAGTTTCTTTTGATGATGTTTTAAAAGTTACAGTAGTAAAGTTTCTTTTTAAGCAATTGGATATTCAAAACAGCAGAATTTGACAAATATGGTTGGAACATAGAACCATATTTATATGATAATAACAATGATCCTCACTTTATGCTTTTTCATGCTAAAAATATAAGATATAAAATAGGGAATCTTAGTAAATCCAAATAGGTAAACGATTAATTCTTTCTTGCATTTATTTTCTACACTGTTGACTCACTTCTGATTCCAATGTGGGAATCACGTAATTAATTCCACTCTGAGGATTATGAACAGATATACTGCATGAATGTTTTTATATTGTTCTTCCGTATATCATTTAATGAACTAGGTTCTAGTCTTTAATAAATTATAATATTAAGTTGCATTTGTATGCAGGAAGAATGAAATCATTTTTGAGCAAATATGTACCTTGTACCTATTGGGCAAGATACTGCAGGGAAAGCATATTAGACTGGCATTTGGTATCATACATGAGAAAAATAGTATTTTCCGTTGCTACATAGATGAATTTTTTAATCTTAAGTATTAACTTGAAGCGCAGTGCCTGAGGCAGCAGTCTGACGGATGATATCCGGTGAAATTGGTAACCTGACGTAAAGAGTACCCTCTAGAGGAGGCAGGTTGACATGGTCACTCTATTATGGGTATGTGTTGAGTGAGTTTTTAAGTTGCTAGTGACTAAGTGTATTAGCTATGTACTACCAATTTAATTTTGTTTTCAGTCCACGGACTGAAAGTAAATGGCTTTCGATATGTTAAAGGACCCATGGAGTGTGTCGAAAGGAAGAAAATACCACAGGATTGAAAGTCTTGCAACATGAAATATATTTGTACGTGTAGCCTAGGATTGGGAAATACTGCTATTTTACCTTTTCTCCATTGCTGGGAATATTGTGAGAAACAGCTAAAATAGGATGAAATTTTTCAATAGGA
Source organism: Trachops cirrhosus (assembly GCA_028533065.1). NCBI lineage: Eukaryota > Metazoa > Chordata > Mammalia > Chiroptera > Phyllostomidae > Trachops > Trachops cirrhosus. The sequence goes on along the minus strand of CM052547.1, from coordinate 17,696,838 downwards.
GGTTACTTTGCTAGTATTAACTGGTTTTTTAAAAATTGTGCTTTCTACTGGATTTACTTTTAATAAAATTTTATTAGTCTTTCCCTTCAGATTTATAACAATCATTTTTCAGTATAAAAAAGGTTATTTTAAAATTTAATGAAGTTGCAACTTTGGAAAAATATAATTTGTGTTTTATAAGAAGGATAGGTAATATTTGGTTTCATACATAAACAATCAAGACTTTTAGTTTATCAGTAACTTTACTCAGAAAAATGGTCACCAGTTTTTTATTCAGTTTTAATTCAGATATTTGCAATTCAGAAATTAACTAATAGACTGAGTCATTTTTTTCTTTTTATAGTTTTGAACTGAAAAATAATTGAGATTTGGTGTTTTCTTTTTAGAACTTGGTGTATGAGAATTGGGAGTTAACTTTGGGGAAAGCTTGTTAATGTGCTCAGTTTTCATTTAAGAATATATGTATGAATTGATGAAAAAGACGAGAAAGTTTCTTCTTTATTGTGTAATGACTGTCAGATTTCCTTTATGTAAAATTTGGCAAAGCCCTGACCTGTGTGGCTCAGTTGGATGGGCACTGTCCCACAAAGTGAAAGGTCGCCCGTTAGATTCCCAGTCAGGGCACATGTGTGGGTTGCGGGTTCAGTCCCCAGTCGCTGATTGATGTTTCTTTCCCTCTCTTTCCTATTTCCCCTTTCTCTAAAAATAAATAAATTAAATATTTAAAAAATAAAATTTGACAAATAAGGGTAGGGTTTTGAACACCGATGCAGCCTAAAATAAATTTCTTAGTACACTGAACCCTTGCATAACATGTTAGTATGAATTTTCACCACAAAATAGGAGTTTTTTTTATAACTCATAGATTTTTCTCTGAAATGATAGTGCAACACTTGTAAACTACTTCAGTTAATGATTTTTTTAAATTAAGTTTTATATCAAAGGGAAAAGCATATTGGTTTTGGATGACTAACCAGATTTTAACTAATTCATAATCTTTACTTGAAGTTGAGATATTTTCAGGGAAGTTTGTTTTGTCTTCAACTTTTTCCTGGGATCACAAATTTTATTAGACAAGGAATTTTAGACAAAAGAAAACATTTAATTTCATCATGTTGACATACTACTTTTCTATTAATGTATAAACTGCATCAGTCACTTAACAGTTTTCTTTTTTTGTTTTATGATTTAATAGTTGATGTATTAAGTATGTTCTAAAATGCTTTTTTATTTTTAAAATAGGGCGTATGAATTCATTTTAAAAGAATAATGTATAGACAAATTACTCCTAGTATTGACTGGATATATTCTAATTTTTGTTATTAGATAATTGAATGAGAGGTGTAGAGTTTTTTTCCCCCATTAAGATAAAAATGAAAAATTACAATGGAATGAAATTATCAAAGGTTGTATTTTACTTTTATTGAGGTAAAATTGACATACAACATTATTTTAAGGTATACAACATAATGATTCAATATTTGTATGTATTGCAAATTTATCACAATAAGTATAATTAACATCTGTCATACAGAGTCACAGAGTGTTTTTGTGTGGTGAGAACTTTTAAGATTTACTGTCTTAGCAAGGTTCAGATATACAGCACAGTGTTGTTGGCTGTAGTCACCATGCTGTACATTATATCCCCGTGACCGATTTAGGTTATAACTGGAACTGTATACATTTGACTCCCTTCACTCGTACACTTCACCTCCACCCCTCTCCCTCACCCTGCCTCCTGCCTCTGGCAACCACCAGTCTATGAACTTGGTTTTGGTTTTAATTTGTTTCTTAGATTCCACATATAAGTGAGATCATACGGCCTTTTTCTTTGTCTTAGCATAATGCCCTCGAGATTCATCCATGTTGTTGCAAATGGCAAGAATTCATTCTTTTTTATGATTGAATGATACTTGTTTATTTATATATATATATATATATATATATATATATATATGTAACACTACATTTTATTGATCCATTGATCCATTGATGGATAACATCATTTTCACATCTTGGCTATTGTAAATAATGCTACAATGAACATGGAGATGCATATATCTTTTCTAGTTAGTGTTTTTGTTTTCCTGGGAATTGCTGGGTCACATGGTAGTCTATTTTTAATTTTTCGAGGAACCTCAGTACTGTTACCATGGTGGCTGCACCAATTTACATTCCTATCAGCGGTACGCAAGGGTTCAAACATAGGTTTTAGTAATTGATATTCAAGGTAGGAATAACATTTTGAGTATTTAGAAGGTGTTAAACACTAATAATTTTGGGAAACCTTTCTACATAGTTTTAGATAAATATTTTGTGGAAAGGATTTTGTAAAAACAAGTGGAACACGAGAGAATACATTGACATATAGAATATATGCTAAAATGTTGAAATTTATTTTAAAGTACAATTTGCTAGTTTTTGGTTTGGAGAGTTTAACAACGTAACAGGAACATATATACAAATGTTATTTTGATTTTCAGTTTCTCATTGGGCCTTGAAAATGTGTTGCTGTATTAAGAAGTATTATTTTGAAAAAAAAATGTTTTTATGAGTTGTGCTTTAAGATAAGTACACCTCTTCCAGATTGCACAATTTAAAAATTCCTCTTTCAAAAATATTTGTTTCTGTAATAATACAGAAACATAAGGATGTTTAAAGAAGCATCAGGTATTTGAAGCAGTTTTAATACTGTTTTGTTTTTCTTTTACATGACTGCTATTGGGGATTATTGAATTCTCTTTCACTGAGACAAAGTCTGTATTCCTAGGATTATAAATACTTATTAGTACTGTGAGGTGGGGATTACTTTTGCATTGTGTGGTGGCATTTTAAAAAATATTTTTTAATCCTCATCTGAGGATATATTTATTAATTTTAGAGTGAGAGGAAGGGAAATTTATTTATAATATATTTATTTATTTATAATATATAATATATTTATTAATTTTAGAGTGATGTACAGAGAGAAACATCAATTGGTCGCATCTTGTATGCACCCCAACTGAGGATTGAACCCCCCACCTACATTTGTGCCCTGACCAGGGATCGAACCCACAGCACAAGATGATGATCCCATCAACTGACCCACCCATCCAGTGATATTTTTACGTAGATGTTGTTTTAGAAGTGCTTAGTGGTCTTTCTTTAATTTCCCTTGAATTCCCTTAATTTCTCTGGAATTTTGAGAAGGGTAAGGAGTGTATCCTGTTGGACTCTTTTGTAGTCTTAAAAAGTGCTAATGCTGGAAAGAAACTTCTTTCAACCTGTAACATTAATCTAGTCATGGTTGAAATGCTGTTTATTTAAGGATAAAATCTCATATCTGGATTATTTCACTTCTCTAATAAGTACATATGGAAGAATGTAATTGATGGTATTTAAAAGAAGGCATTCTTTCTTCAAATTCACAAAGGTAAATGTGTTTTCTGATAACCTGTCTGCAAACTGCTTTTGCATACTTTGTACTAATTCAGTGTTGTAGAACAGTAGAAAGCTAATCATTTTAAGAGATTTCAACCAGCAGATTAGAATGATCTGGTTGTTTGAGCCACTTATTAGATAATAATAACTCTTAATTATATTGATGCATATTTATGTGTATTATTAAAATTGAGTATAATAAAAGCGCAAATGAAATTTTAATTTAGGACACAACACAGTGAAATTTAAATCTTAAGATTTAATATTTTACATGAAGTGTTTTTTTTTCTTCCACTTAGAACTAGAATAAAGGATTCTGTAATTTGAGGGCTCCAAGAGAAAAGCCTGTGTTTTTAGTTATCAGTTCAGAGGAATGGCCTAGTCTCAAGGGTGTGTGTGTGGACCCCCTCCAAATTCTGTATTTTTATTAACATTACAGTTGATAAGTTGTAAGAGACAGATAAACTAACTATGCAGTAGTCTACATGGATTTTAATGAATTTAGGTTGGTTTTTAAAAAATTAATTTATTTTTATTGTCGTTAAAGTACTGTTGTTTCCATTTTCACCCCACCACACTCCTCCATTCCCGCCCCCCACAACCTACCCCCTTGGCTTTGTCTGTGTGTCCTTTATACATGTTCCTTGATGGCCCTTCCCCTATTTCCCCCCATCATCCCTGCGCACGCACCCCGCCCCGTTACTGTCAGTTCTTTATTTCGCTTTTTCTGGTTATATTTCGCTTGCTTGTTCTTTTTGTTGATTTGGTAGTGAGATCGTATGGTATTTGTCTTTCACTGTCTGGCTCATAAGTCAGGAGGTTGTTAATATAATATCCATTCATGGCTTCTTAAATGTAAGAAAAAAATGTTGCTTCCTACTCCCTCCCTCCCTGTCCCACCTGTCTCCCCTCTCCTTCCCTCTTCTTTTCTCTCCCTTCCTCCCTCTGTCTCTTTCTTTCTCTCTCCCTTCCCCTCTTTGTCAAATAAAAAATAAATAAGTGGGAAAAAATGTTGCCCACAGATAAACCTAGTTAGGGTGATTAAATTGGTGGGAAATAGCATCATTTTATCCTTTTCTCTTAAAATTGTCAGTGAAGGCTTTTGGACTTCCTGTTTGTTTCAGTAACAGACTGAGTAAAAGAATAGAAGGGAATTTATTTTGCTTCATTGCTTTTGTCATCCCCTACTGGTATGTAGATTTAACAGCAAGGGTCTTTGAATGTAGGTATATCTTAATTTACATAAATTTATATGCAAACCAGTATATTAGAAATGAAATCATTTAAATCTTCTTGTTAATGAAAGAAGTACTACAGGAATCTTTTTGTTGAGCAAACAAAGCATCCCAAACTGATATTACTGATAATTTAAAAAAAAATATTAACTGGATTTGCCTAATGGTACAGTTCCACGAAAGTTATAGGAAAGACGGTATCAGCAGGGGTGTCCAACCTGTGACCCATGGGCCGCATGTGGCGCAGGATGGCTGTGAATGTGCCCCAGCCCAAAATTGTAAGTTTACTTAAAACATTATGAGGTGGGTTTTTTTGTGATTAATATTGCAGTGTATTTAATGTATGCCCCAAGACAACAACTCTTCATCTTGTGTGGCCCAGAGACACCGAAAGGTGTGACCCTCCCTCCTGCAGACTTTGTATTGTCCTCATTTGTTTAGATAACAAGTTACAGACAAGTTATCTTATAGAAGATGACCTTTTAAGTAATTGTATCTGCTATGTTTTGGTTAGTTTATATTGATTTCCTTCACTCCTGTTTGTATTATTTAAATTGGTACATTGAAGGTACAACGAGAAAAGATTTTGTGGAATACAGCATGGCAGAAAACATATCAAAAAGATTTCAGCAAATTTATTATTAAATTTGTTATATAAAAATTATTCTCAAAGAAAAATTCTTCTCAAAATCCCCTCCAAAAATTACTTATATGCTGTCAATCATTGTATAGATAAGAAAATTGTGTTTTAAATGTCTAGAATAGTTATATGAATTGTAAACAACATGAATAACTTTCAAGTTTCTATGAATAATTTTAGTTTTTTTGATTTCTGTTTTTAATTCCTCCAAAGTTTAAGAAAGTTAGTGGGGTTTGAAACCAAACTTTAGTGTACTAGTATTGAGTTGATCTGTTCATGTTATATTAAATTACCACAACATAGAATGGAATACATCCTAAAGAATGATGGAATAATAATCCACGAGGAAGTGTATTACTTGGTAACAGTAATATAATATTCATATTACAATATAATATTACATTCATATTATAACTAAGATTTGGGAAGCATGTTATTAAATTGCTTTGATTTTTATTTTACTGCATTTTGTTTATATTCTTTGTTTATCTGCATTTGAAGTATAACAGCTAGCCTAGATAAATAAAAATTTTAAAAAGGAAAGGTTTCTTTTTACTCTATTGAGGACAGTGTTGTTATTTTTAGTAATTTCCTCCAAATTAATTCACATTAGGTGTTCCTGAATTAAGAGACCTGTTTTTCCATAATGAAATGGATGGTATTAGTTGTAGTTAGCATAACTAATGATAGATTTTTTTCATGTTTTGGGGATAAATTTAGTAATTTTGGTAATTGGTATTTTGAAAAGGAAAGTAACAATACCAGTGTTAACGTTAAAGGTGAAGGTTCTTTTCTATGTCCTATAGGTTATCCTATTAAAAATTGAAGAATATTTGGAAAATAAAATTTAGACTACCTTATGGAAGTAATGAAAATGCTGGAATGGATGAATCTTTAGCAGGGTATAAAGACATTTGGATATAGCTAAAACTGTATCTAAGTTTGATGTTTTTCCTTCATATACGTAGTACGAATATTTTTGTTCTCTATAAATCTGAATCCTCAAAGTTGTAGGTCATGGCTCTGTCCCTTGAAATAATAGATGAATTGAAAGATGGTGACCTCTTCCTGTTTCCTATATTTTTAGGTTCTCTTGAATATCAGTGTAAATTACCAGTTTTTTGTTTTTTTTTTTTTTAATTTTCAGGGAAAGGGAGGGAGAAAAACAGGGAGAGAAACATCAATGTGTGGTTGCCTCTTGCATGCCCCCAACCCAGGCATGTGCCCTGAGTGGGAATTGAACTAGCGACCCTTTGGATCGGAGGTGGACACTCAATCCACTGAGCCACACCAGCCAGGGCTAAATTACCTTTTATCTTTTAATAACCTCTTGATTCAGTTTTCCCGAGTATGTAATTAGTGGTGAGGGGTTATATTTAAATTGTTTTTCTTTCTTGTGATCAACTTTTTAACTACCATGATAATCTTAAATACTTGCATTTACCTTTTCTTTGATTATCCCAAAATTAATTCTTCATTAGTATCATGGGTAACTTTTCTGAGTGAACAAAATGCTCTGTCATATACCAGGATGGTATAAGGACAGACATATCCTTAAAATTTTAATTTTTGACCTGGGAACATCTAAATTTCTAGTGATTGAGATGAGTATAATGGGAAAAGTACAAAATAGACATTGATTTTTTAAAAAATGAAAACTCCCAAGCAAAATTTCAGTGCATATTGCTGCATTTAATTTCTGTTTAGCCCTATCTTCTTGACACTTCTCTCATTACTGAAATAGGTTCATGATGTTATTCTGAGTAAAATATACACATTGCATTTTCTGGTGTTTAAAGCCGTTTTTCTAGAGATGATACTTTTCTATATAGATTTTTGTCTTTTTTGGTTAATTCATCTTTTCTAAGAGATACTTTGAAAATGACAGCTTTTTATTTTTTCAAATTGTTCTATGTATTTATTATTTTTTGATAGTAGTAAAAATACAGCATAAGTATTCTCATAAGTAGTCTTATTTGCAGATATAAATTTTCATCTTGGTGAATATTTTGGTGTGTAATGAAAAAGCTGTTTTTTTTCTTGGATAAGTTCTCCAAAAATGCACATTCCTCTCTGCAACTCTTAAGGTTGCCCTTTTTTTTCTAAATTCCTCCTGCCCACACCTCATTCAGTTGCTACTCTTTCCCTTACTTGGCCACACACACAGACCTCCTCCATAGATGCTTGGCTAGGTTAAGTGCTAAGAACTCTTCTTTTCAGGTATAACTTTTTTAATCTCACTAGTATCTGGATTGAGGCTGAGTGTGATTTCCATCCCTCCCCCTGCTCTTCATGTGGTAGATAATGGCACTGGGCCTAGGTCCTTTTAATGAGTAGGGTGACAAAGCCTATATGGCATCTTTGGCAGCAACGAGGTAGATTTTTCCTGTCCTAGTGAGGGGTTTTGGGAATTTGGCTGTAGTAGGGTGGAGAAAAGGAATTTTCCCTGGGCTTTATTGTATGTTACTATAACAATAGAAATGGGAGGCGAAAGGGAAAAACCATGTATTGGTTCATTACCCCTCCTTTCTTTGAGCCTAAGACTTAGCGGTAGAGAAAGGAGGAAGAGTGACATTTCCAGGTACCTGGGGGATACTAGGGGAATTCCTGTTTCCTAGGTCTAATCAGACTTCATCCTGGGAGGTTGATAACACTTGTGCTAGTGGAAGGGCTCTGTAGGCAAGGATGATGCTAAATACAAAGTAATGCAAAATAATCGCTCTTTGGCTTTGAAACACTTTTATATGAATACATCCAAGCCGACGTTTCACTTGAAACAAAAATAAAAATAGGAAAGCCACATTTGTGATGATCTCATTAACTCCAGTAAAACAGTTTCTTAAGAAGTTGAGTTCATCTATGACCAATATAAGGTAACAGCCCAGGCAGTGAAGTTTTCTCAAAACTTTCTTGCGTGAATGAATGCCACATACAGCAGAGTTGACATACAAAGATTTGCAAACAAACAATGAAGTAGGGCAGGTGCTAATTGTAATGGAAAGGTGGGACAATGGACCAGTATTTGAATTCCTGTTGTGTTTTATGTTATATCTTCTTTAACCCTCACCATAACCTTGTTAAGATATTAAGTCATACAACTAGGAAGTAGTAGGCAGGACTTCAACCTATGTGTTTGTTGCCAAAAATCTATGTACTTCCTATGCTACTCCCAGTCTAATTTTGTATATTTCTCCTTCCCTCAATAGGGAGAACAATTATAATCTATTCTGGTTCCAACTAACTAGGGTGCAAATTTCTTATCTGTAAAATGAGACTGGTAAATTATGTAATTACCCTGTATAGTTTCAAAATTCTGTGGTTTTGATGGTCAGATATGAAAAGAGGGATTTATCAGGAATAAATGTAAATAAAGAATTTTAGGTTTTGTTTCGCTTTGGTTTTTGTTTTTGTGATTCAAATTGTTTCCATGAGATTAAGAAGAGAATATATTTGAAAGAAAATGAATTCATAAAAAGAAACGTTGGATGACAATAATGCAGAAGGTTTAAGGTGATAAAAGAGGAAACCTCACTGTCAGGAATGTGTAATGCATTTTGGTATTCGAAAAGTTAGAACCTATTTATAGGCTAGTAGGTCAGTGAGAGGGCACAAACCTATTTCTAACATAAAATGGATGAATTGATGTTCTTAAATAAAAAAAGTAGCCAGTGGATTGCTCAACTTTTAATTTTTCTTGCCTTGTAATTGTAACAAGCAGCAAAATCTCAAAATATTCCAATCAGGAGGAACAATAGGACTTGGATTAACCACAGACCAAAGAGTTCATAGCTAACTGTGTTAAATTTACCTTTAAAGAGACATGGTTTTAATTATTGTAGAAAAATTAGTGAGTTCTTTGTTATACATTTGTTTTAAGATTGTGACAGAGATGAGAGCAGATAGGAGAATGTCTGGTTTCAATAACATGGAATGTGCTTACATTAATGACAGCTTTAAATTGGAAATAATGTTACACATGGATGTTCCATGTGTAACATTACTTGAAGTGACTAGTTGGATGTTTTGGAAGTCAAAATCTTAGTATCAGCACTACTCTTTTAACAAAATACTGGCATAATGAAGGGAGAGGAAGGACAGTATCTCCTTGCTCATTCCCTCCTGTTATAGATTGATGAGTCATTGGAAGCATAGATTGCTGCTTCTGATACTAAAGGGTGAGTTTTCCTAGCTCTTCCTCCCTGGTTTTATATTTTTTTTCTTCAAGAGGTACTTCTTTTTTTTTTTTACATATTTTATTTTTTTAGAGAGAGGGGGAGGGAGGGAGAAAGAGAGGGAGAGAAACATCATTGTGTGGTTGCCTCTTGTGCACCCCCAACTGGGAACCTGGCCCGCAACCCAGGCACGTGCCCTGATTGGGAATTGAACTGGTGACCCTTTCGGTTTGCAGGCTGGCACTCAATCCACTGAGTCACACCAGTCAGAGATACTCCTTTTAAAAAGCAGATAACAAACACCACTATAGAATCTTAATTTTGGCATGCAGCAAGAGTCACATTTTAAGAATATTACAACTTATCACCATTGGTAAACTAATACTCATTTAGTGGTTCAAAGTCCAAAACTCTGATGCTAAGTGCATTAAACATATCTTAATCTTGGTTTGCTGATGATCAGTGTAAGATGGCCTTGGAACACAAGATCCTTAATTTTGTTTTTTTATTGAAAGACATAGTTGGAAAGGCAACTAACCCTTTACTTGATTAAAGTGTGTATGGTATTGACTTGTCATTGGACTGTCCTGGAAATGGAAAAATGACAGTGATAATCATTTGTTTAACTGTTAAGTGTAATTCAAATATGAAAATATTGCTGTCTTTGTTTATGATGAATACTAAATTTAAGCTAAGCTATAAGGTGTGCTGTTTGGAAATATGGAAGATGCAAGAATGAAGCCAGATAACAAGTTTATGCTTGTATTTCCTACTGATGAAGACTTTCAGACAAGTTTTTTCCATGGGTAGGTGATATCGCTCTGCATGTACATATACACTTAATACTTTTTTGCATGATTATACATGTAGGAGTGGTACAATTTTGACTTGACTGTTGACCTGTTGCCTCAATTTGGTGATTGCAGTAGGGAATGTGGGACAAGTGGTTGTGAGTGGTATTAGTGATACAAATTTTAAAATAAATCACTAAATTTTTGTAAACACAAAACACTTAAAAAAATAAGGCCCTTTTAAAAATAGAACATTTGGTCAAATAGTCAATATTGTACTTGACCTTCATACCTTCTGCACTCAAATTTGGACATCACATAGTAGTATCTTTATTCCATAATAATCATTTTGAACTCTGACAAGAACTCCATAGATGATGCAGCTGTCTTTTTTAAGAAAAGAAAAACCTCAACATGAACCAGTTTTTTTACTAATAGAAAACCCTTTGCCAACTGATTCTGAGGTCACACTGTTGAATTTTCTGAACTTGATTTCCCTTTTGGGGGAATTAGAAATTAAGTAGCCAGCAAATTTTATAATCGTCAGAATTTCATATTGTGACATGTCTGTTCTTTATACAGTGGCACTTAACTCATTTGCCTTTATGTTTGGTCTTTTGTTTTGTTTTGTTTTAAAAATGTTGCTACATAAACCTATGGTTTGGGGACTTAGTTTTAAGGGATACATACCCCAAGTGTGTTCCATGTTTTGTTCAGTGACAATTTACACAATGGATTTATATTAAAACAGTAATCTTTCATTGTGTTTTAGATAATGATTGATTGGCATATGTATTCCTTTACAGTCAAAGTCTCATAAAATAGGTGTGTTTAATGTTAATTTGTTGGATGATATTAAACAATCTTTATAAAGGGAAGTAAATAATTTGCCTGCACTTCATAAATTGGGGGGAGAAACAGCATTCTGTTACTTCTGCTTTCTTACAAATTGGAGGTAGTAGTGAGGAATGTGTTTCATACTTCAATGAAAACTTGCTTTTTGCTGTTATATTAGAAAAAGGGTAACTTTAGCTTTTTAAAGCATGTATCTGTTCTACAAGCATGCATATTGAGTTATTTTAGCATGAATCTCTGAAGTGTAACTACTTTGGAACTCAGCTGCCTTTTTTTAGTTAGGGTGATTTGGAGATAGAAGAGATCTCTTATATTTCCAGTGAGAACTTTAATATATTCCTCTGAAATAACCCATAAGATTGCATATCGTTTCCTTGGGGTGTGAGCTGGTTGTCCTTCTCAGGAAAAAGAAAATATCCCATACAAGACATCCAAAGCAAAATCCTGAAGGTGGATACTGTATTGTCTTTTCGTAGAATGTTGTAAAATGCACAACATTTCTGATATTATAAAAAGGCTTCCCTGGAAATAGATGTCAGTCATATAGAGCTCTTAGTGTTAGTTAACCTTATTTCTTTAAAAGTAGGAAAATATGTATTTGATTTTCTTCTTTGCATCTACTGGGGAGTTATAGTATTAGCTAGTAAAAGGAAGAACTAGACTCATTCTCTTAAAAATATAAATTGAAGTTTAATAGTCAGCTTTGTTTTCTTTAAAAATCAGTTTCATTTTCTCTGTGGAGTCTTCCCTTTTTTCTTAATCTTTTGCTCTTTAAGAGTATGATGTCGATTCAGTGTAACATCGTTCAGTATAGTCTTGTCTGCCGTTCTTCATAACACTCCTTTTCCTCCTTCCCAAATGTGTCCCTCATCTTTGTAAGCTTGGGTTATCTTTTCTACTTTCACATCATGTACAAAATACTAGATGTATAAAGTGCAGCTTTCCTGTAGCTAGAGTAATAAAATGAAGACAAATGATATTTAGAGGGCTCTTAGTTTTAGAAGTATTTTTCTCCCCACAAGTTAGATACAAGTATACATTTTCTTTCCTCCCTAGATGGACCTCCAGTTGTAGCTCATTATGATATGTCTGCCACCAGCTCTGACCCAGAAGTGGTAAATGTGGACACTTTATTGGCGGCTGCAGTAGTTCAAGAGCACAGTAATTCTGTAGGAGGCCAGGACACAGGAGCTACCTGGAGGACCAGCGGGCTTCTAGAGGAGCTGAATGCGGAGGCAGGTTGGTCTCCCTCCCCTTCCCCTTCTCTAAGGTAATGTGCATGTGTCCTGGCAGCTGTGATCCTTATAGTGGGCCCTGCTGAGGTGAGCAGGCTAACCAGAAGCATCTGACAGTAGGTGATTGTGACCATCCAGGATGCTTTTATAACTAACTAACTGAAAAGGAGATTTGGGTAACATGTCATTTATTTTTCCTAATCAGGAGGAGGCAAAAACAACAATACGTAAGACATGAATCGTAGGCATAGGTAGATTTTAGTATGCATATTTCTTGGGTTAAAAATGCCTGACATGTAAAAACCATCCAGATGTCCCACTGTTCCCCCTCAACCGCCCTCCCCTCATCCCACCCCCATTTCTCATGGTTTCCCTCACTCAGGCTACACAGCAGCCTTGCAGCTTGGGGAGGGGGCTGTTCCTGTGCAGTGCTGCACTGCTTCTGCCACCTCTCGGTGTGAAGTGTCCCTGTCCCTTCCTCTGCCGCAGTTCTCATTTTTGTCTTTTCTAACCATTTTCTTTCAGTTTCTGCTTCTGTTATCTCAGGAAAATCTCTGTCCCTGTTTTGCATTACCCATTTTGGTTCTGTGATGATACCTAAAAGTGATACTATTTATTCACTAAACCCCATTGTTCTTACCTTTGAAACCTTGCAAAGATGCCTCCAAGTTTCCTTCAATATGTTTCTCAAAACTCAACATTCTCATCAAAACCTATTTCTAGAAGTACTAGTACTTGCATTTAAGCAAAGAGGGGAGGCTGTTGACAGACTTTATGTAGTACGTATTTTCTTTTGTGTTATGATAAGATTATGGTTTGCTAGTTAAATTATAAATTGATTTGGCTTTTCCAAGTGGATCTAGTAACTTAATCACTACGTAAAATGTTTATGGGAAATGAGTTTTGTATTGCACAAATAACAATGGATTTTAGTTTATAACTTTTTGTACTGAAATTGTTAGGAAATAAAAAGTAAGACAGAACTCCACAGATCATTGTCAATTTGTCCTTTCATGCTTTTTGATGGAAGTATATAAAAATCTCTTGTTGTTGAGCTTCTAATTAATTTATTTTGACTAATTTTGGAGCAGGACCTGGATTTAATTTTAATTATGTTTTGACTGCTAACTGCCTATTTGTCCTTAGACAAGCTATTTCTCCTCTTGACTTCAGTTTGTTTGTGTGTAAATACTTTCTTTGCCCAACAAGGGTCTTTTAAGGATTTATTAACATGTATAATTACTTTAAAAAGAATTAACACTTTATTTCAAAGGACAGTAGTTTGACCACATTTTGTGCAAAATGTGTTTCTGAGTTTTAGAATTTGTTTCGTATACTGGGTAGTTTATTTTCGATTTTTGTCCAGTGACAATTAAGTGGTCCAGTCCATTCTACTTCAGTTTTATTTCCCTGTTTTCTTAGTCTTGCCATTAAGTAGACTACTTAAAATCTTGAGAAAAACATGGACAATTACCTTTGTTTTTGCTTTTCATATAGAGAATTTTAATATTACCAGTAATTGGAGTTGTTAATACTGACTTTTGACCTACAACAAACACAACAACTTCATATGATTCAGCCTAATGGTACAAGGTTTGGGATCTTGTATCATTCAAGTTCACAGTCTTGGGGAAGGCATCACATTTTCAAATTCAAATGATTGTTAGCTTGAGTATTCAAAGCATCACTAGGCTTTGTGTGCTTAATTCTTTATTTGATTGTCTTTGAATTTCAGTCACACAAAGGTATAAATATAGAATGTATTGCTCAGGTACCTACCACCATTTTTCTCAAGAAATAAAACATGGCAAAAATATGTGAGAAGGGAAACACCTATAGCTTCAACTTTGTTCACCTTCCTTTTTCCCTTTCCACTCCAAAGCTGTCCTGAATTTGGTTTTGATGTTGGGTATTACTCTGTTTTCTTTATATTTTTATTGCATTTGTTACATAGCTGTAAACAAATATGTTTTAATACTAATTGGTATCACATTGAAGGTAATCACTTGCAACTTGGTTTTTTAGTTCAGTATTTTGTGAGCTTTGTTTTTCTTAATTGTGGCTCTAATTCATTTTTTTACTGCTATTTAGTATTCTGCTGTATGAATATACCACAACTGACTTATCCATTCTCTTACTGGACATTTAAGGTGCTATTCCAAATGATACTGCCATTCACATTTCTTGTATGTGTCTCTTAGTACATGTGTGTGATAATTTCTCTAGGATATAACATATAGAGAGAACATGTGTTTGTATCAGGCCATAAATTATGTGTAGATTTTTTTGTATCATAGGACATGTTCATCACTGTTCAGCAGATCTCTATGACATTTTCTTATGAAACCATTTTCATAAGTCTTTTTCAAGGCTTTTATGGCTCATTAAAAGTCTTTTCCTCTGAATATGACAGTGTAGGTATATGAGTAAAAAATAAAACATAATACACTTGAGTTTTAATGTAACTGTCATTGTAGAAACTCGTTTTGTGATTTTGGATATACTTAAAGAGTGTTACATAAAAATGTTAAAAGAATTTAGCCTCACTGGCCAGTGTATAGTTTTGAGACTTGAACTATTAGTATCAACTGGATGGTCATCCTTGTGGTTTGAGTTCTAAAGGTTAATCTCCCCCTCCCAACAAAACAAAAACCCAGTCACTGAACAGACTATTCAGGTGTTAATCAATAGCAGCATCTCAGACCAGGTCAGCAGCCCTGCTCCATTTAGGATCATCACTTAAGTGATCATTGGAGAGAGAATAGTTTCCCTCCTTTTCCAAGCAGTTAGATCTTGTTCTTGTACGCAAAATAGTTTTTACTGTTTAGTTTTTCACTTTAACCAAGGCAAGAGAGTTGAAATTAGCAAAGCCCTTGGTCAATAAAAGACCTTAACTTTCCATTTCAACTGTTGTCATGTGTTTACTTTTTCTTACTTGATGCTAGAATTGTACAGTGTAGTAGGTGGCAACAAACGTCCTGGTTTTGAACCAGCAGCCACTGGCAAACTGTGTGACCTCAGGTAACTTACGCAAAGCTTCAGTGTTCCCTATTTATAAAACTGGAATAAAACTAGTATGCACTCCAAAAGGTTAGTTACCATTAAGTGAAATGACGTATATAATGTGCTTAGTACAGGATACAGCACATTGTAGGCCCTCAGGAACGCTAACCAGCATTATGTTAATACATTTATGATGAAAGAGACCGAATAACGAATGATTAATGGACCCAGTCATTGGATTTCTCATTTATTGTCTTGCCCTGTGATGGGTTGTTTTGCTACAGTATTTCCTCAACTTTGTCTGAGCATAGAAATTACCTGGGATGCTTACAAAAGTCCAGACTCGAAGGTTTTGTAATTATATCTGAAATGGTGTCTGGGAATCTTTTTAATAATCACTCCCAGGTAACTCTTTCATTGGACATGTTTAGGAAATTGTACCAGTGTGTCTGAAAATGGCTTAATTTTTGTTTATTAGTAATAACTCAGTATAAACATAAATGTAGCTGAGGCTAAGAGAAGCAGAACTCTGAAGCTCTCTTGGTGTGGAAGGCTTATAATTGTGGTAAACTAAATTTATTTAGAGTCCTCTGTCCCCCAGGAAATTAAAAATTCTGAACAAGTGATCTCATTTTTTCCATCAGCCTTCTTGTCAAGAAGGTAGACTGTTTGAATATTTTCCCATTCTTAAAATAGGGATGGTAACCTTGATTTGCCCATTATTACAAGCTTAGTTGTAGTGCAGAGAAACAAATCTTGGGTTTCCTGTCCTTAGTGTAGGGTTTTTTATAATCAGACCAGAATGGCCATGCTCCTATTTTAGCACTTTAAAGTCAATATATCAGTCTTCTGAAGGAGATCAAGTTTGGTCAGGTTCCTCTTGTTTACTGGCTTCATATGGACTGTAAGATTTTAGATTTCTGATTTCCTCTTCCACTTTGTAAAGTTGTTTTTAAAATTCTTGTTGAACAACCTAATACAAGGTAATAACTTGTTTTAAAGCTAAATTACTTAAGACATTGACTTGTGGCGTAGCTAGTCTGCCACCGCCATCCAGTATGTAATACTTTTCTTTAATGTGCCACGAACAGGCCCAGGACTAGTTCTTCTCCAGTAGATGTGTGATTTAAAAAGTAGCTACATTACTTCTTTTGAAGACAAAAGGAGAATGTTTGCCACGATAATTTAGTTACGACTTTTTGTGTTAGAAAGGTCTATAGTGAAAGGACAAAAATTCAGAATTTTTTCAGAGTGAAAGAAGTTATCTTTTCAAAGAACTGCACAGGCGAAGACCTACACAGAGATCGCCAGCTGTCACATAACTAAATCTAAATCCTCTGATTTATTTTTAGTTTAATATATGGCAATTCCAGTATTTACACTTTTTCTACAGGGCTTATTCTTGTTTTGGAATGGGAAAAGATTACACCCACTGACAGTATTTGAAGAACCTCATAACACCTTTGGCTCACTTCTGTGTACTCTTTAGGCATTGTTCTGCTGTTGGCTTCCTGTGAGGTCATGGGGTTGGGAGGCGATGGGGAATGGTTCAAAGGCCAGAGAATGTCAGTTTCTGCACAGGAGCTTCCAAAGGAATGTGTGCCATGCTAAAGAGGGTCACATTGGGAAAAACAACTGGTCGTCCTGGCTCTGAAATAGACAGAAGGGGGGGATGCGTTCCTGGTTACTAGAGAATGCCTTGGTGTCTCTTGAAGAGTGTGTCATCCCACAGACTTGTGTGGGTCTCAGCCAACTTGGTATCTGAGTGGTGTATTCTCTCTAATGGCTCTGGTAGGAAATGTGGCAAAACTCTCACACCATTAGTCTAAAATTAACATTGACCAGGAAATTTGTATTTGGCCCTCCAGTCACTTAACCTCATGTGCCTTACTTTATCTTATACTGATACTTAGATGAAGTAATGAAAAATACTGGTTACAAGAGCATACCGTATTTTAAGTGGTCAGTTTTAGAGCATTATATAAATTCTGTAGCAATACTAAATGCCCAAAGGGATTACTATTTTTATGCCCTCCCCCCCCCCCCGCAAAAAAACCCCTGCCAGAATGGTTTGGATTGATCTAATAATGTAAAAGCAGGATGTACATTAATTAGTTTCTGGATCCATAATGGATAAATAAAGTTAGAAGAATCTTAAATACTGGGATGATCGCCTTGCTCTTGTTAAGATATTATAAAATTATAAGCAAAATTAGCATAACCTTTTTCATTTCTTCCCCCTTCTTAAGAAACAAAACAGGGTGATGATATTTCCAGATCTGAAATGAGGCTATGTGGGTGAGAGGGTCAGGATGAGGGGCCTAATCAGTGGTAACTAGTTATTCAGAAATATTGATGACTAAGACATCCCACAAGTTGGAATTGTAAGTTAGAACTATGGAGATAGAACTGGGTACAGAGATACTGAGAATTGACTAATTTGCTGTATTCTTGTTGTGTTTTCTTAATTACTGTTGTTTAAAAACATTGAGCGATCAAGGAGGAAGAGTTTGGTTATAGCAGCCATGACTCCTACAATCTGCCTTTGTAGTTTGGTTTAATTCATTTAGCTAGTTTATTCTCAGGATGGTAAGGCCTGAGCCCCCTTACTGTGAGTCTACTACAGGGGGTTAAGTGTCTCTTGGGGCTCAGCTTCTTGCTTCAAGTAGACATGGAGAATTTTGGGGTGGATGTACGTACAAATAACGAATATTCATATGGTGAGTAATAACGATGGCAGGACATAAAGTGGGGATGGGGTGGGCAGGAGAGAGAGAGAAAGAGAAAGGAAAACATCCTGGCGTCAGTATGTAACAATGAAAGGAAAACATCCTGGAAGATGCAGGCTGCATGAGGATGGCAGACAGTAATTTGTGAGCGATCCTGACACCAAGGCGGAGGTGTAGGAGCAGCCTCAGGACTGCAGGGGAGGTGGCATTTTCTGGAGCGTCAGGTTTCCACGAGCGGTGAAGGAAAGTTCAGTGCAGTTTTCCATGGAGCTGGCATTCCAGAGGGCAGTAGGAAAGTTCAAGGAAGGTGAGGTGAGGAGTGGGTGGCCGGGGCCAAGGACAGTAACACCAGAGTGGAGGATAAGGTGAGAGAAAAACACATAGTTCTAGAAGCTTGTATTTTGTGGGTGGCCAAGATGCTGGAAATACAGTGTTTAATTTTTTCATAACCATTTATTTTCCTCCTTCCTCTTCCTAATGCTTTCTCCTTTTCTACTGAGGGCTTTTCTATATTCTCATACTTTTATCTCCACTATACTGTTGTTCTGCTTCATTGAACCCATCAGCCAGTTTTCATCAATCCCCTCCTAGTTCATTTCTTTCATTGTCTAGCATGTAGAAGCCCAACTCTCCTTTGCCAATATCCCAGCTCCTTGTGTTTTGGCTTTCCTGTAGAACCCAGCTGGCAAAGTCTGCTCCCAGGACTCACATTTGGAGCCTGTATTCACACTGCTAAGCATAGCTGGAGAAAGTCACATGGTTGCAGTTAGGGCTGCATTAACTTTCTAATCTGGAACCTCCTGCCGGCTCTCAGTACTGTCCAGCAGCTCCTGCTTTTTCGCAGGCAGCATTCTTCATAGTGACTACCCTGCCTACACCTGTGCTCTGCACATGATGACCTTGCTGCATTCTTCACAGGTCAGAATTACCTCAGCTTCCTGCCAGCAACCCTGTTTGTCTCTTTTATTCCCCTAAGTATGGCAGGTCTCTCCCATCTTTAAAATCTGTACATACATACACATCCCCCCTCCCTCAAACTCATCTTCCTCTTTCAGTCCCATCCTAACACCTTTTCCTCCATAGCCAAACTTAAAAATCTACCTGCTCTTCCCTTTCTTGCTGTAGCCTTGCATTGGCTTCAGCCCTATCAGTCCCTCTGAGGCTCCTTTTGCTAAGGTCCTGTATGTGGTCTGTTAGTCCTGATTGTAGTGGGCTCTACTTAGTTCCTTATCAGCCTGCTCTATTGGACATTGGCAAGCACTTCTTCCTGGAAATACTCTTTCCCTGGTGTCCTGGCTTCATATCTTTGGGATTTCTTTTTTCCTTGCATACCTTGGTGAGCTCCCCTTCCTCTCTCCATCCCTTAATTGTTGGGATTCATTATGGTTCTGTTCTAGGCCCCCCTTCACTCCTGTGGATGGCCTTTCTCTCCCCACCTATTTCTGAGGACTTACCAAATCTGTATTTCCTCTCTAGTCCTCTGATCTGAGATTTAGAACAGTACCCACAACTGCCTGTTGAATGTCTTAGAGGCATGTCATCAGCGTGTCCCAAGCTGTTTATTGGTACACGGAATAGCATTATAATCCTATCCAGTTACCTAAATTAGAAACCTAGACATCATCTTTTACTACTTGTGTTCTTACCTTTGTCTGTTATCCAGCATTACTAACCTTCTGCACATACATGCACATAGAGTATTTCCCATTTTATTTCTTCCCTAGTTCAGCTGTAATCATTTCTCACCCAGGAAACTACCGTAGTCTTGTTTTCCTTGCCTGTAGTATTACTTGCCCTCTGTTAGTTCCATATTTACACTCCAAAAGGAAAATTTTAAAAGTGGAAGTCCAGATCATGTCACTTACTTGCTTAAATCCTTCTGTGACTTTCTACTTCTCAAGGTCAAGTCCAGACTCCTTACAATGATCTCACTTTTGACTTCACCAGCCTCATTTCTTATTTTACTACCATCACTCCAAATCTCAGCAAACTTTTATACCCTAAAGAGTAATACATTGTTTCCTGTGCTACTCCTCCCCCAGAGCTGAGCTTCCTTGATTATCCTCAAGTCCTGGAAATGTTCCTTTTCCGTGTGCTTCTGGGGCACTCTCTACCTCCCTGTCAGAGCAGTTTTCAAGCCATTGTGCAGTGGACTACTTTTTATTATCCCTGAATATATTGTAAGCTTGTTGAGGGTAGAGAGTATACCCGAGTTATTCCTAATAGTATTCCTAGCACTTAGCACAGTGCATAGCATATTATAACCTGAAATATTTATTTTAAGAGCAAATAGGTGAAGTAAACTGTTATAGTTGCACAAAGCAAGAAAATAATTGCATATGGACAAAGCGAAGGTTTGAAAAAAAGAGAGGCTTGTCTATTTGTATTTTTTCCTAGAGTTAGAGTAGGAATAGTGTGCATGACAGTAGTGACAACTACAACACTGGAGTAGAAATTGGATAAAGGACTCGGCCACAAGCAAGGTGTTAGAGTCAGAGCAAGAGGTTTACCAAATCTAGACTTAACCAAACTCCATTCCAGCAGCTACCCTACATTCAACAAAACTGTTGTTTTGTCTGGTGAATGCCACCTTTTGTATGTTTGTAGGGTTCAAAGATGCGTGCCCACTGCCAGCGCCACATACAATCCTATCTAGATTATTTTTATACAGAAGGTTAACAAGCCCGTGCAGACTGTACTATCTCAATCACCAGTTGTATCTAGAAGCCATTGTAAGCTTTTTAAATAGTTTTTATAGTTTTCTGTTTTTTCATATATGCATCATTTTCAGTAGAAAAAAGTAAAAATAATATAAAGAATTGTAAAAAAGACCCATAATCATACTCAAACTTAATTACCTTTCACAGCTTTTATCTAGCACCTACATATTTTTGTAGTGTTATGTGCGATACTTTTATGTTCATACATTTATCCAGGTTTCTACATAGCACTGTAGTGATTACCTTTGAATATCATAACATTTTGCTTAAAGTTTTTCCCGTTAGGCTGGATTTTCACATGATTAGAGAGGGTTAAAGGGTTACACTAAAAATGGACGGGAGTATGAAAGTACAGTTTCTTAATGACCTTTAAGCATTGGAATGAGTGAGATAAGGGGAAGGGAGAATTGTATGTATGTAAATTTTATTGGCATTGGTTTAGTTTATATAAGGTGTCACACAGGATTTTTTTTAAATATGAAGAAATAATTTGGTATCAGATGACAATGTAAATATACACTTTAAAGAGTAAATGCAAATTTGTACCTGTTGTAATTGTTGATTCCATGCTAACTCGTAGAAATTCTAAAACTCATCCTTTCAAGTCAGAACATTCAAGAACTGGGAACATAGGGTAAATCTGAACTCTTGTTAGAATAGTTTATAGAGTTGTGTACTTCGATGCTCTGTCAAGAGCCTTTATGGAGAGAATTCTGTAGAAACTCATGCTTTCTGTGATGTTGGAGAATATGTTTTATTGTGTTATGTACAATAAAGTCATCTGACTTTATGAAGGCCCTTGTGAAGAATCCTTACATGCCCTAGTGCCACAAAGTGTTGTGCTTTTCCATAGTGATGTGGTTTTTGTCTGTCTAATAAGAACTGTCAACAACGTACAGGTAATGTTTTAGTTGCTCAGAGCAAAAATTATAATCCTCCCTTTTAGATGTGCTTTGGGGTCAGATTTTGTCAAATCTGTGTTTCTTTAGAGAAAATTGATAAATTTGTTTAAAATTTGGAGAAAATTACTAAATTTTTCATAGAGCGTCTTAGTATAACCATGAAGTTAATTATTTCTATTTATTCCATTTATTCCTTTGGGTTTTGGGGGGGGTTTGGTATCATTTTGTTTTATTAAAATGATAAGCAGCCCTGGCTGGTGTGGCTCAGTGGTTTGAGTGCCGGCCTGCAAACCAAA
The DNA here is from genome assembly GCA_028533065.1 of Trachops cirrhosus. Classification (NCBI taxonomy): domain Eukaryota; kingdom Metazoa; phylum Chordata; class Mammalia; order Chiroptera; family Phyllostomidae; genus Trachops; species Trachops cirrhosus. Next base: position 17,674,837 of record CM052547.1, on the reverse strand, counting down.
GGGCTGCTGGTTGAATTCCCAGTTAGGGCACGTGCCTGGGTTGCAGGCCAGGTCCGCAGTAGGGGGCGTGCAAGAGGCAGCCACACAGTGAAGTTTTTCTCCCTCTTTCTCCCTCCCTTTCTCTCTAAAAATAAAGAAAATCTTTTAAAAAAATAAAATAAAATGATAAGCAGTAGAGAACTCCATTGCCCTCTAGGTGAAGACAAAATTGTTATGTAGGTCATTTAAAGACATACTGTAGTTGAATGCAAAAAACATTATGGCATAAAATATACAGTATTATTACAGTTTATAATTTATCTATATTGAGCTATAAATACCAAAGTACTCCAAGTTTTTTCTCCTAAGGAATACGAGTAGGGAGTGAGACTTGGAGTTCTTACTTTTATGTACTTCCATGTTGTTTGAACATTCTTTTAGCCATGAGCATGTGGTCTATTTAATTTTTTAAAACTTTTTTAAAAATAGAACACTACCCCAGCTTATTGACATGGGCAGCAGTTTGGCTGTGGCAAGATCTCATTAAGATCATTCTGTTTCTGTGATTGAACCTGGATGAGAAGTCTGTCAATGAGTTGCTTTCTGCTGTTGTAAGATGTAGTGCTTATTTTCCCCTCTTCTCTCTCAGGTCATTTGGATCCAGGATTCCTAGCAAGTGACAAGACATCTGCTGGCAGTGCACCACTCAATGAAGAAATTAATATTGCCTCTTCAGATAGTGAAGTGGAGATTGTGGGAGTTCAGGAACATGCAAGGTAGAGTATCAATTGGAGTATTCTGATATTTTAAATTGTGAATGTTATTCTAACTAGAAAACAAGTGAGAATAAAATGGCAGGCACCACAGTATGGCTGGCATGAATGGTGGGAGCTATCTCTCAGCTTCCTTTGGCTTAAGAAACACTTTTTTAATTAGACATGATATGAGTTTCAGAATGTGTTGCATTTGTCTTATATCAAGAACATTGTGACCACCTGTGTATGTGAACTAGAAATTATGTTTTTCTTGTCTAGAGTGCTTGACAGATTTTCCTCTTAGGCCATAGGTATCACTGTACTTTCCCCCTTCTTCCTCATATTTTCGTACCTTATCTTAAAGTATACGGGACCAAACAACTGGGCAACATACATCTGATATTGTATCTTTATGGCTTGTTTCTTAGTGTACCTCTCCTTGTCTTTCATTAAAACTTGCAAATTACTTTGGTCAGTATCTAACAGATTGTATTATTTCTAGTGATGTTTATTTGATTCAGGGAGTCCTTTTTCTTAGCATTGAAAAAGAGCTATAAGATATCCAGTTAGTTTGCAGTGCTAAGAAAATAATATATGAAGTCTGGGATTTGTAAGGTGGAGGTCAGCAAACTAGCCCACTGACCAATTCTGGCCTGCTGCCTGTTTTGGTATGGACCTTGAGCTAAGAATAAGAATGGTTTATACATTTTTTATTTTTATTTTTTAAATATTTTATTTACTTATATTTAGGGAGAAGGGAAGGGAGGGAGAAAGCAATCAATTGGTTGCTTCTTGCATGTCCCCAAAGGAGGGAGACCTGGCCTTCAGCTCAGGCATGTGTCCTGACTGGGAATCGAACTGGCAGCTGTACCTCAATTCACTGAGCCACAGCAGCCAGGGCAGGAAGGCTTTTTACATTTTAAATGGTTGGGGGAAAAAAATCTAAAGAAGAATGTTTTGTGTCATGTGAAAATTACATGAAATGCAAATAAAAGTTATTCATGAATTAAATTTTATAGGGACATAGCCATGCTAGTTCATTTACATATTGTCTCTCCCTTGTTTTTGCACTCCAGTGAGAGTTGAGAAGTTTCAACAGATACAGCCTTCAAAAGCCTAAGATACTCACTCTGTAGCCTTTTGCAGAAACAATTTACCGACTCTTGCTTTAAGATAAGGATTGGTTGCAGCCCTCTCAGAGGTATTCCTAAGGAACATTTAACACATACATGTAGATACGAGACAAAAATTTAGACTTTGAAAATCTGTATTCTGTGTAGCAGACAACTTTTCTCCTATGCCGCAAGAGTTAAGTTGTGGTTTCCTGATTGTCCCAATATTTACATTACCTTGCCCTTGTATCTGATTTTACTTTTTAGTTAGCAATAGAAGCATTCACTAGTATTTCTTCTTTTGTTATAAAAGGTGATTTTAGGTGTGAAGAGTGGGGGTGAAGTAAACATGCACATAAATCAAGGGTGCCTTTTTCTAATGAAAACCAATCATATTCTGAGCATTTTTCAGTTAAACAATTGGGACTTTAAAGATACAGAGTGAAGTCATAGTTTAATGTGCCATCGCCTCAGAAGGGGCCAGTTTTTTTAAAAATCAGAATTAGTATTATCCTAGCACTTTATTCTCTATCCTATGTTTATGCCATAAATATTTTTGTATAGCTGCTTTCTTTTTTTTTCTTTTTTAAAAGTTATTTTCTTATTTCTGGTGGGAAAGAATTTTCATTCTTTAATCTTTATCTCATATGTTTCTCTTCTTTCTGTTTACTCAAAAACTTTTTCCTTTAAGTTCTCTTCCATTTTTCTATCTATTCCCTTCAAGCTGCCTTACCTATTCGATGAGGAAGCAGAACTCCTCATTTATTCCTTTACTTCAGCCTGTGTTTGCTATTAGTTTGTTTTACCATTGTTCCTTAGAATGTAAAAGACATTATTTTCCTTTTAAGCTCCGTGTGAGGATCCTTCTAGAAATTTATAATACTTTTTATTCAGATTCCCTACTATAAAACTTACTCTGCCTGTCAACAGATTGATATAGGTAAATTATCTTCAGTTGTGCCAGGAACACATTATCCATTCACAAATTTCCTTTTCAGTTATGTTTTAAATTTTAATTCACTTTTACTCATGTGTTCCTACTTAAGTAGAAGAGAGTAGGTAATAACCTCTGTTGTTTATTTAATCTTTTACTCTGCTGAGACATCACTTCGTCCAGTTCTCCAATGACTCCTACCAGGTCTCCCTTTTTCACTGTTTTCTTAGGCCTAAAATGTTTCAGAGTGAGTCACCTTTCTTTTCATTGTCTTTGTTCAACTTTTCTTCTATCATGAAACCTTTTGCTTCTTTTTCTACCATATTATTGGTATCTGGAGTTAAAATTATTATATTTCTATTAAAACTTGGACATTTAAATTGTGAGTCCCTCTTCACCTCCAAAGCACACACATTATCTCTAGCACATACTTCTCTGAACATGTTAGGTCTTTTAACCAGATTGTCATTTTACTCTATCGACATATTTGTTCCACTCTTGTACTAAGTTAAGTGACTTTGGCTGCATTTTAAATGACATGTTATAACATTACTTTCAAGGACTTCTACAGAATTTGAAGTATAAAAATGTATGTTACTCTGACTCTCTGGTTCGAATCCTGGGGAAGTCATATCTTGGAGGTGACCAATCCATTCTGAAATCTCAGTGGTTATTGTCTGTACAATGGAATGTAGCCTTGACAGATCCTCTTGGAGTGCTTTGAATGGACTCTTGGATCATTTGGGGGCTCTTTTTTATTTTGGTCTTTGGGTCTAGACTGAGTAGAGTCTCACTGACTGTTCTGTCTTTCTGAAAATTTTTGCAGTAGTTTCTTTAGAAGAAGCCCAATAAGCTTTCAAATATTGAGATTCAATAGCCGAGAAGCAGGTGGGGGAGACTTTCTTGGTTGCTTCAGAATTGCCCCTCTGGCTGCCTGTATCTCATCTGGAATTTATTTCTTTTACAGGTCTAGGGTTGCAGTTATGAAGTATTGATGGGCTTCTGGCAGGGTTATCGCTTGGAAAAAGGTTTTAGGTTTTAATCAACATCTGTTTGTTCTAATTTGATTTGCATGTACTGATTTTTTTGTTTGGACTTAGCCGTTCTGTTCTTACTGTTTTCTAATGATATTCTGCCTTGTGGTGGGCTTTCTGAGAGTTTTTTAAAAACTCAGACTTGGTCCTGGAGTTCTCTTTGGGATTATGGTTGCTCTGACTTGTTTTGGATGCCATACTTCCATATTTGGAAGCATTTTGTTTGACCTTTGTACTTAGTAATTCTACTTGTGATGTGCCTTTTTTTTTTTTTTTTGATAAAAGTTGTTTTTCTTTTCTTGCATGTTAATATTTTTCCTGCTCTTTTACTTTAGATTTTGACGTGTTCACTTCTGTTTCTTCTAGTCATGGACTAGAAAGCATGCTTTCTGAACTAATGATTGAATGCATCTTTCATGGCTGCTTTGTATTGCTGTGATGAGCTCCTGACCTAAATGTTGTCATTTCCAGGTGTTAATTGTTGGACAGTCCAGTTCACAAGATGCTCTTTGCCAATGAAAGACTTTTCCAACATCTCTTTAGTTCTGTGCCAATTCATTTTGCCAGCCGTTTTAATTTATGCCCCCCACCCCCATGCCAATATATATATATATATATATATTTTTTTTTTTTTTTTTTGCTCTTCATCCTTTTTCCTTCTCTTCTTTACCAGCCTCATTGATAATTGCCCTAGGAAGTTGAATCCATTGTAGCACAGATCTCTCTGTCATGGAACTGTGTTGAAACAGTTACTCCTGTACCTGTTCTCTGAAGCTTTTGTGATAATAAGACCCTTACCTCATTGCACTGTAGTCTTTGCTTCTGTGTTCATTGGTATTAATGTTGGTTCATCCCTCAGCAAAAGAATTGCTAGTGGAAGGCTTTTGCATTTTAGACGGATTGGTTCCTAGAACCAGTTACTAACATTAATCCTAAAAAAGCAAGGGAGGCAGATGAATATTTTCCTAAAGCCACAAGGATTCATTTCATCTTCAATTAGGAAAAATAAGTTAGGAGTGTTACCTAAGAGGTCACCTTCAGGCTGTGTAAATGAGAACAAAAATGATTAATTTAAAAAAAATGTTTTTTGTTGTTCAATTACAGTTGTCCCCATTATCCCCCCATTAATCTCCTCCACCCTACCCACCCCCACCTCCCCAAAATAATAAATGTTTAATGTTCTCTTAGAATAATAAGCTGACTGTATCAGAAGTTGACTATCAGAGCCTGCCCTCTTTCTGTGTTGTTGTTTTTCTTTTCTACTGTGAAGTCTCTCCTTTCTTGGTTTCAGTGTATGAAGAGCAGGAAATTATTCTATCAAAAGTTATTGTTTATAGCCCTGACTGGTGTAGCTTAGTGGACTGAGCGCAGGCCTGTGAGCCAAAGCATCATGGGTTTGATTCCCAGTCAGGGCACATGCCTGGGTTGCAGGCCATATCCCCAGTATGGGGTGTGCTAGAGGCAAAACATACATTGATGTTTCACTCCCTCTCTTTCTCCCTTCCCCATCTCTCTAAAAATAAATAAATAAAATCTTAAAAAAAAAGTTATTGTTTATAAAGTGTTTTTGTTTGTTTTTTAAAGTAAGGCTGCCCTGGCCACGTGGCTCGGTTGGAGCGTCATTTCGTGCACCTGAAAGGCTGCTTATTTAATCCCGGTCAAGGCACATATCTAGGTTGCAGGTTTGATCCCTGGTTGGGGCACGTATGGGAGGCAGCCTATATCGATGATTCTCTCTCTCTCTCTTTCTCTCTTTCTCTCCCCCCTCCTCTTCGTCCTCTGTCTCTAAAAATCATGGGAACATGTCCTCAGGTGAGGATTAAAACAAACAAAAAAAGTAAAGTAAGGCCTAAGCATTTTCTTGGTTTAAGACTCAAAATATGAGTAGGTAGTGTTTTATACCTATTGCCAGTCATGCAGATGTGAGAACAAAGCCTTATCTGCGCTAGAATTGGATCGGGCTAATTAAAAAACAGCTAAATATGCTCCCATGCCCGTCTTCTATAATGTAGAAAAAGAATATGTGATAGTACATGAAAATCTGTGCCTTATGTTGGTTGCATTACAAAATTTTGAGCCTCTCACATTTTTCTTTATAGGGCTTATAACAATTGTGGTTCTATTTTCTTCTAAAATGTTTTTCTTCTTTACCTGGTATAAGTTATTCTGTAATGCACATCATCTTACAAAATAATTGAAATGTTACAGCAGCCTTTTGTTTACTAGCTTGACTTTTTTTCTCTGTGCTTAGAAGAAAAGCCTTGTTTTGTCCTTATCCACCTCCTAGATTCTATTTATTCATAAAAAATTAATCATAAAAAATTGCTTGAATGTTTTATTGGCTTGTACACAGAAAGGTCATAGGTGTGCTTTTAAAAAAATCCCCATCTGAGGATGTGTGTTGAGTTGAGACAGAAGAAGGGGGGCAGGGGAGAGGGAGACAGACACACAGAGAGAGAGACAGACATCAATTGGTTGCATCCCTTGAACTTGCAACCTAGGTATGTGCCCTGAATGGGGACTGAAACCACAGCCTTTTGGTGTACGGGACAATGCTCCAACCAACTGAGCCACCCGGCCAGGGCCATAGCTGTACATTTCAGTTTTTGTGAACTGCTCATATTCACGTAACCAGCACTCAGGTCAAGAAATAGAACAGAAGTCCTCCTTTTACCACCTTCTAGTCATAACCGTACCCCACCTTGTTCCCTGTAAGTAATGTTCTGACCTCAACAGGGAAGTTTTGCCTGAGTTATTCAAAATCTTAAAGTCACTGATTACCTTAGAATCCCCTTTAACAGTCCTGACAGTGGCCCAGCAATTGCCTGAATGTTTAAAAGGCAGTTTATAGTGGCTTTAACTGTTGTGTAGTAATGATCGTCCAAAACTTGCCTTCCAGAAACCGATTCGTGGTTCTTATTCTGTGCTCTAGATCTCTGGACAAGGTAGAGTAGCCACCTTCCATGGTGATTCTGTCTTCTTTGGGTTTCCAGTTTCCAGTTTCAGTTAGTAGGGGCCTGGAAAGCTTTTGACCAAAGATGGGATCCTCACATTCTCCAGAGAATCTGAAAATTTGAACGAAGAGAAACAGATGGAGAGGATTGGGGCTTGAGTCTAATGAGCGAGGCTTAATTGTTCCGTCATCCTCTGTTCTTTGTGGCACACCAGTGTCCTTTGAACAAATTCTCCTTTTGCTTAAAGTAGCCCAAGTTGGTTTCCAGTAACCGGAGCCATTTGTAACGTAACTACAGACGCAGTCTAACTTAGTTAAAGAGGTGCCTCATGTCCTTCCTCCTCTCTCCTTCAGTCATTCCTCAGTAGTAAATACTGTCTCCAAACCTCTCACTGTCCTATTCTGGGCACTTTCTAGCATCTGCATTGCTGTTTATTGAGTGACCTCCAGGGAAGAGAGGCCATTCCCTTCCACGCAAACACAGCATAGTACTTCAGGTGTAGTCTGAGGAAGGCATAGTTATTTAGTGGGAAACATCTCCCCAGTGGAGACCTGATTTTACTCTGGTTCTCTGCTTAACTTGGTTAAAACCCTGGGCATTTGTGTTCTCTATAAAATGAGCAAATTGGATAAGATCCCTTTTAAAGCAACTACCTGATGTTACATTGTATGATTACTTTATTGGGAATAAGGGAATAAATACCTCTTTTATTTTGGAGATCTATCTAGGAATTCTGCCAAAGATTACATTGACTTTCTTTTTAGCCATTCATTCCCTGAATTCCTCCTAAGGTTGTAGCCAGCTTTACTTCAATTAGTATTTGTACAGATGAACTTTTGAACTGTTGAAGAACTTTCATTTTTGAATTGCTAATCTGGGCCTATATTTGCACACTGCTGATTTTTGCTGTTTGCCTTAATGTGCTTTAATATACATGTGTACCCTGGCTGGTGTGGTTCATTTGGTTGGGCATCATCCTGCAAACTGAAAGGTCACAGGGACTATTCCTGGTCAGGGCACATGCCTGAGTTATGGATTTGGTCTCCAGTTGGGGTGCATGCAGGAGGAAACTGGTATTTCTCACTCACATCAATGTTTCTCTCTGTTCCTCCCTCCCTTCTCCTCTCTCTGGAATCAATTAAAAAATACACATACACACATTTATAAAGCGACAGCGTGATACTGTGGAAAGCATTGGACTCAAAATCAGACCTGGCTTGAAGTTCCCTTGCCAACCACTTTCCAGCAGTGTGACCCTGGGCAAATCATGTAATCTCTTTAATCTTTAGTTTTCCCTGTCTGTAGAATATGGATAGTAACTTCCATGTCTACCTCATAGGTCTTGACAGTGTCAAATGAGGTGAAACTGCTTAATAAACTTAGTATTCTATTGCCATCAGTTATCAAAAACATTTCTATAAATATTGAATGAACTTCTTTGGGTGACAGTCTTCTATGACTACATGATCACTTAATCTGAGTATACTTAATGTGGACAGATTTGGATTAGACTTTGGACTTTATGTCTCTCAATTTAATGCTTTTTACTGGTGAATTTTTGAAGATGTAGTGAGTAACGCCCCCTTAACTCATTTCTGAACAGATGACAGGTCTGCATTCGGCCCGTGCTCTGGCCCCAGGGGGTCTGTTTTTCAGCATCTCTCTTGGTAAGGAAGTTGTTTATAGGCTAGCCTTTGCAGGAGCAGGACCACTTTCAAGGAGCGTAAGGTCCTTGGGGGCAGGTGTGCCACCGAACCCATGCATTGTTAACACTATGTTCTTTTGAACTTGGTGGTGCAGGGGGCATTGAAGGAAAGCTGGAGTACTCGAGTGATCCAGCATCACTCACTGTATACTGGCTGTGAGAACAGCTGCCCAAGACCCACTGTGGTAGGTTATGTGACTAGAGTCATGCCATTTGTCACCTGTCACATGCTACACAGGGACTCTTCATCTCAATTGCAGGTGTGTCCATCCTGGAGGAGGTGTGATTCAGAGCGTTTTTCACCAGTAATTTAGATGTGAGGGCATAAGTAGCAAAGATAACTTGAGCTGTCTGCCTTCCTCTCATTTGAGTCAAAACTTAGTGGTTAAACTGGAGGCTCACAGTCCTGCCATTTGACTGGGATGTGAAATTCAGTGTCAGTGCTTCTGAAACAGTTTGCTCCCAGTGAACTCTTGGTGAGGTTCATCAGCACGGCAGTTCTGTCCCTCCGATAGAGTACAGTACTTTTAGAGAACCTCAGCTGAGTACTTGTTACTTTTAGAGCATCTCAGCTGAGCCTTGTTACTTACACTGAACTAAAGCATAGGAAGTTCTGATGAAGAAGACAGGTGTTTGTGGTGACCTTCAGAAGGAGGGAAATTGATCCTTTATGTGTGTTCTGGTAGTTACAGACTATCAGAAATCTCACCTGTAAAGGGATATTACTGTTACTGTCTTTGAAGGTGTTATTACCAAATATGGCACGGAACTTATTTTAAGAACAAGTTTCATTTATATTTCTTACTGTTTCATTTGTTCAGACTAAGATTGTTTGGGCATATTCATTTTGCTCTGGATTTATATGGTGCTCTGTCCTTAAGATCCAGAGGTTTAAATGAGTTCAGAGAAACATCATCTTATCCATTGTCAGTAACAATCCTAGACATAACTCAAGAGTTTCTGACTGAGACAAAACTCGGCCTTTTTTTTTCGGCCATACTGAGAGGAGGGGGAGGGGGGGAAAAGGGAAGGATATATTGGTTGTGGTTTCATGAACTTGCATAATAGCCTGATCTTAGTAAAAGTATTGATTAGTACTAGTGAAGATATATTGCCTTCTATCTTTCCTGTGGCACAGTTAGCCATGCCTTTGCTCTTCCTCTCAATTGCAGGTGTGTCCATCCTCGAGGAGGTGTGATTCAGAGCGTCTCGTCATGGAAGCATGGCTCAGGCACGCCGTATGTCAGCAGCCGGCAAACTCAGTCATGGACTGCTGTGGCTCCCCAGCAGACTTGGGCTTCACCTGCAGAAGTTGTAGACCTTACCTTGGATGAGGATAGCAGGCGTAAATACCTACTGTAATACAATGTCACTGTGTTCCCTCTGCACTGTTCCCTTCCGCTTCCTCCTCCTCCTTTTTGTGACATGGAAGTTCATTGTCATAGCTTCAGCCTCAGAAGCTGTTTGTGGCATTTGTATAATCAAAAATCATGGAAAATTGCCCCCTCCTTTTTTCCTTCCTTCCTTTCTTTTTCTTTCTTTCTTTCTTTCTTTCTTTCTTTCTTTCTTTCTTTCTTTCTTTCTTTCTTTCTTTCTTTCTTTCTTTCTTCTTTTTTTTTTTTTGTAAATTAAAAGAAGTCACTTAGAAAAATAACTTATCACAGAAAAAAGAATTTTTTCTTTCCCTTGGTAGGGATATGAGAATGATGAATTAGACAACTTCATTTTACTTGGTGACTTTTTTTTTCCTTAGGAAACTCTGCCTTCCTTTTAGAATAATATTTTAATTACCCAGTAAAAATGAATTTTAGTGTTTGAATCTCTTATTTATTTTTCTGTGTAATAAAATTAATATCTAGACTTGACCACTGTCAGCCCACCCATTGGCACTCCCACCTTAGGGCATTTGCACACGTTAGTCAGGTCCTTATTGGCACCTAGTAGGGCATGTGCATTTGGAAACCTGTTCTTAAAAACTAGAAGACAAGTGTTACTTTTCTTCTAGCTTAAGTCTTCTAACTTCTTTCCTGACTTTGCTCCTGGCTGACTTCCCACAACTCATATAATTGACCTGCTGCTTTGTGTTTATAAATACTGCTAAGATGTCTTAATTGGTCTCTGTTGCAGTAATTGATAACTCTTTGGAAAATGTGGCTGAGGAATTTCGGATGGATAACCACCATGAGGTTTTCTGGCCATAAGAAGAGAGTATTGAGAAATCAGTAGGAAAACCTCGTTCCCTCAATATTTTCCCCTGGGTTTATTCAAATAACCGGAGAACATGAAAACCTGTTACTTAGGTAGAATATAAAGAGTTGTGTGGCTTCTAAGGCTGTGGGCACTTGCAAATATTTGCTGAGAGGAAAATGCCTTCTTTTCATAGCTGGTCTCTCCAAAAGGGATGTACAAATTGTTTGAACATGAGCTGAAATTGACCTGAATCTGTTTTTGGGTATTTTTCTCTTCTGCCTTCTAAAATTGGAGAAACCAAAATACATTGTAAGAAACCAGATGCAAAGCACATTAATGGCACTGTAGGTTTTATAGTATCTAAAATGTGTAGCAAAGGGTAGTGTGAGCTTCAGGGAATTCAGGAAATGCCAGTGTGGGAATTTGTGGCATTAGTTACTACCTTTCCCCCTATGACATGTTGTAGTTACTAGTGAATTATTTTACAAGCAATACCTAGAGTTAAAACACTATATACTGTGCACAGGAGGAGTGAAGTAATATTGGCTTAGAAGACCATACCTTTTGTTTTTCCACAGTTTTTGTTGGCCTGCTTTGGGTTTTGGTTCCATTTTTACCATATAATATGCTAAAGCCCTTTTCCTCCCTCCCCAAATACGCTGTCGGCTCTTCCTTGTCATATGAGCATGAGAACTACCATTTCTTAGTTTTCTTTCAGCAGACACTCATTTACTAAGTGCCTGTTCCGCATTAGGCATTGTGCGGGGTGGGCGCTGTGGGGCTGCTGAGATGAACGAGACTCCCACTGCGTGCGCAGGCACCGGAGTCTGCCTGGCTCCACCTGCCTGGCCTTTTCTTTTGTTTCAGAAAGACTCAGTTGTTCCTTTACCCTTCCTCCTGCTGCTGTCTTCTTCCATACACTTCTTCCCTGAGAGTGTACTGAAGTATGTGTTCTTTGAGCTTCTCTGACAATAATATCTCATTTGATCTGGCCTCTGTTCTTCATTAACTTTTCACTTTTCTATCAATCTACTTTTAATAGATCACGCCTTTAAAGGATCATTAACCTCCACTTTTAGCACCTCATATCTCAAGGCTCTCACATGGCCCTAGTTCTAGACAAAAACCAAAGACCCAGAGGCCAGAGCAAAATAGGACCTTCTGCAGATTCACTACTGGTGTATCATTGGACCTTCACATTTTACTTTAGGGTTAATTTATTAAATTTTACTGTTACACATTGTTTTTGACTTGAATTAAAATGCTAGACAAAGCAGAAATGTACAATTTCTGGTCTTTGTGTTCCAGGAAAATCATTGGGAAAAGAATAGAATGAATTACATGACTTGAAGTTTTTGCAGCTTATTTTGTCCCCAATATCAGGGCAGAGCCCTGTTTTAGAGAATGTTCTGCATTCTGTACTCTTACGTTAACAGTGTGTTTGTCCAGTTCCGTACAGCAGGCAATTTCCCATGACATGTTTTCTTCAGCCCCTGATAGTCACCCTTTGAGAAGAAGCATTTTGGTGTGCTGTGTGCACTGCAGACTGGGAGCAGAGTGAAGTTGTAACCAAGCTCTTTTCTGGCCTCTTGCTTTTGTAGCAGGTTGCACTTTGCCCTCACCTGTCCCTCTTCCAGCACCCTGCCTACCTGAGTTGATGCACCAGAACAGAGATTTGGAAATTAGATGCAAAAGGGGGAAGGGAAGGGAAGGTAGGGACAGCCAGCTTTTCCCGCTACTAGACTGGAACTTTTCCACCTACTAACTGCACAGAGGCTACGCTCCAACTCTTATTTCATTGCCAGAGCCAGTAGAGTGGGGATGTGGTTTCTGGCAAGGTATTAATGATAAAATTCTGTGGTAAACAACTCCTGTGACATTTGAAATTTCTTTATGTAAGAGGAACTTTTTAAACCAAAGTTTTTCATTTGGTGGCGTAAATACTTCTTTATGCCTCATAGGACATTGTCCATTCTAAGTAATATCTCTGCTAAATGGTGCGCTTGGGTCACAGATTGGTTTATGGAACTAATGTGGTTGTCTCCCCTCCCCCCAATTTGAAACCACAGAGCAGTAACCAGCTATTACATCGTCACAACTGCCCCGTAACATGTCACTGCTGCTCACCAGTAGTTGTCTTTTCATTCTGACGGAAGGGGCTGGGCTGAATGGACTCCCATTATTCTTTACAATTGAGCGTCCCATGAACTCTGTTTTTATTATCATCAATTGTGAATATAACTGTCTGATTTGCTAATTTAGCCTGTTGTTCATTGTTATTTTAGCAGATTAGCACCATAGGTAACTTAAAAATGAATTTGTTGCCTGCTTTTTTGTACTGTGTCATAAGGCTTGTGAAAAAGCTGGGGACACAATTTTGTCTTTCAGTTTAACTTTTTTTTTAAGGCAAGGAACTCCTAATCCCTGTTTTCCAGTATGTGTATGATGTGACTTTGATGTATATATAAAAATGATTGCACCCTAACCAAACTTCCTCAGATTGTGCACTGTTTGTTTAAAATAATCACGTATTTTAGTCCAATGCTGTTGTATTTTTTCATTTTATTTAAAACACTATGTACCTATTCTTTTAACAAACTTTAAAGGGTAGTGATCTTAAAAAAAATCACTGGATAACTAGGAAATATATTTTTTGTTGTTTTTTTTGTTTGTTTTGTTTTTTTTAAGAGAGTACAAAGGTCACTGAGGCCTTTTGCTCCTCTTGCCGTGAAAATGAAATGTTAGCCATTGTATGGCTAGGAATCAATGCACTTGGTGGTTAACAGATCTGCTGTTGCTGGAGTGTGAGCGTGGACTTGATGCAGTGACGACAAATCATTGCTTAGAATTAATGTTTTAAAATGTGCAACTCTAGTTTTTAAAACAAGATTTGGTTCTTCTTTACATTCATTATTTAGTTTTTGTTTCCATTTAGTATTTAATGGTCTTTGGAGAAAAAATAATAAAACAGAGTGTTATATATATATTTTTTGGTGCAAGATAAGATTTTCTGTTTTTTGAAATAAGTCTGTAGCATAAAGGTTAAACTATTTTAAGACAAAAATAAAATAGAGTGTATTTAAACAATGATAATTTCTGAGGATTTTTTTTTTCTCTCTGCTTCAGTTAATTAGATGGTGCCTGGAGCAGCTCCCAAGTTACTTTTGGATGTGAAAGGGGATTACACTTTGTTAACCGAACATATTGTTATAAGATGCCTGACTTTTTCCAAGCAATAACCATATCCTACTTCCAGATGTTTTTTGCACATGGCCTTTGGTGTGTTAGGTCTAGATAAAAATAGCTTTGCGTTAGCTTTCCTATAAACCCTACCTCCCTTTCTGGGTAGGACCACGAGAGTTCAGCGTGCCGAAGGCTCTCTAGTGCTAGGCACCTTTGTTCCTGGGACTAAAGTGCAGCTGACAGTTACTTCCCAGAGGCCAGTGCACTGCATCCCAGAGACGCAGTGACTGCGTGCCCTTCGCACGTGGTTGAACGTGGAAGCAAATACAGGGTGTTTCAAAAATACCACTTTTTGCTGTGTATAATATGCACTATTTTGCCCAAATTTTTTGAGGGAAAAATAGGGATGCATATTACACATGGGTAGTACTAATTCCATGTCTATATAAATGTTTTTTATTCTTTTATTTATGTGTATGCATTAAAAGTGTAACTCTAGAAAGCAATAATGATATCCATATGCAAAATAATACCCTAGAATATGATAATCAGTTTTGTTTCTAAATATAAGTGAATGAATGAGTGAATGAATAAATAAATAATTGAATTAAAAACTAAAACGAAAGATTTTTTTTCCCCTGAAAGTTTGGGCCAAAAACATGGGTGCTCATTATACACGGGAGTGCATTGTACACAGCAAAATACGGTAGCCTAACTTTTCTGCACTGATTTGGTTCTATTTTCAGATTTTCTTATTTGGTTGTCGAAGTGGTAGGAGAGCTACCATATTAATGTCCCATGACTTTTGTAACTTCATGTAAAGGAGAAAGAGGGATCAGGGAGAGTGAGTAATCCCTTAATGTTCCCCAACAAGTTTTAGTTCTACTTGCACTAGAAGGCTGTCTGTTAACAATTAGGAAATATTTTCAGTTTTTTGAAATGGTTCTTCTATACTATCTTGTATCTGAGACCTAGACATATTAGTGCTATGATACACCTTTTTTCCATGGACCTGAGAAGAAAATTGTTTACCTCGGGCTTTGCTTTTGAACCCTTGTGCCTTTGGATGCTGTGCTTTTGAAGACTAGACAAGGCGTGAGTAAATAAAATAATCCACGGGCAATATTTAATTCCATTCTGACCTCCTTCTTTTATCTTTACTGGCTTTTGCTTTGCCTTCCCTTGTTTGTATGTTTTTCACATTGGATCAGCGGTCCCCAGCCTTTTTGGTACCAGGGACCAGCTTCATGGAGGACAATTTTTCCACAGACTGGGGTTGGCGGAGAGAAGAGGGATGGCTTTATAGCCTGCCACCAGATGCGGCTTAATTGTCACTTGCCACTCGCTGACAGGGTTTTGATACGAGTCTGCAAGCAATTGATTTATTATGGTCTCGGTGAGGTCAAACCTCTCTGCTAACGATAATCTGTACTTGCAACCCCTTCCCAGCACTGTCACCACCCCCTCAGCTCCACCTCAGATCCTCAGGCATTAGATTCTCATCGGGAGCACGCAACCTAGATCCCTCACGTGTGCAGTTCTCAGTGGGGTTTGCGCTCCTGTGAAAATCTGGCGCCACTGCTGATGTGACAGGAGGCGGAGCTCAGGCAGTAATGGGAGCCTTCGGGAGCAGCTGTAAACACAGGTATGCTTCCCTTGCTCACAGCTCACCTCCTGCTGTGCGGCCAGGTCAGTTCCTTATAGGCCATGAACCGGAGTGGTCTGTGACCCAGGGGTTGGGGACTCCTGCATTAGGTGACAACTATTTATAACTTTAGTCCAGACAGAAAAATCGTAGATAAATCTTTACCAAATATATAAATATCTCTTCGGTTCCAATTTTGCAACCAGAGGGAAGTTTTTCTCGGTTTTGTTTTAACCATGTTACTGATCTACGAAGAAGTAAATCCTCTTAGGTCATCGGTAGACAGGATTTTCTTTGCCTGCTTGACTTCACGTTTGAGTGCAGCGATGAACAGAATTAGAGGTCTTGGGCTACAGTGGGACTTCGGCTGGGGCAGTCTGCTTGGAGGAAAAGAAGGTCGTAGTAAATCCTGCAAGGAGCTCAGTACAAATGCAAGTGATGGTCCACAAACCCCACAGAGACGCTGCAAGAGCACCCACCGGCTCAACACAGGTTGTGACACCGTTGGCTCTGTTCGCCGGCCGTGGTGCTGCTCTGCAGGTGGCAGGCCCCTAGCCGGAGAGGGCCTCAGGCAGTGTGGCTCTCTTTCTGCCAGGCCTCCGGAGCCCCTTTGGTGGGCTGGGTGTGAGTAAAGGATGGGAGTGCCTCCCGGCTGAGCAGTCAGACCTCAGAAAGGCGTAGCAGCAGCAGCTGGCGTGGTCTGCCCCAGATCCTGGCCCGCTGGTGGGAAGCACCTCTTAGTGGTAAATTACATCAACTTAGCTTTTTAGTTTTTGTAAAAGAAGCTCTTTGGTACCAGACTTTTCCTTTGTGATTTGGTAATTGACACCCTAGAGCAGTCATTTCTGATTTCTTTCCATGATGGCTTCATTCTAAGAGTGGGAAGGTGAAATATTGTCAACTGTGGAGTCCTCACTTTTTTTTAAAATCCTCACCTGACAATATGTTTTTTTACTGATTTTGAGAGAGAGAAACATCCATCGGTCACTCCCATACGTGCCCCAAGTGGGGATCAAACCTGCAACCATCAAACCCACAGCCTTTTGGTGTGTAGACCTTGGTAAACAAGGACAGACCTTGGAGCATAGGATGATGCTCCAACCAACTGAGCCGCCTTGGCTGAAGCAAGCAAGTCTGACTTTAGGCTGGATCTTGGCACCGGCAGCCTGAAGGGGTTCAGACCTAGGGAGTGGACTTACTAATGTATAAAAAGCCTGAAGCAGAGATCAGGAGGCTCCAGAAAGCCCATCTGACCCCCGGAGGGATTTGATTTCTGTACGTGTAAAACGAAGAATCTTTCAGATTTCTTTTCTGAGACCGGAAGGAGGTAATTCGTTGTTCTGCAGAGCCATTCAGCATTTTAGGAATTCAGCAGAACTGCGTACTTCAAAAAGCTGTTCAGAGGACTGCAGTTCTGTCATCTCACTGAATCTTTGGAGAAGCAAGCATTGGACGCCTAACACTCACAGAACCTTGGATTTCTACAAACCATTTTCAGAGTTTTAAAAGAATGTTTATTTCAAAATTTCCACTTGGTGAGAAGCGGTACAAATCGTTAGCCTAATTTTGCAGATTGGAAGACTGAGAACAGAATAACGGCTTATCTAGATTTATATAGCTAGATTTAGCAAAGATTCTCCCCCCGCCCAAGGTTCAAATTGGGGCTTTTTAGCTTTAAGAAAAACAAAACCTCTTCCCTTTACCTGGCTGCTGCTACTCCTGCTACTCTGGCTTCTCTTCCTCCCCCTGCCCTGCCCCTCCCTTCTTCCTCTTCTTTTTTTTTCTTTTCTTTGCTGCTGCTGATTCTACTTACTCTGGCCTGACAAAAAAGGCTTACCAAGTACTGTCTGATTGGTTCTCTTTTTGGCAGACAATTGCAGATTTAAGCACCAGAACCGCATACCTGAGTATGCATTTCAGCTCAGGCTTTGGAATAGCCATGGAAACTGTTTTCTGTAGATAGATTTCCCGTCTCGTAGTTAATGGAGCTCGGAAATATAGATGGCCAGTAAACATAAGAATGATGCTCAGGCTCACTACTAATTATGGAAACGTGTATTTACAGGATGCCATTTCACATAGAATCAGATAGGAGTACCTTTAGATCCCAAAAGGAGGCAGAACAGTGGCAACTTGCCTGTCTTGTGTGAGCATACTTTGCCACAACTATTTTCGAAAAGAATGGAATTGTGTAGTAAAGCTGAATATGTGTGTACCTCAAGCTGTAGACTGAGTGTGGTTCCCCCCCAATTCATATGTTAAAAAGCCTTACTCCCCAACTGGATGTTATGTGGAGATGGGGCCCTCGGGGTAGCTAATTACATTCAGGTGAGGTCATAAGGGTGGAGCCCCTGTGATGGGATTAGTGCTCTTGCTGGAAGAGGAGAGGCTTATGGGAGGACACAGGAAGAGGGCTCTCACCTGAATCCAGCCATGCGTAGCACCCTGATCTAAGGCTTCCTGCCTTTAGAACTGAGGAAAAAAGTCTGTTGTTTAAGCCACCCACTCTAGAGTGTTTTGTTATGGCAACCCAAGCTAAGACACCCCATATCCGAAATTCCACTCCTTGGAATGATACCCTTGAGCAGCTTTTAAACTGATGCTAGCCTATATAGGGAAGTTACAAAATCCATTCAGTGTCTGTAAATCATCTTTTGTTTATATGTTTAAGGAAGTACAGCAACATAAAGGATAATAAGAGGCAATGTTACATAAAACTTGTTATATACTGATATATGAGGTCTCTCCAAAAGGTATCCAGACATGTAGTATGAAAAATAGAGACATTTATTGAAGAAGGTACAAGATACAAGAAACATTGTACATAGGACAGTGACACCTCAGCTCTCATCAAAGTAGGCTCCATGGGACCTCACACAGTTCTCCCAACCGCTGTAAGCTGCCCCGTTGTATTTTCCTGAATCTCATCAACGGTCTGAAATCTCTTCCCTTTCAAAGGTGATTTTAGTTTTGGGAAAAGCCAAAAGTTGCAGGGTGCCAAATCTGGGCTGTAGGGGGGCTGAGCCACCTGGGTGATTTGATGTTTTGCCAAAAAACTGCACAAGACGTGATGCATGAACGGGCGGGTTGTCATGATGAAGCTGCCAGTCACCAGTTGCCCATAGCTGCGGCCTTCTGAATCATCTGAATAGTTCTTTGGAGGAAAACGCAAAATTGGATGCAGATTCATTGCTCTCCTTGCTCAGTCATTTTGAATGCGATGGCCACACAGTGCACATGCTCACTCAATGGCGTCTACCGCCCCAACTGACTAGTGCAGTGAAGTCATCACTGTTCACACATGCGCATTCCAGTCCACTCTCCTTGGCTGCCAGGTTACATCGATGTCGCACAATCCATTCTCATTATATTAATAATGGCTGGACTTTTTCCGGACAGACCTTGGAGATCTACCTACAAACATATATGTGTGCATAGGGTTGAGATATAAAATGCATTTTTTACTGTGGGCTACAGTCAAAAAGATATGTAAAGCCATGGTTCTAGGGAAACTAGTTTTATGTGCTCAAAAATGTTTAGTGTCATTTTCCCCAGTTTTGACTGTTTCAACATGGATGTCCATCTACAGGATGGATAAACAGTGTCTTTATACAGTGTTCAGCCACTGTGGAAGTAAATGACCTAGAAATACAGTCACACACTTACACCAGTTATATCAACGTGAATAAATCTCAACCATGTGGGGGAAAGCAAGTTGCAGGATATGTACTACGTCATGCAGTTTATATATGAAGTTGAAAAAGGTCAATACTATTTATTGATAAATGAGACACACGTAGTAAGAGTATAAAGAAGTACATGAGAATAATACACACCAAATTTAGAATAATGGTTGCCTCCAGAGTGGAGGTTACAGAGGTAACACAGAGATGTTACTGATAAAACTTCTTAAGTTGGATAGCTGTATATTACTCTCTGCACCTTTATGTATATCCTAAACTTCTCACAGTAAATTTTTTTTCTCTGTCTCAAGTAGAAAGAATTGAAGCTCTTTGTGACTTTCCAGATGGTATTAGTGGGAATGAGCAAGACCTGAAGCTGATTCCTTTTAGGTGCCCTCACCATTGTTGGAGGTGTCACCATAAGCACAAGCAACGCAAATAAATTTGATTTCTTGTACTTTATGAAAACTAATTTTGTGCTTCAAAGATGGGGTCCATCAAAAAAGTGAAGAGACAACCCACAGAATGGGAGAAAATATTTGGAAACCTGATATACAAAGGACTCTTACAATATAATAATAAAAAATGGACACAGGATCTGAGCAGACAGGTCTCCACGGAAGGTGCACAGTTGGTAGTTGCACGTGATGCTCGCCATCATTAGTGATGAGGGAAGTGCGTCAAAGTCACGGTGAGCTACAGCATCACGCAGGGATGGGTAGAACCGACAAGTCGGACAGCAGATGGTGGTGGAGAGCTCAGGACCCTCACCCATTGCTGGCAGGAATGTGAGATGGAGCGGCCGTTTGGGGAGGTAGTTTGTTTCTCAGATGGTGGAACAGTTACTGTGTGACTCAGCCATTCCACCCCTAGGTATACACCCAAAAGAAATGAAAATGTGTCCACACAAAAATGTACACAAATGCTTGTAGCAGAATTATCCATAATAGTCAAAGAATGGCAACCTCCCACATGGCTAGTAACCATACCATTGAGTATTACGTGTCCACAACCAGGAATGAAGTACCCATGCATGTTACAGCATGGATGAACCTTGAAAGATGTTAGGCCAATTACAAAAGACCACGTGTTTTTTTCATTTACAGGAAATGTCTAGAGTAGACAAATGTATAGAAACAAAGTAGGTTAGTGGATGCCGAGGGCTTGGGGGTGGTGGAAAATAGGGAGTGATTGCTAATGGGTAAGAGGTTTATTTTGGGGGTGAAGAAAACATTCTAAGATTCCACATGGTGATGGTACACTATTTCGAATAGACTAAAAACCACTGGATTGTGTACTTTTAAAAGGGTGGGTTTTATGGTATGTGAATTATGTATCAATAAAGCTGTTATAAAAATGCCAGTTACCTTTGGAATTGAGGGTACCCTGCTTTAAAATGTCGATCCAGAAAGTGGGTTTAGATAGTGGGGGCATAAAGAGTAGAAGTTGCAACCCAGCTGTGAAAAGGGTCTCAGGAGACCTCGACGACGGGACAGTAACTGAAGGCAAGGATGACCAACTTCCCCACTGAGTGCAGACTGCCCTGACCTGAGGTGCGACTTCAGGAGGGAGGCGACCCTCTGGGGAGAGAGATGTGACTTGCTGAGATTTCCACTGCTGTGGAAACCTGCCACCTGAGGGTGAAGATTATTCGGAAAGAAAACCAACCCTTGCCCACCGAGATGTGAGAGCTTGCCCCAGGGCAAGGTCAGGGCTGCAGCCTGTGAGCTCCTGGGACCTGCCCCCGGCTGATGCTCAGAAAGTGTGCAGCTCCCCTGAGGGGCCATTTCTGACAGCTGCCATCCTCTGGGCAGTGAGAGACGACACAGGGGTGTTGTGGGGGGCAGTTTCACACTATACATGCCCCTTTCCCCTGTGAGTTCCTGCTGCAAGCTGCCCAGAGTCGCTGTCCCTGTTTCTGCCCAGAGTCTGTGGAGTCCCTCAGAGATACTGAGGCAGAAAGTGTGTTGGGACCTTGGTCGTACGGAGGGCTGGGTACTGCCTCTTCTCTTTCATCCATTTAGTGGTTTTCTGCATCCCAAAGTGGATGGCTGCATTCTGATAGGCGCCTCGGGCTTTTGACAGAGTACATTCATTCGCTCTGACATTAAAAGTGCGTGCCACTAACCGTGTGAGCCTCTCACTCAGCAGTGAACTATTTAAAATCCTTTCGTCACGGACACCAGCCAGTCAAGACGCAGCACAGGGAGGAGTGTGGCTGGCCCAGGCTCTGTGGCAGCTGTGGGAGTCCCCCAGTCATGCAGGACTGCGGGTCCTGGGGGAGCCGCTGGGTGGCGGGGAAGGGGCTGCAGCGCAGGGCAGGGCTGTTTGCCAGCTGCAGTTTAAATATGCCATTATTTCAGCAACCAAAGCAGCGTATACCATCAGAACATCAGCCTTGCGTTCACCCAGCCTCTCTGTGCCTCAGGTTCCTCACCCATAAAACGGGGACAACAGTGCCCACTGGACACACTCATCGTAAGGGGAAAAGGAATGGAGGCCAAGTCCCTGCCATCATTCTTGCCAGCCCCGCACCAGTCCTTGTTTGGCCAGCTCAGCGGGGAAGTGTGTAGACCGAATAAAAATTGCCTGTAGGCTGCTGACAGTTTCACAGCAGCATTTGGGAAACGGAAGTGAAGTACTTTTAAAGCAAGCAAGCAACCAACCAATCAACCATTTGGGTATATGAAAATGCATGGGGTGGTAAAAAAAAAAAAAAGTCCCAAGATCTGGATTTAAGTCCTGCCTTCATTGCTAACCGGCTGTGTGACCTACCAAGGTCAGTCACCTCTCTGGATGTCACCTTGTTCATCTGCGAAGGGAGGATACTTTCAGGCCTCCCACCAGGGAGGGGGGCCAGGTGATTACATAAGGAAATAGTATAGCATGGGATGCTTCAAAGCCCTTCAGAAGTTAGGGACTCAAATAACTACAGGGGCAAGGCTTGTAGTGGAAGTAATAATACACGCGGCCGGACAAAGGCGAGTACGGCGGAGTACGGGCTTGATGTTGCCAGATTAACGGATTTTCAACAAAAAACTTTGAATTTTTAAAATATAAGTAAGAAATTTCTTATTTTATAGCTAATCTAGTGTGGCCATGGTCAGACCTGCTGAATGCACAGCTTGAATAGGCCTGTTGGTACAGGAAGAAATAAAAGTAGGGTGGACCTCTGCCACCCCTCCCTCCGCTCCTCCCCACCCCTGGGTCCTGCTGGCTTGGGATAGAAAGCAGAGGGCCTGGGGCAGTCTGGTGCTCCCACCCTCATTCTCTACAGGCTGCGGAGACTTTTGAGCTGCAGGTGAGTCTGTGCTGTGAGGGACAGAGTGCACCCGGGTTGCTGTGGGCACGTGTGTCCTTGGTCTGGTGTAGTGCCCGAGTACATCTCTCTGGTCGGCTATACTGTCAACCGAAGGGGATGGAGGCCATTCTGTGTCGTCAGTCTTACCGGCCCTGTAACTTCTCAATCCTATTTGGCTGAGCTCAGCCAGGAAGTGTGTGGGCCAAACAAAACTTGTCCGAGGTCCTGATTTAGCCTGCAGGCTGCCGGTGTGTGCTACCTTTGCACCATGCAAATTTCGCTGGTTCAGCAGACGGCAAACGCTGTGCACTAGGCACTGAGCCAGACCCCAGGGACACGAAGGTGACTGGAAGCCAGTCCTCACACTCAAGTAGCTTGCTCTGTCTGGTGTAACAGACCATCGTCACAAAGCCTGACAAGCACTAAGACAGCTCCATGTAGGGGTTGGGGGGTGGTGGGGAGAGAAGGCTCCACAAGCTAGTGTTGGGGCGGAATGAGCAAATGGGAGAAAAGCTCCTTCGGGGGTGACGGTTGAGCTAAGTTAGCAGGATGGGGAGGAACTATGTGGTCAAGGGAAGTGGAGGGTGTGGAAGGGCGGCATTCCAGGCGCAAAGCTCAGGCAAAGCACGCAGGGAGGAAAGCGTGGCTGGATAGGCGAACTGCCAGTTGGGGGGAGGGGTGAGTAGTGGGGAGTAAACTGGAGACACGGTGGGGAGCCACGTGGCGAAGGGCCTCACTGACGTCGCCAGACTCGCTGGCTACCGGTCTCCACCAACAGAACGTGTATGCCACCCTCCCAAAGCCTACACTTAGAGGCAGAAAGTAAAGATCTAAATCCATAAATGCATTGCCCTGAAGTGGCGGGAGCACCGGGGTATCGTGTGGAGGGGAGGAGTAAGAGCAGCTCTTCCCGGCTGTCAAATGGGGGCGTGATTTAGAGGAGCGTTGAGGTTGGACGTGGGAAATTGGATCAGGAAGCTTCTGCGGCAATTGAACAGATCAGTGAAGACGATGAGTCAAGGTGGTGGGCAGGAGAGCAAGGAGGTCAGAACGAAGAGACAAATGTGAGTGGCCGAGTCTTCAGGGCTCAGCTGACCAAGTGCCGGGGAGCCGGGGGTGCAGAGCAGGCGAATGAGGCAGGAAGAGTCCGGAAGAGAGGCTCTCAGGGGCTGCATCTGCTGAGTAGGGAACGCAGAAAAGGGGGTCAGGCTTGGAGAACGTGGCGGAGACTTTTGGTATCCCAAGTCACAGCCCTGTAAGATGAGGACCATTTTTTGCCCTTTCAACCCTCTGCCATTAAGAAGGAGACACAGCGCTTGGTGGGCATCGTTGGCTTTGGGACGCAATACAGGTCGTATTTGGAAAGACTGCCCCAGCCCATTCACTGAGTGACTTGGAGCGAGGGTTCTGCCTGTGGCTGAACCCAAAGACCTGGAGGAAGAGGCCAAGTTCACTCTGAGCTTGACATGCTGAAGAGACTGAGTGCCAAAGGGCAGCAGGCAGTGGCCCCACCACTTTCGGAAATGTGGACTTTTTATGTTAGCAGGAGTGGCAGAGGAAACCACAGGCCCCTACACAATTTGTATGTGAGAGGTCAGTGGATCGCCCTCCTAGGTCAGTGGCTCTCACCCGGGGCCATTCGACAACTTCTGAGCACATTTTTAGTTGTCAAACTTGGGCGGAGGGGAGACAGATGCTGCTACTGACACCTGGTAGGCGGAGGTCAGGGATGATGCTAAGACATCCAACGATGCACAGGTCAGATCCCAATACCAAAGAATTAGCCCCAAATGTCAATAGTTGAGAAACTCAGTTCTACGCTGATTGCAAAGGAGCAGTAAGAGCAGTAGGAGGAAAATCAGGAGAGTGGTGCTGTGAAAGCCTTCCCCTGTGAAAGCCAGCGTCAGTGCTGTGGAGGGAGGGGTCAGGGGGTGTAGGAGCCCATCACTGTCCATTTAGTTTAGCAACGAGGACCTTTGCTACAGCGGCAACACGGGGCAGGAGTCAGCTCGGAGTAGGGGAAGGCATGACTGGGAGGCAGTTAGTGAAGATGGGTACAGACTCTTTTCAGGGGCTCTGAGGCGAACAAGGGAAGGGCTGTCTGGAGGAGACAAGGAGCTATAGGCGCTATAGACTGGAGGAAGGGTTTGAAAGGACACTGTAAAGACAAGCATCCTGCAT